>OY776292.1:22143155-22743155 GCA_963675345.1 Trididemnum clinides | reverse complement strand
ATAAGTTTCTAATATTAAGCAAGTGCTAGCAGTGTCTCAACAGACTACAAAACAACTGTCAATGATAAATCGAACTCCACTCGTTCATATTTATGCTGAAAAAAGTCATAAATTGATGTGCTACTTTTATATATTTATAATCAGTAATCTAATTTATATTATTGAAAATCCGGCTAATCTATTAATTTTAGTTATTTTTTGCAGAAGCAGTATAAACTACGTTAATTAGTTTCTGTTATTCCTTGCTGCGTTTCATATAAAAAAATAGCTTTGGAAATGGATGATAGAGAAAATAATGTTTATCGAGCAAAACTGGCTGAACAAGCTGAACGTTATGATGGTATGTGCCTATGCTTAGCTAATAGACTTACTGATGAAACACATTTTACACTTCACTGGTACCTTTTTGAAGATGCTAGGAATTTATAATTTTGAGGATATTTAGGTGTTTAATTGTGTTAAAAGTTTAGGTTATTAATAGGCCGAAAAGGAAAAAATGGATTTAAGTAAATGTAGGGTAATTGTAAGGCAGTGGCTATTTTGCCGTCGACGGCAATTTACCCTCAGAGACTATTTTGCCGTGAGTTGTTTGTGATTGGTCAATCTTAATGACGTACTAAACATGTGACTTTTGGTCGTCTCTGATTGGTCAATTTTAAAAACCAAAAAAAAAAATTTTGCACCCCCAGGTCTCTATCCCCCACCCTGCACACTCCCTTGCAGTGTACACTGCCCCGTACATTTACATACCGGGCCTGCCCCTTCAGTGTACACTGCCATTCTTTTCAAGCCCTGGCCAGCTGAGATTCGAACCCGATACCTTGGTATCTCAAGACCAGCGCTCTATCCACTACACCACAGAGTCACTGGTGCGATAATATCAAGTATGGCTATATAAACACACGTGAATGATCACGGCAAAATAGATTCCAAGGGCAAATTGCCGTCGACGGCGAAATAGCCACTGCCTAATTGTAAACCTTGGCCAAATGACATTATTAGTAGTCTACTGAAACAGAAGTTGTGTTTAGCAGCTAATTAGTACAAGTTCTTGATGTCTACACCATACAAGGTTGCAGTTGAAATTGGTGTACTTTGCAACATATTGTAGACATTGCAGACGTACTTTTTAGTGAATTTTTTTCTGCATGCCAATCCTCACTTACTATTATTTACTTTCACCTGTATGCTGATCTGCGATTCCCTCAGTAGTATTGAGTTCTCCTGAACACTTTCCTTGCAATTCTGTAATTTAGTATATTGCTTAGCCAAGTTGGCAAAAGTGTTAAAGGAACCTTGTGAAAATCCATAAAACATGCTTTAATAATAGTATGCCTAATTATGTGTGCTCTTTCAAGTTACTCTGCAAAACATAAAATTACCAATGAGAAACACTGATGATATGAAGTGCTTTCTTAATAGAAGTGTTACCTCAGCTGGTTGCATATATTCCAGACAAAATAAATCTCATTTATTCAGTTTGGAGTTTGGAACCAGCATACAATATCTTTCTATCAATTTTTGTGGCTCTAGAGCTACTAGGAATCGATAATCCTAGTAGTATTAGTGCTTTTGAAAAAATTTATTATTACATGGTATCTTTTTCAGAAATGGTTGAATCTATGAAGACTGTGGCAAAACTAAACGAGGAACTTACTATTGAAGAGAGAAATCTTCTGTCTGTTGCATACAAGAATGTCATTGGAGCTCGCAGAGCTTCATGGAGAATTATCACCAGCATTGCACAAAAAGAAGATTCAAAGGGAGCTTCTGTGGAAATGATTAAAGAATATCGGTCTACAGTAAGTTATTTGTTCTTACATATTCTTTTTAGCCTAGTATTGTACAAAAATGAATTTTGCTTTTTGTCATGGTTGGCACACGGTCATAAAGATGCTTTGCTACTAAAGATGTTACTTACCCATAAAACTGTCAGTTTTGAATTGTGTTACTGCACTTTCATGAAATTGTTGCTGTGTTTGCTGTTGATGGACATGGTGTCAGCTGCACTTGCAACTCTAAAGCTGGCCTGGCCAGAAGTCCTGTCCATACGTAAAATTTTCGTTAATGATCATAGGTTTAAGGTGTAACTGATACTAGACTGCCATAGTTTTTTCATAGATAATAGTTTTCCCTAAAAATGAATTTCACATTGGCTTAATTTTATTTTATTTTGTGATTTTACAGTTTTAGTTTTAGCTTTTGCTGTGCTGAAGGCTTTTTTACATGAGCCAATTCAACCTTCTTCAGTTTTGTCAAAGTTTTGGGTAACATTCATTTTTCAGGTGGAAGATGAATTAAGGAATATCTGTAAAGAAATTTTGGATTTAATTGACAATCATCTCATTCCTTCAGCCAAAGCTGAGGAGTCAAAGGTCTTTTATTTCAAAATGTAAGCTGGTGAATATGATAGAATTTATGTTCAATCTTTTTATCTTCCAGCTGCTGAGGCATCAAGCATATGACAAATGCTCAGAATTGCTTTGAAGAATTTCGCACTTTTTATTTGTAAACTGTAATACTTCATCATTGGAATTAATTTTATAGTGTTTTGGCTGCAACAGTGCTAGACCTCAGCACTGCTCCCTTCTAACGCAAAAAAATGCAAATTTGTGAAAACATTTCCAGCGTAAAAAAGTCCGGCGGTATTAGTTACTTTTTTCAGTTGCTTAAAATTTTTGCAATTTTGCTAGCAAAATTTTCAACCAATTGCTTAATGCGTTGGAGACAATGAATAGAAATCCAAGGTCGAACTGACGCTTTTTTAGGGCTGTGCAACATCTCGCGTAAACAACGCTTGGTTGTGACGCAACAGCGAGTGACGGCGACTTAAATATATTTTGTTTAACTAAAAGTTTTTGTCTTTTTATCGTAATTAATCGTATCCAATTTTAATCGTAAATAAAGAGCAGTAATACCAAACACAAGACATCATTTTCCGGGAGAAGTTCGAAAGTGGACGTGGTTAAAATGTAGTGTTTTTTTTCGCTTCAAAGCCAATTTCAGTTGTGCTTGATACGATAAA
Organism: Trididemnum clinides; assembly: GCA_963675345.1. NCBI lineage: Eukaryota > Metazoa > Chordata > Ascidiacea > Aplousobranchia > Didemnidae > Trididemnum > Trididemnum clinides. The sequence goes on along the minus strand of OY776292.1, from coordinate 22,740,130 downwards.
AAAAGCACATAGTTCTAGGCTTCAGTTTAGGACAAAAAACACTTTTTGAGGGAGTTGTGCAATTTTTGTTAATTGCAAATAAATAATATTCTCACACTTCACTTATGAAAACTAACAGTAAAAAAGATTACCACTTAAAATACCCCCAAAATGTTGGTTTTTAAATAAAATGTAGTTGGCAGCTATGTGCTCTGATGGCTTACCAGTCGTGATTGAAATAAGCCGTGATACGTAAAGAAAAAAGTTGAATTCTAGTATCGATCTCTTTGAAAAAGTTTTATAATGAAATGTAGTCTTTCTTTATGTTAATTGCTTGAAAGGTAATTTGCAATGCATTAAAATTTGCCTATAACTTTGGGGGATTGTAAAACATTACCGTTTACGATTGACCATTCCAAAACTGTCTTTTGATTAAGCATTAATGCAGTGCTTTCCAAACTTTTTTGTTTGTTGGCACAGTAAAAAAGGTACGCAAAAATTTGCGGCACAACAGCCACATGAATCTGTTCATATTGATCGCGAGTAGCATTACATGTGACAGCGAGAAAGTTAATGACCTTTTTCTGTTTGGAGATCACTTTTTCGGGCAATGTAGCCTGATCTCAAACGTTATCGACCATTGCTTCATGGCAGCATTTACTTAATTTTGGCCGAAAATTTGTATAAATGTGACGTATTAAAAAAAAACGCGGTTCACCTGCAAATCTTTTACGGCACTTAGTTCGCGAAACGCTGCAATAAGTTATATTATCTAATCACGTTTACCAATGTAAAGTAAAGTCACTAAATGGTCAGAACTCGCAGAAAGTTGTGCACTGCGAAGGAAACCTTTCTTTAAATCATAATTGTCCGCACGCCGCTATTGCAGTCTGTCTCTTTCTGTAGTCAGTGGCATCGGGTAAAGTAGGCGGCGTCTTTCAAATTTTTTTCCGAGAAGGGCATCCTCCTCGCAAATGCAGTAAAAGCATGTGATTTGAATGAAGAATAGACCATACTTTTTTTGGGAGTAAATGCCTCTAAGTGAGATTCGGTAGTTTTATGTATAGTCACAAATATCAGATTTTCAATTTTTTACTGGACTTTAACAGCTGCATTTACCAAACTCGTGCCTATTCGTGCCCATGAATTTCCTTGTTTCCTTTACTTCGTTTAAGTTTAGAACGTTATTCATGCATTCAGTTAATGGTTTATTAGAACTTATTTGAGGGAAAAAATATGAAGCCAGCTATAATACCGCGGTTATCATCGAGGGTGCCCAAAAAAGCTTCATCAGTGTCTCAAAACTACCGTTACTTTCGTCACAATACCCAGCCAGATAACGACGTTTTGCTATTTTTTAGACTTTGGGACAAAACTTTCTAAAACTTGAGTCGTTTGTTTGCATGCGTGGTTTGTGAAATTGGTTGACTAGACTTTGGTAAAATTTGAAATCGCTTATCAATAATATTGCTTTCTGAGATACTTTTAAGGAAGAAAGCGGGACACACGCAGCTTGTCGGTATGAATGCGAATTAAGATTCTACTTAAAGCGTAATTTTTAAGAATGTTTGAATTTGGCGACGACTTCCTTAGGAAGAAGCCCATCAATTAAATCTTAATTTTCTCCTTTTAAATTACGCGGCTTTGGTCGTCAGATACTTAAAATTTTAGGTGGAAAGTTTCCTTGTAACTTCAAAACCCTGCTGTTTAATCGATTACGATTGAGAAATGCAACTAGTTTAATTATTTTACCATAATCACGCAAGAATTGAAGTTGGCCAGTAATTTTTTTTCTTCTGGTGTCCAAGTCGTGGTAACCTACCTAACATACCAGAAGTTCAAAACAGTCATATTTTTGATGGTCATGATGGGCGTCGGCATGGAATTAGGCAAGCTTTATTTACCTGCACTGCTAACCTGACGTTTTGAAACGCTTACGAATTACTGTTGCACAGGTCGCAGAATTTCATTGATCACAATTAACTTATTAAACAGAAATAGCTAGGCATTTTGCCGCGGTCGGTTAGTTACCAATCGGCAGCTTGTTTGTGAACCTTTTTTAGGGCTGTCATAATCATGCAAATTATTACGTCATCGAAGCGCAACGTTACAATTTTGCCTCTTGCCCCGCGGAAATTTTGAAAATTGCGCTTACGCCCTTACAGTTGTTTGTCGGACTTGTTTTTAGGCCATCTTTGACACTACAGTTAACTCCAGTTCCTGCTGCGAAAGACGTAGCAGAGTAAACAAGCTAACAACTCGCAAGCTGGCAACTCAATTAAATGAAGAAAACATCATTCGTGACAGATGAAGATAGCCTAGATCAGAAATTTTCAATCGACTAGAAGCGGTCTCCACGGGGCCACTACTTTACTGTATTTGCCCTTCACATCGATTAAAATAGGAAAATTTTTGTAAACCTTTTTTTTGTTGGGACATCCCTGGAATTTACTTTGACAACTTTATTGAGAAAGTATGTAATCGGACCACGTGCCTCTGTGCGTTTCGAAAATGGGCCCACATGCCAAAAATGATTGAAAAGCACTGAACTAGGGTTAAAAATGCCATAATTAGAAAAATACGTCCGAGGGAAAAACAAAGGGTGCGGTTATACGCAAAACAATGTTATAGGCAAACTTTTAAAGTATCTGAAATATTGGAATTCTGCAGGTAGGGAAACGTTACGTTATTATAGGCATTTTGACGTCATAAATGAAGCCGTTGGACTAATTCTACTGTACAATAAAAGCGTGGAAACAGTACGCGCGTAGCTTGCAAATCGCTGCTGCCTTACCGTCACATAATGTTTACGTCACACGCTTAGCTGCTTTCGAAAAACTTGGATGAAGGATCCGAGATCTGAATTGGAGTAAACGACATCTTTTTTCAGTTTAACGTATATACACTGAGCAGCAGTAGGCTACCCAAAACATCTTTTTTACTTCGAAATACACTCGACCTTAGTTAATCCGGATTTTGGTTTATCCGGACGGCCGACAAATGAATTCAAACAATCTGTGCCTTACTTACTGCCAGAAATGCCAGATAGGTGGCTACCGACGCTCGTAAAAACCGTGTTTTGTCTTGGTGTCAGTGAACAATTCTGCCGTTTCGTACAAAAACAACGTGAGTGAACGGAAAAATATATCATTTTATAGATATAAATGATATATGACATGTGTACTCATATTTGCATTATCCGGACAAGTTTCTGCACCATCTAATCTGGAAAAACGAGGTTCGAGTGTACGTTACTTAGGCTAATGTAGCGGTTTGTTTGGGAATGTCCACCAAATTTCATTTGGCTGTTTTCGTATATTTGCTTGCACTTGCGCCGGCGATTACGTGCTTATTAACATATTAAAGGGAACACTGGCACCTCAGTCACGTAATACATATGTATTTATGTTTACCCATGACCGTAGAAGAAGATACGTATATACCGGAAGTAGCTGATCTCTGTACAGATTTCTTTATGAAACGGCAAGTGACTGGTTTGAAATAGAAAATCACTCTTTCGGCAGTGCTTCCGTTATCTAGTGTGATGCGGACCTAAATACACATACAACCGCGTTGGCTGGTTGGTTTACCCCTCCTCCTCCTTGGGATGGAGGTATGGCGCTAATGGCGATCTAGGTTGACGCCGTCAACCGAATTGAATTTGGTTAGGGAAAAATTGGCCAATCATTTCGAACCAGTCATGAATGCAAAACAACCGTGTAGATTTGTCTTTTGGCAGATATGTAAAGAAATAAACTAATTGATGTATTTAGGAAAGGAGATTATCATCGCTATTTGGCTGAGTTTGAGGCTGGAAAAAAAAGAACTGACGCATCTGATCACAGTCTTGAAGCGTATGAAAAAGCGCAAGAATTTGCCTTAAAGCTTGGCTCTACACACCCAATTCGATTAGGTAGTAATAGGTGAAAAATAGTGTATAGCTGTAGAGAGAGAGAAGATCCAGTTTTTTGAATCCGGTTTTGTCCGCGTTAACGCAGGTGGCTGGATTCACCTCGTGCTTCTCATAGTTCGTAAACACCATTACGCCACTTTGTCAAAGGCATCCTCCCTTTTTTTTTTTTTTGGTAACCTAGTAAGTAGCTACTGTTGAATTGGTAAAAGCCATGTGCAAGTTGTTGGAGCCTATTGGCAAGCTTACGTAGTTTATATGGTAGTTTATAGTTTTTATAAAAACTTTCCTGTAGATGGAGGTGGCTGGATTCACTAGAGTAAGAAAGACTAAGGTGTGGGCCGCACAATTGTTCGCGGCCCTTGCCTAGTCCCGATTTTATAATAAATGCTTTTCAACTGAATTTCATGTTTGATTTGATATTTCATGAGTGTGTGTGACCCGTAAAGGCTTCAGTTTGGTGAAGTCTGACTCGTACCGTAAAAAGTTTCGGCGGCTGTGCGATCAAGTGCACTTCCTTCCGCCTTTGTCGATTTATGGCATCCTTTATTACTAGGCCAATCTTGACTATCTACGCCTCTAGCTTTTTCGATGTTTTTGGTTTGCTTTGCTTTACTTTCTTTCACTATTAATTGTGACAAAAACAATTTAAAAGGTTTATTGTAGCATTCTACTTACCGTGCCTGGGATGATAATATAAGTATTCGTTGACCAAAGTTGTTCGCAGGTCTTGCATTAAACTTCTCCGTGTTTTATTACGAAATTCGCAACGAGCCTGAATCGGCTTGCAGACTCGCGAAAGATGCGTTTGATGCCGCAATTGCTGAATTGGATAATTTGAGCGAAGATTCGTACAAGGATTCAACCTTAATCATGCAGTTGCTTCGTGATAACCTGACTCTTTGGACCTCAGGTATGTAGAATAGATACTGTACGGTTGTAATTGATGCTTCTAATGTAAAGATGTCTAAAAATTGGTGACCTTTGAGCAAATGTCTTCTGAAAGCATCCTGACAAAAATGCAACCGGCATTGTAGAAATAAAGTCCGTTTTGTACGTTTATTGACTTGACCACACGAAACCGGCGTGAAATACAAGTGTTTGGTTATCTTAAGCCTTAATAAAATCAATGAAATGTGTTAAGACATTGATTCTGAAGTTAGGATTAATGATGCAAGTGACTTATTGGTGTAAAGCAGCGGTTTCCAATCATTTTTAGCACTTTTTTCCCCTATACATTGTGGAATTTAATATTCCTTCTCCGCATTTTCACATACAAAATCGCGGGGAGTATTATTGTTTATAATTTGTGTTTTACAAATTCGGTAATAATGGGCTATGTCTTAAAGCGAAACCTCGTTTTGTTTTAAGTACATGATCTTGTCGTAGGCTGTTGTCACATTCAATAATAACGGTTTGTATGGTGCTGGAAAAGTCGTTTTGTTTGTGATAGGTAACGACTTTTCCACGCCTTTTCGGAGAGTGCTCGAACTGCACAAGCAGTAAGCTATGCACAATCGCAGCGCAACACGATGCTGTCAGGTTAACGATAACTTGATGTTATTTGACATGTTTTTAGCTTGATGTCAGACAATAAGATTTAAAACTCCGAACAAATGTTTTTTTACATGCCATCACTGGGTTGCACAAAGTAGAATAATTGCTTATTCTAGAATAGTAACTTGGAATTCTATTTTAGAATAAAAAAAAGCAAACACCGTATTTATGAATTTTACTAAAACGAATCATTGAAAATGCACACACGATACACAAACATAACAATACAGCACAAATGTAGCTTGAAATTTCAGATTTGCTTGCAATTAATCGATTTTGTCTGTACTACCTGTCTGCGTTAAAATTTGTCACTGTATTTTGTAATCTCAAGGATTCGAAATTCTACAATGCGCATCCTTAGCTATCACAATCACGTAAACCTCGCAACGAAGGAATGCCTTCTCGGTTAGGAACCACGTGTTTAATGAGTTTGTAGTGTGAGCAGTAGCGTATGAAAGATTTTTGAAAATGGGAGTGAGAAAGAACGACATGTCCTCCAAAATGGATATACACCCGAGTTGAACAACTTTTTTGCCTTGCTGTCGGTCCAAAAAAGCTATGGCTCAATTTGTCTCTCATAACTAATATGCTACTGCCCGAGGAGTAAGGGCACCATGCAAGACCTTTTACTGGCGTAATTGACTAGCGCAAGAGTGTTGAAAAGTCTCATTAGACTACTCCGGATATACACCCGAGTTGAACAACTTTTTTGCCTTGCTGTCGGTCCAAAAAAGCTATGGCTCAATTTGTCTCTCATAACTAATATGCTACTGCCCGAGGAGTAAGGGCACCATGCAAGACCTTTTACTGGCGTAATTGACTAGCGCAAGAGTGTTGAAAAGTCTCATTAGACTACTCCATTAAGCTCTAATTTCTTTATAGACAACCAAGACCAGCAGATTGACGACGTTGAAAATACTCCTGCTGATCCTGATGCTTCGTAAAGTGAACGAACATTCATCATTAACCTCGCAGTATATTATTTCAAGGCCTGTTTTGTTGAATATTTGTGACCTTTGTCAACATCACGACGTTTTGAACTTTACCACGCCGCATATTCAATAGCTAAAAGCAGCGCATCTATTTGCTGTCTGGTCTAGTTACAGACTTCTTTCTTTTGTTGTTTTTCAAACTGCTAGTTTAAACTTTTGGTTAACTGTACAATATGTCGTTTTTGTACCGTAACCGTAACCTTGCATCATCACTTTTACTAATTATCGTAGTAGAACTGTATGATACGATTTGCTGTATTGTGGTGTAAAATTAAATCACCCCTTGCAATTCAAATGTTATCACTTTTTTCGCTACTTGATAAAGTATCTTTCAAATCATAATTAGGCAACTATGTAAACTTTGTTTTCGTGTAGTAATCAATAAAATTTCTTAATCCGAGTCAAATGGTTGTTGGAGTTTGTAGACCGTAGTAGTGGTGTATGCTGCAAAGCAGCCCATCAGTACCGTTAGGGGTACGGTTTTCGCGATTGTATTAGTCAATGGTTTTATCCGCGATATCGATTAGATAGGCTGTATAGCAAAATCCGGTGAAATTCTCCAATAGCTGCCAGCACAGTGCAACTTGAACTGCTTTAAGTACAATTATGGTAGAGAGGCCAGTGACCTGGAGTATTAACGTTATTACTGCTGCCATTACGTCATTATTAACAAAAAATTGATCAAATCTTCGGCGTCGTATTTCGTATTCATCAGGGCTAGGTAATCTTCGGTAAGAGGTTGAAAATTTTAACTTTACAAGCGGATAGAATAAATACCAAATGCAATTCATTGTAGCGATGTATTTGATGATTCTGCACCAATCAACAGCCGCCTCAACGTGGTGGTGCGGTCCCCAGCCCCGTTTGGGTTGGGTCGAAATGGCTGTTGGCCTTCCCGAGGGTCCCAGTTACCCCGGGCACTCCCCATTCATTTTTTCGCTATGCTGCCCCCTGAACGACCGCAGAAGGGCAGCACACAGCATCTTTAAAATCGGTCGCCTGTTCTTACTTTTTCTTCTCTCCTGCCCTACTCTTGCCCTCCTTCGTCTCCTCATTCTTCTTCTTCTCCTGATGAGCGGTAACGTTCATCCTAACCCTGGCCCCATCTTTCCTTGCTCTGTGTGCGCTGAAAATGTGACCTGGCGGGGCAAGTCGGTGCAATGCTGCGCTTGCTCCAAATGGGTCCATCTAAGGTGCTCACAACTTTCTTTATCTAACTTCAGAGCTCTTGGCAGCTCTCACTCTTGGAGCTGCCCCCCCTGCCGTAACACTGTGACTCCCCCCTCCTCGGACTCCTCCGGCACGTATACCTCCACTGTGGAATCTGGCCCCCCTCTGCTAATGCTGCACTCTTGCCCCACCCTCGTCTCCAAACTTCTTATCCCCCATCTGCCCATCTTATATCTCCTTCCCCTACCCTTCCACCACCGTCCCTTGCTCCTGGCTATACTTCTGCACCTCCTGCCTCCTCTCCTCCCCCTGACTCTCTCAGGGTTCTTCAATGGAATGCTGGAGGTCTTCGAGCCAGGAGCACTGAACTACTTTACTTTCTTTCATCCCATCCTGTCGATCTTATCTGCATTCAGGAATCCAATCTTAACTCCTCTTCCTCTTTCCGGATTCCTGGATTCTCTGTTCTGCGTTCTGATCGTACTCACTCCCGGTCTGGCATTCTCTCTTCTGATGCCTCGCATGCCAGTGGCGGCGTTGTCATTTTCGTCAGACAGGGCCTATCCTTTTCTGAACTTTCTACCACCTCTCTTTCTTCGCTCGATCCCGACTCTGATTATGTAGAGGTCAACATCTCTCTAAACAAATCCTCCTCGGTGTCATTTCTTAATGTGTATGCCCCCCCTATTCGCTCCTCCCCAACGGATGGCAGAACCGATTCCTTCTCTCCCTCAATTCTTCCCTCCTCCAGAAATCTCTTCATTCTGGGGGACTTCAATTGCCATCACCCCTTCTGGGACTCAAGAGGTACTTCCGACCCCCGTGGGGAGGAAGTATTCGACTGGGTCATCTCCTCAGACCTCCTCCCCCTCAATGACCCTGACACACCCACCCTTCTCCATCGCTCCTCCGGCAGTCGCTCCTCTCCTGACATCTCCTTTGCTCCTTCTACTCTTGCCTTTTCTTGTTCCTGGGAGGTGCTTCAGGATCTGGGTTCTGACCACCTACCAATTCTTCTATCTATCCCTCTTTCTCCGGTCTTTCACCCCAACGAGCGCCCCCCTTCCTTTAATTTTCAGAAAGCTCGCTGGGATGACTTTGCCTCCTACTTTGACTCTCACTGTCCTACTGCAGAGGAATACTCGTCTCTTTCTCTTTCCTCTGCAGCTGCTCTCTTTACCTCTCTGGCACTGAATGCGGCCAAATCTTCCATTTCTTTCGGCCGCATCAAACGCCCTCCTAAAGCCTGGTGGTCTGCTGAGGTGGAAGAAGCGGTTGGTGAAAGACGCAAGGCTTTCGCTACTGCTCACAAAAGTGATGAAGATCGCCAGGCTTACATCTCCGCCTCTCGTCGTGCCTCGTCGGTCATTGCCAAGGCCAAGGCTGAGGCATGGCAGACGACCTGCACTTCTCTTTCACCTAAATCTAATCCTAAATCTGTGCACTCTCTTCTTCGCTCTATTGCTGGCTCTCCTTCCTCGTCTTCTTCCTCTCCTAACTTTCCTAACTGTTCCTCTCCCAGGGAATCGGCTTCGGTCTATGCCGCTTACCTGAGGTCTCACTTTTCCGTGTCTCAGCCAAAGGCCCTGCGTAGCAGAGCCAGAGGCTACCTCACTGAGCTCCGCCGAGCTACGTGCTCTGTGGAGTCTCACTCGTCCTTTTGCTCTCCCTTCTCTCCCGCTGAATTTCTTGCGGCTGCCTCCAACCTCTCCTCATCCACTGCCACTGGCCCAGACAAAGTTGCCTATCCCATGCTAAAGCATCTTCCTCGCTCTGGCATGGATTTTCTTCTTCACATCTTCAATCTTTCTTGGTCTTCACATTCCTTTCCTTCCATCTGGAAGACATCTTCTATTATTCCCATACATAAGATGGGAAAACCTCTCGACTCTCCTGCTTCCTTCCGGCCTATCTCTCTCACCTCCTGCGTATCAAAGCTTTTTGAACGCATCATACTATCCCGTCTTCTCTTTTTTCTGGAATCTAATTCCATTCTTTCTCCCCGCCAGGCCGGTTTCCGCCCTGGACGGTCTACACTTGATCAAATTCTGTACCTTTCTCAGTCCATTTCGGATGGGTTTAACAAACCCAGGCCGGGCTCTCGGACGATCCTGTCTACTATCGATTTCTCTAAAGCTTTTGACTCTGTCTGGCACCCCGCCCTTTTCCACAAACTTATTTCGGCTGGCCTCCCTCCTTGCTTTGCTCGTTGGACTCAGTCTTTCCTTTCTGACAGGCGCGCTTCTGTGGCTTTTCAAAATCACAAAAGCCGCTCCTTTCGAGTCCGTCGAGGTGTTCCGCAAGGATCCGTTCTTGGCCCTGTACTTTTCTCCCTCTTCATCAATGATCTTCCGGCTTCTCTGCCTTCTTCCGTCAGCTGCTCTCTTTACGCTGACGATCTGGCCATTTGGTCCTCCTCCCCCTCGGTCCCCACTGCGGTGGAGGCCACACAAGGAGCTCTGTTTCGATTGGAGCGCTGGTCTGAGTACTGGTGTCTTCCTCTCAATCCGAGCAAATGTGAGGCCTCCTTCTTTTCAGTGGATCCCCACCAGGCTAACCTCCAGCCCAACCTCCTCCTACTCGGCTCCCGCCTCCGTTTTAATCCCACTCCAACTTTTCTTGGGGTCACCTTCGACCGCACTCTTTCCTTTTCTAGGCATGTATCTTCGCTGAAGGCCAAGTTTTTCCCACGTCTCAAGGCCTTACGCTGTATCTCTGCTTCCTCTTGGGGCCCCTCTAAGGAGTCCCTCTCTGTTCTGTATAAATCTTTTCTTCGGTCCCTTCTCACTTACGCTTCACCCGGATGGTTTCCTTTCCTAAGCGCTACCAATATCACCAAATTGGAACGCCTTCACCGAGCGGCCAGTCGCGCCATCACCGGCTGCCTCTCGTCGTTCCCTATCCCTCTACTACTCACCGAGGCTTCTCTACCTCCCCTACGAGTCACTCTGACTCACTTCACTCTTTTTTCTCATGAGCGGGCTCTTCGTCTCCCAACCTCCTTTCCCATCTCAGGTTTGGCCAGACTAGGAGTGAAACCAAGACTCTGCAGATCGTCCTGGAGAGCTTTTGCGTCCACTCACCCGCTCATGCTTTCTTCTACTTGTTCTAGAGAGGCTCTTGTTACTTGCCCTCCCTGTCCTCCTTGGAATCTTCCCTCGTTCACGGTGGAGTCCACCCTTTCCACTCCATGCTCTCGCTCTGATCCCCCTCACTCTCGCCAAGGTGCGGCTCTCGCCCACCTTGACTCTCTTCCTCCTCATGATCTGGTACTCTGGACAGACGGCTCTGTTCCTTTTCCTTTTGGCAAGGGCGGCTCCGGCGTTCTTGCCAACTGCTCTCTCTGTGGCACTGAGGCCCGTCTTTCCTTTTCGGCAGGCCCAGTTTGTTCCAGTTTTTCCGCTGAAGCCTGCGCCATTCTGCACGCTCTTTGCTGGTCTCGGCAACACCATAAAGTCTGCCATTTTTCTTCTCTTCTTCTCCTGTCTGACTCTCGTTCTGTCCTCGCCACCCTGTCCTCTCCTCCACCTTTCCTGTTATCTCAAACTCTGTGGCAGATCTGGCAGGAACTGTCCTTCTTCTCCTCCTGTTCTATCAGGCTACAATGGGTCCCCGGACACTCGTTTCTCCCGGGGAACGACACAGCTGATGAGCTTGCCAAACGGGGAGCGCTGCTTGCGCCCTCCGCAATCCCTTGTAGTCTCTCTCCTCTTATCTCTCGTATTCACTCTCGTCTTATCTCGGACTGGAGGCGTACTGTCTCTTCAAAGTATTTTGACACACAGGTTCCCTCAATTTCCACTGAGGAACTTGTGCTCCCTCGTCATGCTCGCTGTGACCTCTCTCGTCTTCGCTGCAATGGACACAGTCTTCTTTTAGGTTCCTATCTCTCCAGGATTGGCAGAATCGAGAATCCTTCTTGCAGCGCCTGTGGACACTCGTCCCAGGACATCTCTCATCTCATTCTGCACTGTCCAGCTACGGACTCTTTGCGCCGCTCACTCTTTGGCGACTCTCTGTCTCTTTATGACCTCTGGTCCAGACCCTGGGGAGTTGCCCGGCTTCTGGGGATCCATGGTCTTCCGCCATGCCCCCATCCCTCGGAAGGGGTCGGGTAAACAACAACAACAACATGTATTTGATGCGAGTATTGTAACTGGTTAGCTTTTTTTAAGAGTTCATCACAATTATGTGGATTATGACAATCATCAGAACAGTTTTGAGACGAAGATCAATTAACTGGAATGTGACAAGTCTTGATTATTTTCATCTCACTACCAGTGGAAAAGTTGCACGAATTGCTGCCCTTTGATTTTAGAGCAAAATGCCGTCCCTTTAGAAGTAGACCAGCACTACCTCAATGAAAGCCCTACCGTTTTATAAAAGTTTTTTACAATGTAAAAAAATACTAACTTACAGGTCATAAGGTACACCCCTCATTTATATCACAAATAGTGTTCTTATTTTATTCTCTTATACTCGGAATTTACTAGAGTAAATTTAGACAAATTAAATTTTCAATTTCTTCAAAAAGCAGCTGGTCAAGATTTTCTGAACCCACTTCCTAACTTACAAGTTTTTCATCAAAAAATAGTATTTGAAAGAAGTCATTTTAAATGGACAGGAGGTTGTTAGACAATATCCCTTTTGAGAAATGGGAGCTTGGCGGGAGATCATGAAACCCTCTAGCCGGGCAACTCCCCAAAGTCTGGACCAGAGGTCGTTCACAAAAAAGGAATCGCCACAGAGCTAGGGGCGCAAATAATCCGTAATAGGATAATGCAGAAAGAGATGTAGAATGTCCAGAGTCGAATGACCACAGGCGCTGCATGAAGAATTTTAAATTTTGCCAATTTTAGGGTGATAAAAGTTTGACAGAAAACTGTTTCCGTTGCAGTAAAGATGAGACGAGAAAAGGCCCAACGAATGTGACGATGGAGCACAAGCTACTGAGTGGGTACTAAGGGAATCTGTGTATTAGAAAATTCTGATGAGACAGTACCTTACATTCCGAGAGAAGAAAGAGTGGATGCGAGAGGTAGAAAGAGAGAGATTACATAATACTGTAGATGAATCAACTAGCGCATCTAGTCTGGCCAGTTCATTGGACCTGTCATCTACCTTAAATCATTAGTGACAGGGGATCCTATGTATTCTATTATAAAAAGATGAGGAGAGAAATGATATTTCCTGCCAGATGTGCAAAGAGTATGGGATAAAAAAAAAGGACTGAAGAGAAGAAAGTGTAGCGAGGACAGAACGAGAGTGCGAAAGAAGAAGAGAACAGAAGTGCCAGTCTTGGATGTCCTGCCGAGACCAACAAAATTTTGCAGAATGGCGCAGACTTCAGAAGAAACGCTTAAACTAACTCATAGGAAAAGGTGGTCTCAGCGCCACTAAGTACGTAGATGAAAAAAAAATACCAGAGCCTTGTTTGCCCAGAGAAAAAAAGACAGAGCCAACCGTCCTAAATCACAAGGTCGTGAAATCATAAAGTGTCAAGGGGGCCTTAGAGATGCGATGGGAGAGAGAGCTTTGGCGACACAGAGGAGGGTCAGAGCGAGAGCATGGGGTAGAAAGAGTGACCTACACGCTGAAGGAAGGCGGGTTTTAAGGAAAAGTAGGACAAGCAAAGAAAAACTCCCTGGAAAAAGAAAAAGAAAGCATGAGCGGATGAGTGGACACAAAGACACTTCAAGAAGCCCTGGAATGTCTTGGTTTCCCTATAGGTCTGGCCAAATCTGTAATGAAAAAAGAGATTGCAACAGGGGCGACTCGTAGCTAAAATTAATGGGGGGGCTGCTTCAGCAAGTTTTAGCCATTGTTTTAATAAACAAACAATAAAAAAGGAAAGTTATACATAAACTTGATAAACTCTAAGCAAAATAAAATAAAAAAATTTGCTTGCAAATAGCCTAAACTGTTAAATTATCAAAAACTTGATAATAATGCCATAAATAAGCTAGGCTGGCTTTTTTAGGCATTTTTATCCAGGTTTTGATCATTTTATTGTGAATGCCGTAACTTTTGTCATTCTATAGGTTACAAACACCTAAAAAACTTAGATTATAGTTAACCAAAATATAGCCTACGGTAGGCGTTGTAGAGTATAGTCTATAATCTATATAAATGTAAAAATCACCCTACAGGCCTAATTTTTGTCACTATCTATCAGCTTTACAAACACACACACACACACACACACACACACACACACACACACACACACACACACACACACAGCTCGCCAGTTGTCCGTCAAAAAGAAACCCTTATTACACCAGGACACAATGGTCGGTACTGCATGAGCGACAGTTCTCTTTCTACAGCTGCATTGCAATCTACTGCTAATCTCAAACACCATATCACAGAAGCTTTGAAGCAAAAAGATTTTTATATTTTTTTCATAAACTTAGGATGTTTGTTGAGATTAACCTTATGTATTACATATTGTAACTACAAGAATAAGAAAAAATAAAGAAAAACAAATGATTAATTATTATTTATATCGAACGTCATCGATAAGATGGAGTGGGAACTAGGGGTGCTGCAGTTCCACAGTACCATACACAAGCAGCCCCTGGGTTGCAAAATGAAGAGCTCGCTCTTAAAATGACAGAGAGAAATAGGTCAAGGTGACTTGTAAGGGAGATAGGGATGCTTCAAAGGAATAGGGGAAGACGAAAGGTGGCCAGTAATGGGGCAGTTGTCCGCTTGGTGAAAGCTTTCCAACTTGGTAACGCTGAGAAATTGAAACCATGCGCAGGAGCGTTGACAAGGGGGACTACGGGGTGCTTTTGGTACCGGGCCCGGAAGCATTTAGGGGGCCCCGGATTTTTGAAAACGTCGCACGCAACGTCAGCAATGAATTAAGCCGAAGCTTTCTATTTTTTGTGTTAACAAATGCATATCCTACATAATAATTTTTGTGACATGTTGACTAATGTTTTCTTTATTTTGGCCATAAAAATTTGCTTAAATATTCCTTTTTAAAAAATTTGGGCCCTTCAGAATACTTCCTGGCTCCGTAGCCAGAAACATAAAATCTGGTTCCTGTAACTCCCAAACATAATTTTAGGCCCCAATTTCCTAAATCTCAAACCAAGTCATCCCATATGGATTAATCAATTTGTTTGCAGTAAGATTTTGCAAAACCACTTCACACCAATCCTTTTACGTTTTGTTATCTCTATTAAACAGGGAGATTGCATTTTACTTACCGATTGCTGGTGAATGATGATACATTGAATGGTATTCATATTTTGTTTTTGTGACTTACTTTTAGCCTTATATTATTCCATAAACATAGCATTATAACTGTGCTTGATTTATTACCACTCGTGTAGAAATTCGATTGCTTGAATAGTAAAATAGCCAGAGGGCAATGTCTTATTCGTATCAGACTGGAGCTAAAGAAAGAAAAAAAGCGCAGAAAGAAGCATTTTCTAAGCAATTGTGCCAAACACACATTCATTTGTAAATGGATAGTACTTGACAATTCCAGTTTACTAGATCCTTGTTAAAGGGAGCTAGGAATTAATGTTGATGCCGTGCCCGGACTGTTCTCTCAATGGCCCTGACCATGCGGGTGAAGCATAAGTGAGAATGGGTGTGAGGAAAGCTTTGTACTAACGAGAAAGAGATTCCTTGGAGGGGTTTTGTGAGGAAGCAGAGATACAGCTTAAGCATTGCAACGAGGGAATAACTCGGCTTTTGCCCAGAATTGTGCCCACATTTGCAAAAAAGGAAAGTGTTCGGTCAAAGGTGACTTCACGAATAGTGATCTTGAATAGTGACTGCTAGATATTTTCTTTACACTTTTGGATTTGAAGCGCATTGACCGCGAACCAATTAATCAGCCCTGCGTTTTTTTTTGCAGAGCTGTTGACTTGTGGCAATCCATTTAGCTATGACCATTTAATTTGAGATCTTGTGTGGGCAGTAATCTTTTAATAGGAGAATTTAGTTCACAAGTTAGTAACATCGTGTTTTTTTGGCGGGGTTCTTTTGAAATAGGCCGTAAGTTGTTCGGCAGTTAAATGAATTGTGCTGTAGTTTATGCAACTAGTCGCATGCCTGTCCACTTATTCATTTGGAATATTGAAGATCTATCTCACTGGGAAAATACTTCTTGTATGTGCGTTATTTTTTATCTGTAGTTGGCCCCGCCCCTACGTATTGTGGTGATTTGATTTTTATTTTTTGTAGAAAAAGGAAAATTCAATTGGCCCAAAACTAAAAGAAATACGAAATAAAATTGACTAAAATCCGTGTGAAAAACCTATAACGAGAAATCTATTATTCTACTTCTGTTAACGCTCTCAAAGCGTCTCCAGCCGCCGATAAGAAAAGCGTTAACAGTGACCTCACAAATACGATTCTTGAATAGTGACCTTACGAATAAGATTTAACGGAGAGAGGAGCTGAATAGGGAAAGATGAGGCTAAAAATTTGCTGGGTGTAAATCCACCGAGAAGAAGGAGGCCTCACATTTTCTCGGACCGAGAGGAAGACATTAGTACACATACCAGCGCTCCATTCTAATCAGAGCTTCTTGTATGACCTCCGCAACAGCGGGCGCCGAGGGTGAAGAGGACCAAATGGCCAGGTCGACAGTCTCAAGAGAGCAGCTGATTGAAGAAGTTAAAAACGAAGAAAGGTCATTGATGGAAAAAGGGAAAAGAATAGGACCAAGAACGGATTCTTGGGGAACACTTCGGTGAACTTGATAGGAACGACTTTTGTGATTTTGAAAAACCACGCAAGCATGCCTGACAGAAAGAAAAGCAAGGCGAGAAGCCAGCCAAAATAAGTGTGTGGAAAAGAGTAGGATGCCAGACAGAGTGAAAAGCTTTAGAAAAGTCGATAGTTGCAAGAAATACCATTCTCAAATTCATTAGAACAACAAAACTTCAAAGAGAGCGGTTTCAAACTAAATTGTTTCTTCCAACTACAAAAAACCTAAAACTGGGCTAAAATAGCTGTTCCCACAGAAATGTCATGTCAAGTTATGTCATCTAGGACGTTATAACCGGTCATGTAACCAACAAAAAATTGTTAACTATTTAGAAGGGTTTCCTGCGATAGTTACAGAACGTATTATTTGTAGTGTCTTCTGTTGTACTTGACCTTTACTTAGGTCGTACCGTAAGAACACTATATATTGTTGATACTATGTACAATTTATTTACAAGCTTTTCATTCCACTGACAAGCATAATGCTGAGCAGCAAGTTTCACGTGCGAGAAAGACTTATTCATTATTACCATTATTCACCATCATTCGCTCCCAGGCGATGTGACTCACGTTACTAGACAAATATTTTGGTTCTAACAGCGAATACAAAATTTCTGCGAAATAATGTTATGTTCAGCTAATACAGAAAAATATTGTGCCATTGATTCAAATCACTACACTTTTTACCCTTTCGGATTAGTTTAGATAATTATAGATTGTAGAACTTCTCGCTGCGAATCATATGAGGCCTGCTTGATCGTGTTCATGATGATGATGTGTGGCTTCCTTTTTCTCAGTGTACCCCGACCAATCTAATCTCCAGCGCCACCTCCTTTATTCAACTCCCCCTCCACTTCAATCTCACTCTCACTCTTACTGGTTACCTTCGAGCGCACTCTTTCCTTTTCTAAATATGTATCCTCGATTAAGGCCAAGTTCTTGCCTCGTCTCAAGGCCTGATGCTGTATCTTTGCTTTCTCATGGGACCCCTCTTAGGAGTCCTTCCCTCTTGTGTGTGAAGCTTTTCTTCGGCTTCTAACTTATGCTTTATCCAGATGTTTTTTCTTTTCTTAGCGTTACCAACACTACCAAATTGAAACGCCTTTGCAGAGCGGCTAATCGCGCCATCACCGGCTGCCACTCGCCCTCCTCCCCCTATTCGACTTCTTCTTTCTGAGGCGTCTCTATCTCCCCTAGGAGTCACCCTGATTCATTTCGCTCTGTGTTCCTATGAGATGGTTCTTCGCCTTTTCCAAATCTCCTTTTCCATTTCCAGTTTGGCCAGACCTTGGAGCAAAACCAGATCTCTCCAAACTCTCCAGATCTTCCTGGAGAGTTTTTGCGTTCACTCACCTGCTCATGCTTTCTCCTACTTTTCTCAGGGAGGTCCTCTTTGGCTTTCCTTTCTCTCCCCTTTGGAACTTGCTACCCTTTCTGTGAAGTCCACCCTTTCCTCCCAAAATTCCTGCTTTGATTCCTTTCTCTCTCTTGCCAAGGTACAGTCTTCCCTCACCTTGACTCTCTCGCACTCACGATCTAATGATCTGGACCGACAGTTTTGATCTTTTTTTTGGCAAAGGCGACTCTGTCGTCATTGCCAACTGCTCTCTTTCTGGCCGCTCTTTCCTATTTAGCCGTTTCTCAGGCTTTTCCGATGAAGCCTGCGCCATTCTGCGAGCTCTTTGCTAGTCTCGGCCGTACCAACAAGTCTGCCATTTCTCTTCTCTCTTCCACTTTTCCTCAAACTCTCTAGCAGTTATGGTAGGAACTGTCTTCTCTTTCCTTATTTACTATCGGGCTACAATGGGTCCCCGGACACTTATTTCTTTTGGAGAACGATGTGTTGGCCAGACAAGAAGCGCTACTCTTCTCTACAATCCCTTGTCGTCACTCACCTCTCGTATTGACTCTTCTTGGACTGGAGGCGTACTATCTTATTTAATTTCTTCAATTTACAGGTTTCGGCGACTACCACTGGGAACTTTGCATTTTAGTCACAATGTATTTGCTCTCGTCTTTGCTGCAGCGGAGAAAGCCTTCTGCAAAACCCTTGTCTCACTAGAATCGAGAATCTTTTATGCAGCGCCGGCGGTTATCTGACCCAGGACACCTCTCATCTCATTCTGTGTCCTATCTAGCTACGTACTCTTTGCGCCGCTCGCTCTTTGGTGACTCTCTGGTCCAGGTCCTAGGGAGCTGGCCTGCTTCTAGGGTCCCATTGTCTTCCGCTATGTCCCCATCTCTCGAAGAGGTTGGGTAACAACAACTGCAATTGGCGGCCATCGATTACCTAATAAACGATAGTCACTTTTCGGAGTCTTATAACAAACCTTCTTAATATACCAATGCTTCTCAACTGGTGTGTCACGAGGTTTGCAAATATGCCACCCACATTTTGAATCTTTCCTATCGGCGGATTTAAAAATTAAAAAAAATTTCGGATTATCTCATGACGAACTGCGGTGGTTTGAAGTTCAATTTCTACAAGATTTGTTTGACAAATTGTAATAGCTTGAATTTAAGTTTACAAGGACCACATCAAAACTCACTTTATTCGACGAGAAACTGTCTGTGTGCAAGGGGAGTGCCCGGGTAACTGGGACTCTTGGGAAAGCCAACAGCCATTTCGACCCAACCCAAACGGGGTCGGAGACCGCACCACCAAAGTGCGGTCACTTTCGACCGCACTCTTTCCTTTTCTAAATATGTTTCTTCGCCGAAGGCCAAGTTCTTTCCTCGTCTCAAGGCCTTACGCTGTATCTCTGCTTTCTCATGGGGCCCCTCTCTCTTCTTTATAAAGCTTTTCTTCGGACCCTTCTCACTTATGCTTCACCCGGATGGTTTCCTTTCTTAAGCGTTACCAACATCACCAATTTGGAACGCGTTCACCGAGCAGCTGGTCACGCCATCTCCGGCTGCCTCTTGTCCTCCTCTATCTCACTTCTCTCTGAGATTTCTCTATCTCCCCTACGAGTCAGCCTGACTCATTTCATTTTATCATCCTATGAGCGGGCTCTTCGTCTCCCAATCTCCTTTTCCAGTTCAGGTTTAGCCAGACTTGGAGTGAAATCAAAACTCTGCAGATCCTCCTGGAAAGTTTTGCGTCCAATCCCCCGCTCATTCTTCCTTTTACTTCTCCTAAGGAGACTTTCCCTTATTGCCCTCCATCTCCTCCTTGGAATTTGCCTTCCTTCACTGTGGAGTTCTCCCTTTCCTCTACATACTCCCGCTCCGATCCCCCTTTCTCGCCAAGGCGCGGCTCTCGCTCACCTCGACTTTTTCCCACCTCACGACCTGGTGCTTTGAACAGACGGCTTTATTCCTTTTGGCAAAGGCGGCTCTGGCGTACTTGCCAACAGCTCTTTTTGTAGCACTGAGACCACTCTTTTCTTTTCAGCAGGCCCAGTATGCTCAAGTGTTTCTGCTGAAGCCTGTAAGCTCTTTGCTAGTCTCGGCAGCACCAGCAAGTCTGCCACTTCTCCTATCGGACTTTTGCCACCATGTCCTCTCCTTTCACCTCATTCTCTTTGGCAGGAACGGTCTTTTCTCTCCTGTTCTATTAGTCTACAATGGGTTCCTTGTTTCTGCCGTGGAACGACGCGGCCGATGAGCTGGCCAGACAGGGAGCGCTACTGATGCAGTTCGCAATCCCTTGTAGCCTCTCTTCTCTCGGACTAGAGGCGTACTGTCTCAACTCAAGTTTTTGTCACGCTCGCTGTGTTCTCTGCAACGGACACTGCCTACTGTTAAGCTCTTCTCTATAGGATCGGCAGAATCGAGAATCCTTCCTGCTGCGCCTGCGGACATCTCTCATCTCATTCTGCACTGTCCAGCTACGGACTCTTTGGCAACTCTCTGGTCTCTACGACCTCTGATCCAGGCCCTGGAGAGTTTCCCGGCTTCTGGGGCTCCGCCATGCCCTTATTCCTCGGAAGGGGTTGGGTAACAACAACAGACACTGTCTTTGCGAGAGTAAAATTTTAAAACAAATATTTGGTGCACTTCCAACGGTTTTTTAATCTTCATTGAAAAAAAATATCATTCCGAAAAATTATTCCTTTGAAGAAATACCTTGACAGATCTACAGTTGTCACTACGGAGCGTCCGCTTCGCAGTCGGTAGACCAGAGGTTCATTCTTTAAGTCGAGTCATACCAAAAAGATTTTAAAAAATGGTATTCACAGCTTCCTGCTTGGCGCTCAGCATAAAAAAGGAATAGTGTAAAGAACATACCGGCAAGCTTGCTCGTGTCCTCGAACAAAGCACTTAACAGGATGCCTCCATTTTCATGTGGCAGACAGTGGCGTACCCGTGCTTCACTGGGTCACAGTTGCGAAACTGGTCATCCAGCATGTCGTAAGAGGTGACTCTGGGGTTACCACCAATGGCAGTCCGCCTTGTTGGTGGAGGGGTTACCAGTCATTCATGACTGGTTCGAAATAGGGTGCCACCTTTCCCCTAGTCTTAATTCAATCAGGTTGACGGCATTAAACTGGATTGCCGTTCGTGCCGTACCTCCATTCCGAAAGAGGGTTAACCACAACAACAACAACAACAAGTTACTATCAAGAATTCGGCGTAAATGACCTCAGATGGGTAATACATATTCACATGTAAAAGCAATCACACAACCAATCTATCCACCAAAGAAAAACAGGTCATTGATTTGCGAAACAACTATTCTTATTGCCCAACGTTTCTCGAAAAAGTCAAAACGAATTTTGGCTGTCCATTGGTGAATATCCAATGACCAGTATTGAGACAGTCAAAATTCTTCTACGATTTGCATCTTTATGGGTTTGCGAGTTTGGGTTTTCGGTACTTACTGAAGTGAAAAGCAAAAAAGATAAAAACTTCTTGCCGTTGACGTCAAAAAGAGAGGGGTGACGTTAATGGAATCTCGCATCGACTTGATCTGTGCTTGAAGACGAGCACAATCATCTCATTAAAACATTTTCGCGTTTCGAATTTTATTTTATATAAATGTGCCGTCAATTTTGATGTTTGTAGAAGGGCACAATCACAAAATGGTTGAGAACCGCTACTTTAACTGAACTGAAGCTAGAACGCCGCCACTCAATTTTATTGTGCGGATTGCAGTCGAAAATACCACTATTTGCACAAACGCAGAAGAAACTAGACGAAATTGCAAAGCAGACGAGATTAATAATCACCTGGCCGGCCCCACATATGCCTAGTTGTTGCAGCACTGACACTGCAAAAGAACGGCTTTATTATTGTGGTGTAAAAACCTTTACCTTGCCGGAATCACAAGCAAAGCTAAAAATTGATTTTTTTGCCTTGAAATAAAATTGGAAGGATTTTCGAGACCAGCCACGATAAAAAAATTCTAAACGATGTTTCCAGGCATGAAAAACCATACTCAGTCGAAAATGAATAACGCTGACGATTTAGCATAATAGACGACTGATGCCAAACGCGCGTAATTGGCCCGCATTGCAGTAAGCTGGCAATTGTTCGAGTAATGTACGTCTGCTTCGGCCCATCTCACTTCGTACTTGATAGCAAAGTAAAATCAAGACTGATGCGAGCAAAAGTTGGCAGTCAATTGGTGGCGAGGGACTTATTCTTTTCTGCTTCGTTTCGACTTGTCAGAATCGGATTTTGACTTGCTACTGCTTCCAGCTTCAGTGGGTCGCTTGCGAGCCTGAAACAAGAAGTAAACACCGTAAGCTGCTCGGGTCTATTGTAATGAACTGAGCAACAGGATCAGCTTATTATCAAAGTTAATCCTAGAGACATAAATAACTGAGTACAACTACAGTTGCAGGGCTACAGATCACCTACGCAAAGGGCTAAATGTGAGAGAAATATTTCATTCTACCAGTTGTTAAAGGCGATGCACCTGCTGGCCTGCAGCCAAAGCATTTATTTGACACAGCAATTGTGACGTCAAAACCTAAAATCGTAATTCTGTTCAAAAATGATTAACCGAAACGTTTCTAGTTTCAACAAAATCCTGAAAAGTACCGATAAAGTGTGTGCTGCGTCACTTAGCGAATTTCAATTGTGCGGGGGCCGGTATTAATGGCAAAGCAAAGACTATCTAATGACGAGATCGCATAGGGGGTTCTGATAAAATTGGGTTACTCAGTGTGACTATTAAAATGACCCACAAAGGTAGCCCGAACCTTTTTTGAAATTCAATATCGCACACACTTTCACTTGAGAAGGTATAGGGAAAAAATAGCACAGTAAAAATATTAGACGAATTCAGCATAAATAAGTAGTCTGCCACAGCCCCCAAGTGAGTTGGAAGTCACCGAATTTGTCTGTATTTCCAGTGGTTGTAACTTTATTTTAGGGAGCTAATTCTTGTCATTTGTACACTGATTTTGATCTTGGGTCCTATTCCGTACTGCATTGAAGAGCAGGTCATAAATTATATAATGTTTAGACGCCAATGTTTCATAATAAATCAAATAAGAATCAATCTACGATATATATACAAACTTTCAAGAACGCGGCATATAAGCGCATAGTTAACTAACAGATACTCCGAATATCAAAATATACCTCCACTGTGGAATCTGGCCCCCCCTCTGCTAATGCTGCACTCTTGCCCCACCCTCGTCTCCAAACTTCTTATCCCCCATCTGCCCATCTTATATCTCCTTCCCCTACCCTTCCACCACCGTCCCTTGCTCCTGGCTATACTTCTGCACCTCCTGCCTCCTCTCCTCCCCCTGACTCTCTCAGGGTTCTTCAATGGAATGCTGGAGGTCTTCGAGCCAGGAGCACTGAACTACTTCACTTTCTTTCATCCCATCCTGTCGATCTTATCAGCATTCACGAATCCAATCTTAATTCCTCTTCCTCTTTCCGGATTCCTGGATTCTCTGTTCTGCGTTCTGATCGTACTCACTCCCGGTCTGGCATTCTCTCTTCTGATGCCTCGCATGCCAGTGGCGGCGTTGTCATTTTCGTCAGACAGGGCCTATCCTTTTCTGAACTTTCTACCACCTCTCTTTCTTCACTCGATCCCTACTCTGATTATGTGGGGGTCAACATCTCTCTAAACAAATCCTCCTCGGTGTCATTTCTTAATGTGTATGCCCCCCCTATTCGCTCCTCCCCAACGGATGGCAGAACCGATTCCTTCTCTCCCTCAATTCTTCCCTCCTCCAGAAATCTCTTCATTCTGGGGGACTTCAATTGCCATCACCCGCTTTGGGACTCAAGAGGTACCTCCGACCCCCGTGGGGAGGAAGTATTCGACTGGGTCATCTCCTCAGACCTCCTCCCCCTCAATGACCCTGACACACCCACCCTTCTCCATCGCTCCTCCGGCAGTCGCTCCTCTCCTGACATCTCCTTTGCTCCTTCTACTCTTGCCTTTTCTTGCTCCTGGGAGGTGCTTCAGGACCTGGGTTCTGACCACCTACCAATTCTTCTATCTATCCCTCTCTCTCCGGTCTTTCACCCCAACGAGCGCCCCCCTTCCTTCAATTTTCAGAAAGCTCGCTGGGATGACTTTGCCTCCTACTTTGACTCTCACTGTCCTACTGCAGAGGAATACTCGTCTCTTTCTCTTTCCTCTGCAGCTGCTCTCTTTACCTCTCTGGTAATGTATGCGGCCAAATCTTCCATTCCTTTCGGCCGCATCAAACGCCCTCCTAAAGCCTGGTGGTCTGCTGAGGTGGAAGAAGCGGTTGGTGAAAGACGCAAGACTTTCGCTACTGCTCACAGAAGTGATGAAGATCGCCAGGCTTACATCTCCGCCTCTCGTCGTGCCTCGTCGGTCATTGCCAAGGCCAAGGCTGAGGCATGGCAGACGACCTGCACTTCTCTTTCACCTAAATCTAATCCTAAATCTGTGCACTCTCTTCTTCGCTCTATTGCTGGCTCTCCTTCCTCGTCTTCTTCCTCTCCTAACTTTCCTAACTGTTCCTCTCCCAGGGAATCGGCTTCGGTCTATGCCGCTTACCTGAGGTCTCACTTTTCCGTGTCTCAGCCAAAGGCCCTGCGCAGCAGAGCCAGAGGCTACCTCACTGAGCTCCGCCGAGCTACGTGCTCTGTGGAGTCTCACTCGTCCTTTTGCTCTCCCTTCTCTCCCGCTGAATTTCTTGCGGCTGCCTCCAACCTCTCCTCATCCACTGCCACTGGCCCAGACAAAGTTGCCTATCCCATGCTAAAGCATCTTCCTCGCTCTGGCATGGATTTTCTTCTTCACATCTTCAATCTTTCTTGGTCTTCACATTCCTTTCCTTCCACCTGGAAGACATCTTCTATTATTCCCATACACAAGATGGGAAAACCTCTCGACTCTCCTGCTTCCTTCCGGCCTATCTCTCTCACCTCCTGCGTATCAAAGCTTTTTGAACGCATCATACTATCCCGTCTTCTCTTTTTTCTGGAATCTAATTCCATTCTCTCTCCCCGCCAGGCCGGTTTCCGCCCTGGACGGTCTACACTTGATCAAATTCTGTACCTTTCTCAGTCCATTTCGGATGGGTTTAACAAACCCAGGCCGGGCTCTCGGACGATCCTGTCTACTATCGATTTCTCTAAAGCTTTTGACTCTGTCTGGCACCCCGCCCTTTTCCACAAACTTATTTCGGCTGGCCTCCCTCCTTGCTTTGCTCGTTGGACTCAGTCTTTCCTTTCTGACAGGCGCGCTTCTGTGGCTTTTCAAAATCACAAAAGCCGCTCCTTTCGAGTCCGTCGAGGTGTTCCGCAAGGATCCGTTCTTGGCCCTGTACTTTTCTCCCTCTTCATCAATGATCTTCCGGCTTCTCTGCCTTCTTCCGTCAGCTGCTCTCTTTACGCTGACGATCTGGCCATTTGGTCCTCCTCCCCCTCGGTCTCCACTGCGGTGGAGGCCACACAAGGAGCTCTGTTTCGATTGGAGCGCTGGTCTGAGTACTGGTGTCTTCCTCTCAATCCGAGCAAATGTGAGGCCTCCTTCTTTTCAGTGGATCCCCACCAGGCTAACCTCCAGCCCAACCTCCTCCTACTCGGCTCCCGCCTCCGTTTTAATCCCACTCCAACTTTTCTTGGGGTCACCTTCGACCGCACTCTTTCCTTTTCTAGGCATGTATCTTCGCTGAAGGCCAAGTTTTTCCCACGTCTTAAGGCCTTACGCTGTATCTCTGCTTCCTCTTGGGGCCCCTCTAAGGAGTCCCTCTCTGTTCTGTATAAATCTTTTCTTCGGTCCCTTCTCACTTACGCTTCACCCGGATGGTTTCCTTTCCTAAGCGCTACCAATATCACCAAATTGGAACGCCTTCACCGAGCGGCCAGTCGCGCCATCACCGGCTGCCTCTCGTCGTCCCCTATCCCTCTACTACTCACCGAGGCTTCTCTACCTCCCCTACGAGTCACTCTGACTCACTTCACTCTTTTTTTCTCATGAGCGGGCTCTTCGTCTCCCAACCTCCTTTCCCATCTCAGGTTTGGCCAGACTAGGAGTGAAACCAAGACTCTGCAGATCGTCCTGGAGAGCTTTTGCGTCCACTCACCCGCTCATGCTTTCTTCTACTTGTTCTAGGGAGGCTCTTGTTGCTTGCCCTCCCTGTCCTCCTTGGAATCTTCCCTCGTTCACGGTGGAGTCCACCCTTTCCACTCTATGCTCTCGCTCTGATCCCCCTCACTCTCGCCAAGGTGCGGCTCTCGCCCATCTTGACTCTCTTCCTCCTCATGATCTGGTACTCTGGACAGACGGCTCTGTTCCTTTTCCTTTTGGCAAGGGCGGCTCCGGCGTTCTTGCCAACTGCTCTCTCTGTGGCACTGAGGCCACTCTTTCCTTTTCGGCAGGCCCAGTTTGTTCCAGTTTTTCCGCTGAAGCCTGCGCCATTCTGCACGCTCTTTGCTGGTCTCGGCAACACCATAAAGTCTGCCGTTTTTCTTCTCTTTTTCTCCTGTCTGACTCTCGTTCTGTCCTCGCCACCCTGTCCTCTCCTCCACCTTTCCTGTTATCTCAAACTCTGTGGCAGATCTGGCAGGAACTGTCCTTCTTCTCCTCCTGTTCTATCAGGCTACAATGGGTCCCCGGACACTCGTTTCTCCCGGGGAACGACACAGCTGATGAGCTTGCCAGACGGGGAGCGCTGCTTGCGCCCTCCGCAATCCCTTGTAGTCTCTCTCCTCTTATCTCTCGTATCCACTCTCGTCTTATCTCGGACTGGAGGCGTACTGTCTCCTCAAAGTATTTTGACACACAGGTTCCCTCAATTTCCACTGAGGAACTTGTGCTCCCTCGTCATGCTCGCTGTGTCCTCTCTCGTCTTCGCTGCAATGGACACAGCCTTCTTTTAGGTTCCTATCTCTCCAGGATTGGCAGAATCGAGAATCCTTCTTGCAGCGCCTGTGGACACTCGTCCCAGGACATCTCACATCTCATTCTGCACTGTCCAGCTACGGACTCTTTGCGCCGCTCACTCTTTGGCGACTCTCTGTCTCTCTATGACCTCTGGTCCAGACCCTGGGGAGTTGCCCGGCTTCTGGGGCTCCATGGTCTTCCGCCATGCCCCCATCCCTCGGAAGGGGTCGGGTAAACAACAACAACAACAACAACAATATCAAAATAAACTAACGTAAAATATTTTTCACGTTATTTTATTTGTAAGGCATTTTATTTTCGTGGCACAACACGGGAATCGAACTCACAACATCAAATCTAGCGCTACCTTGTAAACTTTGTGGTGTGTAATTTAATTTTTTTTTTTTTAATTTGTAAAGTTTAGTTGTGTGTAATTTACCCGTAAACCAGGCAATTTAGCGAGTAATTTTGAAGCAGGTTTATAAGCTTGTCGGAGCAATTGAATGAATTCTTTTTGGAACAGCGCACTCTTGACAGGGCAAGTTGCCTGTCATTAAGTTTTCAAAAATCTCGTTGGTGGTACAGAATTTTAATAAAAAAGTTGGTGGTACAGAATTTCACATAAAACACTTATTCACTCTAGATCTTCCCTTTTGACGCGATACCGCCACTGATGAGAGCGTCACGAAAAGCTTATGGCTCAAACAGCTTTTTTCAAAGCTATATCATTAAGTTTTCTGTATTTATGTTAATCGAAGTTGTTGCTCCGAGCGGAGATTACGCTCCGTTACGAAGTTGTAAATTTGTATCATTGTCAAATCATTGCTCGAAAACCGTTTTTCTCGCCATCACTATTCATTTGTTCCTTTTAACAATTCGTTTGTTCGCATAGATCTTGGTTAACTATTATTGGACTTTTTTGTTTATCGGAGCGAGACGAGACGCGTTCATTTGAACTTTCCCGTAAAAGCATAACTTTCGGGCAAACTTTTACAACAATATTAAGAAAAAAACATAACCGGGTTGCTCTGCTGCTGAGTACTCTTTATTAGTTGATCTCTAGCGGCTCTGATTGGAAGAAGCTTGCGGTAGTGCTCAATAACTTGGTAAAGTAGCTGGCGTTGGCGGTCACGTTTGATAAGGAGTTGATTGAAGTCTGTAACCAGCTTGAGTGCACGCTCTGCACAGGCGTTACCACCTTTAGCGGTGCAAAGTAGTCCTCACGCCAGGCCCATGCTTATGGTGGAATTGTGAGTCCTGCGATAAATAAAAAGCTTCAAATTGATTAAGCGAGAGCCACGTAAAAAAGTTTGCAACAAGACTACATTACTTGGAAATCTTATAAGAAACGCGGCGAGCATCTTCTGATAGTGGATCTCTCTGCAGTGCATTGCAGATTGACTGTTTTCTTCCTTATTGCTGTCATCGCTGAATAACGGCAGTGCTGCAAGGTCCTCACTGAAGCACCAGTAATGCAATCGCATTTCACATTCTGCACCCCTAAAATTTTGCTGTCGACTTGCTAGCAACACTCTGTCAGCTGTAAGGTAAGTGCACTGTGGGTCATTCGCACGAGTAGCTGCTATCAAAAGGATTGCAAACAAACTCGCCACATTGAGTCTACCTCATGCTTGCTCATGTGGAACTGATGGCGAAATTTAAAGATTTAAAAGCAATAAATCCTTTCGCCATCAATCTTGCATGATGACAAGCACCGGAGCATAAATTCTGAGGCACTGCCTACATTTACTCCCAGGAGCCGAAGAGTGATTGTTCCAAATTCTCTATTATCCTCATGAGATCGGACATCCTTGAGTTTTTGTTGAAGACTGGGAACAACAACATACTGTGGCGAAATTCAAGCCATACTTTCTCAGCTGCACTTCAACAACCTGCTCCAGCTTCATCACTCTCAAGAGAAACAAACTCTGTCTTGTTGATAGAAATCCGCTGTGACTTGAATCTGCGAAGCAGATCGGCTTTATGTCCCTTCGATACACAGAAAGTGCAAAGCACTGCAGCTGCACATCTTTCCCACATGTAGTGGTGGCATGCTAGAAAAAAGCAGTTTCGGGTAGAGTGAGCGTTGTACGACAGTGATAAGCTCCCGCATTAATTTGAGCGTTACTATCTGTTGTATCAAAACGAAGTGATGCCAGATGCTCTTTGATACCTGTCTACTCACAAACTTCACCACTTCTTGACCCATTAGAACTTCACTGCCAGCCGGTAGCCTGTAGGTGCCTAGTAATTTTTCAACGTCTGAACCAGATACAACAATCGCTAAAGAATTGTGACTGGTTCCATTCAAATGTGCCAACTTTGCCAGTAGAGCGTGCAACCAATGGCACTATTGGTTGAAAGTTTTGTCGTACTTCAGCTGCTACTACTTCATATGAACCATATTGAGCTTGCACGAAAGAGGCACGTGACAGTGATAACTCGTCGACATGAACACCAGCTGCAGTGAAAGCAGGGGTAATAATCATCATTGCTTGACGAGTTGATATCTGGGTCCTATCCGGTGCTGCATTGAAGACCTTACCATCAATTATATAATGCTTGGACACAGGAAGTGGTCAATTGACTTAAAAAGATTATGGTGTTTGAATGTCATGTTGTAGTTGCTCGTTGGCGAATTGTTCTTCATCTGATGATGAGGATTCTAATAAAGGTATTCCTGCAGCAGCATATGCCAGAGCTGTCGTCGAAAAGCCTATGCGAATTGACTAATCATGACATTGGTTTGATACAGGAATATCCCAATTTTTTCATGTCTTGAGTACTTTTAACGTATATGACTGTCAGGTCACAAAAATGTCATCATGAGTAGCTAATTATGTCAGTTAAAAAAGCTTACCATGGATCCAGGAGTCAATACCTTACTAGATGCACAAGGAATTTGAAATCTTCCAAAACAATGGACAGGAGGTACAATAATTTTTTGAAAGCTTAGGAGAGTAAGTACAACCATATTTTTAAACCTTGAAAAAGTTTAAATGTTATAAACTACTTTAAGCATTTTATTGTTACATCAAACTTCTGTTACCCGAGAGTATATTAGTTTATGCATCACAAAAATCTTAAAATCTGACTTTAAAACTTTTTTGTGTGTAACATTCAGGCTCAACTCAAAATGAAACTAAAAAATTCAATAGGTAACCTTTCGTTCGTTGTACATTTTCCTATACGTTCGGACACAGACATTTAATTATTTCAAATTACTTTGCACATTTATTGGAAATTTCACAGTAAAAATTATGATTTACTATTTGAAGTTTTTTCTCATTGTATTAATTTTGTTGCCTTTTATTATTTTTATTAATATTTCATTTTAGTAGTTTTTAGTAGAAATCCACTACCGACAAAACTAAAATCATGATAAAATGCAAAACAATGAACTTCCATAAAATAACAGGATAGCACTGCACAAAGCTATAGGAAACTCCCTATGCGCCCAAGTCTTTCGAAACGCCCTAAATTTGGAATTAGGGGAGACTACTTCTTCGATTGACTTAAAATTTTTCAATAATATTATTTTATCTAACCTTCTCAAATGGGAGGCTGAGCGATATAAAATTAGAAGACCTTTTGCAAATAAAAATTGACCACCCTAATGACCGATTGTATTCTTTTCAGTTATATTTCTATATGTGTAATTTGAAACAATGTTTTTTGTGCAGACGTTTTACATGAATAAATTTACTGAGTAAAAGGCAAGATTTTTTGTTATTGAAACTTTTAGGAACTTTAATTTCTCATGTAAATCATTTGCTCCAACCACGCTTTGGTTCGGCCACAACAAGGCTTTTGATAGTGCTCTTAAGCACCGTTGTTGGTTGTTATGCAAAAATAAGACCAATACATGTATATGACGTAATAAAATTTGGATTTCAATTTTATTATTGTTGCATTCAAAAACGGCTTAATGACGCAAAGCATGAGTTAGCCCAAAGCCAAGAAGTACACTGGGCCTTATGATGTCATAATCTTTCAGACCACGCTGAATAGGATGTCTGAACAAATTTAGAAATGGATATCTTGAAACCTACTCGATCAAATTTCAAAAAGTTTATATCGTTTTACCAGTAAAAAGCTCTTTTTACTAATCAAGTAAAATTTTGCAACGCGCTCTTGTAACTTTTTTTAACGGCACAAGGAAATGCGCAGTTTACCTGTTTAGCCATTTCCATGAACTTGTTCAAACCGAACAAATCTTCGTCTTTCTCAAACTGAACTGGACCTTCTCTTTGCTTGCTGGGATCGGCACCACGGAAGCCACGGTCGGGCACAAACCTGGAAACAAAGCATTCGGTGAACGATATCACTCTGCTTCGAAAGGCTGTTCTTGATGAAGATACGTCGCGGGTTCGACGCTATCTACTTCAACGATTACAAATCGGGTTGTCTGCTTGAAAATACCGCTAGTAAACTTCAAGCTCGAACTGATGTCGTGTTGATTTATTACTTCTCTACTTGTTTATAGAGTGGCTGCTTGACTTGATGATTACTTTCAGAGTACCCTCACAAAAAAGCATTGTGCTGGCGAGGTGGAAATGTGGATACCACTTTGCTGTAAATGGTGCTTCTAATCCTTTTATCCTCAATAAAAGAAATGGCGTAATCACAATTAGATGTCTGCCTTCGCGGAACCAGCGTCGTTACTTCGTCCTAGCAAAAACAATTAAAGTGTCTCCGCTTACGGACAATTGTGGTAAAAATGCACCGTATTTGCAGTGTTCAGGGGCGCATCCAAGGGGCTGCGGGGTTAAGACCACCCTTAACCAAACTACTCATATCAACAAGGTCATTGTTTTTAAGAGACATCCAACGACTGCGCCTCGACAACGAGCAGACATTTTTTTCGAGACATTCAATTAAATTTGATTGAAAATCATTTTTTCTTTGATTAGTCATCCAAAAACTTTCAGGGCTAGCCTCTATCCCCTAATAGTTGTGGTTGCATGCTTAACAATACTAGAAACTTTGTACAGCGAATTCGAATACAAGCAGTTCTATCCACTGTAGCGTGTCAAAACATTAACGACTAACTAAAGTTTAAGCCATTTCCACGTACTTGTTGCTTTTGATCAGCTTATCGATATCGTCTTCGCCATACATTTCTCGGTCTTTGTCTTTGGTAGGCCGATAGATGCTGTTCCCAACCTGGGTTTCCGATCGCCAAGGTTTATCGTATACATTATAACCTTCGTCATCGCCACCTTGAAAACCGCTGTCCATACCCTGACGTAAACAACGAAGATTTTGATGAAGTAGCTCCGATTAACGCCCGTTTTTTACGATTACCCAAGCTCAGACGCGCTGGTTTAGTGCGTGTCTGCTGTTAACCATTCACCTTTCAAATCAGATTTTCACGACAACACAGCACTTTAATTTTCGGAAGCCCTTCTTGACGGACGCCGACGGTGCTTTAGTTTCAAGAAAATCCGCGGCGACTTCTCCGCAAGCAAATTAAAAAAAAGTGATCTCCGCTTTAAAGCCACACGAACTTAAATTGGGTTTGCTTGATAAATTGGACCTGATAAACTGACGAAGCAAATAGCTGCGAGTTCAAATCTAGAAATTATTTTTTCGTATTGCGACGTGATGAGTATTTAAAATCGGTAGTCATAAATTCCACTAGAACTAAGTTTGACTACGTGTTGGCATACAAAAGTCACATTACAGCAAATCCTGCTGCTCTGTACAGAGTATACATTACAGTGCATAGTATATGCACTTTGTATAGTATAGATACAGTAGATTAGAGTATACACAGAGTAGAACAGAGCAGCGAAAATGCAATGTATATAATATCCCTTAATCTCAGCTCACGTAAGTCAGGGTTACAGTTAAGCAGTTACCGCATGACACGCAGTCTTAAATCAGACTGCTCCGAGTCGAGCTAGTTCATGCAACTCGAAACATGTTGTAATTGTTTTTAATGATCTTCTTCCATGGAATGGAGGCACGACATGAAACGGTTTTCCTGGTTCACTATTGTTGCGGGCTTCAGAGCGAAAGGTCTGGAGTTTAAAATCTATAGAAACACCGCTGGTATTCGTCAGAAGGGCATCCGGAATTTTAAGTGCTACGTTGCTCCACTAAAGTCTGGTTCCAAAGCGAGTGTGTAGTGGTAGACATAGACTGAATCAGCACGTCTGAGCCTGGGAAACGCGGGAAAAATGACGTAAAACTGACACCACAAACGCAATTGAGATAAGGCCAGGGAAAAGCGGCGATCTATTTTGAACCAGTTAAGAATGCAGATCGCAGACTGGCAGCCGCATCATCAACAAGGCAGGCTGCCATTAGTGGGAAGAAAACAGCCACCTCTCGCATGTTGAGCAAGCAGCTTAGACAATCCAGTCCCTTGAAGCACGGTAAACTTTATACTTCGTAACAGATGACAATATCTGAAAGCTCCTTTCCACTAGCATGGTGTTCGAGCGTAATCAATAGCATGCTTAGCTGACATTGGCGTGGAGGTAACCGGTGGTACACAATGCACTGAGTGCTTATTTCGACAAAATCACACAAAGCACTCTTCAGATTACACTCGAATACCATTCTCACAGAAAAGGTATTTATGCATCCGGCGAAAGCAAAGTAAGTAACCTTGGTCTTGTTGAACAAACGCTGATCGAACTGTGTTTCCGCCTGCTGCCCAGCTCTGGCGTTTGGAAGGCCAAGTGCGATTTTCTCGCTGATATCTCGCTCCTCGCGCAAGCGATTCCTAAATAGACACAAAATTAATACAGTTATAGACTTGTGCTGCTACACCAAATGGCATTGCAATATTTTCTACGGCTCGTGCAAAAATTGCCCAATCGAAACAATAACAACACAAAACAAATTCTTTGTAATATAATAACATATTACATATGCAGTGTCCGCCATTGAATACGACTCTGAAAAAAACGGACATGAACCAAAGATGGAAATAAAAATAGACTTTTAATCCGATAACTTTTAATTTTATTTTTGATGCTTAAGTTAACACAGGCAATTGCAATATTCTGATAAACTTGTTATGTCAATCACTTTGGAGATACTATCAAAGTGAGATCTTACTTATACTTTTTATGTCTATCACCAACCACCTAAATTGAATAAAAATTTGACTAGAATGAAGTACTTGTAGATACGTATTCTGGTGAATAACAAATTAACTACTAAAATGAATCTGGGAGTAATAAACCTATTTTTATTAAGAATCGATTAGTAGCTACATGATTTTTTTTAAATAGGGCATGGCGGAAAACCACTAAGCCCCAAGAGTCCCATTTGAGCGGGCTGTACAAGTAAAACACTGGTTAAAAGATCAGGTTTTAGAAAAGCACGTACAAAATTCCTACGCTATTGCAGAGAAGAGGTGCTCTTCTCACTGTGACATCGGTGAGAAAATTTCAAAAACAAGTTTTTCAAGATTCGACTTACTACAAGTTAAATGAAATGTCTACATCATGTTTGATCAAATGTGGGTCAGGAAAAGAGCAGTCTTCCGCCGACAGTACGCTTTGAAGGTGAATTTCAAGCTCGCAAGCTTAAACCTTTGCGGGCATGAATTAAGTTTTTGAAGTAAGTGGCAAGAGAAAGCGAGGACGACCGAAGAAGACCTGGAAGAAGCAAGTGGAAGAGAGACAGAGAAGATTGGTTTGAAGAAGGAGGATGCCCTGGGACGAGACAAGTGGAGGGACGGAGTGCGAGCAATTGCAGAAGGAATGGGGTAAATCCGGCCGTCTCTGCTAAAGGGACAACACCGGAAAAAACTGAATAACTACTACTAACCTACTGCTTAAGCGGGCCGTTTCTAAACTGGGTATATATTTTTCTGGTTCGACGAAATTTCAAGTATGCTGATGAGAAGACCAAGTTCAAAGCGGGCTCACAAATATGCTAATATTACCTACCGCTTGTCAGGAGCGGCACGAGCGATGTTGCGCTCTCTCGCTCTGTCTCGATGACGTTCGTGACGAATTTCATCGCGCTCTCTCGCTTCTTTGTCTTCATCTAAACCGAAACGAAGTTTTAAAAAAAATGGTCGCGAATTCTTTACCAAAGTTGTTATGCTCATAGTAAAGTAATTTATAGCAACGATTCTGCTTTAATTACTGTGCCTACGGTACTCTTCACTGTGCTAGCATTACTGAAGATATAGAAATATAGTAACAACTTAAGTTGCCTTATACGACATTGCCACAACACGATTCGGTCGAAAGTTGTCTTGAAATAAGATAGCATGTAGTGCTGCAAAAAACAAAATGTTTCGCTAGATCAAGATCGGACAGTGAAGCCTTGCTAAACCGCAAGCAAGCGGTTGGGTTGAGGAAACAAAGGACAAAACAATTATATGGATAAAGAATACTAGGGACGTAATTAACGTAGTTGCCAACTTGGACTTCACTGTTATTTCTATTTCATCCATAGAAGAATCAAACACATACTTTTATCTTCTTTGCGAATTCCAGCCCTCTTATTACGAGCCTCTTCAGCAAGTTGACGCAGCTGCTTTTCCTTTGCTTCCTTTTCTTTTGATGCAACTTTCCTCTCCACTTGAGCTCGCATTTCAACAGCTTCTCTTGCCTATAAATAAGCCGAAAATTTCTCATCAGTGACATTTCCAAACAACCAAAGAGAAAAATCTCGCTCAATGTGTTCGGTTTATGTTTCACACAGCCTTTACTAGGTGAGTTGGGCTTGTGTTTTATGAAGCCGTAATCAACCAAATAAATTGCCAATAATTTAACATAGCATCAGCAAGTTTTGGGTAGTCAAGGGCTAAATCTCCAAAATTTGTGTAAAAACCTTCTTACAAAGCAAGGCTCTTCCGGGCGATTAAAAAGCAGCTATTTTTATTTCAGGATTTCATATTCCCAACCTTAGCTCCGAAAAACAAAAAAGTCCACAATGACTTTGAAACAACGCTTGCAACCACGACGAACCTTCCTGTCTGCGATGTATAACGCTTCAGCAAGCTTTGCAAAGTTTTCATTGATGTGAACGCTCTGTAGACCTCGACCGTCTGCAGCAAGACGCTTGTCCAACGGAATGGTGTGGCCCTAAAAACCTGCTTCATGACTAAGGTTTCAAACAAAAGTACCTTGTTCGCACCCAGTAACTTGAATCAGTGAATCTTCAATGTATTGCTATAAAAAGATAACTTGCGAGCAGCAGAGTCCTTGACCACAAAAGTAAAAAATATCATAACATTCCTCAAGCAACTAGCAAGTTTAGAATCAATCTAGTTAAGTTATCAGATGTGACAGATCACGATGTACCTGGAAATGTTTGGGAGCTACTGCAACCATGGTCCTACAGAGAGACATAACCAGTATAAAAGATCTATGCAGGTTAAAGCCCAGGCCCATTTTGGAAAAAGTTTTCAACAATTACAAAAAACTGCTCTATTTTTAACAAACCAAACATAGATTAATTATCTAAACGTTGTCATGGAGCGGTTGAAAGCTTGATTCAAGCGAAAGCATTTTAATCTTTCGCATAGCTCACAGTAAGTATAAGTGTCCACTATATATGCAACTATACGAGAAAAATTGGAGGATTAAAAGTAGACCTTCATAAAAGATTACGTATGATTGTATTTCTTACTCACCTTAGCATTCTTCCAGTTTGAAATACACGGAGGCACTTTCCAATCTTGCTGCTCTTTCACGGATACTTTTCGATTAGGGGAGTGCATTACAGGGGCAGGAGGGCTCGGAGGTCCACGTGGCAGCTTCTTGTTGGTCCTGATAAAACCAGTGTTGTACATTTACCAAAAACACGAAATGAAAATATCCAAACACTATTGATGTTTGCAAGTCTATACTACACGCAGTCAAATAAAATAAAACATCAAAAAAGGAAAAGTAAACGAGCCAGTAGTATACAAGATAAGAACAGCGAAGAACCCAAAAGCTTTCTGATCATGTTGCTTCGTAATTATAGGCTCACAATGATTCGATAAATATTCAAAAAACCATCACTGTCTTGAGGTAATTTTTTGGAGCATTATTTTTTTATGGAGAGCATGCTTATGTTTATCCACAACCTCAATTTTTAGACATAAAAGGTCCCCAACCCTCGTTTAAAACATAGGCTGGTATCCAATAGTCACCCCTTACGACATGTTGGGTGAACAGCTTCACTATTCTTCCCCGGTGAAGCACGGAAACTGAATAAAACAAGCCTCAAATAGAATTGGCTGCTTTAATCGGCTCAAATAATTATTTCGATCTCTCAACTCTTTTCATGTTTGAATCTTTCTGGTGAGTTCTTTTTGCGAGACAAAACTTGCTATCTCTTAAGCCACAAAACGTGAGACGCTTTTACTGTGAGTGCCATTATGCACTGTCAACAAATTAGGAGACTTTTTATTCGTTTGTTTTTAAAAATGTTGTAAGCATTGAATAATTTTTCAATGCTGTTTCATTTTGCAGTATCTCATTACAATTTTCATTCCTACCCAGGCAGTTTAACGGCTCTATAAGTTCTCAGGACACCTTCATTAAATATTCCCGTTAAGAAAACAATTGCAATTGTTAATGTTATAAGTACTAAGGTCTATGTGACGCGTGGTTTACACTGAAGCCAAACGCCGGTTAACTCCTTGTTTAGGCACAAGCCACCACTCGCGGCTTGCGGTTGAGCAAAAAGAAAGCAAAGAGTTAAGCCGCGCTTGGTCTCAGCGTACACCACTCGTCAGATACACCTCAGCCTTTTCCAAAGCAAAACCACGAATTCATCGTGAAGCGTGATCTACACTGAGGCCAAGCGCAGCTCAAGTCTTGTTTGTTTGTAGTTACCCCTCCTCTACCTCGGGATGGAGGGGCAGCATCAACGGTAATTCAGGTTCATGCCGCCAACCTAATTGAAATTAGGCTAGGGGAAAGATAGCAGCCCATTTCGA
Organism: Trididemnum clinides; assembly: GCA_963675345.1. Taxonomy (NCBI): domain Eukaryota; kingdom Metazoa; phylum Chordata; class Ascidiacea; order Aplousobranchia; family Didemnidae; genus Trididemnum; species Trididemnum clinides. Next base: position 22,702,595 of record OY776292.1, on the reverse strand, counting down.
ACCAGTCTTGAGTGACTGGTAGCCCCACCACCAACAAGGCGGACTGCCATTGGTGGGTACCCAAGAGTCGTCTTTTATGACGTGCTGGGTAAGCAGGGCTTAAGTCTTCGTGTGTTTTATTTCGAGCAGCGTAAGGCTTGCAACTGAGCCAAAATAAATCAAAGTCGCGGTCGACGACAAATCGGACACTCACGCCATCGCACCACAATGCAGATAAATCATACCATTTAAGGGAATTACGATGCAATATCTAAACAAACTAAGTGTGAAAAGGCAATACACCATAAACGGATTATCTAAACATCAAAATAAATTGTACTTGAATTTTGGTGGTTCCATAGGATCTTTCTGCATTTCCACCATACGAATAACACGTTGCTTAGCTCCAGAATTAAACGCTTGTCCTTGCTGGGATGGTGTATATCTGAACAAATAATCGTAAAAATTTTGCAACGTTGAACGCTCCACTATGAACACATTAACTAAAGTTAGCAGGTCATTCTTAAAAAGTGGTGCTAGGAACACGATCACAGGCCAGTGGTTCTCAACCGGTGGGCCACGGCTTCATTGTTCATAATTTAGAACAGTGGTTTTCTAGGGGGCAAAAACATAGACTTCAAAAAAAGGTCTTCGCTTTCAATTTGACCTAAAAGCGCGAGAATTTAGACTTCGAAAAAGACGATCTCCGAAAAAAAGGCTTTTCTCATATTGAAAATGTATCAAATGGACCAAAAATATTCTTCAGATCACAACTGAGCCACAAACGGAAAAAAGGTTAAAAACCGCTGCAATAGACTAAAAGTAGGTATTCTGACTGACAACTACTACCCTATTTGAATTAGGCGCTGGTCTAGAATGTGATCTACGAGTATATTTCTAGTTTCTACCGTACCTAAAAATTTGGACTAGAGTTGGGATAAAAGTTATTTTTTCTCTTTTATTGCCAGATCACAAATTAGATTTTACCTCTGCGGCTGCAAATCCTACCCACACGAAGATCACCTATACATACTGGCACCTAAAATTATTATACATTGCTGAAGAAAGTGGTGTTTTCAAGCACGCAAGCCTTACAAGTATGGTCCTTTATAAGTACAGTACATGTAATGATGAGTTTCTGTATACGCTCAGTAAATTAGATCGAAGATTAAGGAGCTAAAGAAATGTTAACATGTAAGGAAAAAACTGTATTATTAATTTGTTAGCAAGTAGCATATGAAATGTGTCTGAAAGCCACGCAAGAGCGTTATGTATGAAGCAAAGTAATGCAGAGTTATATTTATATCACGGGTTAGTGACGTCACAATCAAAGAAATTTTTTTAATCGCATTTCTCGACTGAAGAAAGCGGTTTTTGGCTTCAGAGAAAGCCAGTACCCGATTTATCAACTTCAACAAATTTCATGTCTTGAGGATGTCACATGACGTCATAATTAACAATTACTTGAAAAATTGGTTTTCTCAATTTACTCAAAAAATACTGATTGTAGAAACGCAGTTAAACGCTTTTTTGGGAGATATTGACAAGATGCTCTTGATAAAACAAATCTAGAACAATTTAAGCCGAATTGACGATGCAACAACAGATTCTTTATTAAAACATTTTAGGCCTTCCAGGCACGCTTTTTCTCGTTTTTTCTGTTCGTTTTATACCAGCTCTATGAGGTCAAAATACGTCTGGTACGATCAATACAGTCTTTCGCCAACAGAGATCATAATACAGTAGAACGTCAATTATTCGAACTAATCGGGACCAAGGGTGGTTCGGATAAGCGATGTTTTTCAGATAATCAAAGAAATACAATCTTACGATGAAATAACATATACACATACGGCGATTTATTGTATATTATGAGCAGAATAGTAATCACTCATTTTTCATGTATTAAGTTTGTTACTCTTTTTTGCTTTCAGACATCTCGCTTCTCTCTAAACACAATTTGTTATATGCTTCTCTTTATAGACGCACTTTAATGACTTCTGTTAAAGCGATGTTCGGATTATCGAGGTTCTATTGTAAAATTTTTTTCAAAAGATGCAACACTTTTACAAAATTAGTTTATTTAAAAACTGATTTGACACCTCATTTGTCAACCAAATTTCGAAATTTTAAACAAATTAAAGAAAACTTCAAGGTAATTTTAATAACATGTGACTTGTACCTTTACTAGTTTGTTTACCCTAAACAAATTGAACTTTAATACCTCTAGTGTAACATTTTACCCCTTTCCAAAAAGTGGTAAACTGAGTAAAAACAGATAAGTTTTAATATGTAAAGGTTGTGGTGAGTCGGTTTTACGTCACTCTTACCACGTTCCGCAGACTCAGACGGGCTGATTCAATGTAAGTCTACCACTACACACTAATTTTGGTACCAGACTTTCTACTGGAGCAACGTAGCACTTTAAATTCCGAATGCCCTTCCTGACAAACACCAGCGGTGTTTCTACAGGGTTTTGAACTGCAGACCTTTCGCTCTGAAGCCCGCAACAAAAGGTACTCACAATTATTTTCACCTGAAAGGTGAGGAAATTTGCTTTCCAGCAATATGTAATTCTAATTAGTTAGGACTAAGGATTAATTTAAAATGGCTGATCAAAAATTGGTCGCCATACATCATGTTCCATCTTAATTAAAAAATTTTCCAACTAGACTAAGTAACTTGCAATTTTTAGAAAGAGCTCTTTGGTGTATTTTGACTGTTTTCCATTGAAAACATGGCTCTTTGCCATTATTTATCTTAATTTTCAAAAAGATTTGTAACGAAATGAAGTTTCTAAAAATAGAGATGTACCGATACCACATTTTAAGCCAATATCGATACTACTACCGATACCAGCATTTAAATCCGATACCGATACTGCCGATACCACCGATACTTTTTTTTCTATTGAGCACCATCAATAAGAGATTTTGTAAGCAGCACCAAAGAATTATTTAGTAAATTTGGTTTGTTATTAAATTTTGAATTTTTTCGAGGTATTTATCTATTATTATTCATTACAATATTATTGCAAATCTCTAAAAGGAAAGTTGAACAAGTCAAGCAATACTTTTTTACAGCAAAATAATAAAGCAATGGATTGAATACCATTATTCAAAGAAAATAGCCTTTCCTCACAAGCACAAAAGATAAAAAAAATAAAATAAAATGAGAAAGTAACAATGCCGTAACTGAAGACAAAAACAAACTTGACAACATAATGAAAACACTTCGGCAAGTGAAAATTATGACGTATTAATAAAAAAGCATTAGCCAGTTACAGCTATTATCAAACAAGTAGCACCCATAAGTCAAAACTAAAAATATATACTACCAAACTGCAGCTTTTCTAGCAAAAACGCAGCTTGGTAAGTCAAAACTGAAAAATTTGTTTGCCATACTTAAAAAAATCAAAACCATTCACCAACTGCCCTCATATTAAAGTCAAAACTAAAAACTTTCTCATCACTCCCTCCTCTCGAAAATTCATTGCTACATAAATTGCAGATAACTTTCTTGGAATCAGTAGCTTTAACATTAAAAAATTTCCACACAATGTTTTTAATTGGAAGTCATTTTTATTACTCACTGCCTCTGAAGCTAAAATTTACAGAATACTTTTAATATATATATCTACCTAAACACAATATGGAGTGTTGCGCGATGTTTGGGTGCTGTTCGGAAGACCCCTCTCCTCGATGATTATTGATACAAATCGTTAATTATGTTACAAATCCAATCCAGCTCCAGAGGGGAACGAAAATTGTTTATATTTATTTTGTGGTTAAGAAGTATCGGCAGGTATCGGATATATTTAACCGATACCGATACTACCAGCCGATGCCACCGATACCGATACCTAAGTATCGGTACATCTCTATCTAAAAATTTGTTTCTAGCCTACCGGTCGAAAACACTCAAAATTTTGGTGTTTGAGCTTCACACAATCACAATATCTAGAAAAATTGAGCCCTGTCGTACATTTTGTCACTCCTTTTTCAAAAGCGTGGTGTCTATTTTTTCAAACCTTTTATTTCTAAAAGCTTGATTCTTATCAAAATTTAAAAAAAATCATCTAAAAATTAAGTCATTAAAAATTTTTCAAAGTAGCCTACTACAACCAAAACATTGGTGTCGCCCTTAGAAAAGCAAGGGGGATAAAGATGATCCTGTTTTATCTCTTGCAACAAACAGTATTCTCCAGCTACATATCGCCTAAACGTTTAGACAATTTTCTTTGCAATTGCATGAAGCTAGTGCAGCCCACTGATTTGACATTCTTAACTTCGACAGTATTGATGGAGGCCATGCTATTGTAATAACTTAACTGTAAGTGATTCATTTCGGGTTAGTTAGCTTATTCGCATTGGCTGCGTTTATACCAGGATCAAGTAACATGCGCCCAGCCAGAGGTTTGAGGTCGTACAAATAGGCGTACAATTAGTAATGTGTGGTGAATAGTCGTTCCATTAGTAGTGAGTGATTGAATTAGCAGTGAGTAGTTCCATTAATAAGTAGAGTAAAGAATAATGCAATTAGAGTGGGTGAGTAGTGGTCCTAACATTTAAGATTAGCAATTCCTTCAGAAGTATGCCGCATAATAACCCACAGGAAGAACAGTATTAGGGACATCATTTATGCTAATGATGCCTTTGTTTCCTTACTGTTTGTATTTTCACGAAGAAGGTTTCACTAAGTTGTACAATATGCATACCTCTTTGTTAGTTCCCCTACCTTTAGTTGAAGAAACGAACAAAATTTGTGAAATGGTAGAGGATTTCTAAGCTCTGTCTTAGTTGAAAGCAATCGCACTACGATCAGGATTAGGAGCAATTTCACCATTAATACCAATTTAATGCGTGTGGTTTAAAAAACAATTCGGTTAAAGCTGGTCGAACCGTTGTTACAAACCCGACATCACTGCCAGCTAATACCTGATATATTGAGCTGGTGCACGCTGCTCAGCACGTTTGACAGGCATGGCAGCTGAGATTTTTTCGTTGGTTAGTTTCTCCAGAGCCATACGGGTTGCTTCTGTTTGCTAAAAAAATATTTCTGCCAATTAATAACCTATATTTAAGCCAAAGTTTAGTTCAGCAGATCACTGCAATTTATCTGCAAAATACTGCGAAAGTACTTTTGGTCCCAGTTAAAAAGTTAGCAAGTGGCCAGGAGTAGTTACCACATTGGAAAAAAGATGCAACTTGGTTTAGCCTCTTAGGTATATTTTTGGCTTAAATGAACTACATACATGACTTTGCGGTTTCGTAAATGAAATGTTAGTTTTGATGAAGGCCAGCCATATATACCATCTATCTAAAAAACATATTGTTTGAATGGAAATGGATGTCGTGATAAGTAAAAAAAAAGAAACAAGGACTGCTGGACTGCAACCTTTCAAAAAGAAAAAGTGGTTTTGGAAAAATAATATACACACCTCTCTAATGGCATCTTCATCTGGCCTCTGTAAATCTGGGTCTGATTCGTCAAGGATCTCTTTTGGAACCAGCTGCTGAAACTTGCTGTGAACAACTCTGTCTTTGTGATGACCTTGCCTGGCAATGGCATCATATCGAATTTTTCCTTCAGAATCCAGTTGAACAGCCAAAGTTTCTGACTTTTTTTTTGTTTTTCCCAAACCCTATAATACATGTGAATGCGTGTTAAGGGGGAATATGGGGTTCGTTTTATTATTTTTCAAAATTTTTGGCCATATTTCTTTAACAAAAATTGTATCTTTAAATTCCTCACACATCGGAAGATGTACAATTTGTGTTCTAATTCTTGGATTTTCACACCCAAAAACGGTTAAAAAGACCAAGAACCCAGTTGCAGACGACAAAAATTGTAAAATTTTCAGCAGACACGTGCAAGAGCCAATTACCTTGAATTCAAATCAAGATACCTGGTTTACCACGAAACTAAAGCCTTTATCATTGACACAGTCTGAAAACTACTCTTTTGGAGCATCATTTGACAAAATTTTAAGCAATATTAATAAAATTTATCTATTAAAATTTTCAAAATTTTTAGGGGTCTCAAAACTCCCCCAAACAAATTTGAATGGTAAGTAGATAAAAGTAAATTTAGTGCGTAAAAAATATGACATGTTGCTAAATACCGGTCTCATTTGAAAGCTTAGGAAATTTGCTTTCCAGCAATATATAACTTTAAATAGTTTAGACTAAGTGGTATATGATATTTACTGATCAAAAATGATTACTGTACATCATGTCAGTTCAAAACCCCCAAAATTTTTTGACTTATCTTCACTAAATTATAATTTTTAGAAAAACTACACCCTTTAAAAAGATAAAATAAATTGCAAACATTTCACCACTAAAATTGACATTTTGTTTCAAGTTTCCAAGGAGACAAAAACTAAAATACAAGTTTAAAAGCTAGCAGAAGTTTGGCTTCTCTAAATCAAAATTTGCTGTATCCCCCTTGTTTCTCAACACATGGGAAGGGTGTAAATAAGCTGCTGTTTCATTGTCAGTGACAGCATATTCTATTTAAACTTGATATTTTCTGAATCTTGAAGAAATTCCCTGTTCAAAAATACATAATGTTACATGGTTTAGGCTAACCTCTAGCAGATAATAACTAATCATATTTTAGATACTACATTTGACTAACAAAATTTGGTACCGGTCAGTACCGGTTAACAAAAAAATCATGGGCCTCAGAAAGCAGCAAACTGTAGAAAACTTAGGCTTTTTGATAAGTTTTGATTGATGTACCTTGAAAGCTTATGTCCTTAGCATCATCTAGCGACCATTTCTAAAGAAATTGATAGAAAAATAAAATCTGTAGTGATCTTTGAGGTAAGGGTACTTTAACTTTGAAGACAACTCAGCACCTGTTGGAGGGGAGGTTAATTTGCATAAAATTTACATATTCAAAAAAAAATTTTGTTTTTACTATATTTGAAATCCTCAAGAAATAGAGATTTCAACGATATATTACACTTGATGTAGAAGTAAACAGATGAGTAATGATTTACAAACAAACTTGGGTATTTTATGATGATTAATTATGATTGATTGTGCACTTTTAGATGGATTTTCTCAAAATCGCGATTTTATGATGACTATAAACTTTATGGCTTTTGTAATTCTGAATTCGTATGGTTAATCTTTATGAAATTTCGCATAGAGCTAGCTAATAGACTTATGAATGCAATGACGAAGTGAAAATGGGCTAACTATAGTACTTTTTTTGCTATAAATATGTTTGTTGGAAAATATGTGAAAATTTCACTGAAAAAAAGGGTATTTTTGACAAACTCCAGTATATTATGACAGCTTAAATTTATGTACAAGTTGCTACGTGATTGCGTAGAGTAGTGTTCGACGATCAAGTTGCACCAAAACCCTTTAATTCCATCGTGCAGGGACCGAGATATGCATGCCAAAGTTTCCTCGTCTGTTGCCATGGCAAAGGAAACATCTTGGTTACCATGGCAACAAAAAAAAAGAAAAAAATTGTGACAGATTTATTTTTGCGCGAGTATTCAGCCTGTCACATAACATCGATCTTAGCATGCTAAACGCGTCTCTTTTGCAAATTCCCCATAATCCCCCTTAAGTAAATATTATCAAAACTAAGTTACAAGAATGCATTTTTTATTAAACATTTTAAAAACATATCGGCAAGCTTAAGCATTTGCTTGTCTTCTTTCAAAATGAGAGATCAACACATTTCCAGTAATGGATATTTTCATAAACAGTAAAGAAAAATATATGCAGCATATTTGGCTACATCCTACTTCATTAAAGAACAGGGCTGGGTATACATCATCATATCAAGAGGAATTACACATTTTAGTGGTGAAGATATTCTCATGTCCGATAATCAAATTAGCATTCAAGTACCTCAACTATGGAAAAGAGAATATATTTATTATATTGCTCCAAAACATCATTGCTCTTACCAAGGGAAACTGAACAACAGGAATTTCAGGAAAGGCTCCACCATCGCCAAAATCTCGTTCAGCCCTTGGTATAAAGCCTTTTCTATGTCCATATGGAGGAGGTTCAAACCTCGTTGATATTACAGCCTTTGAAACCGGCTTGATGCTGTCCAACTGATCATAAGTAACCTGGGTAGGCTCCGGAAGTAAACTGCAAAAATATAAGACATAAATACCATGATAGGGTCAGCAACCGCACCTCAGTATGATTAAATTAAATACTCTTCCAATCATAGCCATCAACTTCAAGTTGGCAAAAACTACTTTACAGCAGCCTTACCAACTTTGCTTTACAATAATGCATGAAATATTAAAGCATTGTGTTATAGGTACAAGCAACTTCATATTGGACTTAACCGCCAGTTGTTCCATATATAAAGGTTTACCTGCTACGACAAAACACTGAAAAAACACAGTAAAACAGCAATTTAATAATCAAGAGTAAAAATTCAAAAATACCTTGATAAAGCTGACATGTTTTGAGTAGTGATTACAATAACAAAGAAATCTTGCTATTTCACTTTCATAAATCACTTTTTTGTTAACCACTCTGCAGAAAAAGTACAAAATATATTTTTATGATAAAACACAGAACAAAAACCATCACCAATCGTTTGTTCAGTAGCATCAGTATTTTAGATAATTAAATTTAGGCCAAAGAGCAAAACAATACATTCACTATTGCTAACAATAGAGAAATTGTTGAACATTTCAGAAGTCAAACAGTAATTGAAAAAAGATTATTTAATAAGCATACCAAAAGAAAATACATAAAAAAATAACTGTAGCAAACGTGGGTGTGTTCTGTAAAACAAAGCTCATTCCAGAAAAAAATTCACTCAAACAATAGCAACAAGTTGATTGTACATGTCTAAACCACAAATGAGCTAAAACGCATTCCTAAATCCAATTTAACACAATAACAGAAGCAAAACCGGTCTAATGAATCGTGCAGCTTGAGGCGTTGATGCAGATTTAACTACATATTATTACCTATCTAACTAGATATTATCACCTCAAAGCACTTTTTCAGCTGAAAAAAAATAAAAAAAATTATTCAATCAATACCAGAGATAGGGTCGCTTAGGCAGTGAAATTGCATGATCACGCATGATTGATTTTGTTATTTTCTTACCACACAGTACAAGTGGTGCGAATTGCTGCTAAAGGGTTTAGAAAACAATCAAAAAAGACACCAATAAAAAGAACATCAAAGCAAAAGAAAAAGTAGGTCAAATATTGCTCTTAAAAAGTCAAGCATGGATGGTTTTAGTCAGCATGTCTCACGCAGTGTTATGTATCTTTACAAAAAATGACTACGCAAAAAAGAAACAGGTCACGATAAATAAACTTTAACGTCTTGATGCATTTCCAATTTCACTATAGAACAGTTATCACATTACTCAAATAATGTATTGCATATACTTATTTTCTATGCTCAAAATTTGTTTATCTTTTAAGGAGTTTCAGAGAAGCAAACCAAACTTTGGTAATCTCTTTGGAAACTTGCAACCATTAAGATTTCAAACACGGGCAGTTTGGACCAATTACAAGAAGTGCTCCTTAGAAATACATGCATCATCTTCATGAATACCAGAATGCTTAACTCGCAGCTCAGGATATATCAGGATGTGTAATACAAGTGTGGCAGTCTGCAGTGTGATACAAGTATGACAAACAAAATATTCAAAACATTTCAATACAGATATGGCACAGAGGAAACAGCTGCCTCAATCAAATTTTGTAGATCACTGATAACACGATTCATGGAATCTGCTGAACATGCAGAAATCCTGATCAAAAGTAACAAAACATTGCTACCAGATAAAGAAAAAGATTTGCAGGTTATTAAATTACTGGAAACAAACCAATCCGGATCTCTTGGACTCTTTATTAGAAAACGGTTGAAACTTTTACTCAGCTTAAAGGCATTGAAGAAAGGTGATGAATACTGAGTATGTATGTATTTTTAAATTTGCTTTGCAAAGTATCATACCTATTCTTTATACCGCTGCATAGACAAGATACTTTTTACAGGTATACACTAATTGTTAACCATGTACCTCCGGACTCAATTTACTCTCCTCGGCCTAAGAAACAGATTGTGTTGCTGATGAAGAATTCATACCTATTGCTAGAACCACTCAAGAAAAAACAAAGAGCAGTCATTTTGTTTTGCACATTAATAGAGATGACTCGATAAAAGAGCTGATACAACAAGCTGACAGGCGAGACTGTGCACTGCAGACATATTTTACTTTTGTGCTGCAACTATCCAAGTACAGGGTGAAAATCTGAATGATATTTATATTTCCACAGAAACAAACTAACAATTGAGATCTTAAGTGGAGCATGAATCTGCAAATGCTATGAAAGAATAATTTATTTTCCCTGAATACCTGGTAGCCAACTTTGAATGGAAACGAAGCAAGCAAACGAGACAGAACCATGACTTTTTAGCTGTTTGTTTCACATGATGCAGCATGAATAAAGAGAAGTTGTTTGGGGTATTTCATTTTTAGATGTCGCTGGAAAATGAATAGCACCAGATAAATTAAAGCTCTCCAACAGAGTAGCAAACTTTTTTGGCACATTTTGCTAACTGATGTGCCAAAAATTCGGCACATTTAGGATTGAAACATGTTGGTCATTTGGGGCATGAGGTGGTAGAAAACAGGAATAGATGTGTGACTATGAGTCATGGTGGATAGGTTAAGAAATGCTGAAAGTCACATATATAGTGTCAGCACTAGGCTGCAGACTATTTGATGAGATCTTTGTATGAGCAAGAGTTAAGGTGCAGAATAGATCTATGCATTAGGTTCATTCAGTATGGCCTAGGTTATCTATACCCATCCCGAGTAGCACAAAATCACATAAGGGTTTACTGAAAACATTAATAGGTAAACAAATGGCAGATAATATCTGTACAGTGGAAACACTAGCAGCCTGTCTGATAAAGCCCATCCATAAGCAAGGTTGTGGAAAGATGTAGGTGTCGGTGTTGTCAGGAATTCATCATTTCTGCAAATTTTCTTTCTTCTCTGAAGGGTAAAAATTGCTCTACACAGATCTGAGGAAATTGTGTATTGCCAAAAAAGCGTTTGGTCTTTATCCTGTTAATTTTTTGTATGCCTACTGTATGTAACTTAAGAGTAATTTTTTAAGCTAGGCCATGAATGGTCAAAAATTACATTTTCAAGATTATTTCATTCCATTTAAGGATTGCTTGTCTGAAAAAGATTACAAATTTTGAGAAAGCATTAACTACTTGACCACTAGTAAGCTGCTTACAGCATTCACCGAGGTGTCATTACTCCAAATTAGTCCAATGCACAATTTACTGTAAAGGTAATATGTACACAATTTATGCTATATGATTAGGGATTGGTAAAGACTAAACTGGAAAGTGTGACATCATCACTTCGAATAATTTGTAAATTAAACGTTCTGTAATGTGTACCGGCACAAAACATTCATTTCTGGTATATCAGCATTTGCCAATAACAAAATATTCTAGTGCTTTTTTAATTTATGTAACAGGATTAGAATTTTTTTAAAACTCTGAAGTTAGGTGGCTCTACATTGATTTCCTGTTTAAGGTCATTATACAATGTTATAAACTATAGTGTGTCTATTTGTTCTCTGTTGAGATATTTAGCTGCCTTTTTAAGAGAGTATTTCTTAAGTTGCATATTTCTGAAAGCTTGATATTGTTGGTATTTTAAGCATCAAATGAACATGATGGGACTACTAAAATCTAAGCTGCAAAGTGGAAAACAAATTCAGAAAAAGTTGAGTTTTTCAATAAATTGTACCAGTTGGCTAAACTGTATGAGGTGGGGTGCCTGGTATTGGGGCACAATTGCCTAAAGCCTGCACTTACTTCAGACCCTCATTAAAGAACAAAAATTTTCTTATATATCATTTTATGGGACCTTCTGTTTCACGGCTTTACTTGAGCACAGCCACTATCATTTTAGTTTGAAACAAATACATATTTCGATAGGAATCAAATTAGAAAAGAACAGCTGCTTGATTGTTGCACTGTGCTTAAAAATTTGGCATCACAATCACCGACTCAAGATGGGGCAAGTTTAATACAAATGATGATTTTTTCACATCTGGAATTTCAATTTGTATTTAACTTTGATTACTATCTATTTCACAGGTTACATTGCGCCATGCCAGAAAAAATGAGCAAATTTTTCAAAATTAGAAAAAATATATGGGCATTATCACTACCCAACTTGTAAAAAAGTATTAATCAATAAATTTAGCTTCAGGCGTCACATATCTGGTAACTATTTGAAACATATTTTGGTAAACAGCAAATTTGCCATTTAAAAATTTTCAGCAAGAGCCAAAATTATTCATTTTGGTAAAGATGTATTCAAAAATATAAGTGATATCATTGTTCCATTGTGGTAGCTGGTATCCAAGACACAAAATTGCATCAAAACATTAACCCTAGAATGCATAACATGGGTCAAGTTGACCTGAACAATGCTTCTCGTGTTGATTGCTTGAAGCATTTTGCAAATTTCGTTTGAGCATTCCTTGACTTTGTCAGCAATTTATTACACTACCGCATGAGATGAAAAGTTTTATAAGTGTTTTTCTTAATTTTTGAAAAGTGTTGTTTTTCATAGGATACCCTGAGTTTGCATAACATGGGTCATTTTGACCCAAAGTGAGTTTGATAGGCAATGCATTGTTTAGGGTTGCAAAAGTGTTGTCTTAAGCAGCTGAGGTTTCATATTCTTGTTTAGCAGGTTTTTAATGAACATCGTAAGTGTAACGGCTGAGCCTATAGCAAGCGTAGAATGTGTATTGAAACAGCTGTGCAACAAATAACTGCTGCATTGGAGGAAGAAGATGACAAAGACATTCTTGGCAGAAGTGGAAGCAGTGAATCTGATCTTTCAGATGAAGATAATCCGACTTATGTAGCTCCTACTCTTAAGACTGGTTATTCAGGTACCAAAGTAACAATTGGATCTAGATATTTGACTGATTATGAATCAGAAAGTGAGGAAGAAGATGAAAGTCCTCTAAACATTTCACCATCAGCACCCGACACTTCATTGTCAGCATTCAACAGAATCCTTCAAACTGGAAAAGATGGAACTTTCTGGAACTCATCTTCATCTCCTGAAGGAAGATATAGATCTCACAATGTCATTCATACAAGATTGCACACCGTTGCATCATTAGAAATCTATTCTTCTAAGGATGCTCTTCAGGTTTTTTTCTATGACAATATTATTGAGGAAATACTGTTGTGTACAAACTTGCAAGGTCGACAGGCTGCTACACAATAAATGCTATACAAAAGAAGGAATTCTTGGCTTTTGTTGGTATTTTGCTCCTTGCAGGAGTAGAAAAAAAAATTGGGATTTGGATACATGGCAATTATTCTTGGACCCGAAACAAAATCCTGCCTACAAAGCTGCATTTGGTGTCAACAGATTTGAAAATATACGGCGTGATCTGCGATTTAATGATAAGAGAACATGAGCCGAGAGACTGAAGCAGCATAAACTGGCTGCATTCAACTACATATGGAGTTTATTCATTCCAAACTGTAAGACTCAATTTTCCCTTGGCGCTTATACTACTGTAGGCAAACAGCTAGTACCATTCAGAGGGCAGTGTCCCTTTACCCAATACATGCCAAGCAAGCCAGCCAAATATGGCATAAAAATTTTTTGGTTGTGCAATGCATTATTACCTTTTACCTTCAATGCAAAGATTTACATCGGAAGACAACCAGGGCCAGCACCAGAGAAAAGCTTGGTCATCATGCTGCTCCAGTGATTTGCTGTGCCATATAATCTCTGCCGATCCTCTTACCTCTCATATCCACTCTTTTCTTAGACTGCATAGGCACAGCAAGACTTGCCAAATGACCTGCAGCTTGTATTAACTTTTAGTACCAATTCCAGTAGACCTATTAACCAATTTTCAAGCAAAACAGATTCCACTGCCTTGATGCAACTTCACATAGTGGTGTACAACCTTAGCTTTGTATCAATTTTCCCTTTAAAGATTGATGTCATAAACTATGTCAATAATCCCCACAGTCTTTGTTCTCACAAAAACCCAATCAACTTAACACATTTCCATCCATTTCTTGCAATAAGTGCAGGGCTGCAACACATTCATTTTGGCACATTTATTTTTGGTACAATCAATTTGGCACATTTTTTGGCACTATGTGCTAAATAAATCTACCACTCTGCTTCAAGCTCTTGCGACACTGAAAAACTGAAAGAATGTTGTTGATCTCCCATATGACACAACAAGTGCAAATACTGGCAGTTGAAATTAGGCTAACATCCATTTTGAGATGTTTTTAGAGAAGCCACTGTTTTAGTTTGCATGTCAGCATCCCATCCTTGAACTCTTCCTACCAGCAGCACTTAGGTGTAAACTGGCTCCAACATCTAGTTCAAATAATCCATTTTTTTCAAAATTTCAAGATTATTTCAATGGGTTAAGTGAAAAGGCATGGAATCAACAGCACAACAAGCTGCTGAGAAAATTAAAGCTATTGCCACAGACGAGGATATCAAACAAAAGTCTCCTAATCATGCCTGTAGCTTAATGGAATACAGGTGCATCTTTTTGCTCTCTTCTCAAAAAGGGGACATCTGAAACTGGCATAACCAGTCCAGGTATTTATACTAACATCATATACTTGTCCTACACTAATTGGTACAAAGTTTTAGTTTTTACTTAGAATGAATACAGTGCTGTCATGCTTAAAATGCCTTAAGGGTGATTTGTCTCACGAGATGGATGGAAATTGCTATTTACATCTTAAAAATGTTGATAGTAGCTAGAGATCAAAAAACAATTATTTCACGGAATCATGGAGTGATTTACAGCTCATTCATCCACTGTATATACAGCGGTACCTCAGGATACAAATTCAATTTGTTCCAGGATGGTGTTGGTAAGGTGATTTATTTGTATGCAGAAGTGAGATTTACATGTACAAGATGGCGCAGCAAAGTGTAAAGAAACTAAAGTTTAGGTTTTTCAGTAATACAGTAGAATTCGTATATAACGGCTTCGCCTATAACGTCAATTTGCCTACAACGTCACATTTTGCTTGGTCCAGGCAAAATTCCTATCTTTTGTGTACATTTTAGTTCGCCTATAGTGGCATCGCTTATAACGTCAATTCGAATATAATGGCACCTTTTTTTATCCCCCAGACCTATTTTGTTTGCTTACAGCAGCACCAGAGCCATTCATCTCTCGCAGGAACGGTCAAATGCAGTTAACACTTTTGCTCCCGCATCAGTATTATATTTTTTTGAATTTTTGATGGAAGCTTTGTTTACGTGCATGCCAGTGTTACAAAATGGCACGAAAAACTTTGCAGATTAACTTATTGGCGCATCACACGTGTGCGGTAACTATTGGAAGCTGCAGTGTTAGTTTGATCACGAAATCAAGAAAGCAAAATGCCAAACAAACAAAGGCATTTTCCTCTTTGGAAAAAATATGAAATTATTAGCCGATTCAACAGCGGTAAGGCTACAAATGTATCCCAACTTGCAAAAGAATATGATATTCCAAGATCATCGTTGCAGACAATCCTAAGCAAGAAAGATGAAGTAATTTTAGAATTTGAAGCAAGGCGAAATGCAGAAACAAAAAGAAAACGAAAGCATAACTTTGATAACGTCGATGAGTCTCTAATAAAATGGTTCAGGTGTGCAATGGATCAAAAGATGCCAGTGAGCGGGGAAATGTTGTTGTTAAAAGCACAAGAGTTCGCTTGCGCAAGTGCATATGAAAACTCGGAGAAGTTGGATATAAACTGGGTGAACAGATGGAAGGCAAGAAAGGAAATCGTGTGCAAAAAGCTTCATGGGGAGGCAGAATCTGTCGATCAAGATGGTGCCAATGAATGGAAAAACCATAGACTTCCCGCACTTTTAAAAGAATTCGAACCAAAGCAAACATTCAACACAGATGAAACAAGACTTTTTTATAGGTGTTTGCCTGACAAGACACATGTTTTCAAAAACGAAAAATGCGCAGGTGGTAAATTGTCTAAAGAAAGGTTAACCATATTGGTGACAGCCAGTATGACTGGAGAAAAATTGCCACCTCTTGTCATTGGAAAATCAGCAAACTCAAGATGTTTCAAAAACGTAAAGAACCTACCAGTTCCTTATGAAGCTAACTCAAAAGCTTGGATGACCTCTACCTTTTTTGAAAAATGGCTAAGAAAGCTAGATTTTCAAATGAGAAAAAGTGATAGAAAAATTGCCATGGTTCTGGACAACTGTACTGCCCATCCTAACATCAGTGGCCTAACCAACATTAAGCTAGTGTTCTTGCCTCCAAACACCACTGCAAAAACACAACCAATGGACGCTGGTGTAATACGCTGCTTAAAAGCGCATTACAGAAACAGCCTTGCAAAACTGCGACTCTTAGCATTTGAAGAAAAGAGAGACTTTAAAGTTGATGTCCTAGAAGCAATGAAGCTTCTCAGACGAGCATGAATAGCGTCTCTGAAGTGACATTTCAGAATTGTTTTAAAAAGGCCAACCTTGTTCAATTGGAAGATGAAGACAACATAGAAGAAACTGAAAACAATGGCGACAGGGATGTTGAAGGAATTTGGGAAAGACTCCAAGCATGTGGATTGATTCCAGAAACGTATGATTTCACAGAGTACTCTAAAAGTGATGCAAATGTCATTACTCGTGAAACAGTGTCAGAGAGTAGCATTCTACATGACCTACAAGCTACAGTGGAAATTGTACAGAAAGAGGGCGATGATGATGATGATGATAACAGCAATCCCGTAGAAGCCGCTTTAACACCTGTAGAAGCATTGACATCAATGAGAGAGCTAGATCGATACCTGCATAGTCACAATGATAGTGAAGAAATGTTAAATTTCCTTGCAAAAATAGAACATTATGTGGTGAATAAATCCATCTCAAAAGCAAAGCAGTTAAAAATATATGACTTTTTCGCTAAAAAATGATAAAATACTGTGTAGCACTGTGCTATAGTACTGTACATAACAAGCTGTAAAGTACCTGTACTACGAAAATTGCATTACAGTACAAGTATTTCTGCGTGAGTTTGCATTTCTGTGTTGAGTATTGTTTTTCCAGTTTCCGTGTTTGTCATTACACTGTAAACCTAACTGGATAACAAGCCTGTGGTTCTTCTTTCATGTGGGAGGATTTTTCAGCCACGTAACCCTGTTTTGTTGAGCTAAAAATGCAGTTTTAGGACAATTTGCGGCAGTTTGGCTATAACGTTAATTCGTCTATAACGACAGTTTTTTGAAATCCCCTTGAGGTGCCATTATAGGCGAATTCTACTGTATTTAGGACATCAAAAATAAACTGATATATCAAATGAAGGGGATATTTTTGTATTTAATATATTGACAAGAGTTATTCAATATATCCTCCTTTCTCTTCAATAACCTGATGGAGACGAGGAAGAACCTGATCACACGTGGAACACACAGGATTTCTCAGGAGTGCTCCTAAACTTTGGTGCACAACTGCCAGTCTCTCTGAACCTTTTTACTACTTTGTATACACCAGAATGGCTTACTGAACCTTTCAACATCTTAAAAATCTTAGCAGCTGGTAGTCCCTTATGACAGTGCATCGCAATTATATCATTTAGTTTTTACCATAACTGTAATTTTAATTTTTCTCCAAAAATTATAGATTATTGGCAATCTAGAATGATTTGACTATAAATCTGTAGTGAATGAAATAATGCAGTAATTAAAAAATGTATTGAAAATTTATTACAGTATTAAATACAAAAACATCTCCTTCATTTGATATATCAGTTTATTTTTGATAATCTAAATATTATTGAAAAACTATAACTTTAGTTTCTTTACTCTTTGCTGGGCCACCCTGTAAATGACCACATCTGTTCCAACCCACCCAAATCCAGTCTTATTTAGTGAGAATAACATACCTCCCTGGCAAAAATTAGATATTATAAGCCCATATTCAATGATACGCATCTAAACAAACAATGAGACATTAATAAAATCAATAAAACAACAATAATAATGCACACTGATGATAATTTTTTTGCAACCCACTCGAGAACAGTGGTACAGTACACTATGAAGTGTGAAACAACCACAAAAATTTACAGTAATAAAACAGGTTTATAGTAATTAGACAATACTGTGTATTGTATCAGATACATGTTGTGAACTGTAGTAATTGTAGTACTAGACGTAACGTGCTCATAATCATTAGTGTGCCGTAAGCTTTATTTCTTGTTTTTTTTTTTGCTTCAGTGTTTGCTTTATCTAAACGAATGAGTTGTTAGTTTGAAATGATTACAATGCTGTCAAGTTTAGCTACTGCATTGTTAAATTTGATATTACTTACGTATTATTATCTTTCTATTGGTAGACAGTAGCTACATTACTAGAAAGTTAATTCTTTTTTTTGTGATTAATAAACATAACATTATAACATTTAGATGAATGAGTTGATGAAGCCAGAGTGTCTGAACCTGGACCCGAATAGCCCTACTGTTGCCAAAGAATGGAGACACTAGCACAGAACTTTTGGGAATTATCTAGCCATCTTGCCAGCCGAAGAGGGCAAAGGTGAAAATGCTGAGGTTGCAGACACAAAGCTAAGTATTTAATAAATTCTGTCAATTTTAATGTATTTGATTACATTGAAGATTGCCAAAGTTACAAACCTGCAATCAATGTATTAAACGCACTCTTTGTTGAGATTCTGAGCACAGTGTTTGCAAGGCATTAGCTACCACCAAACAGCAAGCTGGTCACACCATGCACGATTTTCTGCAAACCTTATGTAAACTTAGTAAAGACTGTAATTTCCAAGCTGTCACTGCAGAAGATATCGTCAACAAATGATTCAAGACGTGTTCATCAATGGCCTAGCTTCTAATGCAATCAGACAGCATCTATTAGAAAACAGGGATCTAACCCTTGATCAGGCTTATGACCAATCAAATGCTCTTGATTGTGCTCTGCATTAATCATTAGCTTGCAATCAAACCTCTGATGCTAATGTGGTTGTAGTCGCCCCAAATGAAACGTCTCACCACTCCACAGAGGCCCCTGCTCTTGCAGTTTCACGTGCATTGCCCTCCAAAAACTAAAAAAACTTCATGCTTCTTTTGTTGAAATCCTTCAAATTATCCAAGAAAATGGTGTTCAAGACAGGATGCTATTTTGTTTTAATTGTCAAAGGAAGGGCCACTTTTTGAAGGCTTGTCGGGGTAAAGTGCAAACAAATTCAACAGCTGTGACACTCAATCAATCGATATGTGTGATTCAAGCAGCACCTCCTTGTCTGGTGCATGCTGTTATGATTGCCACTATCAATTATCATAAAGTTTTAGTATTAATTGATTCTGGAAGTTCCCTAAGTTACATCAACAAGAAGACAGCTACGTTACTCGACTTTTCTGTGGAATCATGTAAAATAGATGTTTCATTGGCCACAACTGATTAAAAACTTGGAAGTTTTAGGATTTTGTACTGTTGACCTGAATATACAGGGTGTTTCAAAAGTCACTCCCGATTTTATACAGTTAAAAAGTCAATGAATATTTTTCTATGATATTTTCTATATCTACGCTTTCTCTAATCATTTCTAACATAGAAATTACATTGCATTGATTTTTCTTATGGAATTCTTATTTGCAGCTCATTGTATTGATTATTCTTATAGAATTATTACTTAAAAATAATTTTAAATGTAATCATGCCTTTCCATCTAACTAAAGAACAGAGAATTACAGCAGTTAAGTTTTATTATCAAAACAATGAAAATGGGGCAGCAGCCAGTCATCTTTTGGCAGAACATTTCCAAATAAAACACGTCATCCAAGGCCGAAACATCACATATTTAGTTAAAAAATTTGAAGAGACAGGCAATATAAATGATGCTCCAAAAACATGCAGACCCGTTTCGGCGACTACCAATGAAAAAGGTGACAATCTTATAGCAAGTTTAACTGGAAGTCCTCAAAAATCTGTACGACTTCTCTCAGATGAACATGGTATAAGCATTACGTCTGTATAGAAACTTCTACACAAAAGAAAGATGAAGCCCTACATCCCACGCTTAGTTCAGGCCCTTCATGAAGGCGACCAAGACAGGCGAGTACAATTTGCTGAAGAATTCCTAGATAGCAGGGACGCCGACTACGGGCATGCGGGCATGCCGCGCATGCCCGCATATTTGACTACAACACTTTAAGTGCCAGTCGCGTATCGCGCACGCATGCACGCTGGTGCCAAGCACTTTTGTCCGTCACGTCATCTCATCCTTGGCACTAAAACGATGAGTGTGTGCATTTGACGTATACGTCCGTCATAAGGCACTCTGCGCATACCATAACGCTTTGTGACGTAACAATACATCCATTATAAGGGAGTTAGCGTGTTACTAAAACAAATAATAATGCCCGCAGTTTGCTACATAGTTTATGTCTACATAGCAAGTGCAGTTGAATTAAGTTATTTAGAATGTAAATAAATGAAGCAAACTGCACTAAATTTTAGATAGAGAAATTGTACGCAGAAGAATGAGTGAACCACCACCAAAAAAAATACGGCAGTTGACCTTAAATGCATTTATTACTACAAATAGTAACAATAACAGAAGTAGAGAGTCTGATGTTCCCAACCAAAACGTAAGGCCTGCGGAAAACGAACAAGGTGAAAGATCAGGCAGTTTGCCCTCAACGCAAGCGGGTCGCCGCTTCCAGCCAAATTGGAAAGACAGCTTCCCTTGGTTAGTATACAATGCATCCAGAGATGTTATTACCTGTGAAGCATGTTCATGGGCCGTAGAAAACAACAAAACTACACCGGCAGCTAAGTTAGCTTTGGAGGGGCAGTCAAAAGCTTGGATATCCGGGTTTAATGCATGGCGACGTGGAAGAGCTGCTTTGTCAAAACATCAAAACAGTCAGCACCACAAAGAATGCATGAACGTCAGATGTACACTTTGGGGCAAAAACAATACCAATGTTTTGGACCAATTGATTTCTGCTCGTCGTGCAACCGCCGCTTCAAATTTTAAAGCTCTACGGGGTATTTTTAATGCTGTGCTTTTATGTGGTAGGCAAGGTCTTGCATTAAGAGGTCACACAGATGAATCCTCCAACTTTCGACAAATTATCAATTTAATTGCAAAACACGACGGGGATATGCAAGCGTGGTTGACCAGACAAAATACATACAAATGGTTCAGTCATGATATAATGAATGAAATTCTTGAAATGACTTCACATGCAGTTCTTCGAGATCTTGTGAAAGAAGTTCAGGTGGCAAAATATTTTTCTATCATTTGTGATGAAACAACGGATGTTTCTACCACGGAGCAACTGTCTATCTGTGTTCGTTACGTAGATTCAGCTTGGGCTATTAAAGAAGTGTTTTTGGGACTTCATGCTGCGCCGAAATGTGATTCAGAAACGTTGACAACCATCGTAAAATCTTGTCTGCTTTCACTTAATTTACCTTTGAGCAACTGCCGCGGACAAGCTTACGATGGTGCAGCTAATATGAGAGGAAATATTAGCGGTGTTCAAGCACGCATAAAGGAATCCAACAAAACTGCCGTGTATGTTTATTGCATGGGTCATCAATTAAATCTGGTTGTCCAAGAATGCATTACCAATACTGTGGAAGGAGAAAACGCACTAGAAATCCTTAATAAAGTGTCAAAATTTGTTACTGCTTCTCCAAAAAGGCTGGAGAGCTTTCGTGCGTTTCAACTTTGCATGTCAGAGACTCAAGATCATTTAAATTTAAGACCTCTTTGCCCTACCCGTTGGGTCCTACGAAAGGCGTCTCTAGACGCTTTTCTCAGCAACTACCAAAAGCTGTTGGATTGGCTGTGCGACATGTTCAACTCGACAGATGAACATGCCAAACTGAAATCTCAAGCCCAATCTTATCTTTTGTCATTGGAGAAGTATGAAGTGTATTTCTATCTTAAAATTATGCAAGTGCTGTTGCGTCATTTTCATGCCGTTCATGTTGCCATTCAGAGTCGTAATTTAAGCATGTCAATGGCAAAACAATTGATTAGCAAGCTCTCAAATGTGCTACAAATTGAAAGTTCTAGCGAGAAAAATGCCACAGATTTTTACCAGCAAGTTGCTCAAAGCGCCAGCAGCATTGGAGTTGGTTTACCAAGCTTGCCACGATGTTTCGGAAGGCGAAGTCAACGACAAGTATCATTACTTTCAGTGAACTCTCACTACAGCAGTCTCTACAGCAACATTTTCAAATCTGCGCACAATCTGCTAATCACGCGATTTTTAATGAATGATATTGGAGTTGCGATTGACCTTGAAAATGTTCTCAGTCTTGCTGGAAACGAACAAACTACTCGAAGTATCGCCGAATTCTATGAAAGCGATGTAGACTTGTCTATGCTCAACACGGAACTTGCAGAAATTCGTTTGTTGCACAGTAACGACGTAAAATCACCAGATGATTTGCATGCGCTGTTTCAAAGTCATAATGAATTGCCCTTGTTATTTACCAATTTGGCAACACTGCTAAGAATATTTCTCACCCTTCCCTGCACAACATGTGAAGCAGAACGTAGCTTTAGCGTTGTAAGACACATAAAAACGTATTTGAGGAGTAGAATGACCCAACCTCGGCTCAATCATTGCTGCCTGCTTAATGTCCATTCTGAAAGTTGTGACAGACTTGACCTAGAACAAGTAATGAATGCATGGATCCAGAAAGCAGCCGTTCGAATTAACACATTTAAGTGATGTTGTTGATATAAATGTGCATGCACCAATTTTCTTTTAAATTCGCGGACTTCATTCGTTGTACAGTATTATTGTAAGTGAGCTGCAACAGTTAAAGTTTAGGCTACAATTTTGTGGTAGATTGCGCTTTGCACCTGCAAATGCGCGCGCATGTGGACGATTGTAACAAAAAATTTGTACATCTGAGAGTCAAATTTAGGGTTGCAACGAATATAATGGTTGGTTGTAAGGATGTAATTGATTTCCTCATCTTCACTGTATCTTACGTAATCAAACGATAATGTTTCAATTTTAACGTCATAAACTTTGCGCATGCCCGGTAAAATCACAAACTCGGCGCCTATGCTAGATAGGGTTGCTGCAGATGACACATTTATTAATTGAATCTGGTGGTCAGACGAAGCATCCTTCAAACTCAATGGACATATAAATTGCCATAATTGTGTTTTTTGGTGTGCAGAAAATCCTCGTGTCACACTTGAAAAAGAGATTAACCTGCCAGGAGTTACCGTATGGGCAGCTATATCTCCCCAAGGTATCATAGGGCCTGTTTTCTTTGATGGTACAGTGACTTCTCAATCTTACTTAGAAATGTTGCAGAATCCTTTATGGCCTCAAATTAAGGATACAAATGACTACTTCCAACAAGATGGCGCCCCTCAACATTATGGCCGGATTGTCCATGACTGGCTTGACCAAAACCTTTGTGATAGGTGGATTGGACGATGTGGTCCAATGGACTGGCCCACTCGATCTCCAATTTGATACCCCCAGACTTTTTTCTATGGGGTGTCCTGAAGCATGATGTGTATTCAAAAAACCCTCACACTATTCCTGAATTGAAAGACATTATAAGACAAAAATGTTTACATATTGACATTGAATTATGTGAAAAAGCCTGTCAAAGTGTCATTGCGAGGATGCGGAATGCATTCCGGTAGAAGGAGAAGTGTTTGAACATTATGAATAAAATGTGTACAATTAACTTTATTTTATTTTCTGATTTATTCTTATCATTATAATTTTCTGTAATTCCATTTTTCATTGTTATGTAGTTATAATACTTATCAAAAATATAAATTCGTTCTTTAAGCACGTTTTTGCATATTAAAAATCGGGCGTGACTTTTGAAACACCCTGTACAACAGCAATTTTATACAACGGAACTCGGAGTGGTGTAAAATCTATGCAGCGACATGCTACTTGGGAGCAATTTTCAAGGTCAACACAAAAGGATGATATTTGAATACCATGGGTCTAAACCCAATTTTGTGGCACATAATTTAACAAACATCTGCTCATCTATGATCTAAAATGAAAGCCACATCAATCTTTTCAAGAACCTGTGGCCAGGCTGTCGTCCAATTGTGACCAAATCACATTGATTCAACACCAATAACAGGTCATTTATCCAGGCAGAAATTGAGAAGTTGAAAAAAGATAAGAGTTATTTGCTCAAGCAGTTTTCCATGGCAGGCCCAAACTTTGGTTGTGCAGAACAAGATTTGTGATAAAAAACAACTTTGCATCGACTACTCCCAGACCATAAATCTGTTCACATTGTTAGATGCATATCCCTTGCTGTGTATTGGCGATCTTATCAACTGTTTAGCATCTTATAAAGTCTTTTCGACCTTTGACCTAAAAAGTGCTTACCATCAAATACCTATCGACGAAAGCAATAAGCTTTACACTGCTTTTGAAGCTTGTGGCAAGTTCAGGGAATTTAACAGCATTCCATTTGGGGGTCACAAATGGCGTTTCACAATTCCAAACAATAATGGATACTCTCATTAAGGAAGATGGCCTAAAAGGAACATTTCCTTATCTGGATAACATGACCATGGGAGGAAACTGCCAACAAGAGCACGATGAAAATGTAAGTCAGTTTTTGCAATCAATCTGCAAACACAGCTTAGTGTTAAAACAAAGTAAAACTATTTTGTCTGTATGATGCATAAACATTCTGGAATATAGCGTTGGAAACAGCATAATCAAACCAGACCCAGAGAGACTCAAACCACTGCTGTTTGCATATTATGAAAAATGGATTGTTAACTTTTCCAACAGAATTAAACAACTGAAAAGTGCAACATCTTTTCCATAAACGTGAAAGCTGCTCGAGATTTCAAAAAGATTGAGGATATTGCTAAAGCTTCTTTAGCAGTGATTGATGAAAATTTGCCATTCATCATCAAATGTGATGCATTGGAAGTAGCTGTTTTGGCAACGTTAGATCAATGTGGTAGACCCGTCACTTTTATGTCACGCACACTTCACGTGTCCGAGTGTCATTACCTGGCCATAGAAAAAGAGGCTATGGTCATTATTGAAGCAGTAAGAAAACGAAAATATTTTCTTGCTTGAGGACAATTTACCTTGGTTACAGACCAACTATCCGTAGCATTTATGTTTGATTGCAAAAAGCGCAGTAAAATCAAGAACAATAAAATTCAAACTTGGAGACTTGAACTAGCATCTCTTGCTTATAATATATATTTTCAACCAGGGAAAGAAAACATCGCTCCAGACACATTAACGTGTGCATTTTGAGCAAACTCTCACAATTGCAATTTGCAAAAACTACATGAAGAAAACTTATGTCATCCGGGCATAAGCAGACTTGCACACTATGTCAGAGAAAAAAATCTTCCATTCTCTGTGGAAGATGTTAAAAAAGTGTGTCTATCTTGTCAAGTCTGTGCAGAGTTAAAACCGTGATTTTGTAAACTGCCTCAAAATACTCTCATTAAAGAAACACAGCCTTTTGAGAGGCTTGCAATAGATTTCAAAGGGCTATTGTCCTCAAATTCTCATAACATTGGCATATTGGTTGTTGTGGATGAGCTCTCTCGCTTTCAGTTTCATTTTCCTTGCCATAAAATGTCATCACAAATTGCTATTAATTGCTGAGATCGCTTGTTTACCCTTTGCGGTATTCTAGGGTGTATCTATTCTGATAATGCCAGTATGTGTGTCTCTGCAGAATTAAAAAAATCGTATCTGATCAAAAGGGGAATTGCTCAAAGCCACAGTGCAGTATATCACCTGGCTGGCAACTCCGAAGTAGAGCGATACAATGGTGTTATTTGGCATGTGGTAAGACTTGCTCTTAAAACTCATAATATGCTAATTTCTCAATGGGAATGCATTCATCACGATGTATTGCATTAGCTGGGATCGTTTTTGTGTACCAACATAATGCTACGCTGCATGAACTTTTTTAAATTTCTAATTGAAAGTCACCAAATGGTTTTATGTTGTGAGCTTGGTTGATTAGGCATGGTCCTGTGTTGTTATGCAATTTTATTCATGATTACAAAAATGATGACTATGTTCACCAAGTTCAATTAACTGAAGCAACCCCACTTTTGCACGAGTCTGATTTCCTGACGGCCATGAATCTACAGTATCATTACAAGATTTAGCCCCTTGCCCCTTCCTGTAATCTCCATTGAAGTCTAGGCACCCCATGGCAATGATAACCAATGAACAGAGTGTAACTGACTCTTCTGTCCTCAAGAATGTGGAGACTGAAAACAACCACAACCCACTACCGTCTAGTTCAAACCCTGAAGATCAAGGGCATTTGTCCCCCTAGCCCATAAGATTGGCCTGATACAATAAAGGCATCCCTCCTTTGAGAAATGCAGATGCTGTTTACTATTGAGAGGGGGAAATTTTATGAACTACAATAAATGTAGTAGTAAATGTAATGCACTCGTCATCATTGCCGTGTCGTAAGCCTTATATCTTGTGTTTCTCTTTGCTTCATCAAATGAATGAGTTGTCAGTTTGAGATGATTATAGTGCTGTCTAGTTTAGCTACTGCATTGTTAAGTTTGATATTACTAACGTTTTATTATGTTTGTATTTGTAGACAGTAGCTACATTATTAGTGAGTTAATTCTTTTTTTGTGATTAATAAACATAACATTATGACAGTGCAGTGCATTAAAAAATTGCTCATTTGTACCTCAAACTTTTTGTTGTATCTCAGAACAAATATTTCTTCAAGACTTGGCTTGTAAGCCAAAATTTTTTTGGCAAGAAACAACTGTATTCTGAGGTGCCACTGTACTCTCATTAGTAGCTTTTAATTCTGGTAAATGTAAATGTTACTTCTGATGGTCTTTAACTGGTAAATGTTACTTCTGGTGGTCTTATCCTTACTCTCATGCTCTGAAAGATTTACAGCAATGGGAAAAATATAGTCTGATGAACTAGATTTGCATGCTTTGTAAATTTCACAACATGTACCATTTGGCTTGGTTTTCAAAGGGGGTCAACAACAAAACAAAAAAGCTATTATGAAAGCATTAGAAGACAATCTTCTTATGCAAGTTCAAACGGGTAAATTAAAAAAACTGTGTGCATATGAGGTTAACACATTATAAAGCTTTGTTTCCTCAGAGCCATGGTTGTGCTTTAAACTATTAATGCTTCATTGGTACCTTGGGGTGCTTTTCACCCCACATTTGCTTTATTGTTGTGATGTTGGCAATCTACTGTGCTTTGTTTCTTACAGTATTTGACATATTTTGTTAGGCCATTATAACTGTAATGTGTCTCAATTGTTGATCCTTTACAGTGGGAGTTTGACTCAATTTGATCATTTGGGATGTGCACGTGACTAACTCAAATATCTTTTTGTAATTTATGTATTTTTCTGTTTTCAATGGTAATTGAAGATCTGTAAAAATCACTTCATAATATGTACATGTAGGCTACTCTTTTAATTCACACATGAAATAAAATTCTACTTCTTTTATCCATGAAACTTTTATTTCATTATTTGCAATGTGTTGTTATGCCAATCTTTTGCAACCATGAACATGGCTAACACACATAGATATATAATCCCATTACTTAGACACAGGATGGATGATGAGAAAAATATAAAAAAGATGTAGATGGAGGAAATTGAAGTGAGTAGTTGAGAAGAGAGTGCAATAGGGGATTTTCCTACTTTCAACAGCAAAGGTAATGAAGACTACATAAAAGAGGATGGGCATATTCCTGACTCTGACTGCTATGATTCAGACACCGATGATCCACTAGACCAGCGACAAAAAAAGAGCAAAATTAATGCATGGAAAGGAAAAGATGGGAAACACAGTGGAGAAAGAATGCTACTAAGGTAAGTTGTATGCATTCTAGCAATATTACCACATTTACCACAAGACTGCAAGAGCCAACTCTAAATGCCAAGTCTACTCTAGACTTTTGGGATACAATCTTCACCCTGGAGATAATCACTTTATGGGTAGAGTATACAAATACAATGATTGGTATGCAGAAAGATAAGTATGCTCAGTCTTACAGAGCAAATTACACTGGTAAATGTGAAATAAAAAGCACCTATTGGTTTGCTAATGCTAAACTGGTACATATCATACCAGCAGATTGCACCTTGCTGATATATGGAAACCAGACGGTACTGATGTGGGGTTATTCAGGTTAACAATGTCGTTAAATTGCTTTTGTTTTTTATGTTGTCTAAAATTTGATGACAAAGCAACATACAAAGAAAGAAACAAAGTGAATAAGAATTACATTCCAACAAAATTTTAGACAGCAGATCTTCAGGGGGCATTGCCCGTTTAGGCAATATATTCCCAGTAAACCAACAAAGTATGGCATAAAATACATGCACCCTGTGAAGCAAGAACTTTTTATGTATATAACATGGAGATATATGCTGGAACACAGCCAGACTATCCATACAAGGCTGACAAGAAGTACAATTCATCAATGGCTGTGGTCACAAGACTTATTTCTGACATATCTGGGTCAGCAAAAAATACAACTTTTGATAATTGGTAAACCAGCAATCCTCGAGTGGAATCACTGGTTTGTGACCATAAGTTGACTGCTGAGGGACTCACAGAAAGAACAAGCATGAGATGCCACCAGAATTCTTGGTGACAAAGGAGACACTACGTGGAAAGCTTGTTTGGTTTTGAGGACAACACTGGCCTTCTATATACCAAAGAGGAAGAAGAAAATGTGGTGCTTTTTAGCACCATGCACCATGATAACAAGATATACCAAACAAGTGGTCAAAATTAAAAAACCTCAAATCATCACACTTCACAATTCAACCAGAGGAGGAGTAGATGTGGTTGACATAAATATGAATGTGTATAGTGTTTCAAAAAAAGTAGACACTGACCTCTGAATATATTTTTTGCTCTCCTAAATATCTCCTGTGGAAATTCTTATGTCTTGTACATTCACAACTCACAAAACAAAATGAAGTCACAAATTTATAAAGGATGTGTGCCTGAATCTAACAAAAGACACTTTGAAGAGATTCTAAAATATCTGCTTGTAGAAAGGTCTGAGAGCAGGAATTACAAGATTATCACCTAAAGCTGCAGTTGCACCAACTGGCAGTTCAATGACTTATACAAAGTAAAAAGATTTGCATTTTGTGCTAAATCAAAGGATCAAAAGGTGAAAACATATTATGTACCACTTGAGGGAAACATGTCAATTGTGATCAGAGTAAAATGACATGTCTACTGTGATCATAGTAAAATGATTCTTAATGGGTGTGGAGTTACAGCATTCATTACAGACTTGCAGCATAGTGGATTCTATGCACTATAAAAGTAGCAAAACCAGGAAATTCGGTCACTCACAAAAAAGCAGCTATAACATCAGCAATGGCATCCAGCCAGATGGTCAAATGGCACTTACCATAGATAGAAGGTCTACATCTTGAAGGTTTGGTTTCCTGCTGGTCAGATACATGCCATAGAAGAGCCCTAATAATGGCAAAACTGGTCTTGTGCTTTCTTACTGTTTGTGTGTGACTACTTAATTATTACATAAATCCTCACTCTCTCATTATGATTCTTTGTTCTGGCCTTCAATGTACTTATATGGTGTGATGCTTACGTATTATTGTGGTGAAGTCTTTGTTGTGAGGTGCCACAGTGGAGTTACAACATAGTGGATTCTATGCACTACACACACAGCAACACCTGGAAATCCGGTCACTAACTTACAAAAAAAAACCTATAACATCAGCATTAACGTCCAGCCAGGTGGTCAAGTGGTACTTACCATAAAGAGATGGTCTACATCATGAAAATTTGGTTCCCCGCTGGTCAGATACACACCACTAAAGAGCACCAACAATGGCAAAACCGGTCTGGTGTTTCCTCAATGTTCATGTGTGACTACTTAACACTTTCGCTGCGTTATCACATTAAATTACGTGATGTGAGATTTTGTGCAGGCTGCGGTGTCAAGTGAATTAACATGATTCAGAAAACTGCTTACGTTTACTGCTATACTCACAAAATTTAACCATCTAAAGGACTTTGCACACTGCACAATCATTTGCGCACACATTCCAGATGCTTTGATGTCATAAATCAGTTTTGTGTTTGACTTTGAACTTTTCTCTCAATTGCTCTGCTACCTGGAATGCGGGTGGGTGGAAGATTTGTTTTGCTATTTTACTATAATATGTGTTTAAGGCATTAGTTTTCTTTTGTTAAAATTAAGTTTGATCACTCGTTAAAGTTATTTTTTTATGCAAAAAATGCATGTGGGTAAAATTTGCAAATTAGTAATGACGGAGGATGACATGTCCGACATTAATTATGATAGTGATGTAGAAAATGATAGTATGGCTGTAGATGAAGATGATACTACAATGGACGTAGGAGAACCTGATAGCAGTAGTGATAATGATGATAATGAAGATAGTACAAATAATACTGAAGATAACGATTTCGTCACTGCACAAGTCACTGTTTAACATTCTGGTCTTCGCAGCTTAGAGATTTGTGGAGAAGCTGTGTGTGGCAGTCAGTCATCCAACAATAGCAATTGTTTCCGTTTGCTGGTATACAACGCCCCACATGTAATGTGGTGGTAAATGATGTAGGCTGTCCTTATGAATTTTTCAAACTCTTTTTCACGGTCAGACTTTGGAATCTTTTGGTAACAGAAACTAATTGCTATGCTTTGCAGTATTTGGCAAAAACAACACTTCCACCAAAATCAAGATTCAGAAAATTTGTTTATTTGATAAAGAAATCATTTTCTGAAGCATAATTATGGATTGTACAAAGCAATAGTTTTTTTGTTTTGATAAATATGACCAAGTATGAATTTCTTGATAAATTTTTTTTAGATACTCTATTGCATGATGCAATAGCAATATCAATACCTCTAGGTGATATAAAACAATCCTTGGGATTGCAGATGTATACTAAACTAAACATAGAATATTTTAAACAATAACTTTATTGGTATTTTTGGGTTCAATAGTGTTCAACCGTGTAACTAATGATGTTCAAAAATACCAGGTGACTAACGGAGAGTTGAAGACTCATCCTATGCTTTTGGATGCACTTCAACTGATGAATGGAAGCTCAACCCTTCACTCCTTTAATTGCAAAATTTTGTTTTCAGACTGAAGATTGTAAAAGATCCTGCTGAACGTTGTGTAAAATTTAAGTGATTACACCGATGCTATCACTACACATGAAGCCAGACAACACAATATTTTGCAATAAGAGGAAGTGATTCACCAAACATATCCCACAACTACAAATACAAGTTTCTCAAGCAAGAAAAACTTTTATGAATGCTCAATTAATAATACCACTAAATTAACTACTAAGGGGCCTTGCAACAAAGATTGTTACTGTTTGTCAGCAACAGTACAATGCCTGATTTAATGTTATTGAATAGCAAACCTTTTGGCTATTAATTCTATTGCTGCATAGGTTTGGCAATACATGCACTTTCTTTGTCTTTATATACCAGGCTTTGCAAAAGTTCTGACCTGTTTAGTATTTTTAGATTTTGAGTTAGTAGAAAATGAACTAATGTAAATTACTGATAAAATCTCATACCTGCACTGTTTTAGATTCTATAACTCACTCTAAATAGTACTCAGTTGATTTAAATTTAGAAATGGAAAGAAAAAGAATAGAGATATCAGCTCTGCTCCATGCGAGACACAAGAAAATATACATTGCAAAGTTGCAAAATGTTAGGCTATCAACAGTGAAACAAGTCACAAACTATCTAAAAAATAACAAAAGTCTCAAAGATCGACTTTGTTCTGGCATACCGCAAGTTTTTCAACAGGAGAATGTTCGAAAAGCCTTTCTAAAAGATCTAACACTTAAAATGACTGAATTTGTGAAAAAGAAGATTTGAGTTGCTACCGTGTCAAGAGCTGCAAAGAGAGGAGGAAAGAGTTTAAAACGTCTTGAAAGACCTATCCCAACTTTTACCATGGTTAAAAAATGACAAGAGAAATGTACCAGTCTTCTTAACGACTTGAAAAGTCATTGTAATCAAGTCATCATCTTCTCAGATGAGAAGACTTTTACTGTGGACCCTGTCATCAACAAACAGAATGATAGAATTGTGAGCTTTGGTCAAGACATCTCTGGTGTCTGTTACGTCTCTACAATCAAGCCTCTGGCGTCTGCGATGATGCTTGGAATTGTAGCCTCTAACGGAAAGAAGATGCCTTCAGTGTGGTTCAAGGGAAGAAACAGGTTGACAGGTGCCGATTACAGGGAAATCATGGCAACAAAATTTCTTCCTTGAATCAGGAAAATCTTGAAAGACAACCACTATCAGTACATGTTTTAGCAGGACGGTGCACCAGCACACACGTCAAAAGTGGTTTAAAATTGGATGAGTTCCGACATGACTTTCTGGCCCAAAGACTTTTGGCCCCCACAGTCACCTGATCTTAATTTGCTGGACTACAGCATGTGGCCACACAATGAAACCAAAGCCTGCAAAGATCACCATAACAACCCTGAGGAATTGAAAGCATTTGTAAACTGCACTTGGACCTTGATGAGCAAGGACCACGTCTGCAAAGTATGTAAGGACTTTCGACCACAATTGAGCAGTGTTATTGCTGCCAATGGAGGGCGTATTGAATAGCAATGTTGTTTCAATCATATTGCTGTTATTGCTACTTTGAATAACAATTAATGTTACATTATGCCCTAATAAAAAGTTGAAAAGCTGCAGCACCGTAAGACGGGGCGACTTTGATCAGGCATAATATAAGGCTTAGCTACTTAGAAATTATTAATTTTACTCAGCAAGTTGCGGTAAAAAAAAATCAATAAATGTGAAATAATGAAGTAGGATACAAAATGGAGTTAAAAACGGAGTTATAATTATAGTTTTGGTGCTAAAATTGGCGCCAAAAACACACTTTTCTTCAAATTTGTTGACAACAATCGTTTTAGCAATAGCATAGAAGACCTAGAGATTAAGCTAAGCTCGTAGGCAATTTTATTAACAGTGGAAATGTGGTAAAACATTTGTATTCTTTTTTCAGATTTAACCAATCTAGTACGTGTGCGGTAATATAGTTATTCAGTTTAAAAAAAGATGGTTAAAAATTAAAAGAAAAAAATTGGTGGGAGAAGTTATAAGACAAGCTGTTCTGAAGAAGCGTTTTCTAACGCTCTCAGAGCAATTAGATCTGTGGGTGTGTAAAATCAAAGAGCACTGCAGCAATTTAGCATACCATCAGTGTTCCCTTTAAATGCAAAAAAAGTGCGAATTTGCGAAATTATGTCTGGCGGATTCGCAGTTAAAATTCAACAGTACGTAAAAAAAGTCCGGCAGTTTTTGGTAACTTTTTCACTTTGTTAGAGTTTTTGCAATTTTGTTAGCACAATCTTAACCAACTGTTAAATGCATGGCAGACAGTGGAAAGAAATCCAAGTTAAGACAGATGCTTTTTTAGAGCAGTGCAACTTCTCACGCAAACATGGCGTGGCTGTAACGCAACATCGAGTGACAGTGACTTAGATATCGCGCACGCCATTGCCTCACTTTTTTCTATAACAAATTATCCCTCCAGCAATTAACCTGAAGTAAAATCAATATTTTTGTTTAGTTTTTCCCAGCCGATGTCAATCGTAGCCAAAGAGCAGTAATAGCAAGCAGCTCTCAAACTTCAGTTTTAACACAAGACATCATTTTTCAAGGGAAGTTTGAAACTAAACTTGCTTAAAATCTTTGTTTTCATTACGTTTCAACACTAACTTCAATCGTGCTTGTTAAAATATAAAAGCACATAGTTCTCGCTTTCAGTTAAGCACAAAAAACACTAGTTTTGAGGGATTGGTTCAGTTTTTGTACGTTACAAATAAATAACCTTTTACTTGCCATTTATAAACACTAAAAATAAAAAAGAATACAACTTCTGACCAATTTAGTTTTGAATTCTCTTCAAATACTTTCCGAAACTGAGATTGAAAGTTTGCTTGCAATTCCAAAAACCTGTTGTTTAATTGATTACGATAGAGAAATGTAAGTTATCTAATTATTTACCGTAATCAAGCAACAGTTAAAGTTCGCAAGTAATTTTGTTGTGTCATTGTCGTAATAACCTACCTAACATCACATTACTTCATAAAAGTTCTATTTCTCATGCTCATGTCGGGCGTCGGCAAAGGGTTAATTTTATTCACGCGCATTTTTCATCTGTCATTCCAAAGTGCTTACAAATCAATGTTGCAAAGGCTGTCAAGTTTGAGACCAAATTTAACAACAACTAACTTACTGAAGAAAAATAGCCAGGTATTTCGCCACTGTCTTATAACAACCGATAGGCCACCTGTTTGTGAACATTTTGGGGCTGACATAGTCACGCTAATTATTCCGTCACCGAAGTGCATTGTCACAGTTTTGACTTTCCTTTCCCTACAAATTTGTCTGGTGGTTTTCGTACATTTGCTAGCAATTTCGCACTTGGGTCAGCAGTTACGCACTTACTAAAATCTTAGAGAGAACACTGCATACCATATGCAAGTCTTCAAAACAAAATTAAGGGGTCCCATCCTAACAAATTGGCAGTTAAAAACATGTAAGTGATGATTTTGAAAAACAAATTGTTTCTGCTGCTAATACCTTGGCATATTGGAAAGTGTCTTTAGATGGGCTTGATAATCGTCGTTTGGTTAAAAATTATCTTGATGCTCGTGGCGTCAAAGATCTGGTTTTCACAGAAAATCTTCCAGGAACTGACTGGTTAAATAGATTTATGAAGAGGCACCAGCTTACTTAAAGAGTAAGCAACAATGTAAAAAGTAGCCAAGCCGAGATTACAAAAGAAACAATGATAGGTTTTTTGACCATCTTGACACCACATTCACTGATGTTGAGCCGTCTAATATCTTCAATTACAATGAGACTAATTTAACAGATGACCAGGGAGTAAAAAAAGTCATTGTTCATTGGGGAATGCATCATGTTGAAAGAAAAGTGGAGCATTCAAAGCAGTCCATAAAATTATGTTTTGTGGAAGCGCAACTGGAGAGTATCTTCCTCCAATGATTGTGTATAAAGCACAAAATGTTTATGCTGGATGGTGTGTGGGTGGACCACCAGGTGCCACATATGATTCCACAAGCTCAGGCAGGTTTGATTCCAGAACTTTTGAATGCTGTTTACATCCAATTTTTTGAATAATGTTGCCAGCAGACCTGGAATCAAAGTAATTATAGGGGACAATCTGGCTTCACATTTCTCGCACAATGTTATTCAGCTCACTGAATCTAATAACATTAGATTTGTGACATTGCCCCCTAATACTACTCACCTTCGCCAGCCTCTTGATGTGGCTGTCTTTTGTCCGGTCAAACATCTTTGGAGGCACATGCTCAATGAATGGAGAAAGGAAAGTAGGATGAAAGGATTGATTCCAAAAATGCAATTTCCTGGATGGTTTAGGCAGTTATATGAAAACCTACAACCCCAAAATTTAGTGGCTGGATTTTGCGGCTGCAGTCTATGCCCTCTAGATCGCACCCAAGTGCTCAAAAAGATTCCTGGCACAAGCCGTGATCCAGGTGGCCAAGAAAGCAATGCTGTGCTAAATGATTCTGTAATGGAATATTGGTGTTGGTGTAGAACCTCAACAACAAAAATCATCTCAAAGAGGAAAAAAGGTAGTTTCTGGAAAACCAGTCACTCTAGAACTTTAGCATCTGTCCCGATGATCACTCCTTCTCAACATCCAGCACTTCACTCATCAACATTGACTTCCAATTCCCCTGATACGTCAACATCGGATCTTGAAATGTCACAGCCTTGCTCTAGCTCCTCCAACCAACTGCTGCAATTTCCTATTGGCAGCACAGCATCTGCAACAGCTGCTGGAACTGCTTTTGATGAGCAGTGGATTTGTTCGGAATGCCATAAGCCCAGGGAAGAAGGAGATGATCAGTGGATCGTTTGTGATAATTGTGCCAGACAATACCATCTACAGTGATCTGGCATTCAATATGCCACAAATTAATACTACTCAACATCGGATCTTGAAATGTCACAGCCTTGTTCTAGCTCCTCCAACCAACTGCTGCAATTTCCTATTGGCAGCACAGCATCTGCAACAGCTGCTGGAACTGCTTTTGATGAGCAGTGGATTTGTTCGGAATGCCATAAGCCCAGGGAAGAAGGAGATGATCAGTGGATCGTTTGTGATAATTGTGCCAAACAATACCATCTACAGTGATCTGGCATTCAATATGCCACAAATCAATACTACTCTCTGAATATAGAAGAAATGAACTTTTTCTGTGATGACTGCATGGAGCTGAAAGAGTAGCTGTAGTTTTAATTATTGTTGCAATGCCTATACATTGCTGTGTATTTTTTGGTGATTGTTGTTGGTTTATTGCTGTTGGTCCATTTGTTTCTTTAATTGCCTCATCTTTACTGCTTGTGTTTTTAATTTAAACATTTTTTTAAAAACGGTTGTAACTTTTTAAAAAATTAAAAATTCATTGATTTTGATCAAAGTCGCTTCATATTCTGGGGACTTTGATCAAATCAATGTTTTCATGCAATTAAATCTGAGTTTTGTTAGTGATTGAAGTCACCCCCAAGTAGGGGCGACTTTGATCCCCCTTTGACTGCAGGTTTGCTCAAAATCGTGATGACACAGAAAAAAAAGCAACAGTCAGTAAAACAGATGAGACCTGGAATGTTCTAACCAGAAATCTAAAAAAGGTGCAGGGGTAGATAGGAGATTAAAAACGTAGAAAAAAGTTGAAATTTGATTGAAGTCGCCCCCTTTTACAGCATATAAAAACAGGTCAGAACTTTTGCAAAGCCTGCTACCGTATATCCTTTAATAATGAGGATATTGCTGTGGGGTTACACCTTGGATGAGAAATCCACATTTGCTTGGAGAAATACCAAATTTCCAATTTTTGTTGACTGGATTTCTTATCTTCAGTGAAATCTGCTGCTTGTCTGAATCTGCCAAGCAAAAAAATTTCCATAAAGTGCCCTTCCTAAAGGCACAAACATGAAGCTTATGGGAAAGTTAATCCTTTGATCTGTTTATTATGGTTGAAGTTAATACAGAACTCTAACCCATTTGGTCACACTACCAACCACTTAACCAAAATTTTGTGATGCAAGTAGTGAAAGGCCAATAGCAGAAACTTTATTGTGCATCACAAGGCAGAAAAATTCCTGAAAAAATTGGTCCTAAAAAGTGCTTGAATGACTTTTGAATAACCTTTTTCTTTTGCTCTGGTGTTCTTTGTACTGTCTTTTTTGAACTCTTTGTTTTCAAAACCCTTTAGCAACAATTAGCAGCACTTTTCTAGCACCGTGTGGCAAGGAAGTAATGACAATCAGTCATGCATAACCATGAAATTAGACTACCTAAGCAACCTATCTCTGGCATAGACAAACCAATTTGAATAGGTTCCTACTTTTTTAGCTGAAAAAATGCTGTCAGGTAATGTACAAACAACCCAACTGGTTTCAAATAAGATAGCAAGGGTGATTTTTATAACTTTATGAAAAGTTGTTGCTAAGCAGAAGAAATTCAAAATAATTTAAATGCATATTTTTAATATTAGCATAAAAATCCCAAGCAGAAAGGTCAAAACACAAAAGAAAACTAAATGAAGTCCAGGGATTGAGGAGGTCAACTAAGCAAAGATATTAATCAGTGATAAAAGTTTTAGCCCAATTTTTTATAGCAGCATTGCAAACAAATGATGGAACAGCAGAAGCACTTTTAAAACAATGAAACATACTTAGATTCCAAATGCTCCCAAGAAAAGCGTTCTAAATTAAAATCTGCATTTTTATAGTGCTCTTTCACAAGGCCTTTATGCTTACAATACTGTTTCAACCTTTTATATAATTGTTGCTTTGTGTTGTACAAGCAATTTAATGGAAATATTTCTGGATATACAAGCCGGCTTGGACAAAGGGGAAAGCAACCAAGATGAGTTGCTTCAAGCATAAAAACTCCAAAGAACTCATGCAAAGCAGTAGAAACTGCAACATCACATTGTGATACAAGACTATAGTAATTGGCTTTATCTTCAACAAAACCCCAATGTTTTATAAATTCGCTTCCCAACTGAGTTTTTGCTTCATGAAAAATGGATGGCACTTCACTAAATTGTTCACCCATAATCGTAACTTGAAAATCAAATCCATCTTTTTTTAACTTAATTAAAGCCT
The DNA here is from genome assembly GCA_963675345.1 of Trididemnum clinides. Classification (NCBI taxonomy): domain Eukaryota; kingdom Metazoa; phylum Chordata; class Ascidiacea; order Aplousobranchia; family Didemnidae; genus Trididemnum; species Trididemnum clinides. The sequence goes on along the minus strand of OY776292.1, from coordinate 22,664,308 downwards.
CAAAAAATTCTTCAGGATTTTTGTCATGCTCCCATCTATGTGCCCACACTATTTGTAACATATTGTTGACTTTGCAAGCAGGTTTAAAACAGAACTGATCAGCTAAAATTGGAAAATACAACACACGGCACTTTGGTAATATGAGTTCAGTTAATTTTTTAGGTTTATGTGAAGGCATCAGTTTTAATGAGGAGTCAACTTTTGATATAAAAGACTTCATATTATACTCAGAATTGAAAATAACAACATTTGCAGTCAAAGCAGAAAGTATTTGATTGTAAGCATATTGAAAATCCCTTTCTTTTTGCTTCTGCACTGGATAATTCAATTGATTTTCATGAAAATAAACAATTTTTTTACATTTTGATAATGCAGGTAAAAGCCCAATCAGTTCACAAAGATTTAACACAGAACTACAAAATATTGTTCGATAAGATTTACTCAAGTCAATCATTGAAAATAAAGAGAGAGCAGAAGTGCGAGCCTTCCAGTGCCATTTCTTCGCTGGCAGTGTCAAAAGATCGTAAGGAACATGCTTGGATTGTAAACTCAAAACAAGAATATCAATCAATTGCTTGTGAGAGCCACCATAGAAAGGCTCCAAAATTAATGTATCAACCATATTACCAATGTTAGGCTATTTATAACAACACATAATTCTTTAATATGTTCCTTCAAAGCCTACAACGCTATATCTTTCTTTATACCATCACAAAACTTAACCTGTTTTCTTAACTTGCAGTCTAACGTCATTCCACTGAGTGTAATTGATCCGCAGCTAGGTCATATAAAAATTGGACTCGGAATTGAAATGATGAAATCCGTAATTTTAAATTCCGCTATAATTCAACGCATTTTATTTTTGCCCTATTCAGCGTAAAATAGGTACAAAAATCGACAATAGTGTACAAAAATAGAGACAATGGCGAAACCATAAACCTTAAAAGCATGCACAAGACAAGAATTTTTCATAAATTTAAAGACAATGGCAAGGCCATTGCACCTGTAAAACATGCAAAGCATAGCAAAACAAATTTTCTTTTAGTTAAAAACACACCTAATAATAATCAAAGCATAAGGAACAATGCAGCAATAAAAAGTTTGTAAATATCCGGGAAAACTGGGAAAGGACCTTTGGGTCATCTAGGCAAGCAGCTTTCTCTGTGAAAGCTACTATTGTTTACTTATTTGTGAGATTGTTGAAAAATCTTTTATAATTAGATAGTGCATAAGTTTCGCTTTGTACTATCCTTTGTAACCTGAAATTTTCGTGTCAACGCCTTGTGATTTGGTTTGCATTTTTTTTTGGAAGCTGTTGCGTCTGCTCCTGGAACCAAACCAGTATCTCGAGTGCAAGAACGAGAGGTTTAAATCATACAGTTTTTTATTCGTTTTGGACAGCTTGCTTATAATTTGTTCATTTGTGTATGTATTTTTAAGAACAGCTAGTATAATTACCACTCGCGTTGACTATTTTGAAACTGAATATGAGCAGCGCAGCAACAAATGCTACAATTGTATTTACTAAACCATCATATCAATTAAAATATTTCAACTTTGGAATTGGGCAAAAACTTCTTTGAAATCGTTTTCCATGTTTGTTTTTCGTATATCAATTATTTGAGCTATATAACCCGTTTTTGGCTGCGCTTTGCCATTTATTAATAGAAGTGAAGCGATACGAGTTGCTGCTGCTTACCAGCTACAAAAGATAGAGAAAACGCGTTTCGAGCCTAACACAAGCTCACGCTCTTATGTAGCGAAGGTAATCAGAAATTTCTGAAAAATGTCTTTTTGAAAGACATCGAAATTTACAGGCTTCACGCTGCTTCGACCAAGAATCTCTAAAGAATTCTAACAACATCGAAGTTAAGTAAATTTTTATTATTTGATTAAACTGAGCTTAATTTGCAGATTACTTCCTGCAGGAAAGAGTAAAGGGTCCTTACGTATTATCGGGAGGACCTTAATTTTTGAGTCGTTTTTTTAAAGGTCGGGTTCGAATCTCAGCTGGCCAGGGCTTTAAAAGAAAGGCAGTGTACACTGAAGGGGTAGGCCCGGTATGTAAATGTACGGGGCAGTGTACACTGCAAATTTTTGAGTCGTTTTTTTAAAGGTCCTCCCGATAATACGTAAGTACCGAGTAAAGTGTATTGTTATTCTTGTACTATATTAAGTACAAACCTTCGTTTAAGGATGTTGCGCCGCTATTACAGCCTTTAAACTTTCTTTCGCCCTGAAATTGATCACCTCGATCAGTAAGTTAATTACTTAATTTTAAAAAATTTAATTTTCTAATCTTTTTAGCTGGTTTGAATAATCTTACTTGCAGTTTCTAATTACTTATTAATGTATCTATCATAGATCGCCCTAAAGACTTATTTTTGTGACATTAAATCGCAGCAGTTATTGTTTTGATGCGCCTTGAGGTCAGTGGGTGACCTCTCCAGATTTAGGTCAGTACGGTAAAACTTCCGACCGGGATCAGGTGGGAGTTGCGGTACTGGTCGAGACCAGGTTGGGTTTGTACAGATTCTGCGTGTGGGGACGTTCAATCAGACCCAGCAATTTCTTACCACACAATACACCTTAGTAGAGAGGCTCATATCGCTAAGACGCTGACCACACCTAGTAGAAGCAGTTAAAACATTGCTTTCTGGCATTGAACAGTACCATCAGAATTTGATGCAATTCTTAGCTAATGAAGTCCCTGTCAACTTGAGTGAGATTGAAAGTAAAAATAGAAATAAAGATGAATTCGATACACGAGTTGACGATTGGCTAATATAGGAACCTCCTGCCTTTGATTCATTTTTGGATGTTAGCAATCCATTTACCAGATCATCGCATTCTAGTGTAAAATTACGCGTAGCAGAGCTGAAAGCTTCAGCCTCTAAGATAGCTCTTCTGCAAATCGCAGATAGGCATAAGGAGAAACAAGAATTAATAGCGCTGAAAGCTAATCAGGCACTGCAAGGGGCTGCTTGAAAAGCGAAGCATCAGCAGCAAGAGGCTAAACGCCAATATCAGTCAGCTTTCATGGAACTAAAGGCATTGGCTAACGAGGTCGACAGTTTGAAAGGGACTGACGATCCGCCTGATTACAAAACCATAACAAAGCTCTTGCTTGAACCCCACAATAGTTCAGCGCCAGTAGGTTCGATCGCCAATTTTCCATCTACCTAAACTTTGTCAAATAAAACATTTCTTTATTTGTAGTAAGTATTAATTTAAATAAGGGTTCCGTTGTGTTACCAATAACGTAAAAGAATTCCGTAGCAAAAAAGTTTGAGAACCACTGGCTTAAGGTTACGATATGCACCTGTTTTTCCACGCTGGGAGATGACTTTTTGCTCGTTTTTACACCTAAGAATTAAACTAATTTTGACTGAAACGCGTTCTTGCAATAAACTAATTAAGAAAGAAATGGAAAGACATCGTCGTAGAAAGATTTGACATTAACCCACCAACATGATTGCGCATTATGACGCAGCAATACCGCTTACAGTTTGAAATACGACTATTTTAAAGCAACATCTTGAGGTTTCGGGAAAGTGTCTTTATACTTTTGTCACAGGCTGCATTCTAGGACCTCCATTGTATTCGATTGTCTTCAATGAGTTACCGCGAGCACCAGTGTTCAAAATTTGACTCTTTGGTGATGACACAGCTTTGTTGTATTATCTAATTTCTAATCTAAATCTTTTCATTGAACGAGTAAACAGCGAACCAATTAACATTGCGAATTCGCTAAACTCAAACAAGCGTTCATTGAACTGTACGAAAATCAAACATATGATAATAACGCACACACTAAGACAAAAATTCAAGGCTGACTTTTTTAATGTAAATATTAGAGATAACAATATTGAATAATGTGGATCTTCTGAATACCTTGGTAAAATGAATTGATGAAAGTCTAAATTGGACACAACACATTGAAGAAACTCTCAAAAAAACATCATAGGTAATTGGCGCCAGTGGCGTAGCACGAAGTGTGCAGTGTATGCGGCCATCATAGGGCGGCCCATTAAAGAGGACGACGATTTTTGTGAGAGCGAAAGCAATTTTAGCTGTGCCTGAACACAAATTTTTAAAGCCGATATTTGTGATTAGCTTGATCGGTAATGGGGCTGCATTTTTTGCTTCCATAAAGAGCAGCCAAAACCCACGCTACGCCACCGACTGGTGCTGTAGGAATAATTTGTCCCTATGATAGTAGAGAGATGTTGCCAATTCATATTACACCTTTGCTCATTCATGACCGCATTATTGGATTCTGGAGTTGAGATGCGCGAGCAAAACAGCCTTAGAACCACTATAAATACTACCAAATAGGTTTTAAGAACAATACAAGGCATTGATTGAAAAGATAGCGTAACTAACGACTCACTGATAATTATTTATTGTCAATACTGAAAATTTCGGAAATGCATGCTTTAGAACTATGTAAATTTATGTACAGACATAAAAATAATCATTTTCCACAACATTTAATAACTATTTTAAAACAATTCAAAATACTCATCACCTCAACACCAAAAGTACAGCAAATCATTACGCCTCTACACGTGTTCCATCAATTAGTAGCACCAGTGCAGCGCATTCGATACAACGCGAACAACCAGTACCGGTACTAGCCCAATCGGGGACCTTCCCGAAACTCTGCGCTGGGCCCCTTTCCCACTTTTGCTGTGCAAGTGATATGGATAACATAAGAAAATCGTTGGCCGATGTATAATTTAGCGCTGGTCGCGTTCTATAGAGCTTCTCTAAAAATAAGTCTGAAACAGAGCAATCAAAAAGTAATTTGTATTTAAAATTTATCGCCAAAACTAAAAGCCATACTTCGTTCAAAACAATTCAATGATATTTTTGAACATTTTAAAGCAGTTGAATAATAAGAAAATATCAAACAAAGAAAACACTTCTTCAAAAACTTGAAAAAAGATCCCAGCTTGTTTCGAAACGTTTTACTGTACGTCGAGCTTTCTCGGCGGCAAACACATTTACTATGCGATTAAAGCCACCTGTTTTTACTGAGCTCACTACTTTCGGAAGAGACAAAAAGTTACACCACAAGTCTTAAAGTTCAATTTTTTCAGTACAAAAACATATATTAATGGATCATATTATACACTATCGGAATTGCCTTGAAATAATCTTTAATTTGTTGAAGAAAGTTTGAAAATCAGTTGAGAAATGAGGTCACAAATCAGTTTTTTGAGAAACTGATTTTGCAAAAAGGTTGCAATTTTTGAAAACATCTTCATATTATGATCTGCGGTAGCGAAGATTTGTGTTAATCGTACGACAATGTATTATGACATTATAGAGCCAGTTTAGGCGAGCAAGGAAAAAAGAGAAGAAAAGAATGCATAAAGGGCTAAAAGTGCTTAAATGAAGAAGTGCTCGTAGCGTTGTCAAATAGGCTTTAATTGTTGTGAAGTTGTTTTTATCGCCGGCACCTTATCAATATCTTCTAAAAGATCGTTTAATCACGTTTGTGCGATGAGCATTTTTTGAGAAAAAACAAAAAAACTGCTGTGCAATGAATCGTTGATTATGACGTTATTTCAGACTCCTAACAAATGAAATTTTTGAAATGTGGTAAGTCGGAGGCTGGTTTTCGTTTGAGCAAATAGCGGTTGTCCTCAGTCAAGTAATGCGAATTCCAAAAAAATTATTTTTAATTATGACGTCATGATGACGTCACGAATACCCTTATGACACTCACCACGACGTGGTGATCAATCATGCCAAGTTTGATGCTTGTACCTGTAGCTGTTTGAGAGGAGTTAAAACAGACACACAGACAGACAGAATAGCGCTTTATATACTGTGCTAGCCAGCTTTGCCTGCGTCGCACGGCTGGGGCCCTCCATCAGTAAAGTCCCGGTTTAGTATTTCGGTTCAACCGACTAAGTCGGTTTCACCCATCCCCCTCTTGTGTGAGCAGTAGCTAAAAGTTAATGAATTTTATGCACTTTCACAATTCCTGCACACGAAATCGTGATCATCCTATTCTTTTAGTCATGACTGACAATGCTCACAAAGAATCTTGCCACAAATTATCGTTAATACTTGTGAGGGAGCAGGAATTGTACATAATCAAAACTGATTGTAGCGGCAAAATAGTGGTTGCTTTCACAATTAGAGAAAAAATCTATTTAATGGTAAGCTTATTTTACCAATTGGTGCTGCCCCTTTCCTATCTATATCTGTGGTATTAAGTTCCTAATTTGGCTGCGCTATTGGTCTTGTTTCCGGCGTAGCGACAAAAGCGGCTATAGTTTTCTCTATATCCAGTTTTACAAATTGTTATGGTTATGGTTTTATGTTGATTTTTTCTTAAACTAGGGATTTTGTTACAATGATGTAGGCTCTACATTGTAGAGTATTGACATAAATGACATGAATACCATAGCAGGCAGTATATCAGCATAAGAAAAAATCCTTGCTTTATCTAATACAGTGGTTCTTAAACTTTTTCAGTCGCGCCCCCCTTGACATTGGTCATTCATGCTCACGCCTCACCTAGCCTCAAAAATCAAATTCACGAAAAATAGGACAATAATTTATTTGCCACTATCCTGCTTGGTGTGAAGGATGCAACTGTTTTTGGAAAACTAGTCGTTTAACTCGAGGCTTTGTTGAAGACAACGCGCATCAAAGATCTGCTTCGCATTCCAGTTGGTTACGAAATTTTGTCTTCATACTCACAAGTGCTGAAAATCCACTTTCACATAAATATGTCGATGAAAATGGAAGAAGGGTACGTATCGCCACACTGCCCACATTCTTATATATATGCAAATATTTAGCCCAGAAACTGTTAAGAGAGATTGCTTCAAAATCATCTTTAGCAGTGGAGCTGCACTTCATCTCCAAAAACTCTTCCTGCAGATCTTCCGAAAGAATATCTTCTTTGATTCGAAAAGGATTTCTCGTCATCTTCCACTCTGTTAGTTCAACATTACCCAAGCCAGGAAAATAGCAGTCATATTCTTCTTTCAAAATTTGGAGGTGGGATTCCACTTCTATCTTAAGTTCACCTTCCAGTTTGGCTTTGCTGTTCTCAAGTGCTATGTCCAAGGAAGGAAATGAGGCTGCATTTCCCCGTTGAACTCGGCGATGCCACAACCCCAGCTTTGCTATGAATGTCCGTATCTCATCGTAATCTTTCATACGGTTCGTGTTCTTTCCTTGCAACAGTAGATTGAGGCAATTGAGAGCTCCGAAAATGTCAACAAGGTATGCCATTGCCAGTTGAAACTCTTGTGATTGGAATGGTAACAGGAGATCTTGTTTTCCCTGAGATTCAAGAAATATACTTACTTCATCTTTCAAACCGTAAACGCGAGCTAACATATTACCTTTTGATAGCCATCGAACATTTGTATGAAACAACAGATTTTCATGATTGGAATCCATGTGTTTACATAGCTGGGAAAATAACCGGAAATTGACAGCACTTGATTTGATAAAGTTAACAATTCGTAAAATTATGGCAAGCTTTTTCTTCATTGCAGCAGGTAAAGTCTTGGAGACCAAAGCCTCTCGATGGATTACGCAGTGAGTTCCAACTGCGTACGAATTTTTTTGCTTTCCCCTGGTAATAAATCCACTCCGACACCCAAGCATCGCTGGTGCACCATCAGTGCAGACACCAACAAGTTTCTCCCATTTCATGCCGTTTTTGTGAAAGTATGCATCAACAACTCTGAACACATCTTCTGCCTTAGTGGTCGTTTCAAGCGATTTGCAGAATAGCATTTCTTCCTCAATTGTAGCAGATCCAACAAAACGAACATAGACCATTAACTGTGACAATTGAGCTACGTCAGTCGTTTCGTCGCACTGAATGGCAAAATAAGGTGATGCGTGTATCTTTTGAAGAACTTGACATTCAATATCATTTGCAAGCTCATCGATTCGTGTCTTAATAGTGGAATCTGAAAGAGAAATCTTTGCTAACTTCTTGCTGTTGCTTTTCCCCAAAACAAGGCTACTTGCTTTCAACATGCATGGTTTTATCAAAGTTTCGCCAATATTATGAGGTTTTTTCCCTTGAGCTATCATTTGAGCAATTTCAAAAGATGCTTCTACCAGCTCCGCAGATGATAATTGGCTAAAATTTTCCGCACAGGCGATTTTCATTTTTTTAAAAGAATCCTTCTTGCTTTGAAAGAAAGCCAAGGGTTTCGTTTGATGAAGAGGATGTTTTGTTTGAAGATGACGCTTCAAGCGATTTGGCCTCAAAGCATCATTGCTCAACTTTTCGAAACATATAACGCACAACTTGACCATTCACTGCTGCATCAGTAAAACCATACTGCACGTATTCTTCATTGTACTTCCTCTTTTTTGCACTCATTTTTATCACCGCAGCTAACTTAAATACCACTTATTTTTCAAAGGTCTAAAATTTGTAAATTATGGGGGATTAACAAGTTTGAAAAAGTTAAAATTGATCAACCTCAAAATAAAAAAAGAAATAGAAAATATATTTCGCTTTAAGAAAGCATCATCAGTTCTTAAAAAAAAGCAAACAAAAGTCACAACACCAAGAAAACTACTAATAAATCCTAGCAAAGAATTTTAACTGAAAACAACCAGGTACTGTCCACTCCACAACAACGTTAACAATGAATCTCGCTCGTGAACCTTCAAAAAGTTTGGAAAATACGGTTTAACGGCGTGGGAGAGAAAAGAACGAATAAATGAAAAAGTACAAAATCGACGTGCTAAGTGACATCTCCAGCGGAGAAAGGAAGGCGAAGCATATAACGATGTGTCGATGTATATAGAACAGCGGAAATTAAAACAGTAACGAATTAAAGTCCAGACAAAATTGTTTTTTAAAACTAGGTCACAGATTCTAATGTAATGGATTAGCAACGAGGTGGTAACGAGATTTGACTGTAGTTCGGAGCTGCTTTTCATCAATATGTCACTGTCATGCTCGCGCCCCTCTTGTGAAGCTTTCACGCCCCCCTTGGGGGGTGCGCCCCCCAGTTTAAGAATCCCTGATCTAATACATAAAGCGCTATTCTGTTTGTGTGTCTATCTGTTTTAACTCCTCTCAAACAGCTTCAGGTACAAGCATCAAACTTGGCATGATTGATCACTACCCCGTGGTGAGTGTCAATAAGGGTATTGGCGACGTCATCATGACGTCATAATTAAAAATAATTTTTTTGGAATTCGCATTACTTGACTGAGGACAACCGCTATTTGCTCAAACGAAAACCAGCCTCCGACTTACCACATTTCAAAAATTTCATTTGTGGAGTCTAAAATAACGTCATAATCAACGATTCATTGCACAGCAGTTTTTGTTTTTTCTTATAAAGTACTTATCACACAAACACGATTAAACGTTCTGGCCAACAGTATAGAAAAAGTGGGAAGTAGCAATCTTGATTACAATGGCTCAAAACGCATTGTTAGGTCATAATGTTAAATGACATTGCAATGCTTGCCACTGTTTACTGGAAACAGCAGTAGGCAGCAAAATTATCCACTATCATTTTGATAGCAAACACAAATGGTAAAGCCCATTGCTGATATTTGTAATTGCAAATATATCGGTATAAAACACTAATCCTCATTTAGAGGTAGGGAGGTCTGGATTAGGGGCAAAGTTAAATGAAATAAAGCCCCAAATTTAAGAAAAGATCAAAATTAAACAATAATAGCATCAATCTGTAACACTGGATTAAGAGGAAATGTTTTTGTTTAAAAAGAGCTTAATAGGCACTTATTGCAATAGGTTGTATGACTTAAAGGAAAGGCAGGACCTCTTTTTCATGCTATGGCCGAGTTAAAGTAAACAGCGCAGGCAGAAATCTTAATGTCACAAATATTAATACGAAAAAGGAATTGTTACTAAGTAATTTCGTTGTTACTCCCCTAAATGTTTGTACTGTGAAGCTGGCGCAGCTGCATAAGTTAATATCTTTTAAATCGGCTCGGGTGATAATGTGCCCTGCCGGGGTAAAATCGCGCCATACTTAGTAGAAAAATGTTTTCTATTTTGCTTAGTAATAGCTTTACAGAGCAACACTTTGCTTAACTCTTAGCTGACTCACAGTTACATTGCATTTGCATTGTCTGTAAACCTATAAAATTTTAATACACAAGACCTTTTTATTACTTGCACGAAAGTGGTTGAAGGCACACAGTTCAGTCTTCATGTCTTTTCATGCTCCTTTTGAGCAAAAAGAGGCCTACTTCAAATATTTCTGAGCCTTTTGTTGGACAATAATTCGGCCTGATGTGCGCCTACTAAAATATGGTGAATGATTTTGGGGAAGCCATAACCGCTTTCGTCGCTATGCCGGAAACAAGACAAATAGGGCAGCCAAAACAACTTAATACCACAAATATAAATAGCCGGTCAATATACATAGGAAAGGGGTAGCACCATATCGCAAAATAGACTTACCACTAAATAGTTTATTCGTGTAATTGTGAAAGCAACCACGCCGGCTTGGCCGGTTGAACTGAAATGCTAAACCCCGTCATTATTGATGGAGGACCCTACGGGTCGACGCCGGCTAAGCTGGCTAGTAGTATATATGACGGCGTCTCCCGCAGAGACCCCGTCAGTAACGTCGGGATTGAGAGTGTTGGTTCAGCCGGCCAAGCCGGCTTTACCTATCAGGTTCTTGTATGAAGAGTTACCAAACGTTTATGTGTTTTCTGTACATAAATATAATGTTTACGACTTTTTGTGCTGCTTTTTCTGATAGAATATCTTATTTCAAGATCTTAGCTATGCCTTAAGTCTATGTGCTCTGTTCATTACTGACACGAACCCAAAGGAGCCTTGCGTTTCCCTTGGAAGTAGAGGACACATTTCTGATATTAAGCTATTCTAAAGCAAAAGGGCAAAAATGTCTTTCGTGTGGTGCGATTTGACACAGTGACGCTGTTTTCTTTTGATTTTCCCTTAAACTTTCTCAAGTCCTCGCTGGCTACGCATTATGCAGCATGTTCTTTTCTCCCTGTTTGACATGCCCTGGAGAGTTTAAAGTGTTCTTGCTTTTCTTCAAATGTTTGTTTTGACCCCGGTAGCTCTATAAAGCTATTATAAAACAAAATACCAATAATATCTTCCACATGGTGCGATTTAACACAGTGACGTTGTTAATTTTGATTTCGCCCTAACTTTCTTAAGTCACTGATGGCTACACATTTTGACTCATATTTGTTTTTCCTTCCTTAGGTATGCTCATAGAAGTTAAATAAGTTCTTGCTTTTTCCAAATTTTCAGGTTTGATTCCGGTAGCTCTATAAACAGGGTTGCCATCTACTCGGACTCAAAAATAAGGACAAACAAAAAACAACAAATCCAGCACATTTTTTTTATTTAAAATGCTCATAACACCTTACTTATTTAGTGGCATACTTTGCCCCTGAAACAATTTGTTTCATCAATTTCTCGTTCTTTGATATCACTGAGTACATTTGACGGCAATTATAATCCAAATTTACTTTAATTTGTAGGAGAGATTTGACCGTTTTTTCATAAAGCCTGTTTCTTTCATCAGTCCATTGAGCTGATACAAGAGAAAACACCCGTTCGACGAATGCATTACTAACTGGAAGAGAAAAAACGATGCTGACCAACTTGTACAGGAGCGGAAAGGAGTCATTTCCATCAAAAATTCTCATCCATTTGGTTTCGGCTTCATTTTTGCAGAATTCATTGTCCGGAATCTTTTTGAGGAGATCATTGAGAGCCGAAACCTCATCAAATAGCTCATCTTTGGTTGCCATTGGTGGATCAACTTGCTTTGCTAACTCTCTAACTTCCTCATACTCAATTGTCTTAACTCTTAGCAGGGTCCATTTAATGTACTTTGGATGCTTCTTTAATCGATACCACTTACTGATGTATTCCAACGTGATGGTGTAAAATTATAGAAAGCTTGATTTAAGAAGATTAGCTCTCTCTTCATCAACTCTCTTTAACAGATCAGCTGTGGATGCACCGAAAAATTCAGAAGACTGACGCTGCAAAATTTTGCATCTAAACGAGTCAATTATCTCAGCCAGCTCAGGAAAAAGCGCATCTGCCTTCTGCAGAAGTAATATTAGTTTCTTGAAAAGTATGAGGGTACTGTGGAGAGATGTCACGATGACCAGTGACGCTTCACTTTTGAAAAAATTCTCTAAAATACGAGGTGGTCGTTTTAGCGAAAGGAAATGCGCTTGGAGTGGTTTCCAGAGTTCGATCATACGCTCAAGCACAGTATCCAAAGTGAGCCATCGAGTAGGCTTATGGGTTGGTAGAGTTGAATAGTTTGTATTCAGTTGTTCACAAAATTGTTTGAGACTATTCGTCCTACCGGTTTGACTTTTGAAGCGGCTGCCAATCTTTAACACAATTGTTTCTATGTCAACTGTGAGACGTTCTGCTCCCTTTTCTGCAGCGTTATGCAAAATATGGGCAGGGCAACCAACTGGAATCAGACAAGTTTTTCTCTCTGAAAGATGATAAAACACATTGTTTTTTCCTCCCTGATTAGAGCCTCCAAAGTTAACTGGTGCATTATCAGCACAAAATGATGTCAGTTGCTGCAAGTCCTGGTCATTCTCTTCCACACTTGAAATGATAAAGTTCACGATTTGTTCCGAGGTCTCACCTGGCATCGATCGTAAATCAAGAAGACGTACGTTAATTCCAACTTTGGCACTGAAGAATCTAATAACCAGCGGAAATAATTTCATTTCGTTGTGATTGGAGGCATCAACCGAGATCGAAAAGGGTTGGGTACCAAGGTCAGACAAGACCTTTTGTTGAGCAAAGGGAGCAAGAACGCCGGTATTAATGCTCGTTATCTTTGTTCTAGCAGAAGTAAACTTTCTAGCAACGTCTGAATCGGGAAAAATTTCTTTGAACAATTGGGACGTGCAGTCATTTGAATTAAATGATTGATTGTGTTTGACAGTGTGGTATGCCCACGTACCCTCAGCAGCAGCTGCCTTATTATCTGTGGTCGTTGGCTGCGATGGCCTTGTGCAAAACTTTTCCATGGATTGATTCGAATTCATCATTTGAGCACATTTTTTATGCTTTTGGGTATCATTGTGAATAGAAATAGCTGTCTTTCCTATCGCCTCCAAATTAATTTCACAGTCACACACGTTGCAGTGCGCGAAGTGAACGCCTTTAAAACTTCGTTTTATGTTCTTAAATTCTTTCTTGAACTCATCACGAAAACTGTTTTTGCGCTTGCTCATTTTCTTGTTCTACAAGTAGGTGAAAATCTAAATATTTTAAGACTAAAATCTAAAAATATGGCTTCAGACAAATGACAGCCTATAATAAAATCTGTGATGTTTTTTTAAGTTTAGCTAACTATTTCTTTTAAAACTGACAAATTACTGAACTATCATTCCCTAATCTTAACTCTGCTTGTCTATACTGTAAAATGTATTGCTACAGATAGCAGCTAGGTCAGCCATTCGCTTGGCACACAATTCTTACGTAACAGTAACGCAACAATTTTGGAAGACAATAATTATTGTTGCAATAATTTTAGACATTTTTGCTAAAAATAAGAAAAAATAAGGACAGATGTCCAAAATAAGTACATTCCTTAGAAATAAGTACAACACATTTTTCTAAGACACATGATTCCAAAATAAGGACAAATCTTATAAATAAGGACGGAATGGCAACCCTGTCTATAAAGCTATTATCAAGCAAAATAGAAAAAATGTTTCTTCTAAGTATGGTGCGATTTAAACCCGGTAGGCCATACTATCACCCGCGCTTATTTGAAACGTATCAATTAATGCACCTGCGCCAGCTTCACGTACAAACATTTGTTTGAGCCACAACGAAATCTTTTACCAAATACAAGCCATAGCTCCTGCACATGTAATGGTGATCATGTTGGTCTATTAATCAAGACTGAAAGTATTCAAAAAGAAAGAACGATGACACAAACTATCATTCGTAATTTTTAAAAGAGTAAGGGGGGGGGGGGTGAAAGATTGTCAAAATTGATGGCTTCGCCCAAATGGTGGTCGTTTTGACTCATAAAGAAATGAGCTGTTTGGTGGTAGGCATGTTCGACGATTTGGCGGGCACGCTTTCGTATTAATATTTGTGACATTAAGATTTCTGCCTGCGCTGTTTACTTTAACTCGGCCATAGCATGAAAAAGAGGTCCTGCCTTTCCTTTAAGTCATACAACCTATTGCAATAAGTGCCTATTAAGCTCTTTTTAAACAAAAACATTTCCTCTTAATCCAGTGTTACAGATTGATGCTATTATTGTTTAATTTTGATCTTTTCTTAAATTTGGGGCTTTATTTCATTTAACTTTGCCCCTAATCCAGACCTCCCTACCTCTAAATGAGGATTAGTGTTTTGTACCGATATATTTGCAATTACAAATATCAGCAATGGGCTTTACCATTTGTGTTTGCTATCAAAATGATAGTGGATAATTTTGCTGCCTACTGCTGTTTCCAGTAAACAGTGGCAAGCATTGCAATGTCATTTAACATTATGACCTAACAATGCGTTTTGAGCCATTATTATTATTAGGATTGCTACTTACTATTTCTACGTCAGTTACTGTAGTCGAATTAATATGAACTGATGTCTCTGACTGTGTGAAAGGTCTTTGGCCCTGGCATAAACGCCGCCATGCAAAAAGCAAACTAACCTGAAATGAAGCACTCTCTGTTGAGTTTTAGCAGTAGCGGGAGCCCCGATCAGTAATGTCGAGCTTAAGAACATCAAATCAGCTGGCTGCTGAGAAAATTTTGCCCAATTCCAAAGGAAATCGCTTCAACATTTAGGTCATGTGTAGCTCGATCCCTACATTTTGTTGCAAACGATAAGAAAGGACCATCTTTACCCCATCGTCTTTTTCTTGGGTGATCACCAAGTGTTTTGCTTCGAGCAGGCTGCATATTAAAATTTGTAGACTTTGAGTCTTTTGAATAATATGAAAGAATAGCCAAAATGTACCAAAGAACTTAGTTTTTCTTGAAATTGCAATTTTGTGAAATGTAGGCACCAAAATGTTATGTGTTTTTACCCGATAGACTACATTTTATAAACATTTGGAAACTTCAATTTTTGATTGATCTTTTTGAAAACGTTGACAGACAATGCAAAAGAACCATGCTCGTGAGGAAAAGTAGTCAAAATGTACCAAAGAGCTAACTTTTTTAACAATTGCAAGTTTGTTAGCTCTAGTAGAATAATTGTACAACTAAAAATGAAACATCGTGTATGGCAACCAAGTTTTGATCAGCCATTATAAACTAATCCTTAGCCCTATATAATTGGAGTCACATGTTACTGGAAAGCAAATTTCCTAAGCTTTCAAAGATAGTAATTGTTAGAACTTTATTAAAACGTTTTTGTATTAAAGCCACCTGGTTTTGCTGAGTTCACAACTTTTGGGAGAAACGAAAAGTTACACCACAAGTCTTAAAGTTCAATTTTTTCAGTACAAAAACATATATTAATGGATCATATTACACACTATCGGAATTGCCTTGAAATAATCTTTAATTTGTTGAAGAAAGTTTGAAAATCAGTTGAGAAATGAGGTCACAAATCAGTTTTTTGAGAAACTGATTTTGCAAAAAGGTTGCAATTTTTGAAAACATCTTCATGTTATGATCTGCGGCAGCGAAGATTTGTGTTAATCATACGAGAACATATTATGACATCATAGAGCCAGTTTAAACGAGCAAGCGAAACAAAGAAGAAAAAATGCTTAGATGGCTGGGAATGCTTAAATAAAGAAGTGCTCGTGGCTTTATCAAATAAACATTAATTGCTGTAAAGTTGTTTTTATCGAAAACAGCTCAATAATATCTTCTAAAAGAACGTGTGATCGCGTTTGTGCGATGAGCGCTTTATGAGAAAAATAAAAAACAGATTGTGCAATGAACCGTTGATTATGACGTCATTTTAAACCCCAAGCAAATGGAAGTTTTTGAAATGTGGTAAGTCGGAGGCTGGTTTTCGTTTAAGCAAAAAGCAGTTGTCTTCTGTCAAGTAATGCAAATTCCAAAAAAATTATTTTTATTATGACGTCATGATGACGTCACGAATACCCTTATGACACTCACCACGGCGTGGTGATTAATCGTGCCAAGTTTGATGCTTGTACTTAGAGCAGTTTGAGAGGAGTTAAAACAGACAGACACACAGACAGGCAGACAGAATTGCGCTTTATATATTAGATTATCATTAGATGAAGCAAGAATGTTTATCTTATGCTGCTATGCTGCCGGTTATAGTATTTATGTCTATACTCTACACCAAAAATCAACATAAAACCATAGCCATAACAATTTGTGAAACTGAATTTAGAGAGAAAATTTCTTTGAAAATAACTCGGCCTGATGCCAGCCTGCTAAAACAAGGTAAATGATTTTGGGGAAGCCATAGCCGCTTCTGTCGCCATGCCGGAAACAAGACAAATAGCGCAGCCAAAAGAACTCAATACCACAAATATAAATGGGAAGGGGCAGCACCACATCGCAAAATAGGCTTATCACCAAATAATTCGTTTCTGTAATTGTGAAAGCAACCCTATTTGGCTGCTACCATCAGTTTCACTGTGTTTCAATTCCTTCTACCTCACAAGTATTAATAATAATTTGTGGTAAGATTCTTTGTGAGCATTACCAGTCATGATTAAGAGAACATCATGATCACGATTCCGTGTGCAGAAATTGTGAAAACGCATAAAATTCATTAATTTTTCGCTGTTGCTCACACAAGAGCGGGATAGGGGAAGCCGGCTTGTCCGGTTGAACCACAATACTAAACCCGATATTACTGCTGGAGGGCCCCAGCCGGGCGACGCCAGCAAAGTCGGCTAGTAAAAAAATAAAGCGATTGATTGATTGATCATACAGTACTTGTAAAGAAAGACCTAAAATGGCAACCTACACTATGCACCATGGCAACTTAGTAATTTGTCACGAGTTTTCAGTCGTGCAGTTGTACTAAACAATCATTAATCAAACTATTGATCAATAACATGTATAGAATTAGCTCACTTTTTAACATAGATTGTTTTGTGTTTTCTATTTCAATTAGCCGGGTTATATCAAAGCATAGGCTGACAGTTTGGGGCTATAACCAGTGTTGTCGACAAAATAGAGTGCATATAGACAGTATATTAGTGAGAGAAAGATTTTACTTCTTATCTATTCAAAGAAAATATTCGCTGCAAAAAACGAAAAATTACAGATGCCGGCGATATGCACCGGGAAGCCGCAAAAACGCTAAACCAGAGATGCCCGTAATATGGATTAGGAAGCAGAGAAAAGCCAATTACTTGGTTTTTTGGTCGTGCTGCTTCGTGGCCCCCCAAGTTTTTAAATCCGATTAAGAAATAAAGGTATCTTTAGGTTTAATCTCTACGAAACATAAATCTCCAAAAAGAAAGTCCTTAAACAAATTTTTGACACGGATTGACAAATTAGGGTTTAGAAAAATGTCAGCTTAGTAATGAATTTTAAAAACAGGTCACCTTAGAAAACTGAGCACCATCGAAACTAAAAAATATGTTCTTGCCCTCCCCCTCCAAAAAAAATTATTTGTTGGTCATCAGCTTACCAATGAACTAAATTTGATTTTCTTTTTGTTTCAAGGTCTTGTCATGGAATCAAATGAACTCTTGGCTTGGTAATTTTTTTGGTATTTTGGCTCGAGATTTTTTAAGTGCTAAATCAAATCATGTTCAAGCGACGAGAACGTTTTCAACGTGTTAGCATCCGCAAAAGTTAAACTTTGGCCACGATCTAGACTTAGCTTCGAAAAAGATGGTAAACTGATTGTAAAGTTTAAAATCGATTTGTCTTTGGCAGTTTGCCAAATGAAAATACATTCCGAATTTGTTGACATCAATATAGAAAAGAACAGATGTTGAAAAACTAGTTTTTTGTTTTGGATCTTTGGCGACAAAACATCAAGGTGGTACCATTGCTTGAAATTGATAGTGGCAATGCTTAATGTCCGCGAGTTTTTCAAAGTTTTAAGGCCATTTTTACAACGTTTGTTGACTTAAGAAAATTGCTCTACTAATCAGGGGTGGGCAACCTGTGTAGCTGGAGGGCTGCATTGACCATGTAAAGGTTGGCCAAGGGCCAGTGCTCAAAATCGTGTCCAAAGTGATGGTGTCTAAAAAAAAAGATCATACCACCTCACAATATCGTATCACAGGGTGTGGACATGGTGGTCTCAAAAAGAAAAAAAAAGGGTCATCACCCTTCGCTCAGACGGAAAACGCGCCTGTGCAAACTGACATATGCTCTTTTAATCATGACGTGTAAACTTTTTGGCTCTTTCATACGGCATTTGTTTCCCCTCTTGTCATCATAACTCAGATTTACTAAAGTTTCAAAAGTGTTCGCGGGCCGCACAAAATACTCTCGCGGGCCTTAGATTGCCTACCCCCGCTCTACTTCGTTTCTGCACTGGCGTGGATAGTAATGCCCATAATGAGTTCTTCTAGATTGAAATAGGGCTGTCGGCGCCAGTCATTGTGAAAGTTGCTATCATTACTTTACATTTTCTACTCTGACAGAATCAGCTATCGAATTTCAAACGTTAACAATAAAAATAGTGACGCCAAGCAAAACAAGTGTCAAGACTGAGCTCAGTTATAAATGTAGTTCAGCGTTCTATTACTCAATGCCATATAGGCTATGATGGTATTTCAATAATTTTTAGATGATATATTTGAAGGTATTCAAACTGAAGCAACCAAGAAGTTGTAAGCGTAAGCGAGATGGAAATGATTTCTATTTTTCAACTTTACTTATTGGTGAAAAATTCAAAAATACAGTACTAGCATCCAAGAAAGAAGAATGAACTAGAACAGTGGTCTTTAAACTTTTTCCTTGTGGCACCTTTTTAAAATAATCTATCAATGCTCCCGTCCCCTTCTAGAATTGCATTTAGGCACTCTTGTACACTTCCAGGGCGAAATCTAAATTTTGTGATTTCCTGTTTGCAAGATTGAAGTCTGCTACGTGTGTAATTGCCGTGTATTTATATAACCAACTTTAATGATGCAGCCTCCTCGCAAACCCCAGGAACAGATTTTGCACTCCTGGTTAAGAAATCCTGGACTAGAAGAAAAGGCGAGCCAGTTCCATATCCATTCCCTGTTTTAAAAATCACAATTTTATAAAACAGTTAAATCTCGCCCAGACCCCTAATATTTTCTGGCTATGCCAGTGCGAAGCCTAATATAAACATACACCATTTTTTCTGGTAGGCCGATAAGCCCATAACTTAGTAGTTATTTATTGTCAAGGTGGTAAAGTTTAGGTTTTGATTTGAATTGACACTAACTGCACGAGTACTGCGTATGTCACCAGCAACTCAAAATGAGTTTCACGAGCTTTGTTTGTAAAAAGTTAAAACGGATGTTTTGTTCTTCAAAGCAATTTTTATCAATCTTGTTGTTTCTTTTTTTCGTTGTTACCGCCATTTGCGTCTGGGAAAGCTCGTTAGTAAACAAAATTCTTATAAACGGCAATTTTCCACGTTCTTTACAAGCCTTAGCAAGACTTCGTAATCTCTCTTTTGAGACTTTGCAAACAACCAATTTTCAGGAAATTCCAGTGGAAACACTCAATCCTAACGGAGAATTTTTCGGATTGCGATATATGAACACCTACGGTTTGCCGGTCGGTGAAGAAAAATCATACGACAACTTCTATGAGGAATTCACAAAAGATCTACCCGAATGGAAAGCTTTCTTTCCAAAGCTGATAATTTCTATTCAACAGTACAAGCTGCACAATCCACATGCATACGATAAGGCGTTTACGTCAAACTTGTCGTACGTTATTTTTGAAAAAAACAACTCCTATAGAGTTGGTGGCATTTTTGTGGCAAAAATTCAAGCAGTGGACTTTTTGAACAGAAGCAAACCGTTTGGGGGCGATTATTTTCGAGTGCGGTTGATAAAAGTCGGACCAGATAGTAATGAAGCGCTTTCTGACGGCATTCCCTGTGAGGTCGAAGATCACTTAAACGGTACTTACTCAATATACGCTCCTCTTCCAGTAACAGGCGCGTACAAGTTGGAAGTGTTGCTTGGTGCATCGATAGAAGCCATTTCAAGTTACATTGACTGGGCAGAGGGACGGACTCATAACGGGTTGATTTTCAAGGCAACACTTCTTTCAAATGAGTCCGTGGCTTGCAATTCTGATTTGGTTCTTTACGATAAGTAAGTGACAGTAACGTTCTCCAATTTAAACCTGGGAATGGTAAAGCAATTGTATTGAAACCCGGTTGAATCGCGAGCCATGCCTAAGTAAAGAAAAGCGGGGAGGTATTTAGGGTATTAGCTCAGGACCTTAGGATTTGGCTCAGGACCTGCTGCTTCTAAAATGTTTTAAATGGCAAGGTTTTACACAACCAAAAGAATTTTATTTTCTCCTAGCACGTCTATCATCAACTAAATGAAAGTCATGAAAACTGAATAAAAATTTAAAATTATAATTAAGTTTTTAACTAAAGACGCTGCTTATTTTCTATCTTCAATACTCATGTTTTGAATTTTTTGTCAAACTGTTGCTAAGCTACTGATTTTGTCGTTTGTTATTCACTTTTGGTGGCACCAAACAAGGCAGATGGATTAAGAAGGCGATTTACTTCTTCGTTTTGAAATGTGGAAAAACGTTTCAAAGAACGAGTAGGTCACATTGAAAAGAGGTCAACAAAAATATACTGTCGTAATTAATCTCTTTAAAAGTAAATCTTTTGCTTTCCTAATGACGGTTGATATTCGGAACACAGTTTATTAGTTTAAACGTCTTCCAAAAGCAACTAGTACGAACAACTCATGCACTGCTCTGCCCAAATATTTAATTGGTCGATATTTTGTAGATACCAAGGACAGCAAGTTTGTGACTATACCAACCCTCGAAATGGTGAACCCTACTTCTGCTCCAGACCGCTTTCTGGTGTTTGTTTTCCTATTCGTTTCATATCAACAGATTTTTCCATATTTGTCAAACGTTTTGTGGACACACTTGCCTTAAACAAGCCTTTCGACATTCGCACGAAATTGGAAAACACATTTAAATGGTGCACACATATTATCGGAACGGGTCACGTGATTAACGTACTGCCCAATCAGGCGACAAAAAACTCTAAAGTCGTTAAAGTTTTCTCTCAAATATTTCACACTTCTGGTTTGCCATTGCCTTCAGGTTTTAGCAACAACGGCCGCTGGGTGTCGTTTGCGAGCCAATACGAAAACGATGACGTCAAAAGATGGACAAAATGTTTCTCAAACAAAGTTGTTTACATGCTGGGCGACTCGACAATGAGACAGTTTTTTGACTTGCTTCAACCAATCGTCAGCTTAAACGTGTCAGTAACGCACCAATCACAATATTATCACGTACCTCGTACGGGAATAAACCATGAGCACAATATCACAATATATTATCGAGCCCATGGTCCGCCGATTCGAAATCCGGGTCCTCCTAGCATCTCTCCATATATTAGTGATACAATAGATGCCATCAATGCTGGTGGTAAAGATGTGGTTCTGATAATAAATATTGGTTTACATTATGTTGAGTATAACCCAGCAATATTTATTCACCGGTTGAGAGGAATAAAACAAGCTTTGATACGTCACATCGGAAAGTTTCCTCGGACGAGAATAATCATCAAAGGCATGAATGTTTCAACTCTGAAGTGGTTGCCTTTTGAATGGCTTATATGGCGTTACAACGTTATTTTGAAAAAGTTTTTCGCTGACATCAAGAGTTCAGTTTTTATAGATTTGTGGGACATGACCACGCTGTGGCCATTGACAAAAGATTATCACCCGCTAGCGCCAACGCTGAAAGAACAAGCTTTTCTTATTTTTAGTTATTTTTGTTAGTAACGCATTGGGCTGTTCACATTGTGTTATATTAGAGAAATTAAACGTGTTATCAACAATATCTTTGAGATGAGCTCAATTTACTACCATCTTGTACGAGCGAGATTGGAGTTTATACCAAATCAAAATTTTGGAAGAAGGTATGAACTAGGCAAAGAAAATTGTCTCTAAAAATTGATTGGGCGACGCGGTTTCCCAAACGTTAAGTTTGTACGTCACAAGACATTAGTCTATACAAAGGCTTTTCAATATCGTATATCATTGAATGAACTGATCTTTGTTGGGGCTAACATCTTTTTTATTCCTATAAAGATCTGGTTTGTTCCTCAATTTGCATGCTCCTGTTATTCTGATTAGCACAACCGATGTGTTTTGCCACGGCTTAGTCTTCATACTGGATAATTGAACAAACAACCTTTATAATTCTTTATCATGCAGACTTTTTGATTTTATTAAACTTATAATGCACTAAGTTGAGCTGAGTTTTATATTATTGCTAGCCGGCCCTGCCGGCGTTGCCTACAGGGCCCCCATTAGTAAAGACGGGGTTAAATATATAGTTTAAGCCGGCGCAGCCGGCTTCACCCATCGTGCATTTATGTGGACAGAAACGATAGAATCCTACTTTTTGTGCACATCCGTATTTCTTGTACACGTAATGGTAATCATCTTAATTTTTTAATCAACACTGGCAATGCTCACAAACAAAGAATCTTGCCACAAACTACCATTAATACTTTTAAAAAAGTATGATGGGAGGGATTGAAACACAGTCAAAACTGATGTTGGGGGCTAAATGGTAGTTGTTTTCACAATTACACAGTTAAAAGTATTTAATGGTAAGTCTATCTTGCGATTTGGTGCTGCCCCTTTTGTGTTTATAGTTGTGGTTTAAGTTCTTTGGCTGCGTTATTTGCCTTGTTTCCGGCGTAACGACAAAAACGGCGATGGCTTCCCTAAAGTTATTCACCATGTTTTATTAGGATCTGATCATTCCAAAATATTTTCGAAAAATATTCTCTCTAAATTTGGTTAAACAAATTGTTATGTTTATGGTTTTATTGTAATTTTTTCTTTAAATTTGTGATGTTATTACATTCGTTTGAAGTATAGACATAGGTAACTCAACAGGCAACATCGAAAAAGAAAAACAACCTTACTTTTAGTTTAAATCAGCATAGCCCGCAGGGCCTCATCAGTAACGTCGGAATTGAGAATATCGATTCAGCCGATAAATCTATTTCATCCATCGGGCACTTAAGTGAGCAGTAACGAAACTTTTATGTTTATTCTGTTCTAAGATTTTCTTGACCGGGTGTTACAAATCCCCAAACAACGAAGATTTGCGCCCAAGCGCCCGGGAGGAACTCCAAGGCTTTCGGTCCTTCTTCAAACACAACGACTAAATAAAAACTTCGTTATTGCAGGAACTCAGTAAAAAAAGATTCAAATCCAAAGACGCAGTTAAATTAAATTCCAAATCGATAAAAAGAAAGAGCAAAATTTCACCGAGGGCTTCTTCAAATTATAACGAAATGCAGAAACAAAATTCAGCATTGTGCAGCAACAAAATTAAGCAAACTGACTCAAAAATCCATAGCGTTACGATTTACTTTACTGTTTGGAACGAGAGGCCAGCAACAAAATTAAGCAAACGGACTCAAAAAGCAATAGCGTTGCTATTTACTTTACTGTTTGGAACGAGAGGACAGCTAATTAGAATGCAAATCTCGCCCGGTTTTAGGCAAAAAACGCCCGAGAGTTGCATTCCAATCCCAAGCTGCCAAACGCCAAACAGAAAATACAAGGCGTGCGAGAACAAAAGGGCGCCAGTTCAGTTCAGTCACAAATCAGTTTTTTTTTTCTTTCCGCAGCCGATTCTGTAACACCGGGTGCATTTCTTTTCTTCATAAAATTTCTAATTTCAAGTTCTTGGCTATGTTTTAGATCTATGTGCTCAGTTGATTGCTTAGGTGAACGCAAAAGGTCTTGGATTTCCCTTATTTTGGAAGCAGGAAACACACTTCTCATATTATTCTATTCTGAAACAAAATAGCAAAAATGTTTTTCATGCGGTGCCATTTGAGACAGTGACTTTGTTTTCTTTTGATATCTACTTAAACTTTCTCCAGTCCTTGCTGGCTACGCATTATGTTGCTTGTTCTTATGTCTCTATTTGGCCGGGCCTGGAGAGCTAAAAAAATCCTTGATTTTTCCCAAATTTTAGGGTTTGATCCCTGTAGCTCCATCAAGCTACTACAAAACAAAATACATGTACCAGTAACATATTCCATGTGGTACGACTTGACGCAGTGACGTTATTTCCTTTTGATTTCTCCTCAAACTTTCTCAAGTCCTTGCTGGCTACGCATTAGAGTTGAATGTTGAATGTTTGTTTTTCCTTGCTTAGGTGTGCTCATAAAAGTTATGAGTCCTTGCTTTTCCCAAAATTTTTTGGGATTTGATACCAGTAGCTCTATAAAGCTATTATGAAGCAAAATAGAAAAAATGTTTCTCCTAAGTATGGTGCAATTTTATCCCGGTAGGTCAGGCCATTAGGCTACCTGTGCGGAGTTAAAACGTATCAATTAAGGCTGCTGCACCGGCTTCACTGAACAAACACTTGTGAAAGCAACAACGAAGAGTTGTAAAAGACATGGGCAGTCGCTCCTGTACCCGCAATAGTGATCATGTTGGTCTGCTAATCAAAACTGGTAGTACTCAAAAAGAAAAAATGATGTCACAAACTATCATTCGTGTTTTTTGAAGCTGCAGGGGGGAGAATGAAACATAGTCAAAAATGATGGCGGCGCCCAAATGGTATTTGTTTTGACAATTAAAGAAATAAGGTATGTAGTGATAGACCCATTTGACGATTTGATGAGTCCCTTCTCGTATTTACATTTGTGACATTAAGTTCTTTGGCTGCGCTGTGTGCTTTAATTCGGCCATAGCATAAAAAGGAGCCATGTCTTACCCCAAAGTCATATAACCGATTGATGTGGTACTGATACAATTAAGGTGGATGACCACCGAGTCACTGTGGTTAAGTAATGATGGTTTCGTGAAAAGATGCGATTGCAAACTAGTGATTCAGGTCACGTTCTACATGAGGCGAACGCTGGCCTCATTCTCTCAATTTTTTCCGGGAATTGACCGCCTGTTAATATTGTCGTAACAAAGCAGTCGCGTGCAAAGAATTGCTTTTTTTCAAATTCCAGAACAGCAACAGGCAAGCGGAAGGCCCTTATCCGAATCTGCTTTAAAATTCTAAGTCCCTACATACCGCTCAACTTGTTTCGTATTATTTTGATTAGTCGTTGGTAGAATCTACCAAGCAGCAAATATAATCGTAAAGAGTCTTTCTGTGAGTGCAACAACTCAGCTTGATAGAAAGTTGAAACACTTAACCATTCGATCATTGTTGCCATAAATTCATTCTTTAATCAACTCTACCACGCTTCCGACCGAGAAGAGCCTTCCATAACTTCTTTAGAGAAGAGATTCATCCCATACAAATGTAAACAAAAATTTCCCTTTTATGAAGTTTACTTCACTTTGCGTAACCACCTTTTTAGAGACAATTTTCTTTGCCTAGTTCATACCTTCTTCCAAAATTTTGATTTGGTATAAACTCCAATCTCGCTCGTACAAGATGGTAGTAAATTGAGCTCATCTCAAAGATATTGTTGATAACACGTTTAATTTCTCTAATATAACACAATGTGAACAGCCCAATGCGTTACTAACAAAAATAACTAAAAATAAGAACAGCTTGTTCCTTCAGCGTTGGCGCTAGCGGGTGATAATCTTTTGTCAATGGCCACAGCGTGGTCATGTCCCACAAATCTATAAAAACTGAACTCTTGATGTCAGCGAAAAACTTTTTCAAAATAACGTTGTAACGCCATATAAGCCATTCAAAAGGCAACCACTTCAGAGTTGAAACATTCATGCCTTTGATGATTATTCTCGTCCGAGGAAACTTTCCGATGTGACGTATCAAAGCTTGTTTTATTCCTCTCAACCGGTGAATAAATATTGCTGGGTTATACTCAACATAATGTAAACCAATATTTATTATCAGAACCACATCTTTACCACCAGCATTGATGGCATCTATTGTATCACTAATATATGGAGAGATGCTAGGAGGACCCGGATTTCGAATTGGCGGACCATGGGCTCGATAATATATTGTGATATTGTGCTCATGGTTTATTCCCGTACGAGGTACGTGATAATATTGTGATTGGTGCGTTACTGACACGTTTAAGCTGACGATTGGTTGAAGCAAGTCAAAAAACTGTCTCATTGTCGAGTCGCCCAGCATGTAAACAACTTTGTTTGAGAAACATTTTGTCCATCTTTTGACGTCATCGTTTTCGTATTGGCTCGCAAACGATACCCAGCGGCCGTTGTTGCTAAAACCTGAAGGCAATGGCAAACCAGAAGTGTGAAATATTTGAGAGAAAACTTTAACGGCTTTAGAGTTTTCTGTCGCCTGATTGGGCAGTACGTTAATCACGTGACCCGTTCCGA
Organism: Trididemnum clinides; assembly: GCA_963675345.1. NCBI lineage: Eukaryota > Metazoa > Chordata > Ascidiacea > Aplousobranchia > Didemnidae > Trididemnum > Trididemnum clinides. Next base: position 22,637,843 of record OY776292.1, on the reverse strand, counting down.
TAATATGTGTGCACCATTGAAATGTGTTTTCCAATTTCGTGCGAATGTCGAAAGGCTTGTTTAAAACCATCGAGTCGACGAGAATGGTAAAAGCTGCTGACATGAAACGAATAGGAAAACAAACACCGGAAGGCGGTCTGGAGCAGAAGTAGGGTTCACCATTTCGAGGGTTGGTATAGTCACAAACTTGCTGTCCTTGATATCTACAAAATATCGACCGGTTAAATGATTGCGATTTATTGATATTTTATGAGTGGTACGAGGATCAATCTTAAAAATTGCTGTCAAAGGGAAAACGACAAACGAAAAAAGGAGTTTTAAAAATATAATGCTTGGTCATTTGTAGGATAAAAAGGGCTGGTATCTTTTAAAAAATATAAGACATTAAACACTTTTTAGGTGATTCAACTGATGGGCGACTTCATGGCTTAACGTTTTTTTTCAAAGCAAAGCGAGCAAACCTTTCCAACCTATCCGATTTTCCAGACTCTTTGCAAAAAATTTCTAAAAGTAATCATCACCAGCACAGTTTTGCATTAATTCGAGTGAGCTCATGTTCTGTTTGCTAGTCTTTGGTTATACTGGGCCACCGCGACGGGCAGATTGCTCGACCCCACCACATATCTGCCTCATAAATACGGAGGAATTCCGTTTAGTGTCTTTACAAAGGACACTGCAAGCGAACTTGCTGGCTTTTTTTTAGTACAGCAGCCTAGTAAAAAATATGATTAAAAATTAGACGTACGAATTTTTAGGACTAAAACAAGCAGTTTTCCCGGTACACTTTAAGATGGATAGCGAAGGATGTTCTAAAAGGATTTAAACCCTTACCAACAATGAATGGTGTAGAACCTTACTTTTGTGAACATTTAAAAACATTTGGTAAAAGCCTTTCTCATTACAGGTCTCCTCTTACTCGCATACTCTTATCTATGACTTTTCTGGTTATCATTAGCAACCTAGCAAGAAATATGGTGTTCTTCTTAAAACCACAACAAAGTAAATCTCCATCGTATCGAACGCCATCGGCAAACGCAATCAAGTGTATTTGATGTAGTCCAGAACAACGTCTCAAAAGATGCATAATGGACAGCAAACAAATGGTGCTCCAAGATATAAATTAAAATACCACGCATTTAGGCGAGAGTAGAAACCCCCTTACTATTATTTTGAGCTAGGAACTAAGGCTGTGATGACATCTGCACTAGCTGTCTTTTTAACGCTTTTGCCAACGACGGTTAAATATAAGCACCGCCCATAAAGATCCGTCACGTTGGTAATTAACAAAGCAGTAAAAGATTTGAAATACTTTCTTTTGTTTAGACTGCTTTCACAAAACGAAATGAAATTTCCAGCAAGGAATTTACGTGTGAGCAACAATGACAACGTTCCTCTAATCCTCTTTAATCCTTTCAAACTGACAGTTTGATAGAAAATGCGGAAAACGGTAACTTCAGCCTGTATGTAATTGTTAATCTCAGTGCCAAGGAGAACCAGCGGCCACAAGGCCAAATCAAATAAAAACGCGCAACTACAATTGGAATTTGGACATGTTGATCGAATGGTGTCTCAAAAAAAGTGCCTCACTTTTTTCGGATGTCGTTCTTGACTTGAATTATTATGAGCAGCGGTGTTGCGTGAACTGTGAACAAATCCCCATGAGCAGGCATATTTTTTAGACTTTAGGAAAGCTTGCACGGCTGAATAAACATCTAAGACAAAAAAAGCATTCGCACAAAACGTACAAGTGCTCGCAAGATAAAAACGATCCGGCCCAAAACCACAGGCCCATGCACTGAAACCCACAGCATTGCCATTGGGAATCGAAGTCGTACGCAAATTCAAACCACGCGTATCCCGAGCGTTTCCGTCTTGAGCTAAACCTGTGCTTTCATAATCCCTCACAATTCCATTTTTACAGTCGATAACAAGAACAGAATACGCAAAAATGTTCCGGTGACAAACTTACTCCTGCAAATTCAGAGTTTACCCTATCAGTCGGCATCACGCACAAAACACGCAAATCTCGGGCATTCATGTTTGGCACAAATCTCAAAACTTCCCAATTACCGTTCTGAAGCGTCACTCACAGACCAGTGCTAACCGACCTCCCTCAGCTTTAACCAGACGTTGTTTTAGAAGGACCGTTAGAAACTTGAAGATTTTTTGGAGATTACTTTTTGGATGATGGAAATGAAATCATTTTGGTCACGGGAGACATTTTTGTTCAGATCTAGTATTTTAAATCGATTTTTAAATGCTTCGCGGGCGACCAGTTTGTCGATCGCCGTTCACCTGTAAGTCGCAGTTTATCAGAATGGAAGCGCTACTCTAAACATGTCCATTCGGATGATTACCCATTAATTGCCCTTCCACTTGTCATATAGACGGCTTCAACCATTCTTACCCGGTTAAAGTAGCGATTTTTGATTTGATTTGCAAATAAGTTCCGAAACAAAGTCATAACGCGACCCATGAACTTAAAGTGTTTTTTTTTAATTTGAAGATTTTGGGCCACATGTGCTTCACTATTTTACAAAAGCTTGTTTTTTTCTTAAAAGCACTCGCAAACATATTTGCTACTACAATTTCGGTAGAGAGGTGACTTTTACTATCCAAGTTGTTATTATTGCTGCTAGCAATACACCGTTGAACATAATAATACAATATATTTAGCAAATTCAAACGGTTTCGGCGCTTCATATCGCCCTCATCAGGATCTATATACAAACATTTACAGCATTATAGTTTCGTTGAACGAAAACACAAAATAACTTGAAAATAGTTCTGATAAAACAGTAAAGCTTCATTCTGCGGTCTCCGTAATTGTCTGGTTATTCATGCAATTTAATAGAATGCCAAACAACGTTGTCCCGTGTTGTTATTTTGTGTTATACTGACTGTGTAATAGGCTGACATTATACTCAAATACTATCCCTGCATGTTGATTCTAGCGCAATGCGGTTGAAACATGTGAAGCGCCTATGTGATATAGGTCAAAACCGTTGCCCTTGTATGAGGTCTATGCAGTAATGCAGCAATGGATCGATGGCATGATCTGAAATTGCCCAGAGGGGCATATTTGCATTTTATGCCGGAAACACTGTTGGATGGACTAGCCTGTAATAGGCTAGTACAGATTTAGTTTTGTGGGAAAGATCATGAATAGCTGGCATGTGAGATGCTGGTGTGGATTAAGGGAAATTGAGAATGCAGATGAGGCATCACCATATTTAGATATGTCTGGTTATTGTTGACAAAGGATCTGATAATACATGTAGAAACAATTGCCTGCTAGGAGTTGATTGTATTTGAGGTTATGTAAATAATTGTTTTAAATAAATTAGAATTATTTAACCAATCATTTTCTAATGATTTAACCAAACAATTTTGCACCTAACTTTATTGTAATTCTAATTTATTTAAAACAATTATTTACATAACCTCAAATCCGATCAACTCCTAGCAGGGCAATCGTTTCTACTATCAGATCCTTTGTTAACAATAACCAGACAATTACGGAGACCGCAGAATGAAGCTTTACTGTTTTATCAGAACTATTTTCAAGTTATTTTGTGTTTTCGTTCAACGAAACTATAATGCTGTAAATTTTTGTATATAGATCCTGATGAGGGCGATATGTAGCGCCGAAACCGTTTGAATTTGCTAAATATATTGTATTATTATGTTCAACGGTGTATTGCTAGTAGCAGTAATAACAACTTGGATATTTGCTACTGTTCCAACAAAAATCTAATCTGGCCAACGTCATTGTCACTTACTTATCGTAAAGAACTAAATCAGAATTGCAAACCACGGACTCATTTGAAAGAAGTGTTGCATTGAAAATGAATCCGTCATGAGTACGTCCGTCTGTCCAGTCAATGTAACTTGAAATGGCTTCTATCGATGCACCAAGCAACACTTCCAACTTGTACGCGCCTGTTACTGGAAGAGGAGCGTATATTGAGTAAGTACCGTTTAAGTGATCTTCGACCTCACAGGGGATGCCGTCAGAAAGCGCTTCATTACTATCTGGTCCGTCTTTTATAAACCGCACTCGAAAATAATCGCCCCCAAACGGTTTGCTTCTGTTCAAAAAGTCCACTGCTTGAATTTTTGCCACAAAAATGCCACCAACTCTATAGGAGTTGTTTTTTTCAAAAATAACGTACGACAAGTTTGACGTAAACGCCTTATCGTATGCATGTGGATTGTGCAGCTTGTACTGTTGAATAGAAATTATCAGCTTTGGAAAGAAAGCTTTCCATTCGGGTAGATCTTTTGTGAATTCCTCATAGAAGTTGTCGTATGATTTTTCTTCACCGACCGGCAAACCGTAGGCGTTTATATATCGCAATCCGAAAAACTCTCCGTTAGGATTGAGTGTTTCCACTGGAATTTCCTGAAAATTGGTTGTTTGCAAAGTCTCAAAAGAGAGATTACGAAGTCTTGCTAAGGCTTGTAAAGAACGTGGAAAATTGCCTTTTGAAAAAATTTCAATTTTATCTCTGTAGGAGATTTCCCAGAAGCATATGGCGATAACAACGAAAAAAAGAAATATCAAGATTGGTAAAAATTGCTTAGAAGAACAAAACCTCCGGTTTAACTTTCTACTCATAGAGATCATGAGCAGAGAATGTTTTGAGTTGCGAATCATACAAGCCTTTATATATGTGCAGATAAAGTTAATTAATGCAAAGGTACCATCTAAACAATAAAGTTTTTTAAGCACAAATATCAGCATGATAGGGAAAAGGAGAATAGTGTGCCTTCCACGGAGCGTAACCATAGCATTCTGAGAGTGAGATAACAATTTTTGCTCGTCATAATAACGCTATCAACATCTTCTATTGTCACAACTTGAAATTGTATGTGCTACGTCACCGTCCTTGCCTTTTCCACAGGTCTCCCACTCTTTTTTTCCAGGCCAAAAAATCATCATATGAGTGAACAACAGGAGTAAATTTTTTGAACTCAGAACATCATAATTGTAGAACTCGTTAAAGGGAGACTTTTTTATGGTTTCTTTTTGGAAACCGATAACTGCAATTACAAAATATCTTTCTTCGGCGCGCATGATTATGCAAACCTTGCTGTTGGCTTGCTTTCACTGCTCTGCCGTTTCAATTCTCGAGATATCAGAACTCTTTCACTACAGGCATTCCTTTTTGACGCAATACCGCCAATGATTAGAGAGTTATGAAAAGATTTTGGCAAAACAGCATTTTCAAAGCCATATCAAAGAGCTGTACCGGTTTCACTAACAAAATGATTGTCTGCTGCTCTTGCTTGCTTGACCCCTCGATAACTAAGTTTGTGCTTTAACTGTGCAATTTACCACTTACTAACCGACTCCTCCGGCTGTTGCCTAGCAGAGTTGGGATCTTTTGTAGAAAGCCCCCGCCACTAATGCAAAAATGTGAGATTTGAGAATAACACCCCCACCACGATTTAAGTACTGCAGATTGCGTTTTATTTTGAGCAGTGGCAGGGGTGTTTTTTAAGCGGGGGCTTTCTACAATGACTTCTACTTTCTACAAAGATCTCAGAGTTGTTACTTAGTTATACGTCGGGTGGGAAATTTTGGTTCAGCCGGCTGCACTGGTTTCACCCAAATGACATTTCTGAAAGCAGTAGCGGCCAATAAAAATAGGGCCCCAAAGTCATTGGAGGCTGGCGTTACAATGATTCTTGTTTTACAATTACAGAAATAAGTTATTGGGTTGTAGGCTTATTTTACAAGTTGGTGTAATCCCTCTCCTAATGGTATATGGGACGCCAAATTTCTTGGATGCACCTATATGTGCCTTGTTTCTGTAATAGAGGTAAAGGAGCAACACCTGCCCCCAAATGTCTTGCTTTCGATCATCCAATTAGCCTAATAACTCATTTTCAAAAAAATTTCCTTCATAGATGCAGTTGTATATTTGATGATTATCATTTCACGCCGGGGTGTAGACCTATTTTTCATTGATTTCCCTTTAAATTTTAGATCTCAAATGCTATTTTTATAATTTTTACCTTTATACCATTAACTTGAGATTATGCTTACTTATAAAAAGCAAATAATGTCACAAACTTTCATTGAACTAAGTTGGAAGGGTACGTTTTCTCGACCTTTTTTCTTTGGTGGCCACTGTTTGATCTGCAAATTATTTTGTTGCTCACTTTTTCAAATTTTTGATCCAAATCAAAAGCGCAGGAAAACTTTTTTAGAGATCGACTTTTTTGAGGTTTATGTTGAAGCGTTGACTTTTTTTTAGATGTCGACTTGAAACTTAGAAACCAACAACCAAAACTGTTAAATTTGAGCTGCGGCCTACCCGAATTTATGCCGTGGTTTGAGGACCTTTTGCATGGGGACATAAATTCAAAAATGTGGAAGAACGCTAAAATGATTGATGTATTCACAGGAATTAAGCTATGAAGTAATAGGCCTATTACTTACAACTTTTTCGTAATTGAGTGCCCCTTTATAAAACTTAAAGCTTATAGCTGCACGTATATATCCTGCTCCCGGCATAAAATCACCTAGGGCGCGCGAAGTGACTTGGAGCCAATAGTAGTATACCAACAGTTCAGTTATTGCAACAAGTTAGGTTACTGCTGAAGCAAACGACCTTCGACAAGCTTATTGTGTTTAAAAAGAGAGAAACCTTTTTCTAAATCCTGCAAGATTTTACCTGAAAACTCGGCATTTTGTTTCACTTTGCTACCCACCAAAAAAATAGCTTTAGAGTTTAGAGTACGCAGGCGCGCTACCTGACTCTACAATGGCAATCAAACGTGGAATACACCTACAATTCAGTTAGCATAGTTTTTTTTCTTTTCTTTTTTTTTTTTTTTTATTTGCCATATTTATCCTCCATTCACGAGAAAGCGATGTATCGCTATGCTTTGGAAGGTGAGTCCGCACTCGCTTGGGAGTTGCCATTTCCGGGTCACCTGTCTTCCACATAAAGGTGGGGCGTCCCGTTAAGTGCCTTGCCCAAGGACACAACAAGCTGCTGCACGTATAGTTTTTATACTTGCCGTAGCATTACTAAGAAACGAAATGCAAACCTGTATGTTAGTACTGCAAAGCATCATGTTACTTTAACAGCCAGTATATCAATATTAGGCTATGCTATCAACGTTTGCTCTGAAAATGGCAGTAGATGATAAGTACATCTACCGCCAGCTGCTGTTTAAACTGAAGTGGTACCAGCCAGTTTTATGACGTCACTTATCATTATGACGAAACGATGCTTTTTTTCAAGCATTGTAAAAACAAGAAATAACAGATGCTAAAAAACGCTTTAGTGCTTGATCGCTTGTTGCGTCGTCGATGAAGCTTACGAGTTAATTGTTGAGGAATTATTGTTATAGGAACCATCTTGCCAAAATCTCCAAAAAAAGCTTTCAGCCACGTTTTCTGTCAGTAGGCTACTTTTTAAAAAAAATAAAGAAAATTAATATACAATCAATTATTTCCTTAAAGAGGTTAAATTTTTCAAGTGGTACAGTCGGGTAATGGCTCTCACCTGAGAAACAAAAACATTTTCTCGGTCAAGAAATGCAAATTAAAAAAAATTACTTAGAATGTAAACGTCATCAATCTTCTTATGACTCTCACCCCGGAGTGGTTGCTTAATCGTGCCAAGTTTCGTCTTTCTACGCCCAATAACTTTGGAGGAGTTTAGAGGCTCAAGCGGACACACAGAGAGACAAACAGACAGACAAACTAGCACTTCATGGTGTAGATAATTAACGTCAAAGTTAACTTTTGTATCTTCAGACAGAGAGAGTTTATATTTTGCTTAATTAGTCGTGTCATGTCATCCACTCACACTTGCTGTGAAAAACAAAAGGGTCTTATGACAGACGATAGTAGACTCCAAGGCAACAAAAACCAACTGGTTTTCGGGAAAAAGTACTTATTGAAAATGAATTTCCTGTAATGTAAAAAAGACATCATTTACGGATTAGCTTCCAATAGGAAAACAGGAAATCTCACTGGTCAACAATTTTTTTGGTCATTTATCTTATAAAATTTAAAGTAATTTTACCTTCTTTAATTAACTCATTGTCCCTTTCCTTCTGAAAAAGTCAACTCCTGACAAACCTATAGACATAGCTGGTAGGTCAATAGCGATTTTTTCAAAATTTTAACAAAACAGCTTTTATGGTAGCTAATGACCAAGCGTATAAGCTACTTCGGATTCAGTGGAGACAAATAACTGCACAACTTGGAAGATTTTCTAGTACATCAGGTGTTGTAGAAAATGTAAGAAAAGGTGTTGTTCTTCCGGTGTAAAAGAGTATGCAGAGCAAGCAATTTAAAAATGCTCTTTTATTAACGCTTCGTTTGGCAGATACTCAAAGCTTCACCAGAAAAAGCAATGCGGATAAAGTGTGGAGCACATCAAAAATTTTGGTATTATTAGTGATGAAATATTGTTTTTGACGTTTTTAGCTTGTTTAAACCCATGTTGGTAGACAAGGCTCTTGACCTCTTTTTGGAACTTCTCTCGTCTGATGAGTCGTTACCCTTTGCACTTCTCTTGACATTTCAACATGATCTTGAATCTTGCCTTTATTGTACTATTTTATTTCATTATAGCTCTCTTTACAAGCAAAGGTTTGGCACTCCTATGGGCTCTTGTATCTCTCCAATCATTTTGCCATTCACTCTTTGCCTTCTATGTGATTGAGAAATGTACAGAAAACGTTTTGCATTCTCAACAAACAACACAGCATGGAATTTCATCAACATCATCTGAATATAGTATGCTTACACTTTCAGTTTATTACGAAAAAGGAGCAAAATCGTGCGATCTCTCTTCTTTTTCTCACGATTACCCATAAAGTATGTTAGGATATGGATAGGCTGACCAAACGTTCCGTTTTAGCCGTTTTATTTTTTATTTTCGGAGCACACCTCCATTCAGGGTTAACTTTATCTCTTTTCATTAGATATCAATAAATTCCTCTGGTATTGGAGGTGTCCTCCAAAAAAAAGAAAAGGTCGAAACCTGATTTGATACCGCTAACTGTGCCCGCATCTTACCTGATCAGCTATAGCAAAACTCTCTGATCAGGCCTGTTGTTCTGCAGCGTCCATTTTTCCATCAGCAAAATATGGTAAGCCTAGATATGGACACCATTAACATCACACTTTCCACTGACATCTATCAAAACTCCACTCACACCAACAGGTATCTTTACTACATGTCACATCGCTCCAAACGTCAGAAACTCACAGTTGCCAAAACATTGATTCATAAAGTTGGCACTGTCGTTTCCAACAAAAACCATTTACAGAGGAAATGGCTCAAGATACGCTCTATCTTTCGTGTCAGCGGATTTCCAGCAGAACTACTTATTATTTCTCGGTTCAAACCAAAATCACACGAGCTAGTAGTATGCAATATTACTTTCGATCTAGTTTTTGTGATGCAATTGTGGTGCATTCCTACGTCATTTCCGTTGAACGTGTACGACCTTGCTAGTACATGAACTTGGAAGTATGTTGTACTGACTTGACCTTGTAGTAACAATGTTTGAACTTGAAATGACAATTTGAAAATACATTGAAATTATAACTTGAAAATACATCAAAATTACAACTTGTGATAACATTTATATGAACTTGTCTGAACCCCTCCCCCCCCCTCCCCTCTTTCCCACTTAAGAATACGGTCACTTCAAGACGTTTCATATTAACTGCGTTTTCAACATATGTTCGTTATTACGAGTAGTTCAGAAGAATTATGGAGGAGTAGAGGATTGATTTCGAAATAGTTACCATAATTCTTCTGAACTACTCGTTGTACTAAAGTTGTTAAATTGTTTTCTTCTGTAAGTTTTCAGCTAGTGGTAAACATGCAAACTTTTCTCATTGCGATCAAAACATCTGTCGTTCATCACACTGGTAACTATTTTGAAATCTACTCCTCCAAGATTTTATTCTTCCAAGATCGTATTGTAATAAGACTGAATCCATTGTCTAGATATTTCTACTGGAATCGATGTAAATTAATTCTAACCAACTGCAAAACTGATATCAAAATAACCCTATCGAGAAAAAGAAAATATCTCCAATAAACACACCTAGAAGAGCAAAGACACAGTATTCTAGAGGATCAAAACAATAAATCAAAAAAGAATCGATCAGAAGGAGACAATATGATTTTATAATAACAATTTTTAAGAAACGTCGTGAACGCCTACGTGATGCTTCCACTCACAAGGAAGTTTGTTTATGACATAGCACCAAAGGCTTCTATTTTCAAGACACGACGTAGAAGTTAATGTTTTTGCTTTACAACAGCTGTGCTTACAGTACAACAAAAGATCGAGGTTGTTAAAAGTGAAATTGATATTAATCGGAGAACTTTTGAAGTGGGGGTATGCTGAAGCGAGGGTGCAGCATCAAATCAAAGCCTTTTCAAAAACGAACAAAACAAAAAACAAACACAATTGACCTACATCACTTTGTGATTGACGACGGAATAACGCGAGCTCCGCGCTTTCCGTTCGTGACAGCTTTTTGTTTATCTCTACGTCGAGTGAAATGCTTCATAATAACGAACATATGTTGAAAACGCAGTTAATATGAAACGTCTTGAAGTGACCGTATTCTTAAGTGGGAAAGGGGGGGGGGGGGGAGGGGTTCAGACAAGTTCATATAAATGTTATTACAAGTTGTAATTTTAATGTATTTTCAAATTGTCATTTCAAGTTGTCATTTCAATGTATTTTCAAATTGTCATTTCAAGTTCAAACATTGTTGCTACAAGGTCAAGTCAGTACAACATACTTCCAAGTTCATGTACTAGCAAGGTCGTACACGTTCAACGGAAATGACGTAGGAATGCACCACAATTGCATCACAAAAACTAGATTGAAAGTAATATTGCATACTACTCGGGTTACTCATTTCACTTCTATACCTTTCATTTTACCCACATCAAAAAATTAGACGAGTTTTAACGGGGCAGCACTCATAGTAGCCATGCGACCTATTCGTACCATTGGTCAAGCTTTATCCTTCTTCAAGGGCCCACACACACACTGATGAAGAAAAGACTTGTTTAATTTATTTTGTTCCCTGGTTTTAACAGCAAACATATGTGCATGGGCCAAACCAAATGAGGTCTTAAATCTTGTTTAGCTGAACATAAACTAGCCATCAAATATCAAATACGAGAGGAATTTCCCTTATGGGAACATGCTATGCAGTTAATTCATTTGATGGTTGGCATAACTTCCGTGTTTTGATGGTTGAGACTCACTATTTTAGACGTCTTACCGCTGAAGCATGGTTTATTAACTCGTATCCCATGTTTTAAATAGGCCAGATGGTGCTAGTCAACCGCTTGTTTATTGATCTTCAGCTCTTTGAAGTTATTATTTCTTTAGTTTCAGCAACGATATTGACGTTGTTTTCAACTTTTTCATATACTGAGCAGCAGCACTAAAGTACTCTTCACTGTTGGTATATTCATTTGTTAATGGGATCAATCTGTTAATTAAACGAAACAAATCACTTCGAAACAAACAGATATATGCCAATGGTTGTTTATTGTTGCTAACAATATTTTTATGTAATTGCCTTGTTTCGTCACACTCTATCGTATTTGATGGTAATGAATATGTTTTTGCGATTTTGAATTTCTTCTTATAATCTATTGGACTGACTGAGGTATCCCAAAGCTTTGTTTTTACTTCAATATTATATTAGAAATTCATTACATAGATACTTTAGACCAGCGTTTCTCAACCGGGGTTCCGCAGACGATCATTAAGGGTTCCGCGAGAAAAATTTTGGCTTGGACATTTTGGCTTGATTTTCGTATGTCTTCTCAACATTGTCAGTCACGGATGAATAAATGATAAACTGATGCAGCAATTGTCTGTTTTCTTTTTGTTTTCATACATTTGAGTAGGTAGCTATATGATGTTCGTTGGCTACTTGTATATTTATTCTTCACGTTTAAGTTTAGAATTGTTGTGAGAATGAAATCTCCCTGATAAAGTATTATAAACAAACATTACCAAAAAAATTGACGAAGAAGTATTAATTTTTCCTTAACCTAATTATTCAAAAATAATGGAATATTCACCACGTGAACTACGATGAAAATAAGATGAGAAAGAATGGTATTTATTATTTTTTTGCGCAAGGGTTCCGTGAGACATGGGATATATTTTGAGGGTTCCGCAAGGGAAAAAAGGTTGAGAAACGCTGCTTTAGACGCTATGACAGGGGCTTGATGTAAACGGAAAACGTTTTAGCTTATAGTGGGTAGCCTATTGTAAACAAGTAAATAAACTACCAAAAAGGATGAGTATTTTGTTGTTTCTGTGAGGTATCATTCATGTACAGTTATTGTAGCCTCCACTTCTCTCAGTTATTTTTATCACGAAATAATATCTTTAAAATGACAACTTCTAACCAAGTTTTAATCCATACAAAAAGCACAATTATGCCTGTGTGTGTGTGCGTTCTAACTTCTCCGAAACTACTTGACGTAGTAGTATAAAACTTGGCACCATTGATCATCACCCCGGGGTGAGTGTCATAAGGATTTTGTGACACCATGATGAAGTCACAATTAATGATAATTTTTTTAAAAAATCGCATACTTTGACCGAGAAACGCGGTTCTTGGCTTAAACGAAAGCAAGTACCTGACTTAACAACTTCAAATAAGTTTCATCTTTTTATAATCTCTCATGACGTCACAATTAACGATTAATTGTAAAATGTGTTACTCATTCACCAGTGATACAGCTTCGCAGAGTACTGACAGACCATCCACTACGGTTGACCAAGTATAGATCCCAAAAGTCTGACAGTCTAAGTTATGCTTTATTTAAAGCCTCTTGCTACTTGTCGGTCACCAACTGCACTGATGGGACCTGATAAACTGAAACAGTGTCACTGTCTGTAGTTTGCTCAAAGTGCATCGTTGGATCCTAGTGTTTTCTTAATTTACTCAAAAAGTACTGATCGTAGAAACGCGATTAAACGCTTTTTTCGGAGATATTATCAAGGTGCTTTCGATAAAAACCAATCTACAACAATTAAAGCTCAATCGATGATGCAACAACAGAAGCATTTTAAGTCTTCTAAGCTTGCTCTTCTGCTGTTTATTGTGCGCGCTTGAAACTTGCTCTATGATGTCGTAATGCTGGCTGGTACAATCAACATAGTTTTTCACTACCAGAGATCATCACATGACAAGGTTTTTTTTTTAAATGGCAACATTTTTACAAAATCAGTTTATTTAAAAACTGATTTGTTAACTCATTTCTAAACCGATTTTCAAAAGTCATTTAACAAATTAATGTCAATTTCAAGGCAATTCCGATAATACATGCATGACAAGTACCCTTACTGTTTCTTTTTATACTAAACAAACTGATTTGTAACAGCGGTAGTGCAGCTTTTTACCCTTTCTTAAAAAGTGGCAAGCTGAGTAAAAATAGGTACGTTTGATATATACAGGTTATGATAAGGTATTAACAATTAGTTTTGTTAAAAAGGGTAGGAAATTTGCTTTCCAGCAATATGTAACTCCAGTTATTTAGGGCTAAGGATTAATGTGTTATGCCTGCTCAGAAATTGACTGCCACACATCATGTTGTATCTTTATTTCAAAAATTTTCCTGCTAGACCTAAGAAACTTGCAATTTTTAGAAAAGTTAATTTTTTGATAAATTTGACTACTTTTCATCGTAAGCATGTTTCTTTGGCATAATTTATCGAAATTTTTTAAAGAATTCATCAAAAAATAAAGTCTTTAAAAATTTTTAGATATAGCCTGCCAGTCAAAATTTTGGTGGATGCTCTTCACAAAACTGCAATTTCAGCAAAAACTAAGCCCAGTGGTACATTTTGTCTATTCTTCCTCGAAGACATGGTTATTTGTCATTATCTATCAAAATGATACATCTAAAAATGAAGTCTCCAACAATTTTAAAAGTAGTCTACTTCAAGCAAAAAAAGAAAAGACTGGTGATTCCCCTACAAAAAATAAAGAGAAATAAAGATGGTTCTTAGAAGTTTTGTTTTGGCTTTTGCAACAAAATATTAAAGTCGAGCTACATGCCATTTAAGTGTATTATTTCGGGCTGGTTTGCTCTTTGCATGGCTGCGTTGATGCCACGACCCAGCAATATGCGCGCAGTCAGAAGCTTTTGGTCGTCAATAATGAGTAATGGTCCTAATGTTTAATAGATTATTCCTGAAAATGCATATCAATCAGTTTCGTTCCCCTACGCCACCATTTTGAATTTACGCTTCCACGCATTTCATAAAATGAACGCAAGTTTTTGATGTCGCTGACTGTTTCAATTGTGAGCAAGTCCAGTTCCTAAGTACGTTTATGCTGAAACCAGAAGAAGCAACACGTTGCCAGGCAATGGATAAACTTGGAGGAAAGTGTGGCGGCTATACACAACCCGCTATAATGCTGTTTTAATAGATTCGATTTCGGAACGAAAATTGGCTACGTCAAAACATCTTATTTTTTTTACACTTTTTTTCGCAAATATCAATCGGGTGAAGCCGGCGAAGACTTGGCAACCGGCAACTTGCCAGAATTTATCACCTTCTCGGGTTGAGTGTCATCAGAAGGTTTGTGAGGTCATAACCAAAGACAATTTTTATTGAAATTTGCATTTCTTGACGGGAAAAGCGGTGTTTTACTTTAACGAAAGCCAGCCCCTGACTTACCAACTTACAAAAATTTCCACCCCTTGAGGACTGAAATGACGTCTCAGCTAACGCTTGATTGCCCGAATTGTTCTCTGTATTTCCTCAAACTTTTCTGACAGTAGAAACGCCATTAAAAGCATTTGGGGGAGACATTAACAAGATGCTTTTGATAAACAAATTTCTACAACGATTTAAGCTGAATTTATGTCGCAACCGCAGAGTGACCTTGGGTTGGTTTGCATTCCCCCTGGCTGCGATTTAGGAATTAGCCCCATACGCGCAGCCAGAGATGATGGGTCATAAAAATAGGCATACAATTGCAAAAAGTCGAAAGTAGTGTGCCAAATATTTTGCAGCTTATTTTTTAAATTGCACTGCAATCACTTCGGCGTCCCTCCTCTCCCACAGCCTTACATTTATGCTTCCATGCAAGTGGTAACGTGATAACGGATAAAAGCGTGTGAAATTATTTGCTGTTTCAATTGTGATCAAGTCCATTGCCCAAGTACATGCTGGATGTAGGGCAAATAAGATGCTGCTAAGGACTTGAAAAGCCTTGAAAGAAAAATAGCTGCCTTGTGCACCCCCCTTACGTTTTTTAATCGATTCTTATTTACAACATGGCACTTCTCATTTTGAAACGAACATTGGCTATATCTAAAAATCTTGACTTTTTAGTAGTATTCTCACAACTAAGCATTGGGTAAAGCTTGCGTGCAGCCGTGTGAGTGCTTTACTTCGGGTTAATTGTCCTATCCCGGTCTGCGTTCATGACAGGAACAAAGCAACATGCGCGCAGACAGAGGCTTTGAGTGGTACAAATAGGCATAAAATTACGAAAAAATCTGAAAAAGTGGGCCATTTATTAGATTATTCCCAAAAATCCAGGTTGCTCATTTTGGCCCCGCCCCTACAATTTTGAAATTACGCTTCCATGCACTTCATAGAATGAAAAATAAAACTTTTTGAAATTTTGGCTGTTTCATTTGAGAGGAAGTCCAGTTCCTAAGCACGCCTATGCTGATAACAGGGCAAGCAAGACTCAGTCGGGGAAACCACAATGTAAATATACGTCTTTGTCTTATTGGCCACCCCCTGGGTTCTGTATAACTACAAAACGTTAGCTACTTACAAGAGCATGGTAGTTTTAATCAGTGGTGTAGTTACAAACGATTTCGTTTTTTGAGAAAGGGAAAGGAGTGGAGCTTTAAAAAGATAAACTTTCATAAAAGTGAAAATCTTGCCAATTTTGGTCACCAAACAAGCATGAATATCTTTTTACAGAAGGCAAGGTCTAGAAGGTAAGAATTTTGCCCATATTTGTGTCCAAACATATGAAATCACTTTTTTCTTGGATATCAAGATTTTGAACACCCTGTCATACGGTTTGGGTGGCATTGCCGTTTATTTCCCCTATGGTTACACAAAACACAAATACAACTTGGCAAGATTGATTACCTCCCCGGGTTGAGTATCATAAAGAGTTTAGTGACATCAGGATGGTGTCACAATGGTAAAATTTTGTTTTTAAATTTGCATCTCTTGACGGAAAAAAGTTATTGTGCTTAACATAGCCAGCACCCGACACACCGAATTTCAACAATTTCATTTCTTTGTTTTTCAAAATGACGTTGTTGTTGTGGTTACCCCTCCTCTTCCTCGGGATGGAGGTGCGGCACGAACGACAATTCAGATTCATGCCGTCAACCTAACTGAAATTAGGCTAGGGGAAAGACGGCAGCCCATTTCGAACCAGTCATGAATGACTGGTAGCCCCACCACCAACAAGGCGGATTGCCACTGGTAGGTACCCAAGAGTCGTCTTTTACGACATGCTGGATGAGAAACTTCACAATTGTAACCCGGTGAAGTACGGGTAGGCCACCTGTTTGCCACATAAAGGTGGAGGCGTCCCGTTAAGTGCCTTGCCCAAGGACACAACAAGCAAGCTTGCCGGCTTGTTCTCCACACTATCCCTTATGTGCTGAGCGCCAAGCAGGGAAGCTGTGAATACCATTTTTTAAAGTCGACAAGGGAAATGAACCCCAGATCTACCGACCGCGAAGCGGACGCTCTAACCACTACACCATCGCGGCGGTACACCATCGTAAAAAAGACATCTTTCTTTCAGGAAAATTAACTGTTATTTGTTAAATCTGTTTCCACCCTCGCAAATGTACTGACCTAAACCCTGAAGGAGTTTGCCTTATGGTTTCTTGAAATTAACAACAAACAATTCATACATTGCGTTCCAATCGCTGGCCCTTATTTTTGTTCTTGATTTGTTGCAGCCCACACCACAGCTGTAATTACTTATCACTAGGGCAAGTTTTTGTTGCAATAAAAAATTGAAAAAATTGCATTTATTTTTAACGAAAGTTGCAAAAAGTTGCATTTATGCACACAAGCATCTTAAAAGACAATGATTTACTCAAGCGATTTATTCACATACAATGCTAAATATTTCCAGACATTTTCCGGCGAGAAATGACGATTTGTTTAAGTTGTATTATCACACAGCTAGTTGTTATGCAATTAAAAAGAATAGGACAGAACTGAAATAGTTTACAGCAAGTTTTTTTGAACCACACTTTCACATTTTGCGCAAAAATTGATAAAAGTTGCAGTAAAAAGTTGCGTGTAAAACAGAAAAAAGTTGCAAAAAGTTGCAAAATAAAATTCCTGCAAACAGCTTAAATCATTAAAATACATCAATTTTGAGTATTTAGGAAGCCGTCGGAAGCTGTAAAAAAAAGTTGCAAAAGTTGCAAAAACTTGCTCTACTTATCACCTTCTGGCATTCAACTCCAAATGATTGTATTTGCTTTTCTTAGTATTCACGTCAAAAAGTTTTGCTCATTGTGACAACCATTGGTGCTGTGCGAATTGTTGATTTGACTTATCGTTTCCCTGATACAAAACGTAAGAAGTTCGTGGTTTTTTGTTCAAGCCTTTGTTTGCC
Organism: Trididemnum clinides; assembly: GCA_963675345.1. NCBI lineage: Eukaryota > Metazoa > Chordata > Ascidiacea > Aplousobranchia > Didemnidae > Trididemnum > Trididemnum clinides. The sequence continues at coordinate 22,620,172 of OY776292.1, read as the reverse complement.
AACGGCCAGATGTAACAAAACAAGTGCGAATAACTGTCAAGACAGCTTATCTGCCTTTGAAAAACTGAACTACCTTTTAAAAACGACGTCGCCTCGTTGTTTTTATGGTAATATAACTTAACAATGTCTTCAGTTCGGTGACCATTTTCTCCTTAATTGATCAAAACATGTGTTTTCAACAGTTGTCAAAAACCATATTGTTCAAGCGCACCGACATTAGTTATTTTGCCCTCCTCTTTAGAGATGCACTGTATTTTTTATCTGCCTTCATACAGTTCAAATTTTCTCAGCTACCGGTAAACCTTAACGCAGGGGTTCTTAACCGGGGTACCTGTACCCCTTGGGGGTACAAAGCACCAAAGCAGGGGTTACGAGATGAAGCGTCAGAATAATGGTTATTTTAAACTATTTGCTAAAAATTTATTTTCAATGCTATTTGAAAGAAAGCATTTTCCGAAGCCTTTTTTAACATCTGCATTTCTGAATGATTTTTTGTCATAGGAAAGAGTTACTGTGATGTAATAAATAGCTTCTTGTTTGTTTCGACAGAATTGGTATTGCACTAAATTGGTTTTGAATTGGTTGTTGTGAACAATATTATGGTTAATAAATATACACAGGTAACATGCTACATTGTGTTTTATTTCATTGTTAGAATGTATATTTACCGGTAACTTAGTAGGTGTTTGTTCGATAGGTCTAGGGGTACAAAAACATTTCACAAAATTTTAAGGAGTACGAACGCCAAAAAGATTAAGAAACACTGCCTTAACGTAAGCAATCAAAAAGCGTAGCCAAAAAAGAAATTTGAGGGAGAGCAAATGTTGGAAAAGTTTGGATGTATCAAACAAGAAAGTCTGACCAAAATATTAACTTTTAATCCACAAGTTTTTGGTTTTTGTAAATTTTGTATCTTAAGCTACATGAAATGACCTTAATTGCAAGTTTCCAATATTTAATTGATCTTACACAAATAACTGAAGTAATCCCATTTTATGGTGATCGAAAATTGAAGAAGATGAAGTTGAAGCTTACTCTGAAATATTCGAACGCTTGACTGCATTTTTAAACTCAAATACACAAAATCGCAGTAGAACTTCAGATGGCGCCGGTAGTTCAACAAAAAAAATGTGCAACCCTGAACCAGATAGTTTTCGGCAGAAGGGGAGGGGAGTCATGTCCCACTTTTTTGGTCCCGTCCTTTTTTCAACGCCTTTCCAGAAACATTTGCGCCAACCAACAAAAACAATTTAATCGTGATAATTGCCCTAGATTGTACGCTTGTTTTTAATTTGGTTTTAAAACAGTTTATGCTAAATTACGATAGGCTGCCGAGTTGAGGCTACGAATAACAGGGGCGTAGGAATGGGGATAAACAAGAAAGACACTCCCCCTATTCCCCAAAACGCTTATGCTTAATCATTAATTGATTCAAAATTATGATGTCGGGTAGAATTTTGAGCTTGAAACTTCAAGACACTTTCTTACAAAACAGGCCTGTACAATTCTATAGATTTTACGCACTTTTTCAAAGTTATAGCAAACATTATTTTTTGCCTTCCCCTCTCGCACTCCCTCGCACCAAATTCTGGCTGCACTTTGATGAATAGCATGTTTAGCTTCGCACGTTCTCTCTGCTTTTATTGTCAACGTCTGAAACTCGATCGTTGAATGACGCTAACAGCGCGGAAAAACCGTTTGCTAAACTTGCGACCAATACCTAGTAAGGCAGATAAACAGGAAATCCGAGCTAGCTTTTGTCTACCAACATTGAACAGCGATGCTTGTCTGGCGGCATAGATTTATACAAAGAATAGGTGTTGCACTTACCCAAGTTGTGCTTGTATGGCATAGTGCAGGAACAGTAAGCCTATTAACACACAGCGAGCATACGCTCAGCGGATAATCTTAGGGCCGTTGAGAGAACATTCCAGGCCCAGAACCAACATCAACTTCGGGCGCCCTTTAACAAGGATCTGATAACCCGGAGTCAGGAGCGTTGACAAGAATCGTGGCCGAAATTACCTGAACCGCGATGCAAAACATCCATAGTCGCAGCGATCACAAGGCGGTGACCTGTTTTTTGAGATTAAATTGCAGCACTTGTTGACTTTGGTCTGCATATCGATTGGAAGTTTCCTCAGGGGGTCTAAATACCTATTTTCCACCACTTTTGCAGCTATTTTGACAGTGAGAGTTCACTTTATTTGCGCTTGACAACGGCACGGCCCCTCTAAAAGACCCCGGGCCTGGGTACTCTGTACCCTTGCTCCCCTCCTAACGGCCTTGAATACTCTATTAGTACAAGTAGGCACAAAGCAAGGGCAGTTGGCCTAGTGTGGGCGCAGGCGGCTTAGGGTAGGTTTAACAGATCTATGCATGCACAGTGCAGGCATAATAGACATAGCATTCGCTCACTAGGCGAAATGAAGGTACAATAGAAATAGTACAGACGCAGCAGGCAGATATATTACAGGCATGGTAAGCATAAATCAGCTATAGTAGGCATATTGCAGACGTAGTAGAAGACCATTACGCATGGTAACAGAGAAGAGGCATTGCACAGGCACAGTTGGCATAGTAGGCATAAAACAACCGCATAGCCTACTATGCTCGTAGCGCACTTACTGTCCCTGTAATATGCCGGTACCATGCTTACTGTGTATTCACCAAGCGTAATGTGCATGCACTAGGCCTCCATTATGCCTCACTATGCTTACTGTGCTCTACTATGTCCATTTTTCCTTTATCATGCCAGTTTAGTACCGCCCTCAAAATCTCAGTCATGCCACTGCCATTTGCGTCGCTGTTTCATAATGTCAAACACAACTGCCGTGATATAGCAAACTTAACAACCACATTTCAAATATCATAAACAATCTGAATTTTTATTTGTTTGTGTGAAGCTTCTGATTTGCTAACGCAAAGAAATAATTAATATTCCTACAGTTAACAGCTCCGAAGCAAAACTGAAAAAAATTTGCTTATTTGTTCCCTTGTTAAAAAATAATAAACAACAACAAAGTCAGTATTCTCAAAAACGTCATTTTTATAGTTATTTGTTTTTGCCTATCACAGCAGACAACCTTTTGCCTTGAATTGCCAGACCAAGTATGTAAAGTCGCTGCTGTCATTCATAACGGTAAAATCATGGGAGAGGATGAAGCCCCAAGAATATGGTCAGCTCTTCACATTCCCCCTCCTCGAAAATTTAAAGGATGTCAAAAATTCGCTTTAAAAATCTTGTTCTTCAAAAAAAACGGCAACCTCTTCCATTTAGAGTTAGATATGTCAAAAATTTCATTCTGAATGAATTGATCTTCTAAAAAGTTTGCAACTGGCTTCCGCCTCCTCTCCCCCCAAAAAAACGAAGTGTTAAGCTTTCGCTGCGACTAATCTACTAGCTATCTTTACTATAACAATAACAACTTTTGTCAACAGAGAATTTACGCTAGGTTTACTGTATCTCAGCTTAGAAAAAATATTTGCTTTATCCAAAAAGAACAGGTAGATGCCAAAAAATTAAGAATCTTTTTTCAAAGTAAAGTTTTTAAGGGGAAGAAGGAAAAAATTTCTGTAGCTGATCCCTCTGAACCAAAAAAATGATTTTCTTTAATACTTTTGTATAGTATTTCTCAAACTTTTTTTCCTTGAAGCGTATTTAAAAATACTTGCTAGACTTTCGACGCCCCACACTGCATCCTAAAGTTGTGGTTCCCGTTTAGCAAGATCAAAATGACCCAAAATCTAAATGACAGTCGCTTTATTCGCGAGATTTTGTTGTAGGTCTGAACCTTCAATCGTAACATGAGGCTTTGCCGAGGTTGTAACTCATATTTCTTGTCTTTCTTCATTTTACCACTGATTGCCTTTAATCTCTATCAATTTTGTGCCAATTTAAGTTAAAATTGAGCAAAATTAATTTCTAAGTAACCAATCAACAATTACCACAGAATATAATCATACTTTTGTAAAAATGCAATTGATTATGCGAGTTAGAAGAAAATAAATAAGGAATCTCCAGTTCAAAACACTTGTGATGGAATAGAAGCAAGAACTATTGGCACAAAACCAAATTATCTTGGGACGCCCTGGGAAAATTATAACGGCGCACAGCTTGAGAGCCACTGCTTCAGAATATCAAAGATAAATAAATGCCCTTCGATGCTTTTGTGCAAGAAGGATCCGTCCACATAAGTGGCGCGACAGATTTCATAACGGGACTCAGGAAGATTTATTTTAAGTTTGTTCTTTAAAAGCAGCTTACAGCTCGAGCAGAAACACAAAATACTGGTTTTGAAAATGTTCTTTACAATCAAATTCGCCGGGACTCTTCATTAATGGCACGGTGTTTGCGTCATAATTTTTCATTCTTTCCACAGCATTGATCTCTTCCTCGTTCACTTTGATGCAATACCAACTGCACTTCTCCATTCCCAAACAAATGTATTGAGTTTGATTCTTTCTCAGAGCAAATCTAGACTCAGCGCATTTGAAGTTATCAGACGTCTGACCGATGTTGGGAACGAGTTGCTTGAGTTCGAGTTACGAGTCATTGATGACCAGTCTCCAGTTCGAGTCACGAGTCATTGATGATCAGTTTCAAGTTCAAGTCACGAGTCATTGATGTCCAGTCTCCAGTTCGAGTCACGAGTCCTTGTCGTCCAGTCTCCAGTTCCAGTCACGAGTCACTGATGACCAGTCTCCAGTTCGAGTCACGAGTCTGATGACCAGTTTCCAGTTCGAGTCACGAGTCATTGATGACCAGTATCCAGTTCGAGTCACGAGTCATTGATGACCAGTCTCGAATTCGAGTCACGAGTTATTGATGTCCAGTCTCGAGTTAAGTCAAGTCCAATTTCTTTTTACTACGGCTTTCAAACATTCCATTGCCAGCGTTGTTTCCAGTGATATTTTTGATAATTGCAAATAAGGGGGATTATGGGGAATTTGCAAAAGAGACGCGTTTAGCATGCTAATATTGATGTTATGCGACAGGCTGAATACTCGCGCAAAAATAAATCTGTTACAATTTTTTCTTTTTTTTTGTTCCCATGGTAACCAAGATGTTTCCTTTGCCATGGGAACAGACGAGGAAACTTTGGCATGCATATCTCGGCCCCTGCACGATGGAATTGAAGGGTTTTGGTGCAACTTGATTGTCGAACACTACTCTACGCAATCACGTAGCAACTTGTACATAAATTTAAGCTGTCATAATATACTGGGGTTTGTCAAAAATACCCTTTTTTCAGTGAAATTTTCACATATTTTCCAACAAAAATATTTATAGCAAAAAAAGTACAATAGTTAGCCCATTTTCACTTCGTCATTGCATTCATAAGTCTATTAGCTAGCTCTATGCGAAATTTCATAAAGATTGACCGTACGAATTCAGAATTACAAATGCCAGAAAGTTTATAGTCATCATAAAATCGTGATTTTGAGGAAATCCATCTAAAAGTGCACATACACCGATTTACACTTCTAACCTGAAGTGTAAATCGGTGTATGTGAAACCTGAAGAATTATACATTTCTAAGGTTTCTATATTTAAAGTAATATTCAATCAGCTATTCCTGCCCCATAAACGACTCCTTCTTTTTGAATTAACAATTCTTCAGCTGTTTTTCGTTTCTGACGTTTAGCTTGCCTTGGATTTCCGTGCACGAATAAGCGTGTTCTCGCCTTAGTAAATTTATGAATAATTAATTAGGTATTGTTTTGGAATAGCAGCTGTTTCAAAGTCATTTTTTAGCAATGTTTCACGTTGAAATGCGACTTTTCATGGCAACAATCTTAAAGATGAAGGATTAACACTTTTGCTCCCGCGTGAATTGCGAGAGAAATGTCCGCAAGGTGGCAGAGCGAAAAACTCATAATTTGTCATAATCAATCATAATTAATCATCATAAAACACCCAAGTTTGTTTGTAAATCATTACTCATCTGTTTACTTCTACATCAAGTGTAATATATCGTTGAAATCTCTATTTCTTGAGGATTTCAAATATAATAAAAACAAAAAAATTTTTTTTTGAGTATGTAAATTTTATGCAAATTAGCCCCCCCCCCTCCCAACAGGTGCTGAGTTGTCTTCAAAGTTAAAGTACCCTTACCTCAAAGATCACTACAGATTTTATTTTTCTACCAATTTCTTTAGAAATGGTCGCTAGATGATGCTAAGGACATAAGCTTTTAAGGTACATCACTCAAAACTTATCAAAAAGCCTAGGTTTTCTACAGTTTGCTACTTTCTGAGGCGCATGACCTTTTTGTTAACTGGTACCAAATTTTGTTAGTCAAATGTAGTATCTAAAATATGATTAGTTATTATCTGCTAGAGGTTAGCCTAAACCATGTAACATTATGTATTTTTGAACAGGGAATTTCTTCAAGATTCAGAAAATATCAAGTTTAAATAGAATATGCTGTCACTGACAATGAAACAGCAGCTTGTTTACACCCCTCCCATGTGTTGAGAAACAAAGGGGATACAGCAAACTTTGATTTAGAGAAGCCAAACTTCTGCTAGCTTTTAAACTTGTATTTCAGTTTTTGTCTTCTTGGAAACTTGAAACAAAATATCAATTTAGTGGTCAAATGTTTGCAATTTATTTTATCTTTTTAAAGGGTGTAGTTTTTCTACAAATTATAATTTAGTGAAGGTATATCAAAAAATTCTTGGGGGGTTTGAACTGATATGATGTACAATACCCATTTTTGATCAGTAAATATCATATATTGCTTAGCTTAAACTATTTAAAGTTATATGTTGCTGAAAAGAAAATTTCATAAGCTTTCAAATGAGACCTGTATTTAGCAACATATCATATTTTTTATGCACTAAATCTACTTTTTTTACTTACCGTACAAATTTGTTTGGGGGAGTTTTGAGACCCCTAAAATATTTGAAAATTTTAATAGCTAAATTTTTTTAATATTGCTTAAAATTTTGTCAAATGATGCTCCAAAAGAGTAGTTTTCAGACTGTGTCAATGATAAAGGGTTTGGTTTCGTGGTAAACTAGGTATCTTGATTTGAATTCAAGGTAATTGGCTCTTGCTCGTGTCTGCTGAAAATTTTACAATTTTTGTCGTCTACAACTGGGTTCTTGGTTTTTTAACCGTTTTTGGGTGTGAAAATCCAAGAATTAGAACACAAATTGTGCATCTTCCGATGCGTGAGGAATTTTAAGATACAATTTTTGTTAAAAAAATATTATGGCCAAAATTTTCGAAAAATGATAAAACGAACCCCATATTTCTCCTTAATTTGTTTGTCATTGTTTGGGAAATTGAAACTTTTGGCTCTTAGGCTAAGTTTACCTAGGATTTGATTTCCACAGTTTAAAGGTCACTTTTAATACTATACCAGTTCATAGTAACAATAAGTCTGCTGCTTTGCCAACTACAGCTAGCTCGGAAGTCGGGCTCATCCTTTTGTAGTTTAAAAACGAATTTCATAAAAGCAAGGAACGCACTTATGACCCTACATATACAGCGTGTTACATGCAAAATCTCAAAAAACAAAACTTCACAGGCTTGCAGAACAAAATATTAAGAATGATCTACAAGATTCTGACGCAATATTAGAGCTGCCAGCAGAGGCGTAGGCAGAAAAATTTTGAGAATGGGAGGGTGCAAAAATGTGCGAAAGGCACGATTGTCCGAGGGGTACGAAGGCATGCCCCGGAAAAGTTTTGCAAAATTACACTCAAATATACGCTATTTTAATGTTTTCTGGAATCATTTTTAGGTTAATTTTGTTTGAAATTTGTCAGCCTTTGTCACTGCTACATCTAAGAAATTACTAACTGCTTGTATTTTTACACGTTCAACGGCTACGTTGGGCCAGCGCAACAAGCTTCTCAAGAAGCTCATTGCATTGCTTTTCCATTGATTTTTACCAGTGGTTGCTTTAAACACTTTTTCTGGTCCGCTACTGTGAAGTTTGCCGGTCTGCATAAAAGATGCTCTCCCCTGATCTATACTATAAACCAAAGCTCTTTCTGTGCGTACGCTCGATATAACTCTACGGAAACTACTTGGCGTACAAATATAAATGTTGGCACGATCAATTACTGCACTTGTTGATGTCATGATGACGTTATAGTTTTTTATATTTTCTCAAAAAAGATTGACCGTAGAAACTCCATTGAAAATATTTTCGATGGATATTAACAAGCTGTCTCCAATAACAAAACTATTACAATAATTTCGGTTCTATTAACGTCACTACAAACTATTCTTTCTTTTAATCTTTTAAGCATGCTTTTTGCTTTTTTTTGGCGCTTGAATATCTGTTCTTTTTCTCCATATTGCTCTCTGGTGCCACTTCACGGACCGAGGCAATTTTACAACTTTTATTATAAAAGGAGGAGCAACTACATATATAGTTAAGGAAAAACAGAGAGAAATTTTGGCGGCTTTTCTAAAAAACATGATGATAAAAACCAATCCTGATTTGACGCAACAAATACAATTAAAAAAGGAAGAAACAGAATATGTTTAAAGCGCGTTTGGTTTAGGAATGATAAATTGGCTGTGCCGAAAAACCTCTAACTTATCTTAAATGCTTTCACAACTGCGTTTGAGTGAACCCAGCGCAACCGGCTGAACTTATATGCTACAATCTAAGCACAACTGTCCGGGTCACTGCAGGCGACACCGGCAAAGCCAGATAGCCTGAACATTCAAGCAAAATTTAGAACCCTACTAAACAACTTACAAAAATTGAAACTCTTGAGTGGGTAACATGACATCAAAATGAACGAATGATTGAAGAAATTGTTTTCTTTTTTTTTCAAGGATTACCGACCGCATATACGCAGTTGAAAGCTGTTTTGAGAAATATTAACAACCTGCTTCAATAACTTCAACAACGATTTGAGTTTCATTGGCAATGCAGCAAGCGATTCTTCCTTTTTGAACATTTGTGAGTGGTTTTTTTCTTGGACGCTTCAAATACAGCATTATTTTGTAAAACTGTTAACTACGTCATGATGCTGTCAAATGCCATTTCTAACAAAGAATATCACTGTAGTAACTATTCATTGCCTACTTGAAAGCAAACGCAGTTAGTAATATTTATCATCGATTCCTGTAGGCTCATTCAACCAGTTAAAACGAACTTCATTTCTGGGCTAAGTCAATAGTCAAACTTTTCGGGGAAAGAGATTAACAAGCAAATCACAGAAATCAAATTTGACGGTCTCAGCGTCAATACTAAGCAATGTTGTACATAAATGTCAATTTTTGAGTTTATTGGGCAATTGTTTATTGCTACAACAATTTACGTTAAGGTATTAGATTACGCGCATTTTGTTGCACATTAGTTGCTCTCATACCTTTACCTCCCCGTTTTTGAAAAGTTGAGTGAAAGTAGATTTTACGCTATATTGCAACCGATTAGCTATGTTTGTAATTAATGTAATAAATTTATGATACGAAATACTTTGGTAAGAGAAACGAGTCAGTTTTTCGCGTAACGAGAGAAAAATGTAGATTATAGAAAAATCTTCACTCAAATCTATTGTGAAAAGTACAAAAAAACATTTGTACAAAAAACATATGAGCTCATGATCTGTTTGCATGTTTTTCGCCAGACTGGGGTAGATTTTTTGGTCCCACCCATCACCACGACGGGTAGACTGCTTGGTCCCATCACTTGTTTGCCACATAAAAATAGAGGCGTCCCGTTAAAGTGCCTAGTCCAAGAACACAACAAGCAACCTTGCCGGCTTGTTCTCCATACTATTCCTTTTTTGCCGAGAACCAAGCTGGAAAGCTGTGAATAACATTTTTAAAAGTTTTTTGGTGTGACTCCACTTGGCGAAATGAACCCTAGATCTATCAACTGCGAAGCGGACGCTCTCACCACTATCCCATCAACCGATTAAATCTAAGCTAATACTGAATAAAGAATTTCGAGCACAGCAATCTACCTACTTTTACATGGCAAGCTACAGTCAACTTCGGATATAAGAGATTCAGATATAAGGGATTTTCGCTTATAAGGGACTACGCAAAAGGTCCCAAATGATTTTCAATATAAACTAACAAGTCGGTTATAAGAGACTGATTAAGCTGGTCCCGGCGGATCTCTTATATCCGAAGTTGACTGTATAACCTGTGAAAAACACAACAGTGTTACTGAAACAATCGTGGTTGTTACTAATAGAAAATCAAATAATGCCAAGTGTGACGGTAATGCAATTAATGCAGTTAAATGCATTTATGCAGTTAATGCAAAGTGTTATGCATTTATGCAGTTAATGCAAAGTGTGACGGTAATTTTTACGTCTTATCACGAAGTTGTAAACTTTTGCAGTTTACAGTTAAGCCGATCTGAACTTAACATTTCTGCTCTTGGTTGTTCCCGTGTTGGGATCGCCAAAGCAGATTATTGTTTTTCATCTTTCACGGTCCATTGCATCCTCCTCCATCAATCAAAACATGGGGTGGGAGCTGCTTTACGTTCCCGTCGTCCACCCTGAGCAGTTATTATACTGGCGAAATTTGCAGCAACTTGACAATCTCATCTCTTCTCTTTTCATTACGCTTATGAATCAACAAGTAACTGCGTCGAGGAGCTGTGAAAGACTACGATGCCCAGCATCAAGTCAAGAGAAACCGTCCTTTTTAGGACGAGAATCGTTTGATTCTGGCCATGAACCGACCTCAAACAAATTCTCTTTCAATATACTTCAAATCAATATTGAAGGCTGGACATCTCCTAAAAAAGAAGTCCTCCAAAAAATTGCTATTGAAAAAAACGTAATGGTTGTGCTTGTTCAAGAAACCCACCAAAATAACTCTCAGAACCTAAAACTCAGTGGTTTCGTCCGAGCTAACCCCATACCTCATGCACACCATGGAATTGTCACCTTTGTTCGGAACTCGATTTCGTTTACAAATACTGGATGCTCAGTGGAAAATAGCCGAACACAATGGACTAGCATTGAAATCAACAATACTCAAATTATCAACATTTACCATCCCCCAACTGCTGAATTAGACACCCTACAACTTCCGGACACAAAACCCACGTGCATTATCTCTGGTGATTTCAACTGCCGACATGAAATCTGGGGTTACTCAAACTCAGAACTCAAACTCTTAACACGAATTAAACCCGTAATAGACAAGCTATTACCCAAAGAACAGGCAGGATTTCGAAAGGGTCGCAGCACTGTCGACCAAGTGGCAAAACTTACTGAAACAATCGAGGATGCATTTGACAAAAAAGAAATAATGGGATCTGTGTTCATTGACCTCACCGCTGCCTATGATACAGTCTGGCATCAGGGCTTGCGTGTGAAACTTCAACGAATGCTTACCTCTAACCACCTAATTAATTTCATAATGGAATTACTGTACACTAGGTTCTTCACCCTGTTCACAAGTGATGGACAAAAAAGCCGGTCTTTTAGATTGAAAAATGGCGTTGCCCAAGGATCCGTTCTGGCCCCTACTCTATATAACATCTACACAGCTGATTTCCCGAAAACATCTGGCAACTGCTTCATGTATGCAGACGACGTAGCAATCACCTATTCTGCATCAAGTATTGCCAAAGTCGAAGAACACTTATCTAATGACATGAAGACCATATGCCAGTACCTACATGACTGGCACTTAAAGCTTTCTCAATCAAAAACGGTGTCATCACTGTTCCACCTTAAGAACCATCTCGCTTCGAAATCCATTAAAGTTACCTTGGACCCCAACACAATCCTGAACTGTGAGCGATATCCTACATACCTTGGAATCACCCTGGATCGGAGCCTAACATACAAAAACCATTTGCACAAACTAAAACAAAAAGTGTCTTCCCGAGTGGCACTGGTGAAAAAACTGTCGGGAACTAATTGGGGTACCTCATTTGACACTTTGCGAACCTCCACTACAGCACTTGTATTTGCACCAGCTGACTATTGTGCCCCTGTCTGGTGCCAAAGCACCCACACAAAAACACTAGACGTACCATTAAACGAAGCAATGCGAATCGTCTCTGGCTGCATCCGCCCCACCCCCGTGAATTTTTTACCACCACTCTCGGGAATACAGCCACCAAGCTGTCGCCGGAAAAAACTCTGTCAACGCTTATACTACATAGCAGATAACACTGACCATCTTCTACAGCAAAACCGCTCCCAAAAGGCTTAAATCTCGCAAACCTCTTCGCCCATTTCTGGAATCACTACAAGGCTATGACCCTCAGCAAGAACCAATACCACATAAACTGCAACCACACATCCAAGACTGGTCAAACAAACCCCTAGGACACTGCCTCCCACGAAAAGCCTGGGTCCAACTAAATAGATTGCGAACCGGAATAGGAAAATTTGGTGACTCAATGGTGAAATGGGGATTTGGTAATGACAATCTATGCCAATGTGGAGAACCCCAAACTGCATACCACATTGTCAATGATTGCAAATCAATAGGACCTCCCTGCAACCTAACCGATGTTGACAACCCTATGCTCAAACGATATCTGATGAACTGCAACTTCTGATGAGATTGTCATACGAACGAACGAATCAAAACATCTTGTATTATCTATCGCCGCATCTATAATCCCTCTTTTTTATTTCCATGAAGAAAGTGTTTTTATCTCCGAAGTGCTTGACCCAACCTTCTCAATTCTTGCCTCTCTCACTTTGAACTGGGATCAAACAATCAACAGAGGATATTTCTACTTGATCTCGATCATAAAAGTTTTTAACAAACTCACTGTTCAAAGCGTTGTCGTAGCATAAGGATCATAAACAATTTTTCTTCACGCTCTCTGCTCATAGTATCGCCACGGCACAAAAGAAGATCAACGCAAAAGACACTTTAAACTGGCAATGTGACTGTGTGAGCAATTTACCAAAGCAATGTAAACAACAATCACATTTAACTTTTTTACAAAAATAGAAGTACACATTGACCAATGAACCTTTGAGGCATATTGCAGTATTGAGGTGACTAAACTTTTTGCTATTGTCGGCCGCATTACTATTTTTTCATTTCCGGCGGCCAGTGAGACGCACTTACTAATTTTCTGTGAGTTAAAATGTGAAGAACTTTTCCTTGGAGATCAATTTTCTGAATGTAAAGTTTTCTGTTTTTCATGAAACTTAATGTTTAAATTGAAGTCTTTTCTCTTCCTGCAAAGATTAAGACTTTTTTTTCGGAAATGAACTTTCTGAAGCCAAAACTTACATTGTGTTCAAATCAGGGAATTAAACTTGCAGACATTTTTAGGAAAGTCCCAAGGCCAACTACATTGTACTGGTTGAGGTCCGACACAAAATTTCCCTGGAAGCAAGAATTATTGGCACGAACCAAATCACCATGGAACATCCTTTGAAAATTGAAACGACAGCTTTAGACAACGGTTCTCGACCTTTTTCTGCTTGCGTACGACGAAGAAATTCTTGTGTCCTTGCGATCCATCAAAAGCGCAACTAGACGGGAAGGGGCAGAACACCCACACTTCGGCCATATTCTATTAACCTTACATCTAACAACTTTTCCAAGAAAACCGCGTTACATCTAGTTTTTGAAACCCTTAATTAATACATAATAATTTTTAGCAAAGCAGGAAAAAGCGATTTCTATCTCTTCGTTAACGTTAATTAAAAAGCAAGAAATTTCAAGTTTCTGCTCTTGATTAACATGTATTATGTTAACATTTTCTTCAAAATCACAAAATGTATCTACAAACTGTCCTCTCCAAGTAGCACAAATCTTTTGTTTTGTCGTAGGCCTATTACCTATTTTGCAATGCCATGCTTTTTTTCGTTTGGTCACTTAAACTCGCCTTGATAATACATAGACTTGATCAACAAGCTTGTTAATTTCATATTCCTGATATGAAGATAAAGACTCTGAGTTGTTTAAAAGAAAATCGTATTTCCCAAAACAATAAATTTTTAGTTAAACTGATGCAGTGTCCTGCATTTTCAAACTTTTAATGTAAAGCGATTGTAATTCATTGGCCTGCAGCAAAAAGTCAAAAATTGTCCTTTCTTTTAACTTTACAAATTAAACCATTTTTTGGTTTCAAATACAAAAAACTTGTTTGTGCTTCCTTAAGTAAACCAACTAGAGAAAAAGCTTGGTAATTACCTTAGGCCTCGATATTGCGAGCGCATTCAAGATAGGAGTTAGTTAAACAGCTGCTAGTTTGAACTACTGCAAATCACTTAATGCCAAGAGCTACTCAGGCACACAACAAAGACTCATGCAAGGAAGGAGGAGGCTAGTCAAAAACTTTGTTGATCTCTAAAAAATTGTCGAAACCTTAAGACTATATTCTAGTAAGAGTTTCTAAAACAGATGATTACTAAATTTTCTTGGTATAGTTGCTGTACGTATGGCTCTAAAAGTATGGTTATGGGGTTACTAGAATATAGCAAAATGGACAAGTACAGCAAGAAACTTTCCCATACATGTTCATTCAAAAACCAATCACTAATTCTAAACTAAATATTAGACTATAAGTTGCTCAAGAGTCCAGAAGTTACTTGAAACAATAGGGCATCAGCTGGATAAAAACAAGTCAGATTGATTTTTGCCTTGTTTTCATAAATAAAAGGAAGCATTACCGGTACACAGCGATGGTTGTAACAATAGACGATAAAGGCTACATTTTTTTACTCTAAACTTCGCACATGACCCGGCAACGGCTAACCTACCAGCTGGAAAAACTGCCCTAGAACGTGATAACCACTAGATAAAGAATTAGCCGGGTGTAAATAACAAATGAGCCCTTGGATAATCCTGTCTGCTGTGCAAGAATTATTTCAAATTACATTTATCTACATTAAACTTGCACATGTCTGTAAAAACTGCTGCTCAAACTCAAAGATAAAAAATCCACAAGTACAAGTTCGAAAACCCAAATCCTATTCCCTGGTTCATTGTAAATTTTATTTAATCCATGTAAATTTTTTTGAAGATCAGCCTCAAATTAAATCTAGAAAAGATGCGCACGTCTGCGCAACTTAATACCCACGGTCGCTTAGAGCTGTACAGCCGCAAGTTTTGCACTGCTAATAGTTTATGAGCTGGTAACCAAGTGCTTTTTTTTTGCAACTGAGTGCTTTTTCAGACCACGTTTTTCAAAAACCCTGGGGTAAGGAAAGCCTATTTTCACTTGCCAGCACGAAATCTAACACTTGATGAGGAAAAAAACTATTTAAATTTGCCTTTTAGCGTCATTTAGTGGCAAAAACAGTCTATGAATGTTTTTCAAGATAAACAAGTTTCATTAATTTCAACAAAATTCATACTGGCGCGATGGCGTAGTGGTTAGAGCGTCCGCTTTGTAGTCGGTAGACCTGGGGGTTCATTCCCGGAGTCGAGTCATACCAAAAGACTTTAAAAAATGGTATTCACAGCTTTCCTGCTTGGCGCTCAGCATAAAAAAAGAGATAGTGTGGAGAACAAGCCGGCAAGCTTGCTTGTTGTGTCCTTGGGCAAAACACGTATGGGACGCCTCCACCTTTATGTGACAGACAGGTGGCCATCCCGTACTTCACCGGGTTACAATTGTGAAGTTGCTAGCCCAGCATGTCGTAAAAGGTGACTGGTTCGAAATGAGCTGCCATCTTCCCTATCAGATTGACGGCATGAACCTGAATTGCCGTACCTTCATCCCAAGAGGGGGGTAATCACAACAGCACGATAATTCAGAGAGCATTAGGTGGAAAAACAGTGTCCACGCTGAAGAAAGTTTGGAATATTTCTCGTGTGGAAGAACCGAAGTTGATATCTAGGTATCATGACAAAAAGCAATCAAACAAAAACTCCCTCTAAGAGCAACATGTGGCTGAACCAAAAGCGCGCCAAAAACAATGGGAGCAAAGATTTAAAGATGACAATCATATAGTATTGTAAAAAAACTAAAAATTTCGTCGCTGACATTTTAGATCTTGTTTGATGGCAGTTTTTTAAGCGAAGTCTTGTAGCAGTGGGCTTGGTGCTAAAATGAAGCAATAAGAATTTGAAAATAGTTTAAATAGAAAAACGTAGCCTTTCTGGAAATAGAAACACTAGCAAAAGAGAATCTGGTTTACTAACAAACTAGAACCACTAAGAGGAAAATGGAAACAAATTTTAAGTAGAGCAGGGTCGAGAGAACTACTTGTGGCCAGGACTGAACAGTGGTAGCAGGCCTACGATAAGGAATTTTTTGTTCCTGTCAAGCTCATGGATGAGAATAGCACCTCAAGCGAAAGATTATTTTTAACTTGGAAATCATGATTTCGTGCCTAAGGAACAGAAAACAAGGAACGTTTTGCTGCTGGCAATCAGCTTGTAATTCATGATTAAATAAAAAGTATATTTAATAATTGTAAGGGCAAGTAATTGCAGAAAAACAATAAAATTTAAAATGAACTAAACGCAATGATTTCGACAATGTAAACGCTTTTCTCTCAGCCACACTTCAGCACATTTGGAATGTCCGCCGAAGTTACAGCCTTGACAATAACTGTACAGTCCTGTAACTGGTAAATTGCACAAGAAACAAAAAGCGGCCTTGTTTTTGTGGTCTTGGTCTGCTCTTCTATCGCAAGACCAAGAGTGATTTGAAGGCATGCGGCGTTGGCATATTCTGCAGCTGATATGCACGGTTGAAGAAGCAGATAGGGAGCGAACGATAGGGATTTTACTCAGCCTGACAACCTATGAAATCACCGGTTAATGTATACCTAGTAGTATGCCAAGCTTTACTTGTACACTCGGCAATTGTTATTTATCCATTGCACTCTTACTCTTCAGATCTGCAAGGGAGGGACAGTCGCCCTACGCATAAAAGACCTGCGTCGTTGTTTTCACGGGTATAGTATTTAACTTGAATTGCTTGGAATTGATTCTAATAAATTTACTGTTTGTTAGAATTCAACGAGCGAAAAAAATGAGCGCTTAGAGCTCCTCCCAAGACGGGTGCAGCCATAGCGGGGCCTGAACTCACGACAAGTCGAATCTCTGCCATCATAAACCGGCGCTCCACCTAATCAACCACGTCGCAGACAACGCAGTGATGGCAAGGATATTTTTAACACTTACACAGAAGAAAAGTTCTATCGTATGTTGCACACAATGCAAATAAAAACAAACTTTCAGTTGCAATTCAAACTTTGCTTTTTGAGCTCAATTACATATTTCTATTCTCCGGTCACTTACACATCAAGCCTGTGACAGGTTACACAAAGAGCGCCTTGTGTTCAATACCAAATTGGAGTTACCATTACTGCTGGCAGTCGCTTTTATCACAAACCTTGATGAAATCGCCGTAAAACGCTATTATCAACGCAACAGCTCTGTCATCGCTAAGTTCAAACACACGAACGCGCGTGCATTACAGCCATAAAGTGGAGCTCCAATCCACTCGATCAGGTGCCACCTTTTGCGGTCTTAACCGTTGCTTTTTAATCTTGAAAATATTATCACTCTTTTGTTTCGAAAAACCTTTCCTTTAGAGTCCTCAATGCGGCAAGAGTTATTGGCATAGCTTGTTACAACAAAACGTTACTAACATACCAGCTGATGTTCTACCCATAATTCGTATTTTGATAGCAGATGAAGATAGGAGAACTGCCAATGTTCGGCCAAAGCTTCATCAACCGAGATGTTGCAGGCAATTGAAAAAGTAGACAAAGTCAACATGATTGAAACTGTGGTCTGTACATCACTTTGCTCTGCGAACCATCTGTGATATTAACAAATTTTGTACCAATATGTAAGATTCGTTAAACCATTTGGAAAAAGAACTACACGACTAATTTACCTGACTGGCAGCAGTGATGGTGTTAGAATTGTATAATGCCTTTAGTAACAGCAAATTCTAAGTGAGCTAAAATAAAGTTCAATGCGTGCTGTTTATTTTAGTACAGCATTCAGGTAAACACATTTTGAGGCGTATCTTGTTGAATAACAAAACAAGCAGTTTTCTGTTAGGGCATATTGGTGGACAAGTAGCTCATCGTTCAATTAGATGAATATTTTTTTTATCGGAAACTGTATGTAAATAGTTGTGATATCACACACACGTTGTTTGTGCCTTCGAGACGACGTTTTAAGCAAACGCTAAACTACAAAGTGCAGTTGGTGCTGTCTAACCACGTACTTTTCAACCTTTTTCAGTTCGCAACCCACTTACTGAGGTGGCTTTTGAGCGACCATCAATCGTGTTTCCCTTTCCCGAAAGACCTCAAAATTCGCTGTCAATCAGCTAACCCCACCAACAAGCGGTCTTCAACTCACAAGAAGTGATTAAAATCGCTATAAACAAGTGAATCACTTAAAAAAAAAATCTTTAACTCGAAAAAGAGCACTTGCTTTTTAACAAAAAAACTTTTTTAAATCTGTACACTTTCAAAGAAACGTATTAGTTAAAAGCAGGTAAATCGTAACATTTTAAAACTCTTCGTGGCTCACTGGTAGCGAAACATTTCTATTTGATTGGAAGAACAGCAAGAAACGAATGTGCACTGTGCACGTTCACAACGCAAGGTTCACCGATATCAGGTTAAAGGAAAGCGGTATTTTATTTCGAACTAGTCATGAAAGCGAATTGAAGAATGGTAGCCCCATCACTAGCACGGCTTAACAGTCGCCTCTTTCGACATGTTGGGTGAAGAAGGTCGCTACGTTAACCCGGTAAAAACTTATAATGTTGGCAATGAAAATTAACTTTAACTTACTCTAGCTGTTCACTGACAAGCTGGTCACGGATCAAATAAAGCGGATCGGGCCACAGAGAAGGCTTTACCACTAAATCCTTTTCCGTAAGAACTTGAGAGCTTCCTTCCTCTGGCGGAGAAGGAGGCGAAGAGTTTTCTCCGCGGTTCGGAACAGATGTAGCATGCCATCTCCCGGCATGAGGAGTAAATACCGTTGTGGTATTGATGGACTGATTTATCACGGCTGGAGGAACAACTACATGTCCGAACTTTGCAATGGATTCAGTATCCAAAATCTGAATAAGTAAAATACCAAGTCCCTTGGACTTACTGCTGTACAAGACATTCAAAATTAAAGATGGTCCCCTGCTCGATTACAACCTTTGGGGATAGCAAAGTTGAGGCTCCAACTTTTCTGGGTCCACGGCACTGATGAGAGAAGGGGGTGTTAGTTCTTTTTTCTCAGTCGTCTTTTCGCCGACGCAGATGTCCGCCGGAGTTACTACATCCCCAATGTACGAGAGGCAAGTTGTTATTTGAAAAACATTTAGTAGGAGCTTAAGACAGACAATTTCCAACTATCCATGTTTTCGCGAGTAAGTAGTCTCGAGCTAGTCTGCGATTAAATCTAGAAAAACTTCAAAATACATTTTCTGCGGATCCCAGGCCTGCAACAACAAAGCTGTTTTCCAGCAAGCATAAAAAATTGCCGTAAAGTACCTTTCGAAAGAAACCAGCTGGGCAAAACTATAAATCAGACAGACGCCTGATGACGCACGCTGACGATGTGGCTGCACAGCTCTTGAAGCAACTGCGGCAGAGGGAAAATGTTTTATTACTCGAAGTCCAGCTTATAACAAAGAGCAAAAATGGCTTTCAGCCTTGCCTTTAGCGGTAAGTGCGCCACGCCGTCCTACCTCCTTTTGCACTATGGCTTCCGGTGGGACCCTCAATCCGCCCCATTCATGATCCGTTAAGAAATCCGCCTCCGAAGTTCCTCCATCGTATCCGAATCTAAGCAATTAATGCTTTACAGTCAAAAAAAGATACCTAGTACGAAATGACAACGAAACGCCGACAACAGCCAACAACATGAATGAACACAACACAAAATACAAATATCTGTTGTATTTAACCTGTTGCTAGTCCATGCTTTACTACGTTAAAATGGAGGGCATACTTGTCCAGCATAAAACACAAGGCGACTATTGAGTACCATCGGAGGCAGCCGGTTGTGTTGGAGGGGCTACCATGAGACTTAGGATTGGTTGGAAAAGCATGTTTCTATTTGTCGTATTACGTTTGAGGTCGGGGGCTGTTTGTTTCGTTTTGTTAAATTAATTTCATTCGTCGGAAACGAAATAATTATGCTTCCCGTCACCACTTAGTCTTGTTTATTTCCTTGCATTCCAATCAGTTGTACATTTGCTCTGCAAGTTAAAACACAAGAAAACCAGAACTCGGATTATATCGTACTTGCTGTCGAGCTGGCTTAGTTTACGTCGATCCTTTTATAAGGATTCGACTGAAGGTGAACATCCAATAAGAAAACTACACAAGCGCACTTAAAGAGTATCGATCCTTTCAAATATTTGTTGATGCACAAATCAATAGAGCTTTGAAAAATCTCACGGCCAAAGGCTTTTCGAAACGCACTCCTCAGCAGCTGTTTTGCGTAAACTGAAAAGATCACAGTGAAAGATCTTTGAGATCTCGGGGTGACACAAGCCTTGTCTATCCTAAAACTTTTCAGGTGACTCGGAAGAGCCACGAATGACTGCGCCGGAAAAAGCCTTGGGCCGCAAAGTATTTTTATTTCCTTAAAAATGCGCTCGCGATTGCTCAGGCCATCTACTCCTGCGTACGCTCCTCTCGCTTGTCGAGTAGGCCACTAAAAACGATCGTACGCCAACTACGCTGCTTACGATTGGATTCCGTCTTCGTCTGATAAATAGAAACTCGGCTCCGAGTGTCTTCCTCTTGCTATATCCGTCAAATAATCTTCGAGTTCAACGTTGCGACCATCCTCAGAGTGAAACTCCGATTCTCCTCCGCTTGTGCCCAAAAGAAAAATTTGTGATCCGTGACTTTCATCCTGATAAAACGAACCATGAGTTGTGCCTGGCTATTTCAACCACAAGTTAAAGCTCATTACACAAATCAAAAACATATGACCATGACCTTAACAGGTGAACCGATAACCACTAATCTATGACATTTATCCCAATCACAAGAATCAAACGATTTTCATGTGAATCATAAGTTAATCACAAAAACAAAAGCACTCTAAATACTGATAGTCTAGTTTTATCATCTATTTCTTTACCAAAAATTTCCTGCAGAAGCCTCTTTCACACTGATTGCGTCCGACCTAAACTTCTGCTACAGTGATTTGCCTGTCTTCACTAGGTTAAAGGATGAGCTGCCTACGTAGCAAGATCTTAAAAGCAACTTTTGGCCAGCCACCTGTGACAGTACGCCTCGTGGTCGTGGCCCCAACAGTCTGGACTTAGTCTTCATCTCTGATTCGTGATGGTCCACCGGCCCCCCTTAATCCGAATGGGTTTGCAGTGTGATCCCAACGTAACGAATTGTCTCCATCGCAAAGAAGAAGGTAATTAACAACTACAAAAATTGCAAAGTATAGCTACCGGCAATCACAGCATAGGAACGCTAGGTACAAAGTTTAGCTGATGATATCTCTGCTTTAACCAGACTAGCAGGTAATTTGAAAATATCAATGACTTTAACGAGGCAGGTAATATGATAGAAAATCAAAATAGAACAAAGGCAAAAAATCGAAAGCATTGCTCATAAAACAGTTACAAATCCTTACTTTTCTAGTAATCAAAGATGGCCTTTTGCCATCTCCAGTCTCACGTTTTGATTTTTCCAGTCCGACATCCGAAAAAGTTCTACCGAAAGTTGCGTTCGATAAATTGTTGCTCATTGCCAGGTCATCGTTGTTGTTGGAGTAGAACTGAGATAACAACAGCCATGTCCTGGCTGCATTCGCTTTTCCCGCCTTTAGTGCAACGTTTGAATTGTGCTTGCAGACTTCAAAAAACGAGTTGTCCACTGCGGTGCGTTCTAACTTGTAGTTCTTGGCGCAATATTTGAATCCTCTCATAAACACGTGCTCCAGCAAGACGTCTTTCGCATCCAATTGGTCGTCTAAATCAGAGCCAGACTTCAACTGCGCAGGTTTACCGCGCATCATCTTCAAGTGCGATTGCGTTTTTAAGAATCTCTGGAGCCGAGCAGCGCCCGTTGACGGAGCGACTACGTCATCAAAATCACTCTTCCAATTTAAAAACGGCAAACGCGGATATCCGGTTGGGCTCTGGTTCCGTGGTGTGTAGGGATCCGAAGTCTCGTCGGCAAGACATAGGTATCCCATTGAGCTGATGTCCAAGCCTTTTGTTTGGGTGTGGTCGCCGGGTCGTACCGCTTCTTCTATAGTATGCATGTACAGCCAGCCGTCTTTTGAACACGCAAACAAAACTGTTGGATCACTATGCTTCCACTGTATGCCAGTAGGTATAGCTCGGTGATCCTAAAAAACAAGTCGTCTGGCTTATTTGCACTTCTTTGCAACACAGTGCAGCAACATTTCACCTGCATTACTTTACAAAATAAGTGCCAAATATCAACCAAGTCAAAACAAAAGACAGAGCGTACAGAACTTTAAGATCTATTCCCTCAGACAGTTTTTATAGAAAAATGAGTTTATAACGTTTTAAACCTACATCAAAATAAGCGAACGGTACGTATCGTCTTCTCAAATCCCAAACATTGATACTGAAGTCGAGCATCATTGCAGCGGTTGCTAGTTGATTACTACGATTTGGTCGCCAACATACGGAAGCAACTGATGACGTTGTAGGAATGTAATTCTTGTGCGTCTGTATGTTCGTTATGTCCCATATCTACGAAGATACACATATTTTCTCCAAGACCTATTTAGAAACAGTCTTTCGCTAAAACGAGAAGTTCGAAAAAGGAAAAATGTTCTCCAAAGCCAGTCAAGCAGCAGCAATTTTCGTTAGCTATCATCTATCACAAAGATTGATCTCCAAAAAAACAAAAAAGGTCATTAAATCGATAACAAGGACAAAAAGCTAAATGAAAAAGACCTTCGTGGTTGTTTTGAGACCGTAATTGGCGAAATAACCATTAGGAAAAGCATATATCCAAAAAGAAAACTCCATGACTGCATTCAGACCAAAAGTTTGAAAATATCAGCATGCGTTCTGCGAAAAATATATTTAGTTAATATGGCCTTTTCACTGTTTTGAGTTACACAGGCCTTTTAAAGAGCCAGTAGTTATTATTCTCTCAAACGATGTTTCGCTTTAGTAGAATTGAGGATAAATGTAGATAATTGACAACCATCACTTGTTCCCTAATGTGAAAGAAATGCTGCGAGCATTTTTGACCAGAAAAAGGCTGGGGATGGTCGATTACACTCGTATACCTTTCACCCCATGCCTGTACTTAAAAAGAAATATAAAGCAGCGAATCAATACCTTAACCATATTATCACGACCCCCAGTAGCAAGGATGTTTTTGTCGTCGGCATTAGGATGCCAATCAAGAGTGTAAACTGATCCTTTGTGGGCCAGAAACTCCGTTACAATCTTGGCAGCACGATAGTCCCAAACCTGAAAAATACAGAAAATGAGCCTGAGTGGCACCGACCTACCACGCGGTGGGGCCTAAAAAGGAACATCTCAGCATTCTAAATATAATACCAAAGATGAAAATTAACGTTTAAAATTGAAAGAAAATGCGTCAGTTGGTTATGACTGAAGTGGTATGCTGGGCTTTCCGGTCATTCATTTGTTTTTCAATAGATAAATAAACTATCAGCACGATAGCAGCACTTTTCCAAGGGTTTTAAAAGGATACAGTCTATCTAACTCCATACAATTGGCCTATCAAATACCTGAACATTTCCATTGTCGAAGCTTGCAGCAAACTGATACTGATGGTAAGGGCTAAACTGCACATTTCGAACTCCATCAGCTCTGCTCACAAATGTGCTTGTGCATTCCTTCTTTCGCAAGTCAAATAACTTCATACTACCATCCTAAGCAAAACAAAGCAATAAATATAAACAATAACACCAGAAACGATTAGAAATTAGTTTCTTCATTCCATGCAGTAAAGCATAGAATTCTCGTTCGTAAGGTAAATGGAAAATATGCATGCATAAAGTAAGCCAATCTACACAATCGGAACAGTCGTTTACAAAGTTTTCAAAAATTTTTGCCAAGTAATTAAATCCGGTACTACTATTCAATCATTCACAATCCACTACGAAAGTAAAAACTACAGACAAATACTTGTAAATGGTAAACTACAAGTTCGGCAAAGTCTGAGAGAAAAGTCGAAACAAGCTCGCTAAGATAAGAAAAAAACAATGCCTTATCAAACACCTAAACAGCGGCAAAAAGAAGCTTCTCTGTGACAAGCTGTGAGAAAGGGACTAGTTACAAAAGCGTCTCATTTGTGGTCCTGACAAAACTGCTTCACCAGCTTGAAAACCGCTTAGGTAGCATTTTTTTTTGTTTTAGGGAGCTGGCCAAAAATACATCTGATACCAAAGTCTTTTGTTTTATGCTCAGATTTTGGGCCTATAAACATGAGTAAGCCGATTCTGCAGCAAAGAATCTCAGTTATTGAAAAATATTTCCGATAATGCGCAAAGAGTCAGTGAAACATGGATAAACGAGTATGGTGATAAAATAAATCCTCCACACAGAGATACTATTTATCAACAGCAGGATTAATTCCATCAAAATGGAAATGTGGTAAATTAGCTACCAACAGGCAGCTCGAAGTGTAGAGGGTCTATTGAATGGGCACCATATGCATGTTACCTAACACCTCTTTCTTTTGGCTTCTCCCTATTCGGGTTCACCACAGCACGAAAGTATTTTCCATTTGACCAGATCGACTTCGACTCTCTCCTTAACTCAAACCCTTTCCATGTCTTCTCTCGCCAAATCCATCCACCTTCTCCTTGGCCTTCCTCTTTTCCTTTTACCTGGCACTGCCATCTCCATCATCCTTTTTCCCATATAGTCTTCTACTCTCCTTTTTACGTGTCCAGACCAGCATAGCCTTGCATTCCGAAGTTTGTTTCCTAGCTTTGCAATTTTCGCTGTCCCTCTCACGTATTTGCTTCTTATCTTGTCCTTTCTTGTCACTCACAGTGCCCACCTCACCATTTTCAACCCTACAACTCCATTTTTCCCACTTGTCTTTCCGTCACTGCCACTGTTTCCATTCCATAAACCATGGCTAGTCTAACAACACTCTTGTACATTTTACCCTTAACCCTTGCTGATAACTTTCTGTCATAAAGAACTCCAGACACCTTCTTCCAACTCATCCATCCTGCTTGGATCCTTCTCCTCACTTCTTCTTCACATCTTCCATCGCTACCAACTGTCGAACCCAGGTATTTGAAGTTTTTCGCTCTCTTTACCTTTTCTCCTTGCAGCTTCAACTCTTTCCATCATCTACACCCCAGCCTTCAAATACTCGGTCTTGCTCCGGATCACTTTCAGGCCTCTTCTCTCCAATGCATTTCTCCAAATCTCCAGATCATCCTCCAGCTCCCTATGATTTTGCCTAGACAGCACTATGTCATCTGTAAACAGCATATCCTACCGTGCATCCTTCTGATGTCCTCTGTAAGCTTGTCCATGATAATGGCAAAAAGGAATGGGCTGAGTGCTGAACCTTGGTGAAGTCCAACACCTACCTTGAATTCCTCAATCAACCCTGCTGCACTTCTCACGGTTGTTGTTGCTTAGTAATACATGTCCTTAGTAATCCTTATGTAGCACTCAGATGTTTCAGTTAACCGCAAGCAATCCCACAGTTCCTCTTTGGGTACCCTGTCGAATGCCTTCTTCAAGTCAATAAAGGGACAGTGCACTGCCTTCTGCCCTTCAGTCTACGTTACCTCACACCGATGGACTTTAATACTTGGAAAATAATGAAAGATGGAGTTTTCAGAGGAAAACCAAGAACTCTGGCTTAGCTGAAAGCTACCATAACGTCTGAGTTTAAACAAATTAGAAAAAATAAGGTACTGCTTGTAGAATGTGTAACTGCATATTGACCGAAATGAAAGAATGTGTTGGTCAAGAAAGACGTCAGTTTGAACAGCTTGTGTGATACTTCATATTTATATGCTTTTTTATTAAATTCACTGAGTGGTTGAATATATTAAATACAAAATTCTCTTAAACTTAAAATAGTTTTGACGTAGTGTTAGATGACTTCTGGCCAAGCATGTATATTTCATTCTCTGGTTACGCAAAAACCTCTACACAATAAAACGAGTTATGACAAACCTGTGAACCGCTTAACAATTTTGAAGGCTCGGTTGCATGAAAAGAAACTTTTGTTACAGTCCTGCGATGTTCATTAAACAAAACAAGCTGCTTGCTGCGCGAAGTAGCAGTCAGATCCCATGCAACGACAACTCCATTTGTGGCAGCAGTGGCAATCAAATTTTCATTTGGACTCCATGATACATCAGAGCTGCTCATATTTAAGCCCTGTGAAGTAATGTCATTAAAATGTAAGTCGCGTTAACTCAGCAAAGTGTAACATAGCCACGTTGTTTGTGAAACTTGGGGGTCAAGGTGATAACTGCAACCCATTATATGTGGCTAAGCCACCCCTAAAATTTGGGGTGCATTAAAAAGGTATCAAAATACATCAAGAAAATCTTGAGATATTGCAATTTTTGTTACTTGTTGCCTTGAAACCACACATCAGTCAAAATGTTTTTCCTTGTTTTTAAACACCAGTAGTGACATGTAGTATATTTTAGTTGTTCAAAAAGTGTTTAACTTTAATAAACTACGGTACTAGAGATTACAAATTGCAGTTTCACATGAAATGCATTGCATTTTGCACTAAGCAGTTTTCCACTTTCCAATTCTTAGGCATGAGAAAAAATTCAATAATGTAGTTACTATTCATACATATTCAGTTCGTCTGGCACAAATTACCAAATCGTTAAGTCTGGTTCAAAAGCAAATGCGTAGTGGTAGACATAGCCTACACTAAATCAGCACGTCTGAGCCTGCAAAACGCAGGAAAAATGATGTAAAACTGTCTTTTTTTCTTTTCTTTTCTATCCTACTTCAACTCCATGTTTTCCCATGTTCCTGCACATGCCCCTTTCTCAATGGGTATACATGTATTACATTATGTAACCACTCTTTTATTTGATTTGTTTAGTTTTAGTTAAATTCCAGTATTTCTGCAATAAAATGGTTTATGGAACAAGAGTCACTGGTATGTAGTGACGTCCAATATCGCAAAGGCTACATTGGTGAACCCGATGTAATTTATTGTTCAGAAATACAAGGTATGCAAAAACTGTTTCTCTTTGAATTTAATTAATGCCCTTCCCCTTTATTTTACAATTTTCTTTTCTTACGTAAAGGCCAGTCATCTGAAAGATTGTTTTCATTCTTGGTTTATTAAATCGCCTTTGTCAGAAAAACATAACACCTTTACATGATCAGTACCTGCCAAACCAATAGGAATCAACCAGTGAAAATTGCACGAAAATGTCTGAAGCATTCTTGTGCAGCCCAATGATTCCAACACAGCAACTCTTGATGTCACCAATAACTTTTCTTAATAGTTAATATAACTTGTCCAGCCCAGCCAGCTATGTGCTAAACTCAATTCTTCTTGACGTAGATGCCCTGAGGAGATATTATAGATCGAAACAGGCCTATTGGCATCTGTCACAAAACCTTACTTAACATTGAAAATAATAATGCTCCTCCCAATCTCTTTCAAAAATCCTTTAAGTTAAGGATTGCCTGCTAACTTTAAATCACCAAAGTTTTGAAATTCATGTTTACACAGCATCACTTTGCATGTTGATAAATACTTGGCCATCTTTGAAGGCAAGTCAGCTTAAGGGGAGACAACTCTACAATGCGTCAATTCCAGACAACCCTAAAAGTTTCAAAAAATTGACCATTTTAATTAAAGCTGTCATTCACAAAGAAGAAACTTAATGACTTCAGCTATTCTTAGGTGATTTTGACTTCAGGAGATTGCACCCCTAACAAGCTTATGCAGCATGTCATTACCGCATTGAGTTCTGATAATGCTTCAACCTTGCAATTGAAAGAAATTTTAAAACATATGTTTTTTACGCTCTTTCCCACGATATTCCCACTAACAATGAGAATTGGACTTATTATAATTTAAGGAAATAGCCTCGTGTGCCACTCAAGCCATGAATGTCACTAAACCCAATGGTGAAAAAAACATTGTGCCTCATTGTTCAAATGCATTAAATTTCTTGCCTAATTTGTCAGTTAACACCATCTCGCATAATCATCTCTGCTGCACCTGGACCCAAATTTGTTTGGGTCCAGGTGTCACAATTTGTCACATAAAAATATTTGTTTGCTTCTACCATAGCTAACTTTCAATTGAGGATTTCAATGTGAGGATCCTCATTGTATAATTTATTCTGCAAGATGTTATCCGGGTATGAGCCCCAACATATACAAACCAGTTCTTTAAATTTTAAAGGCCAGTAGCAATTCATGAACAACCTGGCAGGCCAATTCTTTTTTCACGCCACAGTTCCAGGAAGCTGTTGTGATTTTTGACATCAAAACTAAGATCTTGTTCTTCTAGCATATTAATATAGAGTAAAGATCTTGTTCTTACTCTCCTTAGCAAGCTGCCCTATTGCAAACAAAGTTTTAAGTAAATTTAAAGCTGATTTAATTGAATCTGCCTATGAGTCATAAATACAAGTATATTTCTACCATTGTTGATCAATACACAAAGGCTTGTTTTGCTTCTGTTTTTCCTGATACTAAAAGAAACAATTGCCTCATACTTTCAAAATCACTGCGTTGGCTTATTTGGAGTGCTTCATACTCTTGTCATGGATAGTGCTTCCTATTTTACTAGTTTACTTGGACTAAGTTCATTCTTGTCTTGACATTCAACACAAGTTGATCGTTCTTTTCCATTGCCAAACTCAGGGTGTAGTTGAGCATTTCCATGACTACCTGAAAGGAACCCCATGCTGCATAAACAATAATGAAAACTGATTTGACCATTTTGATTTTTCCATTTTTGGGATTCAATCCAGCATAAATGCAAACTTTGGTATCAGTTGAGTCAAGCAACTCTTAGGTAAAGCACTCAGGTTGCCTTCATTATATTTTGATTATTCTTCACCACGACCACATTTTACTGAAACCTTGATGAATTTTTTTCAAGCACAAGAAATCAACACTCATTTGCATGCAAGTCCAAAACTTTTTGTGCTGACAAAAAAATAGCAAATTGCCTTGTAGTTCATGTTGGTGGGTCCACGTCAAAAGGGTCTTGAACCTTTATACAATGGCCCTTGTATAATTCTTAAACGTTTGGACAAATAATTCACAGTGGACATGTCTCAAGTACTTAAAAATATTTCCATTGATTGTTCAATGCCAGCATTCTCGCGGAAGTAGACCAATAGTGTGACCATTGCAGCACTGATCCTTTGGTGGGGTTATTAATCAAACTTGTTTGCTAGACCAGAGACAGAATCATAATAACTTTGCAAGGACTACAGCTGTTGCAATAATTTCAGTGTATATCCTAGTTTCTTTTCATTTTAAAAATCTTAAATCTTACAACTCCTTGATTAACCACTTCAATTGAAATTTATTTTCCATCTCAGCAGAACCTAATCAGTTCAGATAATACCACCCATCAGTTATAACAAACAAATAATTTTTATTCTTCTCTCGTTTTTATTCTGTGTTCTTACATACTTTTGCTACTTTGGACACCACCATTTTGGTAATATGCATTAAAGCCAGCTTGTAAGTCTGATTTTCATAATCCAAGAATATCAACAGTTTCCCAATATACTTATGTGGTTGTGAAGGACCATCTTAAGATTGTTTCAGTGTTATGACACTTTTATCTTCTATTTTCAATGCAGACAGTGCACTTTGCTCAAGTATCTTCAATCGCCTTTTATATTTTGTCATGTTTCTACCTATGTACTACCAAAAACGTAATTGCTTTAATGATAGATCTCACTAATTTTGCCTGGAGCTAGGCTTTATATTACTTGTCAAGTACATTAATCTTACTACTATCCTTATTGCTTGCAATTACCAACATTAGTTACAAGGCCTCCATTGGTCTTCTCCAATTCTGGGTGATCCATCTTCCTGCTGACGAAGAATCTTGTTTGATAACATCAGGCAAGCTTTTGCTTATTATTTGATGCCTTTGATTTTCAGCCCTTATTGCTTCTTCATTAATGTTTTCTGCCCATCTGCCTTTATTCCTATGTTTGGCATTTACAGTTGTTTCACACTATTACTTACACTGCCGTTTGTTCAGTTACATTGCAATCATGGAGCCACTGTCAAAAACCTTACAAACATTGTTTTTACATTTTCTCCTACATCACCAAACAAGGCATTCAATTGTCAGATATTTGTTTAATTTGCGCCATTTGTCATATATTTGTTTTTGCTATAACTATGATTTGGCTTGGTGGTGCAGTATTTTGAGTTTTAGTCTCAAATCAATGAACTTGAGTTCAACTCCTTTGTAGAGTGGCAATAAAGACTTCAAAATGATATTCACAACTTTCCAGTTGGATGCTAAGCACAAATGAAATCCTGCAGAAAAAGTTTTGCAAGCTCAATCAAGATCACAATAAAACTTTTGTCTGCTATGATAAAACAGTGCTATTTTCAGATCATCTTCAGAATTACAAATACTGAAGACATAGTCTAGCTCTACTGCAATCAGTGCAACCGAGCAGGAAAATAATCTATAAAGTTTTTTTCCAAGACCACATTGTTGCCGTCATGAGGTTCAAATGCATAATTAGAGTAAGCATATACAGCACTCTAATCCACTTGACCTTGTTGCCATTTTTCTTAGCATTATTTAATTAATAAAGATTATGGTGATGCCAAAAATTAAAATTTTAATCCCTATAGTAATGAAATGACTTCAATGCACCTTGTTGCTGAGTAAGCAGACTCTGCTTTTATCAATTTACAGAAAGCTTTAAAAAAAGGCAGTGGCTATTTCGCCATCGACGGCAATTTGCCCTTGGAATCTATTTTGCCGTGATCATTCACATGTGTTTATATAGCCAAATTTGCTATAATCGCACCAGTGACTCTGTGGTGTAGTGGATAGAGCGCTGGTCTTGAGATACCATGGTTGTGGGTTCAAATCTCAGCTGGCCAAGGCTTTAAAAGAAAGGCAGTGTACACTGAAGGGCCAGGCCCGATATGTAAATGTACGGGGCAGTGTACACTGCAAGGGAGTGTACAGGGAGGGGGATAGAGACCTGGGGGTGCAAAATTTTTTTAATTGGTTTTTAAAATTGACCAATCAGAGACGACCAAAAGTCACATGTTTAGTACGTCATTAAAATTGACCAATCACAAATAACTCACGGCAAAATAGTCTCTGAGGGTAAATTGCCGTCGACGGCAAAATAGCCACTGCCTTAAAAAAATATTTGTGATATATTTAAGTATATGCATAGTTTAAATGAAGTAATTTAGTAGTAGCAGTAGCAATTTGTCGTATTTTCTGGCAAAAATAAAAGATTAGGAAATGATAAAAAAATGAATAATTAAACACCAGAAAAAATCAAAGATTGAATGACATTATTTTTGATCTGGCATAGCAATCAACACATAGATTTACCAGATAGCAGTTAAGCAACGATTTACCAACCTGTCTTCTTCCTGCATGCAAATTTTTAAAATCAATAAATTCCATAGCATTTTCATCAATTGTAAAAATTTTAAGTAGGGAACGACCAGCAACAACAATTTTAGTGTTGTCAGGACACAAACTTAGCGCATTTGCAGCACCTCCAACCATGCATGACATTCCTCTTTTCGTTTGATTATCTATATTTTTATCCATTCTTCAGCAATAAATCTGGTGACTCAACAGCCTATTCTACCAACACACCTTGCAGAACAAGCTGACAAGGTAAGGAGTTTGCACAACAAACAACAGAAATAACAAAACCCAGTATCCGTTCTACTTTAACCATTAGTTCAGGCAGAGGCAATTGTTTCAATTCCATTTATCTACATGTTAATTAAATTAATTGAAGTTAAAAGGTATTGGTAATCACTAAGTTAGGCAAGTAATAGTTATCATGAGGTGTGCTAGTCACAATACTGAATCAAATTTACGTTGGTTGTAGTAGCTTAAATTATACATGCTATGTCATATATCATTTTGCCATCTACCCCTTTTTACTTTTGCTGCTGTTTGTTTTTTTTGTTGCTATTGTGCTGTTTCTAGATCAACTTGGTATGACAGTCAATATATATATTACCAGAACAGAATGTCAGCCATGAGGGCACAGCAAGTAAAGCAGCAGTAACTTCAATTAACGCATGAGCAAAGCAGATGATTGACCAGCAATAATCATCATAAGCAATGCAAACATATATATTTAACCACGAATCACGTGACACAATAAAGCAATCGAGTTTTGATAAGGCAGTTTCCATGGTTTCCTATATCAATGTTGATGTAAAAGCAATACAATTTCCTATATCAAATGTAAACATTGATATCTGACACCACGTATAGGAAATTCTGATGGTGATATTAAAAATGAAGCCAAATACAAATTAAATTAGAACCAAATATGCATGCAAACACCACAACTTTTTTCCCTTGTCTGATAACAGTATGTCAGCATGTTG
Organism: Trididemnum clinides; assembly: GCA_963675345.1. Taxonomy (NCBI): domain Eukaryota; kingdom Metazoa; phylum Chordata; class Ascidiacea; order Aplousobranchia; family Didemnidae; genus Trididemnum; species Trididemnum clinides. The sequence continues at coordinate 22,587,704 of OY776292.1, read as the reverse complement.
ACCTAGCCTACAGCTGTAGATTATAGAGCCATAGTAGTTGCTTAAATCTAACCACACTGATTTACACTGTGATAAACTATAGCTGCAAGTACCAGTATCCAGAACATTTGAGCAATGCTGCAGTGCTACAAATGTTTAAGATGTCCACAACAGAAAGTATTTGTTCATAGTAGCCAAATATACCGGTAGTTGGCATTGACAAAAGGCTTACCTTGTAGTTTTCTAACTACTTATACTGTTTTGAGGAAGCAATTGCTCTACCAAACCACCTATTTCTTTGCTGTTTCCTGGCTGGTTGGTGCACTCTCGCTGTTATCAGCAGGGACGGTTCTTCATAAACCCAAATTGAATTGAAACAGGGAAATCCCCAGTACCGATCAACGTTCGGAACAGGGGTCACCAATCTTTCTCGAACAGAGGATTACTTTCTAATTGCTATTCATGGCCAGGGCTATCAGTGAAATCAGGGTTTCCCACACTTTTTGCTTCCCGAACCCTTTTTCACGAATCTGCTTTTTTGTGCACCCCAATTATATGTGACATTACTTTTGTCATCCGACTCACTTACAAAAATAATGATTAAAATACCAAAACAATTTATTCGTCAATAGGATGGATGGGATTGCTTCACTTTACACAGTTCATCAATTCTTGGGGCTATTTGTGACAAACAAACCTGTAGGTCAGACTCGACATTTAGCCTGGACTTATACTTTGTGTTCATATCAGTAAGTGCCGAAAATACTTTTACACACATATGGGGGTGTCTGCAAACAAAAATGGAGGTGTCCTTCTAAAAATAACAAAAAAAGGTCATCACCTGTATTGCTACCGCGATGGTGTCACTCGCGGTTCAATTAATTGTCAAGCTAGAGTTACTTTTCATAATTTCGCTGAGGAGAATTTCCGGGACTTTTTGCTAACTAGGACATGATAGGTCTAGCTGTGCTGGCTGACAGAATGCCTAACCTGGACTTTAGATTGACTGACCGGGACAAAGCCACGGACCACTTGTGCAGTCGTGGGGTGACTCATATCGTCCTCGCGGGCAACCTGGCGCCCGTGGGCATACGGTTGGCGATTCATGGTTTAGGATGAGGTCAGGGTTAGGTTAGACTTAGCGTTACGGTTGGTTTGGGTTAGATTTTGGAATAGGGTTAAATTGGTGTTGGAGTTACAATTGCAATTAGGCTTGGAGCTAGTTCGTGGAATTCCGCGGAATTTCTGCATTTCAGTTGCATTCCTAGTTAAAATCTAGTATTCGGAAACCATAAAAAAAGTATGCCTGCAAAAAAGATGGTTATTGGTGTTTAACTACAAATAAATCACTACGCCAAATATCTTGACCACGACCAATTTTGTATTTTTTCACTTTCTGCCGTGGTATTTTCAGCTTAACTGTCAAGAAAAAATTTTCCCCTTGTGATCCTGCAAATCTAGCCCATTCAGTGCGTAAGACGTATATAACCGTCAAAGCATATCGCTCTCTCAGTGCGTAAGACGTATATATAAATCTGAGTTGCGTGGCTTTTGACTGCCCGTTTTATTTTGCTCTCGCATTGCGTTTTTTTCGCGACGCCAGCGTGAGAAAATCTCGGGTATGTATTTTGTGCCATTAGAAAAGTTCTATTGCGTAAAACACTTTCATCACTAAATCTATTCATTCAGTTAAACAGACCAATTTATCGTATGCTCAAAAAGGTACAATAAAATCTTTTAGACAACTTTTAAAATAATAATCAGTGCAAAGAATTTAGGTTTTGTAGATCACAAACTGATCCACTGTTGCGTTATACTGCCCGTCATTTTTTAACATACAGTATGTTCTAACTACATCAAAAAAACACCCTGCGAAACGATGCCAAGTTAACAAGTATATACTCCGTCAAAGACTTTTACGCAAAATTTCGCTCTCGCGGGTCGAAACTGCTTGTCAGGTAATTTTCTGCGAGACTTCGCTCTCGCAAAAATAATCGAGATGAAAAAACGCGAAACGCGCGATTAAATACGCACTGTAACTCAAAAAGAGAAAATTTAATTCCGCACTTAACGGGCTCGATCCACTCTTAAAAGCAAAGTTTTTCTCGAATCCTGCTGGATCTAACTCTTGAAAACCTTAACCTCATTGGACAGATACAGGTTACACAACTGAAATCACAGTGCAAATTTCGACGCCTTTTTAAGTCTTACATCAAAAGTTGGCTAAATGTGAGTTTAACGAAAGGCTGGGTCCATTGTAGAAAGGAGGAAAAAGCACATTGCAAGAGGAGCACAAGTTCCTCAATTGATACTGAGGGAACCTGTCACAGCGGTTCTCAGCAGATACTGCCAAGAATTTTGATGACACAGACTACGTCTCAATTCCGCGAGAAGAAATGAGTAGTATGAGGCGATAGAATACATGGAACTGTAGATAGTTGGAGCAGCGCATTTTGGTTGGCTAACGCAATAGGTCTGTCATTGTGCGGGAAAAATGAGTGACTGCGGATCCATTGTGGCAGATAGTACAAAAGAAGTAAAATTTCTGGAGAAAAAGAAGGAGAAGGAGAACACTATTATCTAATGGCATTAAATAATCAAATATTCGTTCTTTTCCTGTGTAAGCCGTAGCCTAAACGGAAAGTAACAGAGAGCGGTAATTTTTAGAATGCCTATTGCGATAACTAGTGACAAATTTTGTTCTTCTGCAAAAAAGTAACGAAGTTAAAGTAACAGTTACAAAAAAGTAACTAGTTGCAGTAACTAGTTACCATAGTAACTCATTGGTGGGCTTTTTGTCCTCAGTGAAAAATTTGTTACTACAGTAGACGCCGCTTAATATGACCACCTTGGCACCAGACCATTTTGTTCATAATATCCGAATGGTCATAAAAACCGAAGCCTCCATAACTGCACCTGAATCGACGCCGTAAGCCACAAGAAGTCCAAATACCATCAAATTCATCGTTTAACCGAAGTAACAGTGTGTCGTCGGCAGTAAAACAAAGTGCACTACTGTAACAGTACAAGTGACGGTAAAACTAAGTATAGTAAGTAACAATGTGTTGAAAAGGTGAAGTTATTAAGTGCGTGGCGGAAAAAAATACTGTACTGTAATAAGAGACATGGAGAAAATGTTGGTCATATTATCCGAAATTTGGTCATATTAAACGGAGGATTTTAAATGGAGAAATTCCGCACCGTACCAAATTGGTCATAATAAGCGGCTGGTGATATTATCCGTGGTCATAATAAGCGGCGCCTACTGTAGCTACTTACCACCACTAAGGATAAATCAATCCACCACTTGATAAACCTTTTATCAAGCTATTGGTTATCTATTACCATTACAGAATACAAGGCTTTTTTGCAGTATTGGCATTTTAACTTTTTGTTTATTGGGAAGTCACAACAACTGTTAATGTATGTAACTGACAGACAAGTTTTACCTCTTTGTGGATCTTCTGATGTCAACAAAATATGGTGTTGCTAGTTTAACGACGATGATGTTGCAGTGTCAGAATCATCGCAGCCAAATAAAAAATGTTCAATGTTTATGTCTCTTCCTTTGAAAGACAATTTTGAAAGGGACGTCAAACGCAACTTTATTTCACTTTTATAAATCTGGCGTAGAGAAACGTTGTATTTTTCACCAACTAGCTGTTGATATTATTCAAAACGGCCTCCCAATGAATCTATCTGGCATTAGCCCAGTAAGATATAGTTTGCACCAACTTCATGTAAACAATTGTCAGACACCTCCAAAAGAGTTTGAGTGGTGTGTATAAAGGCAATATATATTTCTTTTCAAGTTTTCTAACATTTTGTGTGATTTCATACCATTATACTAGCCAATCAATAAATTCATACACAACTATCTTTGATGCTGTCTCACTACAAACTATTAGTTGCTGATAAGTGTTATTGAATTGATGGCCTTTGTTTGGAGTCTTTACGTTGACAATATCTCACCATGGTAATACCAAGGGCGCAGTAGTGTGGAAACGCCGTTTAGACACCACTGCACCTCATTCCTGTTGCTACTAACTTAATGAAGGAAGCTTTATTGTTTTAAGGCGGAATGCTCTGTATCTCTCCGAACTGATGCAGAGCAAGCGACAAACAATCGTCAAAAACGTCATAATCATTAGTTTCATGTTTTGAATTTTCAGGTTTCTCTAGAATAATGCTTTGGCGAAGTTTATACGCTTACTTGATTGTTAAATCAGCTTCTAAGGAGTCTAAGTGATGCAGGTATTTTGAGAAGTAAGACTAGTTGTTGTCAATCTAGAAGTAGACTAGTGGAATGCATCACATTCTATCATGTACTTGATTATGGGTTTGGCAATCACTGCAATTTAGTTTTTCTTTTTTATTGAAAAAGGTTTTTTTGTTTTTTGGGTTGGAAACTTGGAGAGAGCTGTTGAGAAATAAGAAACAACGAAACAGGAACCTATTTCATAGTGATTAGACATTTTGTATTCATGTTACCTGGTTGGCGGTATTATAATCTGTAACAGCAATATGCACATGACTCGGCTGACCACATTTTTTTGAGATAAAAACGGTACATTTTATGGTAAAAATAGTGCAAGCGATATGTTTATTTTGTGACTGTGTATTCTTTCTAAAAATAAAAACAAAGAATTTTATAACATATTTTTTACGTAGATCAAACCATAAGTTATCTTTATTGTGCAGCAACTTTTGGTCTTTCAAGACCTATATATAAAACTTGTCACATTCCATATCATAATTTTATCTTACAAGCAGCATTGCTTTCATTATCTCTACGCGTAGTCTGGGTTTCTTATTTGACCACGTAGTGTTACTAACAGAAAATGTTTTTTCAACAGAAGCTTTACTTTCACGAAAGCAAAAGATATAGTCTACAAAACAGGGTGGACCAAAAGTAGGTGGACAGTAGTCAAAATTGGCTTATACCTAAATTAGGTGAATATTAGTAAAAAAAGATTATTTGTTGTGTTGCATAGTATAGTATAGTAGAGTATACATGTATGGTATGTATAGTATTATTTATAACCAACAAATAATCTTTTTTTACTAATATTCACCTAATTTAGGTATAAGCCAATTTTGACTACTGTCCACCTTCTTTTGGACCACCTTGTATAACAAAGAGGGGTATTTAAAACATGCTGGATAAAAAGTGCAACTTAACAGCAAAAATACTGTGCTTTTGTTTTTTGGTTATTGTGACATCTTTTGTTGAAGAACGAGACAGCATCAAGAACGACGGGACGGCCGAAAATTACAAAAAAGAGCAATGGCTTGTTTAAAACGATACGTCTGGTCGGCCTAGTGATAGGCAAAGTACCCTACGTGCTGTTAAAGTTTTTTGGTATGTGGAAACTTTAAAGCTGATGTCACACAAAAAAGATTACTACGAAGGGATTAGATGGCGAAGTCCTCCACAAATTTTCAAAAATAGGAAGGTTGCACGCACGTGATCAAACGTCATCAAAATGCGCTTTCGAAAAAAGTGGATGACCAGATTCAGTGATTTTGCATTGAATTGAATAGAAATGATATCGTTTTTTGCAAAGCAAATGAAGAAACGTGACAGTTATTGAATGCACGTTAAATATGTTGTTTTATTGATGTTAAGGAATGAATCTAAGGTCAAAGTAAGATAAGAGGTGCTAAGGTTTGCTTGTTATTGCTAATAGTTGGGCTAATTTTATGGGCTAAACATGCAGGCTTATTTGTAGTCAGCTTCTGTGAGGGTTTAATATTCGATTAATCAGCGTGTTTGGGAATAATGAGTTTAAGTGAATTGTAATGTGTAACTTATACAGTATATTTAGTGGCATAAGCATGCTGAAAAGTTGAAAACTTAAGTTATACTGTAGCCTAAATCACAGGGCATATTTCTGTACCGTTTGACATATGCTGGATTAGTTATTGTTGGATAAAATCAGTAAGTTTTTGAAATTTGTTGTCAATAGTAATTGCAGGCCAGTCATATTGATATGTCAGATGTAATTGTGTGACCTTAACCACTCTTTAAACAATTGTTTGGGCTATTACCTAGGCTGCTGGACCAAGGGTAATACAAAAATTACGGTACCGATTTATTGATTCATGCGTAGAGCTCATGCTCTGTTTGCATGTCTTTTGTCACACTGGATCACCGCGACGGGTAGACTGCTTGGCCCCACCACCTGTTTGCCACATAAAGATGGAGGCATACCGTTAAATGCCTTGCTCATGGAGACAGCAAGTAAGCTTACCGGCAAGCTTACCGTACTGATAGTAATGATCAAATAATGGTTGTTTTTGCTAATGTACCGACTGGTATCTAATTGGTCTTGTTTATTTTTAAGTGAGGAGCAAATGATAGTTAGATGACACTTCTCTTAGGGGCATTTTTTTAAAAATTAGCCCACTATGCTAGGCTTATACTAGCCAACTGAAAGACCAAATCTCAACCAAATTGCTTTTGGTCAAATTTATTTGTTTCCGAGAATCCAACTAGCAATAATTCATTCCAAATTTTAGTTAATTTTTCATTAGTTTTCAAAATAACCCCAAAAGTTGGTGTTCGCCCTATACCTCTCCAGCATAAATTTGAGCTTTTGGTCATCCACTTTTTTTGGCGCGAAATCCGTGACGTCACATGCAACCTTCCTATACCTTATCAAAATATTTTAGTGCCTTTTTACTCCCTTTTTGTTTTCAGTTTGTGGTTCAGATTCTGCAGAAAAAGGCAGGGTAATTTCAGTATGACAAAAAAAATGCAAGAGTATCACAAAAGATTTTTTGAAACAATCGTAGACAGAAAAAATTCTTTATGTGAGCTGGAATTGTGTAAAGAACCATTTACAAAGACGAAGAATCCATAAGGGAAATTGTAAGAGAACAGTTAAAGAAAAATTTCGTCAGCAAACTCAGACTAATTGTCAATTACAAAAATAAACTTTAACAGACTGTGAAGTCGATCCTTTGTCCATTGGTCTACAAAGAGGTTAGGCATACAAGATTACATTTTAAGATAATGCTGAAAGATTGGCGTTTCAAAGTCAGCACTGTACGGAGAAAAAAAGAAACAATTCTTTTCATGGATCTAGTTTGCTAAGAAACTTGCAAGGCACAAATTTTATGTGATACGCATATTGCTGTTGCAGATCATAATACCGCCAACCAGGTAACACGAATACAAAATGTCTAATCACTATGAAATAGGTTCCTGTTTCGTTGTTTCTTATTTCTCAACAGCTCTCTCCAAGTTTCCAACCCAAAAAACAAAAAAACCTTTTTCAATAAAAAAGAAAAACTAAATTGCAGTGATTGCCAAACCCATAATCAAGTACATGATAGGCTGTGATGCATTCCACTAGTCTACTTCAAGATTGACAACAACTGGTCTTGAATTAAACCCTGTATTTCTTCTCAAAACACCTATTGCATGATTGACAGTACTACTAGCAAATTTGCATACGCGAGTTGTGGAAGTGTAATCAACAACCAATAAACTTGTGTACGTGAGTTGTAAAAGTGCAGTTGACAACCAGCATATTTACATGCCCAAGTTGCGAAGAGCAATTGACTACTCGCAAACTTACACACAGCTATTATAAAGAGCATTTTACAATTCATTTGATAAATTGTATTACGATTCGTCAAATTGTTAAACGATTTGCTATATTGCTGTCAATTTGTCAAACTGCATTATGATTTGTTTAATTGTAAAACGATTTGTGATATTGCAGTTAATTTGTCAAATTGTAATACAAATTGTACACAATTTGACAAATTAAGTAATTTATTATATTGCCTTACAATTTATCAAATTGCAGTCAATTTGTTGAATTGCATTACAATTTGCCAAATTGCAGTCAATTTGCCATATTGCATTGATTATTGTCGGTATAAAATAAATACTTTTCCTTTTACAAATAATTATCATAGTTCCCCTTTAAATTTCTACTCTTAGAGTCAAAAAGCAGTGCAAGATGTTTTTGTCCTGCAACAAACAGGCGGTTTTTGTCATTAGGCCCAAGTGCCTTCCATTTGTTTTTTTTATGAAAAACATTAAGTATCATCCTTCTGTCAGTTTGATGAGGTTGAAGAAGAAGAAAAGATATGTTCCTAATATTGCTACTAACGATATACCATTGAACATAATAATACAATATATTTAGCAAATTCAAACATTTTTGGCGCTTCATATCGCCTTTGTCACGATCTATATACAAACATTTACAGCATAAAAACTTTCGTGGTACAAAAACGCAAAATAACTGGAAAATAGTTCTAATAAAAAACAATAAAACTATATTCTGTGGTCTCCGTAATTGTCTGGTTACTGCTAACAAAGAGCCTGATAATTAATAGAAACGATTGCCTGCTAGGAGTTAATCGAATCTGAAGTTATGTAAATAATTGTTTCAAATGAATTTAAATCACAGTAAGGTTCAGTACAAAATTGTTTGGTTAAAGAAAAGAGTTAACTTTATCAACAGTTATCAAGCAGGGTGAAATATACTTTTTGCTCGCGCGAAAAACCGTTTGCAAAAAAAGTCTTGAAAAATTAAAGCAAATGTTAAAAATTCTCTTAAATGTACAAAAAAGCGTATAGATAGTTGGTCGTTTAGTTACCAGAGCGCTCAATGACTGAGTCAGAGCAGAAATAAATTCAAATAACATAAAACGTACTCAAGGTAACACACCTCAACAGTTTGTTTCACTTATTGCAGCTAGTTAGGAGGTAATTTGAAAGCACGACACTCATATAAGATACTGTGGGTGGAATCCAGAATTAAAATCAAGGGTGAATACAAAGTGCTGCCAGCTACAATTGGCAAGCAGGTGATGGTATTGCCGTACGCGATGGTGTTTGCAAGGCAGAAGGTCAATGAAATATGGAAACGGCTAAAGGTAACGCGTGTGAGTAAAACGAATGCAGAGGCTAAAATAAATATAACGTAACAACAGCGCACAAATGAAAAACTGAAAAAATCAGTAAAGATTGCATTAAGTAATGTTTTTCAGCTTAAATTCGGTGCAGTATCAACAGTTGGAAATGAACTCAAATCGTTTGTTCCTTAATTTCAGTTGCACATCAATGAAAAAATAACAGTGGCGAATTTGATTGAACATCGCAGCAAAGATAGTAAGAAATAGAAACAGTACGAGCAGAAAAATATATTTTCTGTCCGCACTGCACAGCAGAAACCTACTCAGTAGCTGCATCACACCACAAATTTTAACTATAGTTTGTAAGCTACGGTACAGCAATTTTTCAGCATTCATCGAAAAATCCTATTTACAACAAATTTTTAGTTGACAACAACAGTTATTTTACTTTGATAAACAATTTTTAACAGGGTTTACAAGAAAAATAGGACGGCACAAAAATATAGAATTAAGAAAATTCTTTGGAAAATAAACAAATAATACTGGTTAAAATACTAAAATCGCATCAATATGGAAATGCACAGTTTAACTCAATTCAATGATCTAATTTATCAAATTTTGTGCAAATATTTTTAGTTTTTAACAACTTCCTCAAATTTTTGCGATTGTGCAATTTTCGTTTTCGAATTAAACGATTTTCTATAATTCAGTAATCTTTATTTCGGAATAAATTTCTTTATTTTCCTAATTCCGTGTTTTAGTGAGAATATCCGTGCTTTATAATTAATTGTTTTACTATAAATATCTGCAAATCTGGATTTCTGTGTTTTGGTACAGCCCACAACACAGAAGGTAACATATAACGCATAAATTTTGTTTACCCGTTATTTTTACAACGATTAGGTCTACTACCAATGTCTAAGTAAGAAAAATCAAAGAGGACCTGGAACTTTTATCAAGTGGTGGCGTTAAATAAAAACGTGATGGCATTGGCTGTCACTAGATTAAGGCTGCGTTCGCACAAAACGGCTTTCGCAACCACAAATAAAACTTTTTACCGATATTTAGAGCAGCATTTGAGACAAGGTTTCGCTGCAGCGAAAGAGTCTCAAATCTGGGCCGATTGGATCAGTTTCAATCAGCTTTTTGCTTTTTAGCTTACTTTTTTCATTGCAATATGGTAAACTTATTTCTATGTCAATCAGTCATAACCTATACCTAAATAAATGATTAGTCCCGGTAATGCGTGGCTTACATATTCTGTCCATTTTGTCACAAAAAATCATTTATTTCTGATTGCTTTAGTGCTTTCACTCTTTTTCAACTTTCAGTCCTCTTTTTGTAATAGTCAACTTTGTGAAATCAAATTTTGCTCGCTATATGTTCTTGTCTGAGGATATGCCACACATCTACACTCAATTAAAGAATTTGTTGCAAGAAAAAGTTGAAATCACCTGCCTTCGTTTTGTCGTATTTTTCGGTTATTTAATCACTGCTATTTTCAATCTAAATCTACTTTTTTTGGTGGGTTTTTGAGAGGCAATAAAAATTTAAATAAAATCATAGTGTTTGAAATCAAACGAAATGCGATATCAAGATGATTTGACAACATCGTGTATGTACATAACAGTTGTTGCGTTTTACAACATATTTTCGAAAAATAAAAAAGAAAACGTGATGTTTTGCCCAACAAAACCAAAGAGGTAGAAGTCCTTGCAGAACTCTCATTGCTCACGGTACCCTGTAGATGTTTTACTGAACCCCTATTGAAGAGCTCTGCTATAGAACTACCGATAGCAGTTTCACAAACTACTGTTGCAGAATTTGCTCTCGTATGGCGGGTTTTATGCAAAACTAGGTTATTCTCCATTTGCTGGCTGTCAAGACAATGACTAAATGACGTGTCATCGCAATATCTGCATGGGACCTTGTTTTCTAGCAGGACATAGCTTAAGTTTCTCCTTAATCAATCGATCGATTACTTATTTACTATTTGCTTGCAGTCAAGGGTTTGAATAGAAAAACCACAAAACAAAATAATGAACAATCGAAATGGCAACTCATACAAATAAGCCTACCCTTACAAAAAGTCCTAAGTAGTCGACCTTATACTGAATAGGTTATTTCTAAAAATGCATATCAATGACCTTAACGCCTTTCCACATCTGCTTTCAAACACTTGATCAATTTAACGTATAAAAGTTTGTCAAATTTAAGGACTCCTATGGTAAAAACAGGGAAAATAAGAAGTTGCCAAAGATTCGAGAAACTTGGGCGACAAGTAGCGGCTCCGCGCAACACCCATAAGCAAATGTTTTTTTTAATCGATTCTTTTTTAAAAGCACGTTCGTTTTGTTTTGGAACGATATCTGGTTAGCCTGTCAAAAAACATAGGCTGCTTTCAAAGCTATTTATTAGGAAAAGCCGGCTTGGCCCGCGGAACCAATATTCTTTTCCTCGACATTGCTGATGGTAGTGATGGGGGGCCCTTCAGGCAACGCCAGCAGGAAGTATGGTTGGCAACGTTTTTGCCGTATAAAGAAGTTGATGTAGCATATAGTACAGAGGCTTGCCAATGGGAAGCCGCTGAATCCGAGGACCCCTCCCCCCGCTGAGTAAGTGTATGATAAATTTTTTTATGAAAAACGTTTGAACTTTTCATAGCTCACGATTTACCGTAAACATTAATATTTTGTGAGATTTATTCAAATTTTTAACTATGACGTAACAAACGAAACCAATCATGTCAGGAGAGAAATAAATAAATAAGGCAGTCACGGTTGCAGGTTCTGCTTGTTTGGCTCCGATGTACCGAAGTTAATTCAAAAACTTAGCGTTCAGGTCCAGCAGCGCTCAGATGGAATAATTAGGTGACAGTTCAAGCAAGTTGTTCAAAAAAGGTCTTCAGACAAGTGTTCTACCATGCTAATGTATTTTTAAAATGCTGACAGTGCAAGTGCTTGATTCGTTGCATTTTCTTCAGAATTCTCGTCAAGTAGGCCATTGCTTACCGGTGTTACCTGCAGTTCCTCATCTCCAATGCATTGCTCTGTTGCCTTGAAAGTTCTACGCATATAGCACATCTTTCAATATCTCTTTGATATGTTTGGTGGAAGTTATCTTAAAATGGCACTGCACGGGTTTATTATTCTAATGCTGGTTGCACTAGTTGATTTTTTTAGTAGGAGGGAATTATATGGGTATAACTTGATTGCTTGTGTGTGTATGTTTTGTTTTTGTTTTGATGTGGTAAAGATTTGGACTATTGAAATCCGAGACAGATAAACTGTGGCATTAAACTGCAGCATTGAGCAGATGCAGAAAACTACCAAAGGCCTAGCTACATCAATATTAAGAAAATCAAAGTATTAAACAGTTAAATGTTGTTACATTTGTAACAAAATGCACTGGCTGAGAGGAAAAGCCCTGCATAAGCTAATACAAGCAAAAAAGCTTGTTCCACCAAAAAGTTTCAGCTGTCTAAATTTTGGATTTTGCCCCCCTTTTGAAATTTCTGAATATGCTGTTGCATATGATATAGGTAGTGTAAGTAACGCAATATGGTTTGATTAAGAGTTAGGTTTGGGTCAAGGTAAAGGTTACTGTTGCATTATTAATATATAGGCAGTGGCTATTTTGCCGTCGACGGCAATTTACCCTCAGAGACTATTTTGCCGTGAGTTGTTTGTGATTGGTCAATCTTAATGACGTACTAAACATGTGACTTTTGGTCGTCTCTGATTGGTCAATTTTAAAAACCAAAAAAAAAAATTTTGCACCCCCAGGTCTCTATCCCCCACCCTGCACACTCCCTTACAGTGTACACTGCCCCGTACATTTACATACCAGGCCTACCCCTTCAGTGTACACTGCCTTTCTTTTCAAGCCCTGGCCAGCTGAGATTCGAACCCGATACCTCGGTATCTCAAGACCAGCGCTCTATCCACTACACCACAGAGTCACTGGTGCAATAATAGCAAATTTGGCTATATAAACACATGTGAATGATCACGGCAAAATAGATTCCAAGGGCAAATTGCCGTCGATGGCGAAATAGCCACTGCCTAATATATATGATGACAAATTACTTCACATCGTTTAATTTCAACTCAAAATGATTATGTAGAAATACAAGAGCAGAATGGAATGAATGAAAACACCCAGACGCCTGCTTAATGTACAGTGTCATACTGATTGTAGTTAAATACCGTGTTTCCCCGATAATAAGACAGGGCTGATATTAATTTTTACTCCAAAATATGGCACTAGGGCTTATTTTCGGGGGATGTATTATTTTGATATATCAAAAAATGAAGTTACAAAGTAAAAATTACGAGATTTTAAATAAACAGAAATTACGAAAAAAGATCTACATTTACTTGCCATTAGCATGTTTTTTATTCAGAAACTCATTAACAACAATTTATTCAAGAACAAGTTTGTTAGTTTTTGTATCGTCATTATTTTTGCTTGCCAAAAAAAGATTTTTTGAAAAGGATGGCATACACCGCATTAAAGCAGTTTGAATAAATATAAAAAAAGAATGTTTGACTTTTTCGTCTTTCTGCCGCTCTCAACTAGGGCTTATTTTAAGGGTAGGGCTTACATTAAAATCATCCTCAAAAATCACGCTAGGTCTTATTTTGAGGGTAGGTCTTATTATCGGGGAAACATGGTAATCTCTACCTGTTGTTTCTTAATTGGCCATTATTTGTTGCATTGCACCAGAAGCATGTGCACTTTGTCGGCATGGCTTATGGGGTTTGCATTATCCTAAGGCAGTGGCTATTTTGCCATCGACGGCAATTTTCCCTTGGAATCTATTTTGCCGTAATTATTCACATGTGTTTATATAGCCATATTTGCTATTATTACGCCAGCGACACTGTGGTGTAGTGGATAGTGCGCTGGTCTTGAGATACCATGGTTATGGGTTCAAATCTCAGCTAGCTGGGCATTAAAAGAAAGGCAGTGTACACTGAAGGGGCAGGCCCGGTATGTAAATGTACGGGGCAGTGTACACTGGAAGGGAGTGTACAGGGTGGGGGATGGAGACCTGGGGGTGCAAAATTTTTTTATTGGTTTTTAAAATTGACCAATCAGAAACAACCAAAAGTCACATGTTTAGTACTTATTTGGATTGACCAATCACAAATAACTCATGGCAAAATAGTCTCTGAGGGTAAATTGCCGTCGACGGCAAAATAGCCACTGCCTTATCCTAAAGGCAAGGCACAATATGTTGTTTACAGCATAAAATAACTACATACATTATATCACTGTATAATGCAACAGTTACCTATTTTCAAGATTACTTGCACCTGTATAACTTACCCATATGCAGGAAATATTACATACCAATGATAATATCAACTGCAATGACCAACTTTCCGCATGCAACATAACTTTATGATGTGGGATTTCCATATGCAAATTAATCATCAAACTTTCCCATTTGCAACATTACTCAATTCTATAAGCCATGGCTCACCTGTACGCAGCATCACTTTCTTATATGCAGCAAACGTTACCAATGGCTCTGCTAGGAGAGCCAGCTAGTTTCTGAATATTAGAGCTTCCCTTCCTTAGTAAAAAATTCTGACTACACAGCCTATACTCTCTGTTATTAGCAAGTGGCGTGCCTAATGTGTGCTTGTAATGCTGTTTATGCTAGCTAATCTGCTAATTGTCTTCTGGATGCAGGAAAATTTTTGTTGTTATGCATAGATAGAGCATCATTGTGTTTTAATCCAGAATAATTATTGTATACACTCGCTTGTAGGTTGCACCAGTGGATAGGTCACACCCCTAGTTTGTGACTGTCAAAGTAGGTAATTGTAATTGACCCATGCATAGGTCGCACTGCTTGTTTGTGCTTATCAAAGTGGGTATTTTTGGTTGATAGTCTACAAATCACTCTGTAACAATAAAAGCACATTTGATGTTTCCATGCAACAGGTTAAAGTATGCAAACTACCAGTAATAATAATAACCTTTGAATTTCTAATTAATGGGATTGGCAACATTAAATTGGATCTTTTTGCAAACCAGATTTAATTTGAACTGATTCTATGCATATCTCTTGACAAGAGTACTGGTGTATGTGTTTATGTCCAGTGTGTAGGTCGCACCTAGCTAAAATTTTGGCTCAATTTTTGGGTAAAAAGTACAACCTATATGCGAGTATATACAGTAGTGGTGAAAATTATTGATCTCACTCAACTCCTCTTTCACAAATCAAACACTCTCAAACTTAATGATATATTTTTCTAGAGACAGCTATTTTTATACACAAGTGTCTTACCAATAAGCTACCAAACTCGCAGAGTTCTTTTTTTATTCAGCAAAATCTCAAAATTGCTTTGAAACTTTTTTGCAGTCAAAGTGACAATTACTTTATTAAAAGAACTAACACCTCATACAGCAGGAGGTGCTTGAGAATATGTGGACCTGTGTGGGACCCTTTTGTTTCTGTAGTCAAGTGCGATTTTCTTCTTTTGCTTGCAAACAATGGCAGCTGACTCCAAGACTGTATTGGTCATTTCATTGTCTCCTGTCAGCAATATCAAATTTGTTTGGTGTTTGTATTGCTTTGCTTTCTTTTTTGTTTGTTTTATGGTATTGTTGATGTGAGCAAAATAACCTGAAACTTCAGAGTTACTGCTGCTGATATCAGGGTAGGCAATTTTATTTTTCTTTAAATTGTACAGTGTATCATCAGCAAGATGAGACATATTAGTAAATAAAAAAAGGCATGCAGCCGTCAGAACAGATACTCGTTAAAACATGCCTGATTTTATCTAAAGATAGTAAAAAAACATTGGGCACTGCACCTAAAAACAAACCAGCAAAGTGATGAAATAGTATGTTTCTATCACATGCCCACAATAAAGCAGAGGAAATTACCCAGAAGTTCTTTTCCTAAGAGCATGAAGCAATGTTTTTGGTGCTAGTAAACAGGCACAGTAGGCTGTAGGCATACTGCCTATAGTTGGCTTACTACAGGTGTAGTATGCCTGCACTATGCTTGCTATGCATGTACCAAGCCTACTATGACTTTTTGATGTAATTGCAATATGAGGCCCAGGTAGTTACCAGATGCATGCTGTGCCTTGACTTGTAGATGCTAAAACATAAAAATGGAAAAAGACTTGAGCATTTCTGTAATTTGATGTGAGTACCCACTTCAATTGTTTTAGATTGACACAACTATCAATCTATTGATTATGAATTTTCTGGTACAGTGCTAGGTGGTACAATGGACTGAGCATCAAGATTTATCATCACAAGAATGAGGGTTGAGCATTATGCAGCCAAGTCATACCAGCATTTTTATTTGAGCTCATGTGTTTGGTACAAATTAAAAGGCTTGTGCAACCATAGTGACATGCGTGTGTGACTACTCACTTGAAAATTGTGAGGTCACTTCAATCCCTCAAGTTTGTTGTTTCTCCTGTGTTCAATGAGTTAAATAATTCTCATCGTGACCAAGCTTTTTTTGTAGCTGTATTTTCAACTAGTTTATAAGCTGTTAAATATAAGCAACAATATTATAAGTAGTACGATTTAAAGAATGACTCCAGCTATTGTGCGAACTGTATGCAGTTGTTTAAAATCATTTTCAAATTCATTTAGTTCTTGCAGCTTCTTAAAAAGGTAAGCTAAGTATGATTTGATAGTAAAACAGATAACGAAATTGCTGAATGAACCATAATCAGCCACTGCCTTGTATTTGACTACAAACTTTGCTGTGCGTTGTGTTTTGTTGATAACTTTTCCTGGAGTTTTTGTTGTAGTTTGATAGTACCAGTAGTTACAACCAATACTTGATACTACTAGTTTTTGTCATAGTTTGATAGTACAAGTCACCAACTTGGTACCTGCAGGCACCAGGTCACCCCTGGAGACCACATGAATCGTCTTTTTGCCTATTCTAAAAATCTCAAATAGCAGGACTAGTTAATAAGCTGCATCTGATTTTTTTGCTATTCTTGTTTAAATCACACTTACGTGTAAACTAAAGGTGACAATATAATTTTAAAAAAAGCTTGTTTAAAAAATATTTAACATAAATGAACTCCGACCTAGCATGCTTTAAATGTACCGTAAGTATTGTTCACATACCCAAAACGTAGACTCTGTGGATACCATACAAACAAGACAGAAACAAGTTGAAAAAGAGGGGATAACTGTCCCAAAAAGACGGCAGAAAACAGAAAGAAAAATTTCATTTGCTTGAATAGGAGGAAGAGTTTTTTTTTAACACTATGAAAGGAACTTATGTGTGTCTCATTTTCAGGGCGACCATGGCAAAGGTAAAGTGGCACCATATGGAGAGACATTTCACAACATACCGCACAAGCTACCATGCTAACTACCCTCAGAGCTGTGCCCTATGAGCATAGAAAGCCAGCAAATTAAAGGTAGTTTTGTGCAAATAGCAATGTTTTTTGCAAGAAACTCAAAAAGCAACTGAATGAATCGGTGGACAGCAGCAGTATGGCACAATTGTCTTTATCAGAATAGGGATTTTTCCATAAAACTAGAACTTCTGACTCTACTGCCCTAAGAAACAACTACGACGAGAGTTGACGTCAGTAAAGGAGTTTTTGGTGGAGATAAATGAGCTGCTGGAAAACTGGTATCATTGACTACAGATGGCATTCTTACAATGATTGGCGGACATACAGGATTTATTGCACCTTGTAAAGGTGACAGAGTTCTCAATTCTGCTGCATTGTTCACCAGCTGGCTTTATGAAGAAAAGTGATTGCCTTTGAGCATGTGATGACTCCTATTGTGCAGCATCTCCTTCAGAGGAAAACAGCACAGAACGCTCTAGTACTACAATACTATTGGAGAAGCTGTCAGCTGATTGTGGTGACCTGTTATTACACACGCAAATCCAATAATTTAGCATAAGACGAATTCTACTTTTGGGTAACATCAAAGAGTTTATGCTGTCCAGAGGGTAATACATCTTGTTGCCAGGGGATGCTGACTGGACACTTGACCTTGCATTTTTAACAAACATTACTGGGTGAATAAGCAGTTTGAATTGTGAGCTGCTAGTCAATGGCAAGACTGTTGCTGTATGATAAGTGCTTTAAATGCAATTGAAGCCAAGATGAAAATTATCTTTCTGCATATACAGAGAAAAAAATCACTGCACTTTCCCTCTGTGCAAATGGTCCTGAAAGACAATGCTTCTGCGTTTGAGATTCTTGAAAACGTTGCTGTAAAATACTGTCTGGTTTTAAAAAGACTCGGAGTAGAGTTCGAAAACAGGTTTTGAGACTTAGATCAGTTTGATGCATTGTGTTGTGTTCATTTTTAATCTTTTCATGTGCGTGGACATATCAAGTATTGCTGAGCAGATAAGTGGTATGTTTAGCGTGGATGGTGGACACATAAAGATTAAAATAATTACATTGCAAAATGACCTCTACCTCAAATTCTACCTATATGGATGCACCAAACTTTTGGTGTCTTGTTGACACAGAAAAGTACAATGGGGTATGCACAACAGATTGCAAGCTTGTGTGGTTCAACTTATCGTTATGAATCAGTCTTTTCTGACATGAATTTCATCAAAAACAAACTCGTAACTCTGCTCACTGATGCACATCAGGAAGACTCACTCCAGAGTTGCAGTGTCATGTTACACACCAGAGGTCAAGTTACACACCAGAGTACAATTCGTTAGTAAACAGTGCACAATGCCAGGCTTCCTTCTAAATGGCAAAGAAACATACCAGATTTGGCGTCCAGTTCTAAAGAAGTACTTTATGACGTTAAAATGGATCGTTTGATAATGTTAAAAATGCTGTATATTTGGAGTCAGGTTCAAAATGTAATCAGATTTATTTAAAAATCTGTAGGTAAATTTTTGTATTTTACACGATTTATTATTAGTACTGACACGGAGCAAATTAATGCATGATTGGTTAAAAAATATTAGTGGCTATTGAAAATGGAACATTGTGATTTCCTAGGACTGTTGTAAAAGTGAACATTTGAAGATGTTCATGTTCGAAAACAGGAAAAATATAAAGAAATGAAGCATTTAATCCGACACCCTCGCCATTAGACACAAATTATTATGGAACAGAATACTTGCTTTGTAATGTTCTGTAAACCCGTTATTGAGACATCCTCGCTAATGGGACTTTATTCACTGGAACAAAATGGGTCTATAAACGGTAGTTGACTGTATTGATCTGTTTCTTGTTAAATCATTGTTGGTATTTATTGTGGGTAATATTAACATGATCAGTGTCTTCACATAGCTAAATATTAATAATAACATATAGTTATTGGTAAATCTTGCGAATTGGCTATTTCAGAATTGTGTATCAAACTTGTTGCTCTTTGCCTTAATCGGTACCTGGGATGTAGCTCTCGGTTTTAAAAAGATTGGTGACCCCTGGTTTATATAGATGTAGTTATTGGTTCCAGAAATAAGATAATCTTTTTTTTACTCTATTTAAAAACTATAGCTGTGGGAGTGCTGAGTGAGCTAACTACGGATTTGTTTTTAGACTGGAAAGCACATCTGCACTTTCATCTTCTCTTCCATTTCTTTTCAATAATCCTGTACTTGGGATTAGTTTTGAAAGATCCATATGGTATTTAGCACCTTTATCTACAAGAAGTTATCAATCATCCAATAGTTGGCCTAATGTTAGTTGCATGTGTGGGAGTTTTCACAGCAAAAGTAATACATTACAAATGCAAACTGAAAACTATAAAGCTAATTAATTGTTTTAGTATTAAGTACTGCTGTATACAACTAAAACGCGGAAATTACGTGGAATTTAACCGACTAGCTCTAATCCTAATTGTGATCTTAACTCGAACCCTATCTCCAACTCTGCAAGGTGATTTTAAACGCGTTTCAGTAGTGTCCAATTCTATGGGACCCTTTCCGCGTTTCAGTTTCTTCCAGTGTGGCTTTATAAGAAAAGCTACCGTTACAAATTGACAGCTGTGACACTTTATTTCTTGTAGCAAATTATATAATGTTTCTGCATTTTTTATTTAGCACAATGACAGCTTCTATTTTTTTTAATTTGTGGCAACCTTGCTCTTTTGAAGTTGTTTTGTCACTCTCAACTACTTTTTTTATTTGTCCATGTCTATGTTTAGTTGCCTTCCTAGACTTTATATTGCCTGTCTATCTGGTTTGACAATAAATAGTTCTGTTGGCCAAATCTCTTTGTGTGGGGCTAATAAAGCTATATATTGTGTTTAAATGTTTTAATTGGACCATGCATGTGAGTAAGAACTCAGCTCGCAGTAATTAACAAGATTTCTCGGTCTGAAATGTTCAACAAATTTAAATACGTGGTGACATTTTTGATATGTGATCATCATTCGTGTGGATAGTTAATTTTGTAATTGCCAAGTTAGTTTCAAAGCTAAAATGTTTGGTTAGAAGTTGTAATTTTTTTGCTCAGCCGATGCAACTTTTTCCAAAATTCTCAAACGTGAAATTGAAGATGAGAAAAAGAACTCGTTAATGGTTCCAACTCCAACTGATGGGTGGATGATTAAACAGAAAGAAGCAACTTGTATTTTAACAAAAACATTAGACAATGATCGGTGAATTGAATGATATATTCTCTCTAGTGCTGTGTTTAAAACTGTTTGCCATCAAGGTTGTGCAATATTCAATACAATGACGACATCTCTCGAATCACTCGAAGTGTCTGCAAAAAACTGTAAAGCAAACCAACTAAAAAATTGATGTTCTTACTATATTTTTTCTCAAGTCACTGCACTTTTATTGTCAACCTCTTTGCAAACACTCTATGAAGCAGTTACAACGTCGCATCTACGTCATATCACAAAAACATAAATAATATAACATATGATGAGACTATTCTTTTAAGCAGAAGCAGAGCCACTTTAATGAAAACGCAAGGAATGAGCTGTGTTAGATGTTTTGTTGCAATGCTTTTCATCTTGTCTGTTCCGCTAAGGGTCGCTTTGCTACCAGTGCATCTGTAACATTTGTTCTATGAATAGATGCCATATTATATCAAAAAATTTGACATTTCTCTGCATTTTTAGTATTGAAGTTTCCTTTAATGTCAATGCCTCGGTGCCTCCTATTGACAAAGATGAACCAGAAGTAGAGGTTAGCATGTGTTTATTATTATTATTTTTGTGGTACTATCAGTATTAGCGCTGTATGACTACACCTATTTATTTGCGAATATTGTCTAATAAAGTCTACGCGGTAATAGGTTTTATAGACGTATTTGGCATTATGAAATTACAAGCTATCAGGTTACTAGAGTCGCAACACTAGGAGACTCTTTTCAAAGCAGCGTAAAGATTAATTTAAAATGTGATAATTATGAATTATTTTTGCAGCACAACATAGTTTCTCAACCAGATTTTTCAGTTGAAATAAGAAAGTCAACTTGCTCAGAAGTGGTTTTATTATTTGAATGCTATTTTCCTGATGAGTCCTCCGATGAAGGTATTGGCTGTTTTTGTTTGTAACTGGTTTTAGAACGACACGATCCCGGATTACCAGAATTTCTGTACATGCGTGATGGCAACATCAGTCTTTACGTTGTGAAAAAAAGGTTCGGACATTGCTAGAACAGCCTTGTTACTATCATCTTTTGCTTGGCCGCAATGCATGTCTACGCCTTAAGTCAAACTACAAATGGTGGCCTGTTGCATAGCTGATTTAAACAAAAGCTTTGATCAATAAGACAAAAACGTTATGTTTCGCTTTAAATTCCTCAGAATGCCTCTTCAGTGTCCGGTTCATTGCGTTGCCAGCTATCATTTGACGTTTATTTTTAGACCATGATGGGGTTTATAGTATACGTTACCTTACTGTCCACGAAGGAAAAGCGGAGGATTCATCTTACGTAATTGATGCTGATTTCGTGGATCCCGTAAGTAGTGCATCTGCAGTATCCTGCCAACGTGCAAAAAATAATTATTTCGTGATTGAACTTAAGTTCTACGTACAGCAGTCAAAAATTTTTTTCGCAGACCTTCGTAGCAATCACATCACCAGAAAGGCATTTTTTTGTTATTTTCTTAATCTAATGGGAAAATATCCTATTTGCAGAAATCTTTTTAAGAAGAAACGACAAAACCTAGCGACTATATGGAGCTTGTGAACGAAGAGTTCATATGATTGTATCCATTCTTCTACTTATTGTATAAAGATCATTGCGGTTAGCCATCCCCATCTTGTAAATCCAAAAAGACAGCTTTTGAGCAAATGACAGTTCCCTTTAGTCCGACTATCATATCGCATGCAACGTGACGCTTTATGCATTAAATCCACATTGTTTTAACTACAAGTTTGATGCGTTCAATCTCACCACCAGTGGTGGACATTGGGTGGGGCAGCTGCCTCAGGACCCCCTTTTCAGACTTGTTCGAAATATCGATGTGAAATTGTTTTACAAAAAAATTTGTTTTTATACAAAAGAGAAATATTGTTTTTCAAAAAGTCGCCGTTAGGTTAGGCCAGGAATTCTCCGACAAATTTTTATTCAAAATTTGGGCGGCTGGGTACCTTTCATGATTTCTTGCCTCAGGCCCCTAAAATCTTCAATCCACCATTTGTCGTCGTCGTTTGAGCTTTCGTGTTATGTGGGAAGATTTACATAAACTGCGTAAGAATTTATGTTTGGCTTGCAAGTCTTCAGTTAGACTGGGTTACCACGACGAGTAGAGTACTTGGCCTTGCCCCCTGTCTGCCACCACAAAGACGGACGCATCCCGTTGGGTTGCCTTGCCCAAGGACAGCAAGCAAGCTTGCCGGCCTGTGCTCCACACCATCTCTTTTGTGCTGAGAGCCGAGCATGAAAGCTGTGAACAACATTTTTTAAAGTCTTTTGGTATGACTCGACTGGGGGAAACGAACCCCGGGTCTACCGACTGCAAAGCGGACGCTCTAAGCACTACGCCATCGCGCCGGTGAAATCCACTACTGCTCACAACGTACGGACTCGAGCCGGTTGTACACAATTTACTTTTTTGCACGGTTTTGTGCGTTACTTTCTTGTGCATTTCTGCACGAAAATTTTTATTCGCTCGGATATAGTGTCACTCAGTATGCTTTGCTGTATGAACACGAGGTTTTGTGCCTAAAATACGCACTCAAGGATTTTTGTGCGATTTTCTTCGAAAAAACGAATACGCTTTCGCAACGTCTTTTGCAGGCAAAATGAGATGTTTGGACAACAATGTGTACCGTAAAGCACCCTATGGATATCTGAGCGGATAAAAATTTTCGTACAAAATGCTTGAAACAAAAAAGATTACTAATCGTGTACTGTGTACAGTCATATTATGTTGTGTGAAGTGCCAAAAGTTTTAATCATCAATTAAAATTAGTGAACCGAAAATCGCCAATACAAGCGTTAACATTTTAGATTAAAACTCCTTTTATACGATGAAAGCATCGTGTGTTATTAAAGCTTGTTACCTACGTAGAATTTGAAAAAATAGGCTTAACTTGTACTGGCTATATGCTTTATTATTGGAAAGAAAATCCATTTTTACGTTCAGTTATCGATGTGCTAGTTTGCTATTGTGAACTTAATCCATTTACTATTTTTTTAGAATGTTTACCACTACATGCTAGCGTATTTGAAAGCAAGAGGAATAACAAATGACTTTGCCGAAGATCTCGTTGGCATTGCCACTGCAATAGAAAATAAAGAATACATATCTACACTAGAACATTTGCAAAACTTTGTCAGTTGCCGTTAGATTGTGACAGTACCATTGAAAATGAAAACTAAACGAACTTTTTCGAGCTGTTGTCGCCTTTCCGAAGAACTCTGGTGTTAGATGCGATTGGCAACTCCATGCCTCGCAATTTGCCGAACAGAAAATAAAGAGCTACTGCAATTAAGTTTTCGGTATACAGGCGTAGTTGATTTCCTTGAGCATGTGGTACAAAACATGCTCCTCGGCCCACGAGCTGGAGTTGTGAAATTTCCCGTTTACCATATCGTGAGAGGCGACCAACGGGAAGCGATCTATGGCAGTACGCTTTGATGTGAGACCATCAGTCTATATTTATGACCGGTTCCAAATCGAATGCCACTTGCACGTTGCGTGATTTGTGATTGGGTTGCGGTTTGAGCTGAATGGTTTACTATTGAACAACTGCTCCGTCCTGTGTTTTTGTAAGGTCCGGCGAGAGCAGATGATATCGGCTACCAGCATGGTGCGTGGTTGCCTACACGATCTTGATTACATTCGCAATTTCTTTTTCAAAGCTACAACGTTGTCGTAAAACGTAGTGTGGCAGGATTAATTTTTTTGTAAAAAATATTTTTCTTGTCTAAACCGGTAAGGCCTGCTATGATATCCCGGTAAAACCCCAAGTGAAAAATAATTTCCAGTATAGGTTTTTGCTGAATTAAAATATTCGGACAATCGAAGTCTTGCAACATTATTTAAAATTGATGCGAAAACAAGTTCCAAAAAGTTATCACGTTTTTTGCTAAGAAAGTAAAGACGGGCAAAGCAGACAATGTAAATGACCTTTTTGATATCTTTGTGGCAATTTTACAAACTTTTCTTCAGATAGGGTTGGATTGTCCGGATAACGGTTAACCGATTAACCGGGAGTTTTTTTGCTATCCGGTATCTGAATGTAATTCTGTTGGTTAACCGGATAAAAAGATGCCTTAATATTAAATCAATATCTTAACAGGCTAAAACCAGCTCCTATAATTCGGATAAAAAAAGTATCGTTGCTAATGCGTTAAACGTTTTTTGGTAAGTTTGAACATTCTTTGTTGAGTGGAGGCTAACTCCCGCTGAGCGCCATTAAACCTTTGTTCACACTTCTATTGCCTTATTTTGCAACTGCTCTTAAAATGCAAGAGTAAACTACTCACGCGCCACAAAGAAAGCAAAAGGAATGATTACTTTAATGGAAGACTGCATTCGCATTGTGAGGTAAAGTGTGCAGGGCTTGGCTGTAAAAAGATTTCGGTTAAACTCTAAAAGCTTTGAATACAACCTGGGGATATTTTCCACGATCAAGAAATGGTGAGAGGGTAAAATGAGAAACCTGCGAAATCACGATTACTTGTAAAGGTGGATCTATAGGAGCAATGAGAAACCACCTTTATTTAAAGCATAAGATTCTTGCTGACACAGAGAAGGCAAAAGAGTAAGTTTTTTTGGAAAACAAAAGTTCCGCGAGCACTAGCACAATGGAAAACTTATAAACCAACCAAAGAGTCGCTGGAAAGGGTTGTTGCAGAGCTAGCAGCTGTGGACAGAATTTCTTTCAACACCATATTGTTAAAAATAAAGAATCTCCGAGGAAAGCTGAGACCTTCACTGCTGTCCTTCCAAAGCTAGTACAAAGAATCCAATGATTCAGCAAAATTTCTTTAATGTACAAACTTCAGAGCAAATGACCGATAGTAAAAGCAGTAAAAACTAATCAAGGGTTATCCACGTCGTAATTCTAGGCAGTAAAAATTTTAAACTACATCGTTGCTTAATAATAATTCACTAAAAAACAAAAGTTTCTACGGTGTCGGCGTTTATAAACAAAATCGCGAGAAAAGAAGAAAAAGGGTAATTACGGTGCTGAGACACATATGTACTTGTAAGCAACTACGAAAAGCATTTTTGGCAAGAGGATAGCAATACAAAGAAAATGATTGAAATAAAGGGGCTGAAAAATTCTGTTTTGTCATTCTTGATGGATACACAAGCAAAAGATACATCAACTTAAACTTGCTCTATGATTTAGACCTGGTTAATTTAGGAATGGCAAGAATCAAAAGGTTCTATGCCAGCTGAAAGAGAAGAAAATTTGGTGAATGAAAGATTGCATGAGTTTAGCCTCAAGACGGAAAATATTGTTGCAGCTACAACAGATGGAGCTAGCGCGAGAAAGGGTTTTGGAGGAATGATTTTTTGCGTCTACCTGCTTTGTTTGGCGTATGGTTATCATATAGCAGTAACAGATTTCTTGCATGCAAGGCAAAATCTCTTTGAAGGACTAGAAATAGAAAGGGAAAATGATAATACTGGATCGGATTCAGAATTTTCTTCCGAAGAGGAGATAGAAGTTGATAAAGCTGCTGTAGATCTTGTAGAGAGTGAAGCAATTGGCGTAGAACTTCAACGGTTTGTTGCGGAAGTGATAGGAAAAGTTAGAACATTGGTGAAGATGTTTCGCGAAAGTCCTCTTAAGGACAAAATTCTGCAAAAGCATATCCAAGCACAATTGAATACAGAGCTGAAGTTTATTCTAGATTCAAAGACTAGATGGAACAGTCTTTTAGAGACGATGAAAATATTTGTAAGAGTGAAAAAATGTATCAGAATGGTTCTTGTCGAAATTGGAACTTGTACTACCATTACAGACGCAGAAATTAAAATTCTCCATGATCTGATTGATGTCCTTGAACCTGCCAAACACTCTGTAGGTGGACTTTGCAGGAGGAATCTACGCTTCTTGCAGTTGAACGGATTCATGATTTTGTGTTTAAAACTCTCTCTTAATTCTAATTTTACGTACTCGGCATCTCTCAAGTCTTATCGTGCGGTAAGAATCAAAGAAAGGAGATTATTTTCATGATTCTAATTTTCTAATGGAGAACAAGCTTGATATATTTGGCGAATACGAAAACAAAAACATGATGTACACTCTTGCAACAACCCTAGTTCAAAAGCTGTTTGGAGTAGCAGAACCTGGTCCTGGAGAAGGCAGCCAGTTTGTGTCACTCGCTTCTACTTCAGTACGTAGAGAATCATCACGTGAATCTCTCAAGGAAGAACTAGAGAAAGCTATCATGTCAGCATCAATTCTAGCTACTCGTCCTTCCATTGCTTCAAACCTAAACAGAAGTATGGTCCAAAAGGAATGTGAAGTGTTTGAAGCTTCTGGGAGACGACCTGCCAATCCTAGACTCTCTATGAAGCTCTGCTTACTACCGGTATTTAGCCCACTTCTGTGGAAGCAGAAAGAGCATTCAGTGTATGTGGACTCTTTGTTGCAAAACTCCGGTCTCGTCTACATGATTTCACAATCGATGCATTGTGCTTTATAAGGAATGCGTTGCAGAAGCAATAAACATTAAATCTGCGTCATTTTTTTATATTTGCTCGTACTGCGTGTGTGCGTATGTCTACAATAAAACTGTACAATAATTTTCTTCATATTTAGCAGTTATTATCCGGTTAACCGGTTAGCTAAATTCCAAATATACGGATATATCCGTTATCCGGATAATAATAATTATTGATATCCGAACTAGCCCTATCTTCAGGTGTGACCTTAGCAGATACCAACTCTCAAATGGAGGTTTGGTTTTACTGACCCTGGCCTGGTACCAAAGTTTTGAGTGTCAAAATCACTAGCGAAAAAAGGTAAATTTTATTGCCAGGGATAAAGGTGACCTTTTTTGATGGTAATACACCCGTAAGGACGATGCTTTTTATGGAGAGCACCTTGATTTTCTTCCAAACCTAGTATTTTGGGGAGCAAAGTGAAATAGACTCGACCCAACATTTTGGAAAGTCTGGCCCTTAATTTGATTCCCAGTTCCGTAGTTACCCCCCTGGACCGTACTATTGTTGAATGCTGGACATGCAATGTACCAACCCTATTTTCTAGGTCCAACGCTATTTTGGGACAGGCAGTGCTATCTTAGGTTTGCCTCGTTGCATAAGCAGAATCAAAGGATATCAGTAGGTAAAAGTTTTTTACCAACGGCCATTATGATATTGTCACATACTTGCAGGAATCAAAGCTAACTTCCAATTTCATTAAAAAATTTTTGTTGTTTTTACAAAAAACTGTGCAATGGGTTGTTTTAGTTGTAAACACATAGGCCCATCTCTGTATTTTTTACGGGGTCGGTGTGGAGGTTTCGAAAAAACCTGGAAAATTGCCAATGTGATGCCTATTTTTAAAACAAGACAGATCCTACCAATTATAGCCCAATAAGCTTAACCTCTTATGCGTGCAAGTTAATGGAATCTTGTCTAAAAGAAGTGTTTTGGAAACCGTATCTAAATTAGACCTAAACAGTTTGGCTTGTACCTAAATCATCGCGGGAAAACCAATTTTTAGAATATTTGGAAGACATCACCTCAGCTCTAGAAGAAAATAAGAAGGTTGATCTTGACTACTTCGATTTTTCTAAGATTTTTAACACCATCCTGAATGTAGGGGAGGTGAAAAGTAATTTCAGACAGAACAAGAGAAGCAGTTTGTTGAAAAGGTTGGGAGCCACTGCTCTACATGTAAATCTTCGGAAGGTTTCCCATGCTTGCTACCGAGGATTTCTTTGATATACTTTTTTGAAAGTGTCTCTCCAACCTTGTCGGCCACTAGACAGATTTTCCCGTTGGCTGGTACCAAGGTGAAGTTGTTTGATAAATTGTACCAAAAGCATTATGACATCATAGAACAAGTTGGAAGCGTTCTATGATGTCATAATGCATAATTATACAGTATTTTACGTTGTAGGTCTGAGGGATTCGACTGAACCATTGTTAGGGGTCAAAAGTCGCTAAAACGTGAAGCGGCCCTATGAGACCAACAATTTTTAACTTCAAAATAAACACTTAGATCGTCGTGATATTTAAATTCTAGCGAACAAATACTTGAGCCAAATAACGTAGTCAGTGAAAAATTTCTGAGAAAAGAGTCGCAAAATTTGTACATTTGGATCACATTTTTGATGATGGTCTTTTCGTTATTTTTGGTTGGAATCAATGGCAGAAGCAAATTTTAAAGACATTTGTTCAGTTTGAGCTTGCACGACAACCTTTTGTAGAGTGTTCTACGGAATTCAACCAAAAATAAACTTCACATTTTTTAAAAGGTGATTGCCCCCTCGGCCCCCTGGATACTTCCTTAACAAGAGTAGTACCTAGTTTGTAAACATACTAATGTATGCTTGGAAAGATAAAACAAGATGCAAAAAATTTAATACTGAACAATATTTTAATTTACTTTTACCTCTGAAAACTTTTCAAATCAAAAGGTACGATAACTGGGGCCCACTGAAAACTCACGGCATCTTGCCTAGTTAGCAGTAAAACAGTAATAAGCCTGTCAGCTGATTTTCAAAATGCAAACCAAAAATGTCCTACTTCAATGAAGGATATGCAAAAAATAAAATCTTGAATTTGAAGTTGTTTTTCATGCTAGCACGCGGCATTCCAGTTCAAAAGACATCAAATTTTTAGCATTTACTCAAATAAAAGTTATAACTACTCAAGTAGCATTACTTCCTACGCCATCTATACAAGTAAAAGTAGAACTAGTAAAAACTGAAACTACTCTAGTAAGTAGCTCGTTAGTAGAAAACTTTCTTAACGTAGTTTACTCAAGTAAAATCACTTCACTACGGATGACCGTTGGTACTTACTGAGAAAATACAAAGAACAAAATGTGCAATCAAGCTTTAGCAGTGATGTCGTTTTAGACCCTAGAAGGATGAAATATTTTGTAAGTTGGAAACTGGTTTTCGTTTAAGCAGAAAACGGTTTTTCTTTGCCAAAAAATGCAATTTTTTTAAATAATTATCTTTGATTATGACGTCTTGATGACTTTACAAACCCCCTTATGACACTCATTTCGGAGAGGAGATCAATCGTGCCAAGTTTCACGCTCATATGTCCAGTAGTGTCGGAGGAGTTAAAACACATAGTCACACACAGACAGAACTGCACTTTGAAAAGAAGATTAATTTTCTTTAATTTTTGTAAAAATCAAAGTCTTCAATGAAAACAAAACTTCTGATAAGTTGCTTGCTCACCTGTATCATTTCTTACTTTCAGACTTTGAACAACTTTTCAGCGTTTCTGAAGCAGTTGAATTCTGTTTTTAATAAAGATTGCTGCCACTAATTGCTTGCATTTCACTTGCTAATTCGTAGCATGGTAGAGATGCGATCTTACCGAAGCAAGATTAATTTTATTTAAATGGGACGTAAATTAAGTGCCTGATGATTGTTAATGCATAAAACCTCAAATTGCACATTAAGTCTCCTTATTGATATTACACTAAGCTCTGCCATTTCCATGACATTGAGGACTAGGGTGTGTCATATTTTTTTGAAATGTGAGTTTCATTTTGCTGGGGTGGTAAAAACTTGTGATGACATGTTGGGGCGAAAACAAAGCAAAAAATTTGAGTTTAGACAGCATTTACCTGCCTGGAAACAAATTAAATTTTTGAACATTTGAAAAACTTAGCAAATATTTCGTTGGTAAAATAGAGTAGCAAGATCGACCAAAAAGATAAAATTAAGATTTGTTCGGCAACACAAAGCAAATTCTTATCTTCACACTTGAGTTTTTTGTATTTTCCAACACCATCTGCTTTTGCACTGAATTTGCTGCAACAGATTTTCTATTTTTTCGTTTCACTCTTCCTAATTGCTTATGCTTAGATCTCATTTAGCTATACGGATTGGTATGGGAGTAAAACGCTTTTTGTGTAAAACATCACAGTCTTTTAGCATCAGTTGCATTCAAGGTCGGATAAAGATAGATAAGCTG
This sequence comes from Trididemnum clinides, assembly GCA_963675345.1. NCBI lineage: Eukaryota > Metazoa > Chordata > Ascidiacea > Aplousobranchia > Didemnidae > Trididemnum > Trididemnum clinides. The sequence goes on along the minus strand of OY776292.1, from coordinate 22,557,302 downwards.
TCAAAACAATAGGATAAGTTTATGAAGCATTCTTTAGTGATTTAAATTTACTGAGCCAGATATTAACAAGTAAGTTGTTAGTTGAGCAATGTTGCTAATATTCAAACCTCACTGTTTAACAAAAAGAGTCTCAAAAAAATCCGCCGAGTTGCAGTGTGTAAACCTTTGTTATATTAACCAGATTTTCCAGTGTAATTTTTTGTTACCAATTACTTTTTTTTGTGACAAGGTTTTTTAGTCATTCGAAATAGCGCATTAGTTTACATACTAGCAATATCTAAGACATTTTGCTCCCACCAAATCTGTCGGCGGAAAAAACCTGCAGAGGTTGTAGCGGATAACATTTATCAATTTTTAGGTTAACATAGCCTTGATAAAACAATCATGGCAATTGGATGCGATGCAATCAACCTAAACACAGGAAGTGTAGGTGGTATTCTGCATTTCACTGAATGAACTTGAAACGAAAAGAAAATTGGTTGGTGAGTGCTTTACGTACAAATGAATTTCGTTCGCTTTGAGCATGAACCAATGGCGAGGTCCAATCGGAAAACTGCTTGTTATTGTAACTGAGATGAAAACTAACTCATCTTTTGGATTCGTAAATTTGGGAGAACCGCTTATTTAACTGCCAGCTGATGTGATTCAAAATCTTTCATCAGACCAATTTTATGCCTACAATGTAGTCACGGCGATCAAAAGTGGCAGTCTTCCTACTGATTTGGCTAAATTGGAAATCTGTTCTGTCAGTCATGCTAGATGGCTTACTACTGCTCATAGAATTGGTCGAATGTGGGTATCCAAATTTCATCTTCATGAGTCTGATTATGAAAAATTAAAGATGATTGTGGAATTTATTGTCGGTGTTGATATACCATCTCGGTTCATAATTAAAGTCAAATCCAACTACATTGAGGGCCACGGCACATTTTGTTTTAGTAGAAGCAGTTGCAAAGCAAAAGGATAGTTGTGATAGTGTAGGTGTAGTAAGTGACACTGCCAACTATTAAACAATCTGCTTGGTTCGCTTTATGTGAAAATGTTTTACAAACAATGATATCTTTACAAAATAGTACAGAGAAAGAAACAGGTGTCGGCAATGTAATCAAAATCAGAATGAATAAAACCTCAGGTCAAAGCAACACGGGCAATAACTCAGTGAGGATAAGAAAAATTCCCAGCATCAGTGCAGAAGCGACTGATTTTGCTTATCTTGTTGATAGAAATGATCCCCATGAATCTCATTTAACTTGTAGTCTCACAATCAATGAGATTAAGTCATTAAGGCTCCAGCAAATGCCATAACCATGTTGGCCTTGCCATGGTCAAAGTATTGAAAGAAAAGTTAAAAGTTACCGAAGCTTGTGGTAAAGCATTTACTGAAGAGTTAGAAAAGCATAGATAATTGTCGCCGAATACGGTTAAATCATCTGCCCGGTACCTTAGTAACCGGTAGGTGACAATTCTGCGACTTGAAAGTTCGTTCGGTAGAGTTCAACGACTTCCTTCTATGCCCTATCCTTCGGCCTAAGGACTTGCGCTTGAGAAGCTAAGTTGCCAGCCCACTCTTTAACAACACAACTCTATTAATACATAGGCTGTCGCACGCCGACAATCACTGACACCACTCTTGTAGCAGCCGATGGTCCCCCTTCCTTGTAGTAGTGCTTGGCCCTTGCCTTCTAATTCTTCAGACTTCTCGCTTTTCTCTTCACCTCTCTTCTTTTCTTTCTTTTCTGTTCTGTTGTCTCTGTTTGCTTTTGCCTCTCCGTTTTCAAAATAACCCAGCTGTATATATACTTTCCATTTCCAAAATTAAAAAAAATGATAATTTTACTATAAAGTGATTGAATTGTTCATACAACTAGTCCAGACGAATAATTTTGCTCCCATTTATAACTTGTGACGTAAGATCTATGTAATGTTGGTGAATGAAGTCTCTTTCCTACCAGCATGAATTTGATTACGAAACATTCTTGACGCTTAACTGGCACCTAACTATATACGATCTATAAAAACAAATAATGAGTCTGTAAAATAACGGAATTGATCACCCAACCTTTGCATTACAAATTTATACAAAACAGCACTGATTACAAGAACTTTCGAGTAATAAATGCTCCCCTTTTTTCAATAGTTTAATCACAGATCACATGACATGGTATAAATTCCAATATCCAATGCAATGTGCTTTGAATAACAAAGAAATCAAACGTTTTCTATTTCGTATATATGAAAAAACACGATGAATTTTACTTTTAAAATCACTGTTTGTGATCTACGGAGCGCATTGGATTTCAAAAGGCTTCAATATTTGTAAAACTGTTTGCGTGCTTGAAACACACTTTAGCCAGCATCCAAATTAGTTTGTCTGTGATATATGATGTTTTCAATTCTTCTGGGATACATCTCAGTCATATAGGTTTTTACGGCAAACGCTGAAATACAGGGTGGGCCATAAATAACGCACCAAAGCATATAAAACAATTCAGATAATAATAACAAACGTTTTGGGCTTGAAATTAAATTAAATTGAATTGAAATTAAATTTAACAGTTATAGTAACTGATATTGAAATTAAATTTAACAGATACCCAAAGAAAAGATATTTACATTATTTCACATCACAATTTATTTTAAATCTTTGGTGCGTTATTTACGGCCCACCCTGTACATTGACTCTTTATCGCTTTCCAGTGCCTCAAAACAGCATTTTGAAATATATTTCCTCAAAAACAAATAAAAAAAAGCTCTGTGCAGAACAACAAATCTAAACTCATGACCTTCTCACAGCAAATAATTTTCACCTATCGTATTTGACGGCATACAAGATACATTTTCATCCAAAATTTTTGTTCAAAATATTACTCTGCGTCTATTATGCAAAACTGAGGGCCTCCCCTTGGTTGATCTCCTTCCTGACGGTCACTAACTTGGCTTATAGTCAGTACTTCTACCTGCTTTAATAATTTGCGGTAAGAAAAACCAGGTACCAGAAACTATCGAATGTCAAAAAAACTCAATTTTGTTGTCCTGATACATAAATAGTTATTGACTCTTCTAATTAAAAAATCAGTCTTGTTCAGCAATTGTTGAATCGGTGTCTGTTTGATCAAATTTCAAGTCGTAGGAGACAGAATTAAATCCGATAGCAATTACTTCTCTACAATATGCTTCAAATTCTTTATTTATAATTTTTTGCGTTTTCATTGATTTCCAACGTTTGAAAAACATCAGGAAATTTTCTTTTCATTAGCTCGTAGGTGCCACTCGATGCAGGTTTCAGACAATCCAGCATTTTTGCACCAATCAGTTTTCATCACTGTTTGTGACAAAACACGGTTCTTCTTCGAAGTTCGGAACATTGGTGGTAATGTTGAAACCAGAGACGTAGCAGCCGCCCCCCAAACCCCCCAATTGGGGGGGGCCCAGGCCAACTTTGGGGGCCCAAGTTAGTCTGAAATTGCTTTTTGGCTACGTGACTATTTTCAGTTCAGCAGACTTGTTTACAACCGATTTAAACTGTAGGAAGAAATTGGCTTGTGACATCATAAGTGAATGCAACGTCATTTTATCTCGCAGAATCTAGAATATTTCGATTGATTTTCTGGTAGAATCTTGAATATTCGATTGACGTAACAATGCCGTTGTTACGCAACAATCATAGAATGGTCTGGAATTCTGTTTGGCTAGAAATACCGGGACAATATATATACACTGCAGAGTGCAGATAAAGTATTTTATTGACATTGTATGGAATGAAACGTTCAAAAAGTGGTGCTCAAAAGAGAAAAGAAGCAGCCACTGCTCGAGATGCTGTAGCGAAATTGCCCAAGATGACAGATTTTTTCAAGATTACTCAGCAGAGTAGACCTGGCACTAGTACCGAGAGGGATGAAGAAAACTATGGTGTACAAGAAAAAGAAGACTATGACGATCAGCATCAAAGTGATTGTGAATTTCCAGAAAATGTAAGTTGTGATTTACCTGCCAATACGCAACCTTCAATATCAAAAATAACTGAATCTCAATTTACCCCTATCCCTGATGACCCATGTAAATGGCCTGAAAGTATTTCTGATGCTCAACGATGTGATATAGTAAAGCGTGGACCACATCAACTAACAATGAATTTTCCATATAATAACACAACTCCAAGGCGACGTTTTTCCTCCAACCATTATAAACGTGTGTTACCTAATGGTGAAAGTGTTTCACGGTCGTGGCTAGTTTATTCTGGGGAATCAGATCAAGTTTTTTGCTTTTGTTGTAAGCTATTTGGAAAAACACTAAGCCCCTTTTGTAGTGGTATAAATACATGGGAGGGTTTTTCGAAAAAACTGAAAGACCATGAAAACGGCATTTCCCACCAAGAATGCTGCAGTCAATGGATGTTGCTAGCTGAAGGGATAAGAAATTCATCCACTATCGACAAACGCGATATGAATATTTTTTTCAATGAAAGACGTTTTTGGAGAAATGTTTTAGAGAGACTTATCGACATTGCCTTGTTTCTATCGGAAAGGAATCTTGCTTTTAGAGGATCTGAAGAAGTCTTAGGATCTCCTCACAATGGAAATTTTCTGGGTATATTTGAGCTTTTGGCAAGAAGAGATCCGATCCTAAAAGAGCTTCAAGACAGAATCAAGAATAAAAACACTAAAGATCACTATTTGAGTCCTACCATACAAAATGAACTAATTGAATTGCTAGCGACAGAAGTTGAAAAAGAAAATTTACAGCAATTGAAATTGGCAAAATATTTTTCTATAATTTTGGACTGCACTCCAGATATGTCACATCATGAACAAATGTCTGTCATTCTCCGTTATGTACTATGTAATGAAGAAGCTGCTGTTGTTAAAGAAACATTTTTTGGCTACTTGAGAATAAGTGACAGTACTGGGAAAGGCTTGTTGGACGCTTTCTTAGAAAAAGCGACCGAACTGCAACTCGAATTGTCTGATTGTCGAGGTCAGTCATATGATAATGGTGCTAACATGAAAGGAAAACATTCTGGGGTCCAAGCAAGAATGCTAGACATCAATCCCAAAGCTGTTTACGTGCCCTGTGCAAACCATACCCTTAACTTAGTTGTTGTTGACAGTGCTAATTGATCGACGGAAGCATTGACATTTTTTGGAGTACTTACAAGGTTGTATGTGCTGTTTTCTTCCTCTGCTCAGCGTTGGGAAATTTTGAAGAAACATGTGGAGCTGTCTATAAAGTCACAATCTGATACTCGTTGGGAAAGCAGAATTAAATGTATCAAACCTCTTCGATACAATTTAAAAGAGGTGTTGCTGGCACTGAAAGACTTGGAAGCCATTTCCATAGAAAGAAAAGATGGAAGAGCTGCCTCAGAAACAAAATCGTTGATAGCTCATTTATCAAAATGGAGTTTTCTTTTGTCGGTGTTTATTTGGTATGATATCCTATTCCAAGTCAATAAAGCGAGCAAGATTCTTCAATCGTATGGAGTCTCCCTTCATACAATGGAAACGGAAATCCAGGCAACTGAAAAGTTTTTGCAAAACTATCGCACAACGGGTTATGACAGTGCCGCAACATCTGCTGTTGAAATAGCACAGGAATTGGATATTGATCCTTCTTTTCCTCCGTCAAGAAGTGGAAAGAAAAGAAGATTGCTTGATTACCAAGGTGAAGAGGAACAACGAGCTACTCCTGAACTGAAATTTAAAAGCAACTTTTTCTATCCATTAGTAGACCAGGCTATTATGTCAATAAAGGAGCGCTTTAATTTGTTACGTGAGGTTTCTTCCGCCTTTTCGTTTTTGTACACACGAGACAAACTTTTGCTTGTGCAACAAGAAAATGCTCTTCTTACTTGCTGTAAAGAGTTCCAAAAAAAGTTCGGTGACATTGATTCTGATGAAATGAGCGCTGAGCTACAGCGGTTTGTTTTAATTTTACAAAAAAAACGCAATCTCAATACGGCTCAAGACTTTCTGAACTATCTTCTAAAGACTCATTTATTTGAATTGTATCCGAATGTGTACATCGCACTTCGAATCTTACTAACTTGCCCCGTGACTGTTGCCAGCGCTGAAAGAAGCTTCAGCAAATTGAAACTGATCAAAACTTTTAATAGAACGTCTATGACAGACAGTAGACTATCTTCATTAGCCATGTTGTCAATCGAAAATGACTGCGCCCGATCTCTTGATTATGACAATGTCATAACAGCATTTGCGAACAAAAAGGTTGCTCCAGACTATTTAAATGATACTGTGTTTTTATAACTTTTTCATGTTTTTCAGTGTCATTGCTTTCGTTTCGCAGTGTCTGCATAAATGTCCTACTGAACTCTGGCATCGGTGCCGAATTTTTTATGACTTGCACCTTCGGTATCGGCATGCTTTATTCTGACATTAGCCTGTTTACTTATGTACAAATTGTGGTGTATTTTCTTAATGCAGCTTTTCAATTTTACACCTCTAAAGTGATATGACCTGTGCGCAGGGGCTCTTGCGCTTACTTTGGGGGGGGGGGCCCGAAGTTGGAGTGCTACGGGACTGACGTTGAAACCCAATGATGTATGGTGTGCTTTAAACGTCAGTATAAGTGCATTTCCATAAAAATTTTCTGGTGAAAAATAGGTCTCGACGCAACCACTATACAATGTTATAGGCCTACTCATATTACAAAACTTTGGATCAGATCTGAACAAGTTTGGATTGTACAGTCTGGAAAGTATTTCTTCAAAAAATTCACAACAAATTTTATGAACTTACAATCTACTTAGATCCCTCAGTAAAAAAATTTTATGTAATTACTCCACGGTGTATTAAACTTGCAAACTTGAACATTTTTGAAAACTATTCGGTACAAAAGCATCAAACTAAACGTACTGGTCATTATTAACCCATTTGTTCCGAAATTAGCTTGATGTTTCTGATTTTGCTGTAACTATATTCATTAGGTAATTTGAACCTCAGGAATTCGAATCTGGCATCAGAATTGAAAAATCTTTACTAGTTTTCGAGTTATAGCCCGGTGCCGTACGGCACCCCACGGAAAAGGTAAGTACAAAAACTCATTTCATGATTCTATGGCTTTTTTAGATGTTTTCGACATCAACAAACACTTAATTCCCGAATATTCCTTTATAAATATTCCAATAATAAAAAAAAATACAATATTCTAACTACAGAAAACTAATTTTCAGCCTACTAAAATTTTTTATTTCTTATGGTAATCTATGAAACAGTCAATACATAACCCTACATCACATTTTGAACATTCAACACGTGTTTGTGATTTGCAGGATTCGGCAGCACATTTACGGCGCTTGTTTTGATCAGTAGGTTTTGGCATATGTCCTATATTATGATATCTGGCATCGTCGGCCCCTGGAATGTGACTTGATTTCATACCGCGTGTTAGTGGTAGCACCTGAAATCTTTTTAGGTAAGACAGGGCGATTCCTCTTCGAAATTCTAATTGGTCTATTGAACATCCCGCTCCCCGTGCCAAGATCCAAGCATTTTGCACAGAAACATCAATTGTCCATGTGAATATACTCCACCACCATTTCTTGCCCCTAATTCCTATGCGGTAAGCATTGATATTTTGATCCATTTGATCGGTACCGCCCATATTCCTGTTATAATTAGAGACAGCTTTTGGTATGGGAAGATCAATGTGCTTCATCTTTTCTTTTGACCAGCGACCGACTTTAGATACAGGAGCCTCTCCATAAATGGTGGATGCTACTGTAACCACAGAATTATCCTTCCATCTGCTAATCTTTACAGTTTTATCTCCTATATTCCCAGTGAAAGTCTCTGAGGATCCTCGCGGTTTTTTCTCAAAGCATTTTACTGATGTAATTGGACATGAACTATCTAATCTATTTGCTCTCATGGTACCGGTGCCTTCGTACCCTAAATTTTTCAGTTGAAGTAGAAGTGGAACTGAGGTAAAAAGGTTGTCGCAGTAAATGTGATATGGGAAATGCTTTTTGTCATCCGTAAATGAGCTTAGTAAATGAAGCACAGTGGATGAACACTTTCCAAACTTGGCTTCCAAATCTTCATTTCCACTGTGCGTCTTTCCTTGATAGACTTCAAAAGAAATCAGATAGCCTTCAGTTGAGTTTTGGCACCAAACCTTGTAGCCAAATCGAATGGGTTTGTTTCTTATAGCTTGTTTACAGCTGTGCTTCCCGAAATATTCTATCATCGCTTCGTCGTGTGAGATACTCTGTAATGGAACATAATGCAGCATGAATTTTTTCTGTAAATGTTGAAGAAGCGGCCGTAATTTTGCGTATTTATCTTGTTTGTCAATGATAACATTTGCATTGAAATGGAGGCTTTGCATTATTTTATCAAACCTATCTCGTCTCATAGCGTTTGAAATAGCTTCATTGTAGACATCTTCCGTATGTGACCAGTACATATGTCGACGTGGCAATACATTATACCCCGAAACTATAAGAATTGCGAAGAAAACTTTCATTTCATTCAATGATACGTTTATTGGAGGATAATTTTTAGTCAAACAATATTTTGTCATTTCAGTCATTGTGTGTTCAATGATAAAATCATCATAGAATAACTCAAATAATTGAACGGGGCTGAAGTCTCGGTATTTTGAATAATTATATTCAGGAAAAATTTGAGTGCCCTGAGGAACATCTTTCCTTTCTCATGTAATTTTTGGTTTTTGCTTTTTCTGTGCGTTCCCTGTTTTTCTCCTCTTTGCGTCTGAAGTTTTTTCCATACTTTGATCAGTGTTACTATCATCATTTGGGTCATCCTCATGAGGATGGTTACACGCATCTGTAGTTCTGCAGGAGCAAGAAGTTGGTTTCTAGACAGGTGATGAACATGTTGTAAGCCAACGTCGTCTTCCTTTCCTGAATCTTCATCTGTCAATACTGCGTCATCGGGTGGTTCGATGAAGACATCAGCAGCTGCTGTTGTAGGATCATTGAACAAGATGTCCAGAATTTCATTTGTGGATAAATTTTCCCTGCAATAATAGAGAAAACGCAATTATCAATTCTTGTACCCTCTTCTTCCGTGGGGTGCCATACGGCACTTCAAATGTTGCTGTAAAAGTAAACGTTTCTCACAAACACAGAAATAGGTATAATGATGCATTGTATCGTTTTTCTTTCAGTACAGGCATCCTACTAATAATATCCAAAAGATCTAACTTGTATTTATTCCTAATAAGTTGTAATAAAAGAAATAAAACTTGCCTCTTTTTGGTAGCCATTATAAATATGCATGCAGTTGAAAGAAAGGCGATGCTCTCGCTTCCAAGGTCAAGCAACTACTGTCTAGTGCGTCACGCGTGTAGCCAACACCCGTCTGGTACACGTTCAGTACAAGTTTTGTATCTAACAAGTCTATTTATTTTTTAATAAATTCTAGAATATAGGATAAAAATAGGGTGCCATGCGGCACCGCACGGATTAAATGGGTTAAACGTCTAAAACAGTGAAAAGTGTTTTAGACGTTTAATAAAGTGCTAATAGTGCGGTCTGCCAAGACTTCGCATTAGTGAAATGTATCCCGAAGCGTAAAAAGTTTGAACACACTTGGTAAGGTAACAATGCTATATAATATAACATCATAGCAGGCAAATCTGCACAAGTCTTATTTAACCTCTCATTACCAACCTCTTTTCATTAGCTCGTTGGCGCCACTCGATGATGCTCGAAAGCTTTTTTGCGCCAGTTAATTTTCATCACCGTTGGTGACATAACACACCCCTTCTTCAAAGTTTGGAACATTGGTGGCAATGTTGACACTCAATGGCGCATGGCTTGCTTCAAATGTCAGTTTAGGTGCATTTCAAAAAAAAATTATTGTGAAAAATAGGTCTCGACGTAACTAGAGGAAAGAATTTTTGATCTGGTTTGAACTAAATCCAGTAAAAGTGTTAGGTTTATTTCTTGGTTTCTTAAGTAGTGATTTGATGTTTTGTGAACTAGTACACATTTTCACATTAGTTCTGTGTGAAAAATAGGTCTCGACGTAATTAAACAATATTATAGGCCTATTAATCATATTGCAAAATTCTGGGCAGATCTAAACAAGTCTTGGGTCGTACAGTCTGGAATGTGCTTTTTAACTTTTAAAAATTCATAACGAAATTTTATAAACTTACAATTTACTTGCATCTCGTAGTTAAAAATTTTTATAAAACTACTCTTACGGTGTATTAAACTTGCAATCTTGAACGTTTTTGAAAACTATTACATGTAGGTACAAAAACATCATACTAAACGTACTGGTCATTGTTAAACGTGACAAAGATTGCGTCATATCCCAACAATCAGCTGAACAAAAAAATTACGTAATCTTTGTACATTATTATAAAACTCATATCCTAAAACTTTCGACAGCTCTGGACAAGACAATTGACTCCTTACCAACCTCTGGTGACGCAACTTACAAAACACTTTTAACTTTATACCGATCTATAGTACTCACCTCAGCAATCCCCCTACCGTTGTGCCCAAATGAGTCACCATATACTTTACATATTACCATCTACCCCTTAAACTTACTGTCGCGTTCCAATAAAAATTTTTTGATTCTATCTCAATCTTGACTTACTTTTTTTAAATTGAGGCGACGTATAGTATCGCTCGAATAATTAAGTCTGGTTGCAACTTAATAGCTAGGAAAAGATTGGCTTCCACTAAGATACTTCAACCCACGCACTTCTCTATCACGAACAGAACAAATATATTCACAATACCACTTTAAAACTTTGAATTCCTTCGCTTGCCAAACACAGAAACTAAAGCACTTTATTATATAAATATCAGACTAACCAAAACTAAAACTACCAAAATAATCGCTTGATTCCTGTCACAACAATCACCACAGAACAACCCTCTTTTACTACACTGTACTATTTCTCTCTGTCGCTCTCTGAATGAATAAAAAAATCTTGCCGCGTTATATATACGACTGGAAAATAATCTAGAAATTGCTAGGACATCACGTGACACAGCAAAAACACCGTTAATAAATTACGTAATGGGTAATAATAAAAAAAAAAAATCTTCGAGAAGAAACAAGAATCACTAGAATACACTGGAACTTGGTCACGTGGTCAACCATTGTGACGTCAGAAAAGGCAGGGAGTTACAAATCTATTTATAAATGTAAAAGAAAAAAGGTCTTTTTTCGAAAACAGTCTAGCGAGATTTGGGCTTCAGACAATTTTGATTTACAAATAAAATAATCACTGCAAAAGAAAACAACTAAGCATATATAAAAACTATTCTTTTAACGCAAATTTACTTATTCGTGACACTTACTCTCCACACACCCAAAACCAAAAAATCTCCTACCAACTCGTGACGTCATAGCACCTCCTAAAACGTCGCCAAATGGGTCATTTTGTACTACTAACGACCCATCCATTCTTGACGACATTTGGTTTAGTGACGAGACTGTTTGTCATCTGTCTGGCAGAGTAAACCGGCACAATACTCGAATATGGTGAACAGAAAATTCGAAAGCTATCCAGGAGAAAGAGCGTAATTTACCTAAGCTTTTCTGTGGTGTGCAATCTCCGCTAAAAACATCATAGGCCCATTTTGTTTCCGAGATGATTGAAGAGCAATTACAACAGTTACAGGAGAAAACTATATGAAAATATTTGAAAACATTTTCCTCCCAAAACTCAGAAACAATGCAGTTGTTGGAAATTGTTATTTTCAGCAAAATGGAGCTCCCTCACATTACGCCAGGCAAGCCAGAGATTACTTAAATCAGCTGTTTCTCGATAAGTGGATCAGACGCCGAGCCCTCTGGAATGTGCCACTCGCTCACCTGACTAAACACTGACTTTTTTCTTTGCAGTTTTCTATAGAGTAAAGTTTATTACGCACGAGCGCAAAGCCTCGAAGAATTGGAACTGAGAATTAGAGCATCGTGTGGACTAATTACATCAGATTTATTGCAAAGTGTCGGGCAAGAATGTATCAAAAGATGGCTCAAATGTCCCAAAATTGAAAGCTCTAACGTTAAGGTCTAATATCGCCTGAAAAATGTAAATTCGAGAAGATATTAGGATGTTAATATTTTTCTATTTGTAAACTTTTGACAAACTTGGACAGGACATGAAATTTTTAAAGTGTATACTTACTTTTGAGGCACCCTGTATTTGACAAAATAAAAATTTGTAAAATATTGCAAATTTCTTCTAAATTTCAGATGTATTTCCGGGCAGCTAAATGCTTTTTCTGAATTCAATTTTTTTGTGGTGTTTGTGAAAGTGCTTGTAGGCTATACGGTCTTTATATTACAGCTTGTAATTGATATGTTTGCAGCAGAAAAAGCTCGCAATAAGTGGTTTCAAAAGTTTGGAAGCCAAGTTAACAATCTGCTGCTAAAGTGTTTACTTCGCCCCCGACTACCGGTATACAGCGCAAAAAATTATGCAACTTGGAAGTTTAAAAAAAGCCAGTGCGACTTTTTTTTGTACCGATTTCAATATAAAACTAGAGCCAGGAGTTTTTCTACTTTCCGGTAGCTTTAAAAAATGTTTGTAAGATATTCTTCAACTTCCTTCATTAGCACTAAACACTCTAGTTGCTATCACACATTATTGTTATCACGCGAGAGTATGAATGAATCCACCCTTGCAGGAATATCCCCCATCTGTCAATTTCGGAGAGAAGCGGGAAGATAGGGTTCACCCAGCACTGGCAGGAGACCACATGCTAGTGATCACGTGGGGAAGCTGCTGCCTTGATCGGATTATCGCGTGCTGAAATCGGCTTAAATGGGTTAATTGCTTACCGCTAGAATCCGCTAAAGCGCCAATAAGTGCCGGTAGAAATGCATTGTAAAGAACCAGGAGGGTTCCGAAACGAAATTTCATTTTCTTTCAAACTGTTTTTACAGTAAAATTTTGTTTCGTTTTGCCCGAGTAAAATTCGTTTCGAACACCCCTACACCGAACTCTTTCAAAAAAATAAATATTTTTGAAAGGTTTGACTAATGTGCATTTACACATTATACTGTGGATTTAAGAACTTCGGGAATTACTGATTCACTTGTTTCGACTCACCGATCATCGCCGAATTTTAGACGAAATTAGCTTGTCCAAATTCCAAAGATTTACTAGCAGTGACGAACCGAAACTTTGCAAAAAGGGATCTGCTTCAAATTTTTACTTTCATTTAAAGAAAATGCTTTTTTTCACCAGTACCGTAGATTTACCGCCAGCGGCAAATTCAAAGCGAAAAGTCAATTGGTAAAGTATAGTTGGGGCTTATGTCCCTCTTAAAATTGTGTCAGCACTTTTCGAAAAAAATAATTCCATGAGCTGAAACTCAAGTTGTTATTCTGATTTAAAATATGAATTGGTAGCCAAAAGAGGTCTTTATGCCCAAGTCGTGCGGGAAATGATTCCTAAATCTGGATTGATTGCCCCCGAAACAAATATAGAATTTTTGTAGATTAGTGGAGCGTAAATAACGATCACCACATCAGAGTTAATTTGTAATGGTTTCTTCTTTTTATCGACACGCTACCAAAGTAGTGTACAGACAATAAACTGCCACTTTTTTCCGCTTCGCGTGATTGCTTGTGCATGAACGAAAAGGCAGCTTGTAATGGCTTATTGTTATGTTTAGGCATAATTCTACTACGTTAGAAGCTCATGGCTTGGCTTATATTAAGTTTGGAATGAAATTCAAGTGACTGTATGTGTATTCGTTGTACTGACGCTTGGTCCAGTCCCTGAGTAAATCATAATGATATGATTACAATCTTTCGTTGGACTAAAATTTATCATCACAATCTTCTTATTATCGGCTGCGAGGTGTGAGGTAATAGAGCCCACTAGTTAAGCTCTTAGATCATTGCGCAAATATGATAACCATGGATGCATTCTGAATGACCAAGCAGAGCCGAAATTTGATCAGAGGTCATGCTTTGGATTAAAAAGATGACTTGCGCTGTCCGTAGCGATATCAAGGAGTGACTGATGACTCGAAGACCACAAAGTTACTCTGTAGTCTCCTAGAGCTTTCGTCTATTGTCGTCTAATCCCAAAGTGCGATAAGTTAAATAATTTTTTATCAATCTAGAAACTGGTGATAATTTTTGTGTGGCAACACTGAGCGAAAATTCGTTGCTCCGTCTTGCTTCGGAGAAGCATGCTTTATTTTAGGGTCAATGACCTTTACAAATGACACTACGTGTACCAGCAAATTTGAATGTTTTGTAGGCTGGCAAAATGGAGCAAAGCAGCGTGGTGTTTTGTTGGATGTTGGGATTCGCAAAAAATAAAATATGGCTTGTTTATGATCATTGTGATTAGTCATGATAGCTATAATAAGTATTCATTTGTTGGCAATTAATTGTAGGGTAGTGTTGAAGGACAGTATTTACGCACGTTGGCATAAACGAATTTACAGGCAACTGAGGTAGGGGTTATCCGTTGCTTTTGATCATAAACAACAACAACAAACGAGGTTGGTAGGTGACTGTGGTAGTCATAGACAACACTTCAAATTAAAGTAATCTAGTTTGTCGATGATATACTCGTAATGCCGGGTACTTACATTACGAGAAAAACGAGATGGTCTACGTTTTGGAAGTTATAGTTTTGATATCTAAGTACTACTGGTATCTTACCTTTCAGGGTAGAGCTTAAAGTTTTGGAGCCCATATCCTTTTCAGCATAGTGGCATCAGTATCCAAACTCTAGAACTCTGTTAGGCTTATGTTGAGCACTTGATATCAGTGGTGGATTAAGGATTTTATGGGTCTGAGCCAAGATTTCATGAGGAGTCCCTATTGGCCAAGTACTCTTTGGAGACCTGTAGTGTTTATTTATTTGGAGATTACTTCCATTACAAAGGTCTGTATTAAGAAAATTTGTTGTAAACTAAGACTTCGGCCATAAACTATAAGTGAAGGCCTTTTATTTAAAAATCGTTTTTATTTGTTGGGTTGAAATACTCAAGAGTTGTTCAAATTTAGGGATTCAGTCCAAGAGTTACCACTAAGGATCTTTATTTATATTTGGGATCACTATTTTGCCTGGCCAAAAAGCAGTTTGAGGAAGGGAGTTCCTGAAGCAGCTGCTTCATTTTCCTCAATTTATTCCACCACTGCTTGGTATGTTTTACAGGAGCAAGGTGTTGGTAACTTTGATAAATGTGCTCTTGACGTGTGGAAATTCATGAGGCCAATTGTTAATAATGGTCATTGAAGATGGTACTTTTCAATTAAGTTTACCTCAATTGGAATTAAATGATGAAGAAAATAGCAACAGTGATGAATATGATGTGGCTGACAGCCAAATAAGTATGTTTTTGTGATACTGCGAGATAAATATTAAATGATTAAACTTTGATGTTGGGCCTATCGAATAGCTTGTTTATGTGTATAGTTAGCTTGATATAGTGAGGACAAGCAATATACTATACTATCTGAAAGTGCTTTTAGGCCATAGAGCATCCAAATTTAGTGAAGAAAAAGATAGTTTAAGTCATCTCTTTTTTACTTGACAACTTTAGAGAGTAAAAAATTTGTGTCATTCATCAAGGACAGTAGTATTGATCTGTTGATTGCTTCAGAAGTAATGAGCCTTGTTTGAACTTGCTAAACTCAAGATAGATGAATGATGTGGGAAATTGTAGACTGGGATAACACCAAAGCAGTGATAAATTCTAGATTTTTGCTGATAGATGAGTCCTCTATTTTTTAAATTTTATAATCTGGGAATATCGAAGTCAAAAGATAAGGTTAATGATGTATTGCTAATCTTAACCTTTGCCTGCAATTCTAATCCAACCAAAAACACTTTCACATGTTCAAGCAGTCTGAAGGTTTTTACAGAATTCTACATAGTAGTTTCTTCATGTAAAATGGCGATGCTATGTTGGAGCTGCTGACACCTATTCGTTAAGGTGCATCAAAAATGATTGTTTTTATCTTTGTGGAACAGGCTCAGTCTGTTACGTTGCAAAACTCGTTCTCAAAAAATTTCAGCTCTAGATTAGTATCAACTGTACATATCGTGTTTATAAGTTTTGGAGCCACTTGTATATGTGTTGCCAATCGTGATGTGTAGTTTATAGTACCAAGATATTGTAATAAAACAAGGTTTTGTCAAAACTTAGCAATTTTAACCGAAGGTGGCACACTGTTATCTGCTCTACATCTTTAATGACATTAAGACAGGCGATTGTTCAAGTTCATAATTTATTACCAGAAAGTATATTTCAGATATTTTAGATTGGTGCTTTTAAGTTGTGTAAGTACGTGGACCGCCAGACCCATCTAGAAAGCTCTTTGGACACCTAGAGGCTATGCTTTTACAAAGTATCTATTGACTTACCTAAAACAATACTTTAATTTTGAAAAGGCTTTGCAGCTGACTCACAATCTCAACAATCGGCAGCGAAATTATTATTGTAGGAAATCTCATGGGCTCCCTGCTGAAAACCCATGTTGTATATAGTGGCTTAACATGCTTATTTGATTGAACAAGAAAAAGTTATTGAAAGCTGTCTAGCAGCTAAAATGGGTCTATATTTCTGTGAAAAGATGATATAAGTTGACGATAGTCCTGCAATAGAGTGAGAATACCTTCAATAAGAAACACTTTGCACTCTTTGTTTTGTTACTTTGATTAGATCACAGATCTGTGTAGTGTACATATGTGATGGCAAACATTGATCGTTCAGAATACTTTCTACTTTAATACTGGTAGCCCTTTACCCTTTACTTTCTCTTGCGATAATGTGCCTTTATATTAAACAAAAGTCGACCTTAAGTGTTGTTTTCTAATTAGCAATTTTGTACTTTTTAAGACCTGTAGTTTTTGACAGAAAGAACAGGAAAATTATGGACATGTCATGATTATGGCTTAGGGTTTTTTTGCGAAGTCAACCTGATCTCTATTGTTGGTGAACTGTAAAGAATACGTTTATAGGTTTGTTAACGGTTTTCTTTGGCAGAATACTTGAGGTTTTCCCCAAGCATCACTGTATGCAAAGGTAACTTTCCAGACTCTGGTTATGCTCGACTTCGTCCGTTTTTGTCGTCGACTAATTTGGTCGAAGTAAAATTTCTCATCACGTTTACGGATGTAACGCTGTTATTAATCACATGAGTCGTGCAGATGCAACCTAAGCAAATATTTTTTTGTTTACTGATAGAAGCAAAGTCTCGATCTGTCTTTGGCCAGTCGAAGTTTAAGCTAGTATTTTTGTCATTGAATTTGTTTTTGATATAGCTTGCTGTGCGTTCGCTGATAGCTAAGCCAAAGCTGAGAGTTGATGCAAAATTCTAGTTGAGCACCCTGAAGCTATGAGCGTAATAGAAGGTAATCGTATGCTAGAAATTATCTAAAAAATCCGTAAGTTTATGACAGTTTACAGTTCAGAAAGGAAATGATGATTCCAAGAACTTGATATGAAAGTTTAAACATTTCATATCTGTAATTCAGCAGTCAGAAAAAACTGGAGAACTAGTAGAGATTTTAATAGTACTTTGTTCCCAAAGATTTGTAAAAAATAATTGCGCAACTAGTATAGATCGCCAAGCTTTTTAAGTTGAATTGACCAGCTAAACCCTAATCCATCTTCAGGTATATCAAGTCTGTTATTGTAAAAAAATGAAACTTTCAGCCAGCTGTCTGCTTGAGAGCTTTTCTTTCCATCGGAGCAACTCTTGAAAAAAGTTTACTTCAAAATGTGGTACGATATTACGTTGTGTGGCATTCGCTAGTTCACAGCAAGTCGATTTAAATTTTGAATCGATTTTTAAAAAGTTGTTTTCTAAACACTGCTGTTGTTTCATTCTGGTATAAATTTTTGATTGAAACCCAAATGCAACGAAGGGGATCGGCTTGAACACTACATTCATTCATTTCAAAGTATGACCTTATATTTTGTGCGCATGTGTTAAATCAAAACGAGATGCCGCTACGGATAGATGGCTCAGACCCAACATTTGTCTATTACATAGAGATGGAGGAATCCCGTTGAGTGCCTTTCCCAGAAATACATCAAATGAACTAGCTGATTTTTTTTCAACCCCATCACTTTATGTCAAGCGTAGGACAAAGTAGCTGTAAGCATAGTTTTTTAAAGCCTTTTATTATGTCTCGATAAGGGAATTGCTTGTAAGTTTGCCAAATGCGAACCAGACCCTTGAATCGCTACAACGCCGTGCCTGTTAAGACTGCGATGAATTTGTTGTGGGTTTTCTGCTTTAAATTGATTGACGAGGAACATAATCTACTTCACGAGTTGTCGACTGCCTTGCAGTGAAATGCATTCTTGGGCACCAAAATGTGTTCAAAGCAAAACTAACTGTCACCTTAGGTGATCCTGAACAGCCTGCGGCGTGCTTGGTGATTTAGTATTAGAGTTCGTTCATCTTGCTCTGTACTTGGCCGTTTAGTAAAAAGATCCCATTTTTTAGCTTATTTACGGCGAAAATAGCTTTGTCAATCTGTTTGCCGTGTATGAATATACTTAGTTAGTCGATTTGACAGTAGAGAGCTCAATGATCGAGTCAGAGCAATAAAATATATTTCACACAAAATATATATCAGGGAGAGAAAGTCTCACGTTGTTGGCACAGAGCTCGATAACAACCAAGATTAGAGCTATACGTGTTTCATTTAAAGCGATACACGTCAGGATAAAATAATAAAACCATTACCAGTGTTTCACCAAGCGGCTCATCAGGTGGCAACTTATTCAAATAGAATAAGTTTGAAATAGAATCGAATAGGATTCTATTTGAATAAGTTGCCACCTGATGAGCTGCTTGGCGAAACATGTGTAGTGGTTTTATTATTTTAACCTGACGTGTAACCGAAATGCGTTGACACGTGTAGTGTTTTAAATTACATACGTATAGCTCTAACCTTGGTTGTTATCGAGCACTATCCCAGCAAGGTGAGACTTTCTCTACTTGATGGATAGATATATATATTTACACACGACTGTTGTGCTTCAATGAATAGGTTTTGACCTTTTTGGCGTGGTAAATATAGAGTTAGTTTTGACGGTATATTGTACACAGTACTGTGAACAAAACTTGATATTGGAAGTAACTTATACTGTGGACTTTCAGTCGTGGATTAAATTACAAGCTGATGATTGTAATTGTCAGAGCATGGTAGTTGACTCTATTTTAAATTAGTCTTAGGAAGTCAGAAAAAGGTTGACGAACTATATGCTCTATAGATGATTCAAAACTTCTGTAAAGAGCTTCGGGTAAGTAAGTACAAGCGGTGTGGTGTAGATATTTTAGCACGCTCGCTCAGGAACTATAGTAGCATCAGCTGTTACAGTGCGTTTTGTGACGGTAAGAACTCGGCTTTAAAATTGGGCTGTCAATGCATTTCACTCTCGCCCGTTATACATAATTGAATTGTTACATAATTTCTCCACTAATGCTGTGCTGGCTTTGTGTCTATTTTCGTCAAGTATTAAGACACAGACACTGCATTTAAGCTGATATTTGCTTGTAAAGTCTTTCGCTTGCAAAATGTGTTTCAATTTTCAGCCAGTGCGTTTGTTTATGTCGTTGCACGGGCCGTTCAACTGCGTCAAACTTTCGCAGTACTTATATAGGTGCGAAGGCCGGCAAGCATCACCTATCGAGTGTTGCACTGCTGTTGTTCTTCAGTCGGAAAAATCCTCGATATAAGGTGGGAACTCAAGTACCAGTTACGCACCTGATATTTTACGCTACGTGAGTTTTGTTTTGTAGCATCTTCTTTACCAATCATTA
The DNA here is from genome assembly GCA_963675345.1 of Trididemnum clinides. Taxonomy (NCBI): domain Eukaryota; kingdom Metazoa; phylum Chordata; class Ascidiacea; order Aplousobranchia; family Didemnidae; genus Trididemnum; species Trididemnum clinides. The sequence goes on along the minus strand of OY776292.1, from coordinate 22,537,530 downwards.
ACGAAAGTATAATCGTGATGTTTTGCGCATTGTACCAATGGGTCATTTTCAAATCGCTTGATCGGTCATGAAAAAGAAACTGAATTTGTATGAATGAGATAATGTGCTTTCAGTTGGATATGAATGCTAAAAACCAGTGCTGCTCGAAATTACCTTGTCTTCTGACAGCGGTGATTTTTGCTTGAGGTCATTGCTTCGCTATCGCACTTGTACGAAATGTCATGCCATTTTTGTCTTCAAGTAACCTTTGTAAACTGTTCTGAGGTAACCTTTAAAATAGGGAAATCCCCGTCATTTGCGCGCGTATTTCAAATTATTTATAGCTTCAGCACATAAATGAGTTGCTGCTTTAAGCCAAAGGTGCCCACACCTTTCGACCCGAGAGCCGAATTCGGGACTGCCTGGCCACTTGAGGGCCGGATGCAGTGCGATTTACATAATCCTTGCAAAAATGGATTGTTGAAGTGCATTGTAGTACAATAATAACAACAAATCCACACCAATGTACAAGATGTTTGGCGAGCCGCGGGCCGTGATTTGGCCACCCCTGACTTAAACAGAACATTTAAGTCCCCTTCATTTTTGACTTGCTAAACAACTGCAATTTAGCCTTCATTAATGAAACTACATATTCAGGTTAAATGGCGAAAGTTTTGGCGATTTTATTTTGAAGCAGCAATACAAAAAGAATCTGCGCAAAACTGCATCAGCAGTAAATGCTTGATTTGTAATATTTCATAATAAAAGGCACATTGAATGTAGTAGTGATTTTGCTACATCGTTAAGCAGGACGTACGCAGAAATTTGTTGAGGGGAGGGGCGCGAAAATGACTTTTTTTGCAAATTTTTACTGGACAAACCTTTTTTCATAATCAATATTCACGGTGCAACATCAGGGAACTTGTTGGTTACCGCTGCTAGTATAATGGCGGAAAATGACAGTTATTGTTTTTCTGAGGGGGGCGCGCGCATATGGCCCTCTTAATGCACCACTGAGAGGGCCATATTTGCCAAAGTATGTCATCTCAAAAAATTCAATTTTTTCATAACCCGCATAAAATTTGAGTTTTCCGGGATCATTGATACGTAGAGTACTGTGTTTGTGTTTAGTTGTATTTGTGTGAGTTGGTGGATTAGCTTTTGCATGGCCATGAATGCTGGGCAATTGGCTATGGCTATGCGACGCAGGATAACTTGCGCCAGCTTTGTAAAAGTCTTTTCACGTTTCAACGTATTTCCCAAGGTTCGCAAAATGTGATCTGCAGTGACTATCTCTTCAAAGCGATACGTTAGCAAAGCTTGAAAAGTAGCATTGTTACGAACCGCTTCCGTAATAAAACTTGATAAAGTCAAATAATACTCCTTTGCCATACAATTTAGGGAACGACCGGAGCAACAATTTTGGCCGGGGTTTAATGTCTGCCCCGGCCGGGGCCAGGGTTTAATGTCTGCCCCGGCCGGGGCCAGGGTTTTTGAAGGTACTACAGTGCTATATGTACATTTCAAAAGACTTGATGCACAATATATTCCCATTAAAAGTTATTTAAAAACACAACACTTCAGTGTTATTCTTTAGATGTAATATTGAATACCTGTTTATCATACAAGTTTGCCATATCTACGGAAGTGCTGTAATGGACTAATTTCTACCATAATTTGAAATAAAGAATTACCCATATTTTGTAAGAAGTAGAATTTTTATTCTATTTCTGATTTTAAATCGTGAGACAATTCTCAAAGCAAACATTAATAGCGAGCCTACTATGCAATGCAAATTGCTTACAAAAATATTTGAGCACTATTGCAAAATTTTGCAATTGCTAACAAAAACATTTTGAACTACTCCAAAATAGAAAAAATAAGGAAAACAAAATGCCTCACAAATCTGCATTGTTTGATAGTCTACACTCTATGGCAAAAAAAAGCAAGTTTAGAAATGCTTCACTTTATTAAAATGAATATGCCAGGAAACAATAATGAGTATACCACCCAACCAATTTAGACGAGACCATCCCTGGACGCGTTTCGTCCTTTTGGACTCATCAGCAGGGCCCGTTCCGTCACAAGCAAAAGTAACCCACTCATTAACGTTATCCTTAAAAATAAACCAACTATGCACATGCAAAAGCACCGAGACTTCAACCGACAACGTATTGCATTGCTTAACAGGGCGGGTTGACAAATTGGTTGATTTTGGCTGCATATCCACTGGGAGATCAGTTTACACACTGATCTGAAAAAGCAGATTAAACGCTGCGTATATAGCCTAGCGCCTTGTCTTTGCAATGCCATCACGCTCGCGGCGAGTGCGTTGACAATTCACAAGGTGGGAGCCGGGCGACCTTTGATAGACGTGCCGAGCAAATCCATGCCAACAAATTTTCACTCTATCTCACTTCGCAGTAAGCCGGGCCTCCTACAATGAAACAGTCAAATCCATGCTAACGGGCAAATTCCTGGCATATTAATTTTAATAAATTGTTAATGCCCCTTACGCCCGTATGCTGCTTTGCCAATTAGGTGCAAGGTTTACAATTTCCATCTTCGCCTATAATTTTCAAATGTTTCACTGTTTATAAGTCTTCATCAATAAACCATTCCTCAACTTCAGTCTGTAACTGCTGACAATCTCGATTACAGTCAAGTATTTCACCCTCTGGGAGAGTGACAGAATTGTACGATATTGCTTTTAAGTTGTATTTTAAAAACAAGAGTTTTTGGACATTTTGTGGCCTCAGTCGAACTCTGCTTCCATTAGCAATATCTCTTGCGACATTAAATTCACGCTTACTAGAAACAGAGCTGACTAGAGATAAAAGAAAAATAAGGAGTTTACAATGAAAGATAGCTGAGAAATACATTTAGTCAGCAAATCATGCTGTGGTCATTCATAAGCTGCACAATGACCATACTCTCAATCCCAAAGACAATCAACTTGAAACTGATAAAAGACAATATTTGCTTGCTTTTCATCAGCATATGGAGTAAATTGCCTTTTATCCTCAGTCAAAAGTCAAGAATTGTTAAAATTTATTGTTTGTGTAATTATCCCCGGCCCCGGCCACTTTTGATAGTCACCCCGGCCGGGGCCGGTCCGGGGCAAAAATCGGCATCCCCGGCCGGAGCCGGAGCCCCGGTCTATCCCTACATGACAACTCCATTCGGTCAAGATTCATTCAAAATTTGTCGTAGCCCCCTAAAATTATTTTTCGGATTCGTTAAATCAGAAGATCTGCTGTACTGCAATCGAATTCGGTAAATTGCATAGTCAATTTTCTAAGCCTTTTTATACGATTAAGCGAATTATGCGTTTATGTGAAAGTGCGAAGTCGAACTGAAACGCAACGGTCGTCTCGCATAAAAACGTCTATACGTCATACTTCAAAACAAGCGCAATGCGATTGTCTTATTCTTGCCCAAAGAGTAAATAAAAACACGCAAATAAAAAGTTTAATTGAATTTTATTGTTTCAAGCGAAATACTGCGCGATTGCTGTTTGTTTAATTTTATTTTGCATCATATCTTACATTTTTCTTTCTAGTCGAAGAAATGTGTCCATATTCTCTCCTTTAAATCGCAGTCGTCGTCTAATTATATCATGTGCATAAACCACTTTATTTTTTGGTGGAATCACAGCAGTTGGGTCGGCAGAATTTTCTTCATTAGCGTCGTCGTTTTAAGCTTGATTGTATTGTAAAACTTTTTCACACAAACGTGATATACAAGCTCAAGATTTGCATCACTGAACATTAGTCACATCGCACGTTGCGTTGTTTTTGATCTCTAATCGGGGGCGGCCTTTTTCATTTTGTGACGTTGGCAATCGGCGTTGTTTTGTAACTTTCAGTTTGTTTCTGTTAAGACTTTGAAACAATGGTGTTTTTGTCTCTGAAATTTTGCAATCTTTTGTTTGGTAATTGAATAATTATGTTCAATTCTATTCAAATAAGCGGATTATGCAATAAACCGCTATGCGATTATCCGAAGTATTTTTTTAACAAATGATTGACTGTGGTTTGGGATTTACAATTTCAATGCGATAAAACGGATTATGCAATTAACCGGATTCGACTGTATTTCTATTGGTTGCTTTATCTTTTAACATTGCTTACGAGTTGTCGGCTAATAAAAGGCCGCAGTCATCGGTACAGGTCATTGCGTTTGGCGTTAGCTTGAATTGAAAGCAAACGAAGGTTCAGTTTATCTGTGGCACGTTTAGCATGGCTTTTCTTCGCGCCAAACAAGTCGACTTTCGACTGTCAGTTTGACGCTTGAGTTTTGTCGTTTGTCATATGTTTGTTATATTTTGATCACGGGAAGCATTTGTCGGTTATTAATCGATTGGCGTTGGATTATACCGTTCTAAACCCAACTTTGCGTTCAAACCTGCTTCGAGGTGACAGGTACCGCTGACCCAGTGCGTTAGAACGATAGGCAGGAGAAATCACCGTGCGGTGCCTTTTGCAAGCGCACAACGTGGTAGTCTTTGCGCGCTTCGAACGCATGGTTGCTTTTACCTTATACGCCGCTCCCATCAGCACTAGTTCAATGCACAACGATGCTGATGACTTCTTGTTTCGGTTATATTGTTGCGCATGTGGAGACATTGCGCAAGGAAAAAATGTGACGCTAATGGTTATTATTCAAAGAAATACTGGGTTAATTAGATGTGTTTTCGTGTGAGATTAGTGTCAAGTTTGTATCTTGTCAACTTTTCAAGTTATCCACAGTTTTAGCCAAAATTTTTATAACCTGCCGCCCATCACAAACCTGTGATAACTTTTCGAAAATTGTGTAGATCGTAATTTTAAGCACGTTTTTCTGAATCAGCAAACAAGACCACTTAACGATGTTGTTAAACGTTAAACTTAACGATAAGTCACGAAGCATAAAGAAAATAAACAAAAGTTGGAATCTGGCTTCTTAGCAAGCGGGTACTGCAAGAAGCTTTGTTTTAATACTGTTTACAATTTTCGTTGAAAAACAACAACTTAATTTTTTAAAAAGGGAGAAATAATAACGTTTCAGTTGCACAAAGTGTTATTTGAACTTGGGCTTTATTTTCCTTCAAACACAACCAGTATTTATAAAAGCACACTCTAAACAAACACGAAAGCAAGAATGATTTCTATATGCACTGTACAGGGTGTCCGAAAAATCACCGTACCCCTATACACATGATGATGTGACTGTTCTTCGGTAAGTTCGGCTTAATTTGAACGCATGTGCTTATGCGCGTTGAGAAATGCAACGTTTGTTAGGTGGTCGTCTCGGTAACATCTTAGGTACATGAAGAAGTTTAGCAATTCGGGATTCAGTGTTGGCGTTCAATATGACTGATGTGAGTGTGCCAAAGAAAGATTAGTCGCGAACGTTTTGGTGAATGAAAGATTTTACAACGACGTCATTGATGCACGTCTATTGTAATTAAATCCATTCGATCTACCGATTTGATAATTGTTCTTCAATGGATTGAGGGTACTTTTGCTCCTCGCACACTTTTTACGATGTGCAATCGTAGAGTAACGCCAGATCGCTGGTAAAAAGAAATACGATTGTACAAACAAAACGTGTGTGAAAAAAATGGGAGTGTGAGTGCGTGTGTAGATTTTTACGGAGGCTGTAGCAAGTGCTAACCAAAGCTTTTGTTATCGACCATTTCATTGTACTCTTTTAACCCTGCTCTGGTACCATGAAAAAATCACGTTAGCAGCACCCTGGGGTCAGTTTGACCCCATTACTAAAAATACGTTTTGCCACGAGTAGAAAAACTCAATTTGCTATCAGTCTGTGTTTATTGCTTGAAAAATGTAGTGGAGTGCACAATACATAAATATTTTACTTCTGACACTGGTTACAGACCATCTTGCTTTGTTCTTCGCAAGTGGTGTCATGGACATCGACTGCAGGTGAATCTGTACTTTTTGTCCTTCAATCTCGCATCTCTAGCGCCTTGATGAATAATGCTGAGTGATATTTTGAACAGCTAGAGGTGCTTCTGGTAAAATTCCACAGCTGCAAATGATTTGTTTCGCAACCTGAGGTGTTTGCGGGGTCACCAATTTGCGCTTAGCTTGAAGAACAATCAACGATATGAATAGTTCTTTCATGGAGTCAATATGACCTCAAACAAACAAAATGTGAAATTTACAAAAAAGGCAACATTGAAATTAGACTAAATGAATAGAAACAGTTGACAAGAACCTGCAAAGAAAATACAAAGCGAGATGAAAGCTTATAATCTCAAAGTTTGGAATATTTAGCCTATCAAATAAGCCTGGGGTCATATTGACCCCATGGTATCAGAGCAGGGTTAAAAAGAATAAGTGAAAACTCTAACGTTTTCGTCTAGCTCTCTTCAGGAATTATCCCTAGAATGAAGCCTGGTGTTGATGGCGAGGTATTTATAGCGATTGAAGTTGGTGAAAATGTCGGAATGTTCTGATTGGTAGACGTTTCGTCGAGTCCAAATCAGACGTTTCGTCGAGTCCAAATCAATGATGTAATTTTAGTGGGTACACGAATTCTTTCTGGCGACAAAGCTCTGGTTTAAACATTTCAATCAAAGTTGCTTCCAAGGTTGATAAATGGAAGAGTGTTCTTCTATTAGTCAAAATAGGAAACTGGTTATCATCGTAATAAGAGGCGCATTTTTCATTGTTGAGGAGATGTCCTATTGCCGAAGTACTAGTATGATTGGATTGAAATAAGTCACGATTTGGTTGAGCTTGGCTTTTTATTGCTTTTGGTATATGCTGTTTTATTCTATCTTGCAGTCTTTGAGACGTGCGTTTTACGTACCGACAATCACAGCATCACACGTATTGATAAACGGATATAATAATTGCTTATCAACCTTGGAAGCAACTTTGATTGAAATGTTTAAACCAGAGCTTTGTCGCCAGAAAGAATTCGTGTACACACTAAAATTACATCGTTGATTTGGACTCGACGAAACGTCTACCAGTCAAAACGTTCCGACATTTTCACCAACTTCAATCGCTATAAATACCTCGCCATCAACACCAGGCTTCATTCTAGGGATAATTCCTGAAGAGAGCTAGACGAAAACGTTAGAGTTTTCACTTATTCTTTTTAAAAGAGTACAATGAAATGGTCGATAATAAAAGCTTTATTGAAATTTTGTACCACTTCTCATCTTTTCAAATGTTAGCTGAAAGTATTTCTTGATGAGTTTTTGTTTATAAGGACTTGAATTGTCACTTTGCTTTTTAGAACTCTTGCCTCAAAGACCAGTGCATTATCAACAAGGAAATACAGATTGCACGTTGGAATGCGCTGGAGATAGACTTGCAAACGGAATGATTCACGTTGAAACAAGTGACACGCCTTCGTCTGCTTCTTCCGAGCTTCTAAAAGCCGATGAACGAAAAGCGAAAGAAAAAAATTGTCAAAATGATGATATTTCCAATGCGCGAAAATATGCGGCAGTTTTAGTCCTGTTCTTAATCAACCTTCTCAATTACATGGATCGCTTTACGATTGCAGGTAATGCAATGTCTGATATATTTTATTATCAATTTTTTTGTACTGTTTCTGTGAATGTTTTAGTGTTCGAAACACGGCCTAGCTACAAACTGGTTTTGTACTGAAAGCAAAGACTGATGTGTGACTTAAATCATGAGTAAAGTCATAAATCCAGTTTAAAATCAATGCTTCCAAAGCAGGGTTCAGTCTAACTTGAGACCTAACTTTGACATCCGTCGAATCGAAATCCCGCCTTTCGCTGTAATTTAAGATAGCAGTATTGAATCTTTTGATCTTTAATGCGTATGAAAAGCTCGGAGCACTTACGTTGCGTTTACTATTTCAAGCATCGTTGTTTCTATAGTTTTGTGTCAAAACACTGTTTCCTTTGAGCCGATAGAAGTAGATGGTAAACGACAGGTATACATTGCAGCACCTCCGCCACGAGAATTATGGTAGCTCTTAACCTTTGGAATTTTTAGCGTTGGTGTAGTTGGGTAATACCATTGGGTGCTAAGAGACCTGTTTCCTTTATTATCATTCTCGTGAGGTTTTGTCTTACGCTGTACAATTTAGCGCCCTTGCTATCACTATCACTTGGTAACCAAGCTGATTCCAAGCTGCGCACTGCGAGGACATGCCAGGTCGTTGCATGAATTGAATGCAATTCATGACATTGTTGGTTTACTCGCATGTGTGAAAGCGTAAATTTGGTCACAAAGTTACTTTAGTTCCTTTTTATACGTATTACTCTCCACACAACATCGAAGCATATGACTTTGGTTTGACGAATTTATTTGAAGTAGAATGCTACTGTTTTCTGTAAACCAATTTTTTGTGTCTTGAAATACACTTCATCGACTGTTTTATATAGGATAAATGGCTATTTAATGCAATTATTTGAAATACCGGCAAGTTTTGAGTTGAATGTAGTGACGCCAGTATTTTGTAAGTTCAAAAGGTCGGTTATATGAAGAAAAATTTGGGAAACACTGTGGTGACCGATATATTGTTGTGTACAACGTATTTAAATCTGTTCGTCGAGGTATTAGTCCTAGGAGATCTGAGTTCATCTCGCGATCTTACGTTATCGTATGATATTATGCCTGTAGAGATATGTTCGCTAGCGCTTCATACACGTGATATGCAAATCACTTTTGATTGACTTAATTTCGCATGTGGTTTAGAATTCGCAAATATCTTGTTGAAGCAGTTTTTTCCAGTTTTTGATCCATTTGCCAGCTCTATGTTGTGGAGCTTTTCGTTTTATCTTACCACGTTGTTTCAAAGAAACAAAAGAAAACACATCATTTAACTGATGTGCCACTACAAGAGCTAGCCGAAGCATAAAATTAGGGCTAGAATTTGAGCGATGGTCAAATGAGGCAACCTGCTGAATGCGAGGGGTGATTGGCGACCTGCAAATTGATGTGGCTTATGACCCTCATCAACAGTGTGATGACTCAAAATAAAAAAGGTCTTGACTGGGAAAACTCAGGCCGTTTGTCGTTGATGTCAAAAAGTTGTCTTCGGTTTAAAATCTCTTGTTTTTTTGTAATTGATCTTTTGAAAAAGGATCCTCGTTTAAAAAGAGTTCGCGCCTGTTTATCATCCAGTTCGGTAAAATTGAGTATAATTGGCGCGGCTGCAATAAAGATTGCGCAGTGCACACCCCTGCGTCAAGAATTAGTTACTCGATTAACCCAGCGTTGCCAGTGAGATTTTTGTAAAACTCCTGATAAAGTTCTGTAAAAATCCCAGATTTTCAAAAAAAATAAACCAGAAACAATTATTAGTTGAACATGCTTGAAAGAAATAGAGAATCAAGGCTTAATTCAATTTTTTTGCTAGTTAAGAAGAAAAAAGTTGAATTTTGATTCATCAAATGTACACTAGGTAGAGATGGGCAATTCAGAATAACGAATCCGAAACTATCCGAATCCAAATTGCCCATTGAAACCGAATAATAGGATTCGGTTTATACCCTGCTTACAAGCTTTATCACGTTGCTTGGTCACAGATTTTCTTTTTGTAAAAGTGTCAATTGCATGCAGTGTTACCGCTAAGATTTTAGTAAGTGTATAACCGTCGGCGCAAGTGCGAAATTGCAAGTAAATGTACAAAAACCGCCTGACAAATTTTGGTGAACATTGCTGAACAAACCGCTACACCAGCCCAAGTAGCGTATTTTAAAGTTGTAAAAAAACTTGTTTGTGATAGCGTACTGCTGTAAGTATGTAAGCTAAGCTAATAAAAGGTGTCGCTTACCCCAATTTAGATCTCCGATCCTTTGTCCCAAATTTTTTCAAAAGCAGTTTAGCGTCAGCGATTTGCAAGCTACGCGCGCACTGTTTCCACGCTTTTATTGTACAGTGGAATTGGCTTTATTTATGATGTCAACTTGCTTTTAATAGCGTAACGTTTCCCTCAGTCCCTGCAGAATTCCAATATTTCGGATACTTAAAATTTACCTACAACGTTGATTTGCGTATAACCGCACCCTTTGTTTTTCCCTCAGTCGCATTTTTTTCGATTATGGCATGTTAAACCTAGTTCAGTGCTTTTCAACCGTTTTTGGCATGTGGCCCATTTTCGAAACGCACAGAGACACGTGGCCCGATCATTAATTTTTCTCGATTTCATAGGCGACCTCAAAAAAGTTGTCAATGTAAATTTCAGGAATGCTGTCCAAATAAAATAAAAAACAAATTATCAAGAAGATTTCCAATTTCACTCAATGAGAAGGGTTAATAAAGTACTGGCCCCATGAAGACCGTAGTCCGCCGATTGAAAATCTCTAATTTAGGCCATCATCATCTGTCACGAACAATCTTTATTTTTTAATTCGATTAAGACGCCAGCTTGCGAGTTGTATCTTGTTTACTCTGTTAGGTCTTTCGCAGCAAGAACTGGAGTTAACTGCGCGTTAAAGACCTTTAAAGATAATCTAAAAACAAGTCGAAACAATAACTTTACAGGTGTAAGCGCAGAGTTTTCAAAATTTCTGGGGGGAGAGAAGAGGCAAGTTGTGCTTCGATGACAACTGTGACGTTGCGCTTCGATGACGTAATAACTCGTGTAATTATGTCAGCCCTAAAAAAGATTTACAAGTAGCCTAAAAAGGAGAAAATAAAGATTTTTGTGCGATGTATCATACTGTTTGTTTCTTGCTTTCTTTCTTAAAGGTATCTCAGAAAGCAATGTTGTTGATGTGCAATAACAAATTTCACCAGAGTCTTGTCAGCTACTTTCACAAACCACGCACGAAAACAAATGAATTAATTTTCAGGAAGTTTTGTCCCAAATGCGAAAAAATAGCGAAACCTTGTCAACTGGCTTGGTATTGTGGCAAAAGTAGTGGTAGTTTTGAGACACTGCTGAAGCTTGTTCACGGGATCCTTGATGATGATCATGGTTACATGGCTGGCTTAATTTTTTTTGCTCTTAACAAGTTTTCGTTAACCATTGACCGAATGCTTGAAAAGAGTTCGCAAATATTTGATACGTGAAATTTTATTTTTGTCAAAAGCATTCGAAACTTGACCGAAGTAAAGGAAGCGTAGAAATTCATGGACGTGAAAATGCGCGAATATGGTAAACGCACTATCAAGTCTAGTAAAAAATTAAAAAGCTGATATTTGTAGCCACGCATTTAACTACAGGGTCTCACTTAGAGGCGCTTACTGCAAAAAAAAAGGAAGGTCTATTTATTTAAAACCACGTAGTTTTACTGCATTTGCGAAAGGGCTGCCCTTCTCAGAAAAAAATTTTCGAGGGAACTCGCCTACTTTATCCGCGCCACTGTACAGGCAAACGTAAAAGACTGCTATAGCCGCGCGCACACAATTACACTTTAAAGGAAGATCTCTTCCTACTTTCTGTAAGATTTGACTAATTAGTATTTTTTCTTCATACTGGTAAATGTGATTAGATGACACACCTTAATATCGAATCAAAAGACAGGTTCGAAATGGTCAATCGTGAACAGCAGTTTTTTTACAATCCCCTAAAGTTGTAGGCAAGTTTTACTGTGTGTCAAATTACCTTTCAAGTAATTTACATAAAAAAGGCTACAATTTAATATAAATGTTTTTAAAGGGATCAAAACTAAAATCCACTTTTTTTTGCTTCACATTTTTGGGCTTGATTAGAAGTCGGATTTTTTTTACTTTTAGTTTTCATAATTGGCAAGTGTGGAAAGGTTATTTATTAGTATTAACAAAAACTGAATCATTCCCTCAACAAATGTTGTTTTTTGTGGTAAATTGAAACCGAGAGCTATGCGCTTTCTTATCTTATCCAGCACTTGAAATTGGCGTTGAAGCGTAAAGAAAAAGACACACATTTTAACCACTTCCAGCTTCAAACTTTTCTCAAAAAATGATGTCTTGTGTTAAACTGATGTTTGAGAGCTCTTTGGTGTTATTGCTTTTTAGCTACGATTGAAATTGACCGGAAAAAGTAAAGAAAAAAACTTTTTGATTTACTTTGTGTCGATTACTTGAGAGATAATTTTCGATACAAAAGATATTTGAGTCGTCGTCACTCGCTGTTGCGTCAGGATCACCGTTGTTTACGCAAGACGTTACACTTCTCCAAAAAAGCGTCGGTTCAACCTGCAATTCTTATTCACTGTCTCTCACCCGAAACATTTGGTTCCAAAAATTTTAACAACTGCGAAAAAATTAACAAATACCGCCGGACTTTTTTTACGCCTCTTTTAGTTAAAACTGCAAATCCGCCGGACATGTTTACGCAAATTCGCATTTTTTTCGCGTTTAAAGAGAACACTGATTGCATGCAATAATTCAAAAACTAAATCGCACACACAGGCAAAGATTTAGAAAGCTTAAATGTATTGCACTGCAATAAACTCGTTATCTGATTGTGCTTTTGTTGTTGTAAACTTGTGATAAATGCTTTCATGTTGATTGTGCTAATTGCAAAAAATGATTCGGATTCGGATTCTGGATTCGGTTTAACTATTCTAGAATAGTAAATTATTCTGAATTGCCCATCCCTAACACTAGGCAATCAAAAACCAGTCAGAAAGCATCAACATACTAGTCGTTTTATTTTGTTATTTGAAACGCATCGTATTTTAAATAATAAAATGAAGTTGTCGAACGATGAATCCAGTGATGGTGATATAATTATCTCAACTAAATCTATGTAAATATAAAGTGAAATCGTCACTATTTTAGGAGAGATCAATGTTGCGTTGTCAAGCAGTTATTTGATAATGCGTGGGCATAAAGTATGTTGTCTTGGAGGACTGGAGCCCCCCAGGACTTTTAGCTTCCATTTCTTTTTAGCTTGGTAGACTTGTTATAAAAAGTATTTTCTACTGCGCTGTACAATTTGTGCAGGATTTCAGCTTGCGCATTGTAGTTTTACTAGCATGTTGGAAGTTCTTGTTCTCATAAGTGAAACAATGCAAGATTGAAAAGAAAGATTTTAGAATTGGAAGGAAACACAAGAAAATAACGGTTTAAAGGTCAAGATCAGGAAAACAAAAGTGACGTTAAGTGGATTGAAAGGAGAACTGGTCAAAAGCACGATAGATCCAAGTGGAGTTTATGGAAGGAGAGTGATGGCAATTCAGTGTTGGGCACGAAGTGTGGAAAATGGGTTCATGGCAGATGTGCAAAATAGAAAGAGTTACCGCTTGGTTGGCAACGCGTTTGGTTTGTTCAAGTTGTAGGAACATGATGGAAGGAACGGTGGGTTCGATCGAGAAGTTGTGCGTCGAAGTGGAGGCAGTAAATGGATTTTGTTATTTGGAAGCAGACTAAATGCTAGTGGTGGTTATGAAGCGGCAGTCACATCTAGAGTAAGAATCGGTTGGGTGAGATTCAGGGAATATAGAGAGTTGTTGATCGGAAAAGGTTTTTGCTGAAGAGGTTAGAGAAAATTTATCGTTGTTGCGTAGGATCAAGCGTACTATATGGAAGCGAGATATGATGTTTAAAAGAAAATGAAAAAGAAATCTTGAGGATAGAAAGAGCTGTGGTTAAAGCCATGTGTAGTCGAAAGACGAAAAGACTTACTCAGGAACAGATGGCTATGCTGGAGTTAAAAGAAATTGTAGGTGGGTTGGTAACAGCGAATGGAGTTAGATGGTACGAACAAGTGCTGAGAAGAGATAATCATGGTGTTTTGAAAATAACTTCAGATTTTGAAGTGTGTTGCAAGAGAAAGCGAGGACGATTAAAGAAGACCTTGAAGAAGCAAATAAAAGAGGAGACAGAGAAGATTGGTTTTTAGATGAAGGATGTCCTAAATCGAGAGATGTGTAGAGATAGAGTGTGAAGAATGGCGGAAGGGATGGGGTGAATCTGGCCAACTCCATGACGGGGAGAAAACCGAATAAAAATGGAATTGCTATTGCAACATTCTTTTGATAATTGTGACTTATAGTAATGTTTCTAAACCCCATCTTTTTTCTATGATATTGTCTTCTTTATTATCTCGTAGTTATCGCTATTTTGTGAACTGGACTAGTAGAATTAGATCTAACCAGTTGCTCAACGTGAGATGACAGAATAATGCTTGTGGCCTGTCTTGTGAATTACTTTATGTATCATTCATCTGGATGATTTTGCAGTTAGGCTCCAGCCTTATTAGAACAAGTGAGAAACAGTAGACCTAATCTCCAAATTGAGGTCGAACTCGAAAGCCACGTCAATCCCTTTTCATAGTAGAATTAAAACAAGAAAAGTTTTCCTTCATAACCAGCCACAACTGCTTTGCTAACGAAAAAGCGATTAATGCCAATGGAAAAGTGATTTTAAAGATATTTGAAACTAGCAAAAAGAGATGTACTATATCCGTGGCTTATTTGCGATGCAGAACAAGCCTGTTTTGAGAGAACATGCGTGATTTTCAGGTTTAAGACAACCCCAGCATGCTTTGAGAGTTGCTCTGGATCTTGAAGTGAGTGGCAAGAGAAAGCGAGGGCGACCGAAGAAGACTTGGAAGAAGCTAGTGGAGGAGGACACGTAGAAGAGTGGTTTGAAGAAGGAGGATGCCCTGAATCGAGCAAAGTGAAGAAACGGAGTGCGAGCAATCGCAGAAGGAATGGGGTAAATCCGGTTATCTCTGCTAAGGGCACAATACCGGATAAAAATTGAACTACTACCACAAAGACAAAACGAACTGATGAACAAGTAAACCGCAACTTGCGGGAAAAGCCAAGCAAAAGTAGCATTTGTTTATGAAGGATCTAGCAACTGGAAAACTTGTCATCTGTCCTCTTTCCCTTCATTTTCCTTGTAGAGTCACATCAAAGACTTTAGAAATGGCATTTACAGTTTCCTTTCATGATGCTCAGCACAAAAAAATAGTGTGGGGAATAAAGCTGGCAAGGTTGCTTGTTATGCTTTTATTTGACATAGGGATTGGCACTTAGCAGAATTCTTCCATGTTTGTTAAGAAGACAAATAGCGGTAGCGGGATTAAGCAGTCTACCTGACGTGGTGGCCCAGTTTCACTTAAGCATCAGTGATAGAACTTTTGATGCAAATATTCGCATCCATTTGTGCTTAAAATAAAGAAAAACAATTGTCTACCTGACGTGGTGGCCCAGTTTCACTTAAGCATCAGTGATAGAACTTTTGATGCAAATATTCGCATCCATTTGTGCTTAAAATAAAGAAAAACAATTTATACACAGCAGTAATGCTTTCTGCCATGGGATATTCTACGACTTATCGCACAGCAGCAAGGTGCCAAAAACCTCTAAATTGGAGACGTGTAAAGATCTTTTTGTAGAAGTCCGATTTGCTTATCCCGCCTTAAAGAGCAAAGTTTTACGCCTATGTTTTTGCATTTTTTTCAGATTTAAAAGAGTGTCAAGCAATAAAAAATTTAGGATTATTTGGAAAATGCGTAATTGTATTTATGAATACGGAAACGAAAACTCTGAAGTTCCTGAGCTATTAGTAAATAGTTGGATGAGTACAAGATCATCATTAAATTAATTTGTGTTTTCAGTTAAATACCAAAAATTTAGTGTACTAATGGCTGCGCAGCTTATTTTCAAGCAAAAATCACGTCTATGGTGGATGAATTCAAAACTTTTCCTGCACAAAAAAAGCAGACTTGCAAGTACCAGTACGCGTACAATAATCAAATATTTAAAAATTTGCCCTCCAACAAAAGATGTGTTAGAACCTCAGATTATACGTGTCTTGGAGAAACAACCTCAGAACTCCATCACGTAAACAAAAACCTAAGCTGAGTAAGCCATGTGTTGACTGGCTTGATGCTAGGAGCTAGGTTTTAGAAGCTTGAAATAGTGTTTGATACTCTGTGTACCGTTTGTCTGTGTCGACTGGTACTGTCTTTGAATTGCATTTTGTATTTTCGAAATTGCTTCCGCTCTTCAGGGAACATGCGAGTTTCAGTAGGCTGCTAACCTCAGGTTGAAGCGATTGTGACACGAAGTAACCGTTCACGTGACTGGAAAGAGGTGCGGTTTGTCTTACGTCATAGAAAAGGCATTTGGAGCGTATCAAAAGCGAGAGAAGTGCTGGGGTTGCCATTTCATTTCACTAGAATACGCAAAACAAAGCCGATGGTTGCTGTTCCTGATTCGCTTCACACAAAAACTTGGTTCTTTGATATTCTAATCGCTTTTGGTTCAGCTGTTTGTTTGCACGTAGTGAAATAAATCTCTTGTAGCATGATACCAAGCAACAAAGTTCGTTTATTTACTCGCAAGTTCAAGCAAGTCGCACTGCCTTTCTCTTCATAAGAATGCCATTGCTCGTAGTGGACTTAATATATTCACCAACATTTATAAACCTAACAAAAAGTTAATTCTTCA
The DNA here is from genome assembly GCA_963675345.1 of Trididemnum clinides. NCBI lineage: Eukaryota > Metazoa > Chordata > Ascidiacea > Aplousobranchia > Didemnidae > Trididemnum > Trididemnum clinides. The sequence goes on along the minus strand of OY776292.1, from coordinate 22,521,212 downwards.
CGTTCAATGCAAAATGCTACTGTGGAAAATAGTATTAGAGAGCATGTAGATGTACAAAACACGCAATCTTTTTTTCGATGTTATTTTTTGTAGTTATTTGTATTTATAATACCGGTAAATTTTTTATAGGTTATAAGGATTTGCTACAGTGTTAACTTTGAGCATATTTGAAAAAAATTTGCTCGTGGTGTGGGATGAAAAAAGTTTTTAAGTGTTTTGCGTCAAAATTTTGTGGCCACTTGCTACGAAAACAGCTTTTTTCCTCACAACTAGCCGACCTTGCCCGGCAGGCTTACCGAGTTAGAAATACCGGTTCAGACGGCTGTATCGGCTTCAGCCAAATGAAACTTCTGAGAGCGGCAATACTAAGTTGGTACAAACGAGGGCATCGCCTCATGCCCCAAATTCCTATCATCGGATCAATACTTGGAACTGAGACTGGTCTCACTCACGAATTCTCATTTCACAAATTCTGTTGATTGCTTGCAATGAGTCTGAGGGCAAAACCTCGAAGTTGGGTGCGTGCAGCGTTGGTGTTTGTTTGCAATTACAGAAATAAGAGATTTGGTGTTAGGCTTACTTCACGACTTTTTGCAACTCTCGTCGAAATGATATTTGTGGCAATAAGTTTCTTTGCTGTACCCGTGTGGTTTGGTCCCAGAATAGAGCAGAAGGGGCCACCTCATTTACGTTTCGGGGAAGATTGTCGGAGATGCATTCCTCACCAGCCTTTTTTAGTTTTAGTTTCGTGTACTAATTTGCTTTTATTTGTCTCGAAAAAGAATTTTGTTTAACCCTTTGAGGGCCTTTGGTACACATATGTACCATGATTGTTGATTGTTATATCATTATGACGTGATAAACAATTATCTGAAATCCATTATATTGTCGTTGTTACGAAACAATTGCGGCATTGTTTCAAATTTTATGAATTAAATTCTTATGGTCCTTAAAGGGTTAAGACGTTAGACTTGAACAGAGTCAATTGTTAAAAAAGGTATCCCCTTCAATTTGGATTGATTAACAATGCGTCACAAAAAGTTTCTGGATCCGCTGCTGCTAGGCCTATACCTCCATGCAATGATGTAGACTTGCTGACCAATTTTTGCCGTTGATTTACTCTCAAACTTTGAATTTCATAAGATTGGTTGTTTATTACTCAGCTGTTCTATTAAAATTTTATGATTTAACCTGTAGGGCAATATATTACATCGTAGTTGGTATCATAGCAATTTATGAATGAGAACGTAGTGCATGATTTAGTAAAAGAGTGGTTCATCAAAATACCCTTTCATTCACAAATTAGGCTAAGTACTGTATTACGTTGTTTTTTGACGTTTTTTAACTGCAATGCTTTATTAGCGTCAGGACATAATTACGACTGATTCATTTTGTACGCTTCATATTTCTTTCTGCACTTTACCTCATTTGCTAAGCGCCAAGCATGTAATCTGCGAATACCATTTGAAAAGTCCTTATTACTCGACAAAGGAAATTAACTCCCAAATCTACTGACTTTGAAGCGTTCGCTTTATCTAACCACTAAACCACCGCGTCGTAATTTCAAACTCACGTCTGCTTACAGCAATCCGCAATCTTGACACCCATTAAATATCTTTATTGGTTTTTACATATAACTAGCTGCTGTTGCTTATCGCATTCGTTGGCTACCAACGACGTCGAGGCCTACTCGTTGATTTATGCAAATTCCAAGATTCATGAACGACATGGTTGCTACTTGCATAGATTAATCGTAGAACTTCAAGTACATGTTGCTGCTGTTTCTTGTCACTTCAATCGCGAGGTCGACGATGTGGTATTTCCGATGTATGCATTTAAACCGATGACGTAAGTAGGCAAATAAACTTACAAACGATATCATAACGAAACGTTGGTGGTAACTGTCTGTGCAAAGTGTAATTTTGTCTGTTTAAATACACGCCCATAATGTGCAGTGTTGGATTCTGGTATGTGGAGGCCCTTGGGCACTAGGCAATTGGATGCTTGAAGCATTATGCGACCGGAAGAAAAACGACCACACTATAAGTAATAGAAAAATAATGACGGCTCCAAGAAACGCGTTGGCTAAGGTTGATCTGTTGACAGGCGGAAGCGGAAGATTTAGCTCTTAAAAAAACTGGCAGGCTTCAGATGGGGAGCAGGTGCAGATACGCCGTGCGTAGCAGCCCTAGCTCTTGTCTGCTTCTGACCACTGCTGAGTACTGCGCGCCCAAGTGCTGCCGCAGGCTAGCTGTCCTACAAGACACCAAACATTCTTGAAATGTAGAGTGCTAGTTACAGCTTCTTAAATTAGGCCTTAGCCGCAATTCATTGGTTTTAGTCACACTACATTATACTGCAGCTTTTAGTGCTTCGCGGATCGCACATCGCTCCTGCTTTGATATTAAACCGTTAGCTGCTGAGCTACCTATTGCAAGCTTGGGTCATAGCTTGCCTATTCATTCCGTAACTCTTTGTGACGTCGCTGCCCACATTTTTAACGCTTTGCTTCGCGTTTTTTTTTGCATTGCTTTACTACGTTGGTTCTGTATTCGAGCATAGTTTACGCAAGCAGCTAAAAGTAGTAGTAGACGTTGGAGTTCTTTTTTTTTGCCTTAATTGATATTTTTCTGTGGAAGCCAATGGGCACCTGTCCAGGTTCACCCCAACGTAAATATGGCATTGATATCGTGGCGTAGTAAAGTAAAACAGAACTGGTAGTTCGGTCAAGAAATTGAAACGAGTGCAAACGCAAAAAAAAACGGATGTTTGCGCTAGAGCGACATCAAGTCGCAAATCAATTTTGCTTTTTTGAATGGCAGGTGGGATTATCCTTAAATGTACAACGTTTCAACGTGTGTGCAGTTCTCAAAAATATAGAATTTTTGGCCGGTATGGTTTGCGTGATGTCTAGATTAAGCAGCTAGAGCTAAGTTTATATCTTTGCTTTGCATTGATTAATTAAGTGTCAAATATTTTTATTAAGTTCGATAAATGCCCATGCCTTTTTTAATTATCCATTCTGTGCTTGACATTGATTGATCTATTGATGATTGATTGACACAGATGGATGTGTGGGTCTTTGAGCAATAGGCAGTTGTCCTGTTTTTCTTTTGATTGCTGTTTTGATGATTGATCGAAACAGATCGATGTGTAGGTGTTTGAGATCGACGTGTAGTTGTTTGAGCTATCGGTAGCTGTGCCCTTTTTCTGTTCTGTTTTTTGGTGCTCGATGCCGTCTTCACAGTCGTAGTTCTTTTTTGTTACAATTATACATGCTGAAGAATTATTCTTGCTTCATTTTATCAAAACGCGTAAACTGTGGTAAGTGGATCAATGCGCAGCATTACCCCAACATCGCGTTTACAGAGAGTGCACGTATGAAAAATGGTTTTAACCCTATTACTGGTATGACTGGTTTTGTTTTTATACTTGAAACCTTTTATGCGCAGCCATGTGTGTGGTTTATGAATTCAAGCGATTGAACACTGTTAGAAATTCCAGCTGCTCTTCGTGAGTTCTTTTTTAGCTTTGTTTCTCCCGAGAGTTGGTATAGAGATGAAACACGTTTCATATACGATAGTCAAGTGCTGTCCGAGCCATTTTCGGAAAAGTTACCTGACGTATATTTCCGTAATATGGTGAAAGAAGAGACTAATTGCGTAGTTTGATCGATAAGAGAATACGAGAAAGGACTATGAAGACCTTGGCATCGAGTGTGTCACGATGTGGTTCATAAGCTTTGGCACCTATAAAGTCGGACATCAAAAGGCTGGAGGAATATAAAATGCGGATTAAAAGAAGAATGAAAATGATAAACCGGGCATATGGTCTTACGAATGAAAACGTGTTAAAGGTTGTTGATAAGACGAGATGTTTGTTGAATATGATTGGTTAAGAATGGATGTGTGAGAGGGTGTTTGAAAGGAGATATTCAAATAGAAAAGAGAAGAATAAATACGTTGGAGTTCATAAAGAACTTAGAGCCTTACTTTCAATCGAAGAGAAAATTTAAACATATAAAAAAGTGGAAGACAGAAGAGCAGCGGGCCTGCCTATGGAAAAAACTAAGCGACAGGTGAAAGCAATACGTATGGTGTGAAGTCGATGTAGTCGGTAAAAAGTTAGTCCTATCATTGTCGTCTAGGTCCGAAGCTTCGCACGAATTTTCGGCCGTTATCAGTTCACAACAAAACTTGTTTGCGTAGCACTACTACTTGATGCGCATGAAGCGTTATTATGCGATGGTTTGTTAATTCAAAGCTTGTCGCATTTTGATGCTTTACAGTGGTTAGCAGCTAGGCCTGCTGTTCCATCGGTTTCCTGAGTTGCTTTGTAACTTTGATAAACTTTGATAGCGGTTTTGTTTTTGCATTAAAGACGTTGATTATTTTACAATGTTGCACACATGTCGGCTTCACCTTACCTCCCCGTTCCCACGCTACGATTTCCTTAAAATATCGTGTTGACAAGTAATATTACAAGCCCACTGGTGACCACAGCATTCCGCAACAGGTTAACTAACCAACGTTTTGTTTCAAGGAAATTTCTGTGCAATACTTTTTTTTTCTAATACTAGGCCCTTAACACACATTGGCCTCTGTGATTCGCTCTGTCGGCTTGCGTGTCATCAAAACGTATACACGACAACATACTGAAAAAATCTAGAACTCGTTTGCAGCATGTAAGTATCTCATCTTACTTCTGGGGCGATTCATTTACGTACTGGACCTTTAACATTAATTGTTATGAACCAGAACGGGAGGAGCAAAGATTAATGTCCAAAATTTCATAACAGTTCGCGTCAAGTACGCCAAACTTTAGGAAAAGCGTTTAATTCAGCCATTTTAAAGGGAAAGGACTCATGCTTGCTCCGTATAACAACTATCTTCAGTCTTGAAAGTTGGTAATAATCATTCCTTTTTTTCAGGGGTTCTTTTGTCAATTCAGCAATACTTTAATGTGGGAAACGCATCAGCAGGACTATTACAGACGGTTTTTATCATCAGTTATATGATAGTAGCACCGCTGTTTGGTTATTTGGGCGACCGGTACAACAGGAAGATCATCATGTTGGTTGGCATGGTAATATGGTCTGGATCAACTTTTTTAGCATCATTCGTATATGACAAATCGGTAAGAACTATTTTTAGTCGTGCTATGATTTGGAAACTTTACAAACTCGCTATTTCCTCTAACCGGTGAAAGATTTATTGATGTTTTGGCGTGACTGTCTGCTGCGGAGGTGGCGAGTACGTGCCAACACAATGCCATGGAAATGGAGATTATTGTGATGTTACTGAGAGTACGTTGCCAAAGCACATTAGTGTGGCTAAATACTAATTTATGCTTCAAGACTTGGTTTCTCCTTAATCAACCGGATTTTAGCAAAACAGCTGCAATACGCTCTTCATTAAATTCAGCTTTTACTTTCTTCCACACATTGTTATATTAGTTTTTGTCCTTTATAAGTCTATGTACTGTTGCTTATGACTTTGCGCATTTAATTTGCTCTTTACTATTCTTGCTGTGGAAGATCTTATCTTTGATGGTGACGGCATTTTCACTTCCTAATGAATATGTTGTTTTATCAATTTAGTTTTAAGTTGGAAAGCCCCAGCATTCGATTTTAAGTTAATTAATTGCAAAAATATTTCGTAATTTTGTGTTCTTTTCCGCCTACCGCATCCAAAACGTGCCTTTTTTGACAATGATAAAACTAAGTGGTTCCTTGATATCGAAGATATGTCATCTCATTACCAAGCAATAAGTGGTGAGACATTCAGGGCAACCTGATGTTGTTCTCATATAAGTCACTCTGTGGAATAGATGAGTTTTCAAATTTCATTTGTATGCGAAACATTTGATCAACGATCAACGAAAACCAATTTAATTGTTCGGTAGAAAAGATATAGCCTGAATCTGATTAAGATTTAAATCAGTTTCGTTTCTCTTTTACCCCAATAAGTGTTATCATTCATTCATTGACACTACAGAGACTAAGCCAAAATGAAAGCTGGCTCTTGTGATAAAACATAAAACTACTGACGTTGCTGCAGCCCAAGCAGGCCATTTGCGGCCAACAGTTTGTGCTGCCCTGCAGTTACTCAGTAAGTTAGGCTTTAAAGCTTAGTTGATTTTACTTGCAGCTTAGAGACTTTAGGCTCAAACTGAAAACTCTGATGTAAATGTATGCAAATTGCCGAATCATTTTCAGCTTTGTTTGGCATTGGGAAATATTGTTCACTTACGCAGACGCCATATTCAGTTTTTGCAAAACAGTGCATTCAGCTATTTCGAAGAGAAAAGCAGAAAAAAAAACGTTTGAGCACTTCAGCGTTTCCTGCTTTTCAAAATGCATTTGTAATTGTTAGTTAAGTTGTTGTATGCAGTGACCGACAGTAGGAATTACATGTTAGTGGCATATTTCACGCGTAGAACGCTTTGCAATTGGTAGACCGTAGTTCAGATTTCTTATCGAGTTATATCGAGAAGATTTTGCAAATGCCCTGAACAAGTTCTCTGGTGCGGAGCTTAAAATTAAAAATAAAAAAAAATGTGAACGACAAAATGTTTACATTTGCTCAGTAATATTAGGCAAATGTTAATGTTTGTTGAATAGAATAAAAAGTAACTTAAGCAGAAGTCTGACAGTCTTATTTATATCACCCTTATACATGATTGCGGCGCCGGTGACTCATCAAGCATCGTAGCAGGAGGAGTTGCAATTGATGCGCTGCTTGAGCCAGAGCGACGTTTTACTGGCGACAATGATCATGAGTTCGAAACTCACAGTGACTGCGTTGTTATGCTGTCGAGAGAACTTGGTGATTTCTTTTGCTTGAAAGAGTTTGACGAGCAGTAAATTTATTTGAAAACAATAACTACTAGTTTAAGCTAAACGTTCAAATTGTAAACTCTGAAGCAAGTCTAACTAATAGTGCTTCGCTCAGCGCCATTATCGCTGTTTAGTGGGCCTGAGAAGAAAAAATGCAATCAGAAAAATCTTGCTGCTGAAAATTTGGGCTCTCCTAATTTAGCGTTCCACTGTCACAGCTGATTTTGAGCATAAAAGCAAACAGCTTTGAGAGCAATTGTCTTGCAGTAAATTTAATTTTGAGAATGAATTAATTGAATATCGCAGTCTTATAATTGCGTTAATTTCCTCATTACTAGTTTAAATATAGAATGGATTGTAAGTTTTTTCAGTAGTATGCAGCTTATTCAGTTCGTGATGCTTCGAATTGAGCATTAGCAGCGCGTAACAAGTTAGCTTCATAATAGGTCGTTTTGTTCGAGAGCTTTTTAAACTTTCAGTTTGAAAGAGGCGCTTTCGTAAGCATCAAATCAATTTATTGCCAGCCTAGTTGCTTGTCTTTTGCCAGAATTGCTGAAACAAAAATTCTCATAATTTGATTTATGCCTAAGTGTTATAATTCGTTTTTAATCATCAGAAGGCTGGTTTAACTTTTGAAAAAGATGCTTTTCGGTAAGTTCCAAGAGGATCGCTATATTGGTGAGGATCAACGATTGACGGATAACGCTTAAATATACCGCTTGTCGCGGTTTTTCTTTTTTATTAAAAAATGCTCCCTTCAAGCGTTGTGGACTCATGAAATGTCTTAAGACACTTCAGGATTTCAAGCTTCCTGTGATAGTGGTTGGATGATATTATGAAAACTTTTTTTGCATAATCAAGCATAATAATTTTAAGCTGTTTACGGTGTAAGCTACGTATGAATATATGTAAATCACTTGACTTTTTTGTTATGCAAAAAATTTACATAATAGTATGAAGAAATTCCTTTTTATTGTGCTGCCAATTTTGACATTGCTTGGGCGTCGGAGTTGCTAAGCTTTTTCTTTTTTTAGCATTTTCTCGTTTTTTTGACGCTCCGGGGTCTAGTTGGTATAGGAGAAGCATCCTATTCCACAATAGCTCCTACAATAATTGCTGATCTTTTCGTGAAGTCAATGAGAACGAGAATGCTCTCTGTGTTCTTCTTTGCCATTCCGGTTGGAAGGTAAGATAATTAAACTGTAGCTTTAGTATTCGCTCTGTTCTGTGAAGGCATGCCGAAGTATTTATGGTTGTTGTACGAGTATTAGTTAAAAATTCCGAGCTGAGATTGGTGATGAGGTAATTTCGAACAACAAGCGAGCAAAAATGTGCAAGTCAGCGTTTATTGAATGCAATTGTATGCTGATCCATGGACTTCTAAATAGTAGAATCCGGTGTTACAGTCCAGGTGTTACTATTTAGAAGTCCATGACTGATCTTGTATTGCAGCATGTATTGAAATCGGCTGAAATAAGACGAAAATACTCGACAAGGTTACGGCAGCCAAATTAAAAAAGAAAACGCTTTGTTTTGTATCCCGCAGCATATTTCATACTATTAGTGCGTTTTACTTGAACAAAAGGTCGCCTAAATCATGGAATTCTAATTTTGGTTAAAGGCGGTCAAATCATAATGCTTTCAATTATCAAAACCAAAGGACCTTAAGTGCAAAATTATGTTGCAAGGTTGACACTCACATTCCGCCGAGACACAATCACGCGTATTGCTACGCTTTTATTGTCCGTGTCTAGGGTAGAGTTAGTAGGCTAGCAGTTTTAACCAAGCTTTTGTCAAATGCTGCTGTGATATCAAAAATTGCTTTAGCATTCAACAATGTAATATTTCTGTTGCGTTGTTTACACTGTAGAGCGGAATGTTGCTGAGAGTAATCAAGATAAGCTGAGATTACAGGCAGTGGGCGAGTTAGTTCAAATAAAATTGATTGAGAGCTGATGTATGCAGACTCCTTGCTTAAGAAGCGTTCGCTGCAATATCTTGCTCGGCTGGTTTGAAAATGACTTACGTAGGCTACGTGCCAAGCTGTCTTTTTTTACTCATATTTTATAGGCTTCATAACTGTACTTAAGGTGCTGATTAATCGAGATAACCCTGTGAATCAGTGTCTCAAAATTTTCAAAAAATCGAAACTTGCTGTGTAGTGGAAGTTTGGAAGCAGTGCAGTCGCTATGGTCGACATGGAACATCCTTTGGCCGTATTCCAACTTTTGATTTGCTCGCAGTTTTTGCGCCCCTGGTTGGCCGCTTTTTGGACAATGAATTTGTCCATTTTTTTCCCGTTGGTAGATATCAGCAAGCTTTGGTTGAAAAACAGGCGAATGCTCTTTTGTTTTGACATCAGCCATGACTGGAAGCACGGAGTTCGGACTTGAAGAAAAAAATTGCTACACTCTTTAGCGGATTTGGAAATCTTGGTTTAATTTCAGCTATTAGGGCAAAACCATGTAAATCGTGCCGGATTCTTGACTGGTTGATGATCGCCATAATATTTAATCAGTCTGTTGCTCGAGCCGTTCGTACTTTGCTTCTGCTGCTTGCAAAACGCGTTACGCTGTATCAATCATTATCTAAATGCTTGTAAACATGCAATGTCAAGTGTTGTGCCAGAAATACAATGGTGAATTCGTGTCGAGCGGAGTTGACAGTTGGTGGACTACAGCGAATTAAGCTGTCGTTGAGGCTTTCTGCGTTTATTTGTGGTGCTGGTAGACATGTTGAGTTTCAGCGGATTCAAAGCTATAGCAAGGCCACGGTTAAAGACAGACGAAAACAGCTTTTGGCCATTTTCGTTGGTGCGAATCTCACATTTGCAAGGTCGCGAGTGTTATCCTCATCATCCGCGTCGCTGGGCCTTTAGCAAAAGCATTTTACAAAAAAATGACATTTGCTTTTTTTTGACGCTTTTTCGATGCAACGATTTGTTTAGCTCCAAGGCATATTTTGATTGTGACTGAGTAAGTTCGGTTTCCTATTTTATCCTCCTTTTTGTTCTTGTTTTTGAGGGCTAAACAGGCGGTCAGTGGATGCTATTTTTTTAGATTTTAGTAAGACGTGACAAGGAAGTTAACCGAACGGACTGCGAAGCTGATGTTGTAACAACTTTTGGTTCTGCCACCAGTTTGGAACGATTGGACACCCGTTTCAGAACTTCAGCAGAGAATTTCCGATCTTACTTCAGCTCAATAGTTTAGGAGCATTTGTAGAACAGTTTAGAGCAGCTACAGCTGTAGTCAATTCGAGAAGCCCGGTGCCTTCACAGAGTCCGTCGCACTGTGCAAAGCCCAATCATGTCTACACCGAAGCTAACTTTGTGCCAAGTACGGCGCACGTGCAAACTAGACGGGTCGGTCTTGCACAGAGTTACGTCATGATCTGTTCTGTCAGTGCTGGGAGACAAAAACGTCTTATTCGGGCTGGCAGTTCGATTGACTCCCTATCAGCGGCACTTTAGCTCAGTTCAGATGAAATTTCGTTTAGCGAGAGTCAGTTATCTACCGCACAAAGTAATTTGCTATGCTTGTGTAAAAGACATTTGAAGCAGTCTGGTTACTTGAAAGCAAGTTTAAACTACATTTAAGTTCAATGTAAAACCGTAGAAATTTCATGGTATGAAAAATTATGTTACTCGTTCGAAATTGCGTTGCAAAAAATGCAAGCCCAGGCAATGCGCTATTTGAAAAAAAATATTTTCTTGAACGTGTTTTCGTAGTTGGTGTGGACACCAAGTGGTGTAATTTTGTGTTATACAGTAGTTGATTGTAATCTACATAACATTTTAGTGGACTCGGCTACATTGTTGGAGCTGCTGCTGCCAAAGCTGCTGGATCATGGCACTGGGCTTTAAGAGTAAGTTGTGATGTAGCGACGTAAATGTACACGTCATAAATTTTTTTCCAGCAAAGAACGTTTTTCCGTTTAGATTTTTTGGCTTTACTCCTACACAATCAGTCGCTTCTAATAATCTAAATCAAATTCGATATTGTTGGATGAAAATAGACTTAACTTGCATAAAAATCACTGGGTTGAAATTGACGACTTTGCCGATCTTGCAAAATCGATGTAAACTGCTTGATTTAGATCAATACCATCAGTATTGGTGGTTGGTTCCAATGGCATCACTAACACTCAGGCATCCCTAGAATTCATGACATTTGTGCCGCCGCAAAATTTGAACAAATTATATCTTTCGACAACCACTAATAAAAGCACAAAGTACTGTTGCTGGAGACGAGTGGCTGGAAAGTCATCTGTGCTAGACCACTCCCCTTCCCCCCCTCCCCCCGTTGATGCCAGTTCAAATATTACAGATGTTTTGTTCTAGATTTGTTTATCTTTTCGTTGCGATTAGCTTTATCCGACTTTTTTTTTAAATGAATACTGTTATGAGGTGCGAGATCAGTGTGCTTGGTTGTAGTTTTATGTTGCTTCAGTCCACAATCACTATTATGCGCGATAAGACAACAGTCAGGTCAAGATTTTTATTAGTGCTGGTTTGTGGAAGTTTTTGCGAAAGCGATTTTTCCTGCTTGGTTACATGACTGTTTGGGAAGGTCTGAACGCAACTTGTTTTGTGTGAAATTAATTTTTTTTTACCGTAGCGTAGACAATACACAGTGCTATCAAAATGTGTTACTGCAGGTCACTCCTGGACTCGGAGTTATCACGATGATCCTACTCATGGTGGTGATCCCTAATCCAAAGAGGGGCGCTTTGGAGGCATCTACTGCCATCGCGATAGACGAAGTCGACCGTAATCGCTCGTCCTACATTCAAGATCTGAAATACGTTTTTAAAAAGTATGCTAGCAATAAATTTCGAAATCGATCGGTTGTATCAGGACAGTGTGCACAAGCACATCCAGATATCGTTGTATGCGCTTGCCCGCTGGAATACTATTGTTTGTTGCATTTTGTGGAAAGTCTACTACAGTCTGCATGTATAGGTAAAATTTAGGGTGATTTGAAAAGATTGCCCCAATTTTAACTTACTATATCTTCACAACCACAAATCGCCCACGAATGATGCATACATCAAATGAAAGGAAAGGAAATAAAATTTTAGGAAATTGATATGTATGTGACGTCACCGACAGGCAAACCTATGAGATATCATAATTTCGCAAACTCGTATTTTCTAGAACGATTGTGTTAGGTTCTTTTTTATTCCGCACATGTTGATTAGTGCGCAACAAAAATCTTTTTGTGTTCTGCAGTTCAGCAAAACTGAATCTGTTATTTCAGTGCAGCGGACGTTCCGACGACGTTTTGGTATTGCTGCGTCTGGTGCCAAAATCATTCGTCGTTGGTAAATAGTTTGAGGGGTAAACAATTTGAGGAAACAGGCTGCTTGGGTAAAAGGAAGAGCCCACGGCGACAAAGGACTTCAGAGGAGGTAGTCTTGAAAGTTCAAAAGATTTTTTCGCGAATCCCACGTAAGTCCACTCGCCATGCCAGCCAAGAGTTTGGCATCCCTCAACCAACTGGATGGCGAGGGTTAAGACGACGTTTAGTCATGCGACTATACAAGGTGCATATGGTGCAAGCCCTACGTGCTGGCAATATAACAAAGCGTGTGGAATTTAGTCATGCCATTCTAAGGGATGTGGAAGATGACAACTTCTTACCACGTTTGACTTTTAGTGATGAAGTACATTTCATATCACCGGTGCGATGGCGTAGTGGTTTGAGCGTCCGCTTCTCAGTCGGTAGATTTGGGGTTCATTTCCCAAGTCGAGTCATATACCAAAAGACCTAAAAAATGGTATTTACAGTATCCATGCTTGGCGCTCAGCACAAAAAGGAGTGCGGTGGGGAGCAAGCCGGCAAGCTTGTTGTGTCCTTGGGCAAGATACTTAACGCGATGCCTCCATCTTTATGTGCCAGACAAGTGGCAGGGCCAAGCAGTCTACCCCTCGTGGTGGCCCAGTCTTACTGAATACCAGCAAAAGGACTAATGAGAAGCTCATAATGTGATAAGCATCTCCAAAAATGAAAGGTCTTGCCTATAAGAAAATTTTAGAACATCACCGTGATTCCTCGAAGGTTAACGTGATTTGTGTCGTTTCCTTGAGAAAAGTTTAAAGGCTATTTTTTTTGAGAAAATCACAATTTCACGACAAACTTATCATGAAATGCTGCAGCAATGACTTTTTCCCCACATTAAAGATTTTGAAAATTTCATCTTTCAACAAGAAGGAGTAACACCGCATTGACATCGTAATGTTCGAAGTTTTCTGAGCGAAACCCTATCTCAACGTTGGATAGGTCGCACAGGACCCCAAGACTTATCACTACATTTGTGGCCGCCAAGATCACCAGATCTTACATCCTGCGATTTTTCTTATGGAGCTGAGTTAGAGTTGTGGTTTTTATGCCACCATTAGCGACTATTCTGGATGGCTTCAAAAGCAGAATGATGGCAGCAGTGAATTCATTAGACGAAGACACTAAGGAGTGTTTGAGGCGAGTTGAATTAACGTCTTGATGTTGCTCGTGCAGCAGGTTGGGAAGGCACATAGAACACTTATAAAATGGTTTACAGCTTACCCTTCATAACTTGTTACACCGTTTGCTGTTTTTTGTTACTGTTACATCTTTTTCATTCCAAAACAGCTTTGAAAAGAAATGGATACTGGTAGTCTTACAAAATTTTCTGTTCGTTAATTTGAAATTCATCTCAGGGATATGCAAGCTGATGACGTCACAATAACATCGATTTTAAAAAACGCAGTTTTCTTCCCTTTAATTTGGAGCTATGTTATGTTTCATTCATAGGCAATTTGTCGTTGGAGAGAGATAGCTAGTTAAAATTGGAGCATTCGTTTTGAATCACCCTGTATTTTGAAATTAAGCATGTGCTAGTGAAAACAGCTTTTCGCATTAAGGTAGTTTCAAGCAGTTGCAATGTACCACTCAGCGATTATGGGAGGGAGGCTTTTATTATTTGCAATACTATTGCTCTGTGAAATAGCCACGTCATTTGTGTGAACATGCATATAAAGCGCGTAGATTGCCTTTATAACTCAATAAATCGAAGGTAGTCTCAATACTCTAATTTTTGTGATACTTTTTATTGTAATCTTTTGTACTTCGCAGTTTTTCAAATCTTTTGTGGTACTTTTCGTGTGACTTTGTGTCATGCAGTTCGCCTTTGCTTTTGTAATACTTTTCATGTGATTTTTGTATCACGCAGTCGAAGTTTCATGAGCATTTCGATCGGATTCACGTTCATGGCGTTCGTGGTCGGTTCTCTTACGATATGGGGTCCTGCTTTCGTGGCCTATTCACAAATTGCGACGGAAAACCGATCGCCTTGCACAGATGATGATTGTGAATATGCTGAGTGAGTGAAATTCATGTATATTCATCTGTTACTCGCGCAACGCTGTGGTGCGTCACTTTCGCTATTGAAAGCTTGCTATTTCAATGTTCGCATTAGTTTCGCTTTGTTATGTTTTATGCACAGCTCATTACTGCTTGTTTCCTGCGAGCTACATTTTTACTATTTCTTTGCTTAGTTGAAGTACTTGTAGCTGTGGTTGTGATAGAAAAGTATTGTGCTAGCAGTTGGCTACTACTAACTCCAAAACGAGTTGAAAGTCTCATTTTTAGTTTTTGAATAACTGACTAATTGTATTAAAGTCACTGAAAGATACAAGAAAAGTTTGATGTGTAAGGTCCATTGTGGAAACTTAATTGTGTTTCCTCTCCTTTTGCTTGGGATGTAGGTTTCGCATAAAAGGGAAATTCGCAGGTGCTCTGCGGGATACCAAATCACAATTAGGATAGGGAAAGCTTCATTCCGTTTCAAATCAGTCATGAATGCAAGTTGTCAACAAGATACCTTTCACTCACAAGACCGACTACCATTGGTGGGTGCCCAAAAGTCGCCTCTTACGGCGCTTTTAAGTTCATGCTAGATCAGCTTTCGGAAGCTTGTATAGTTGCAGATACTTTGCATTCGCTGCACATTCGACTTGAGTTTATTACAGCGTTGTGAAGCTTTCAAGTTTCTTTTCAGCATATCATACATCTTCGGTCTGATTACCTGTGTCGCCGGTTTTATGGGAGTTTTTATTGGAGCCGAGACCTCGAGAATATGGAAAAAGCTGGGAAACAAGAATGCAGATGCGCATGTGTGCGCAATAGGTAGGTTACTAAGAGCCACTTAATGATATCTTTATCTGCTGGCCACAAAAATATCTAACAGCAAACGAACTTTTTACCAGCCATAACTACAGCAGGCAAGCAAGAGAGGTTCCCCAAAGTACGTCACAAGGCAGAAGATCTTGCTATTTAGTACGAAGGTGTATGATATTCGGTTTAATGTCTGAAGTCTGAAGATAATTTCCTTCACTAGATTTATTTTGAAAAACTCAGTTTTTAGGAAAGGTATGCCAAACGAGCCACACAGTTTTTGGCACACTGAAGTCCCGACTGCATTAAATAGTAAAGTTGATCTTTTGCACTAACATGTGTAGATATCGAATAAAAGATAATTCTGGTCTGTTTTACATATCAAGTATGTAGAATTTTTATATTGCGTAACACCTGGTATTCGTCGCAAAAGCATTCGGATTTCAATTGTTTTGTTGCTTCAGTGCAAAATCTGGTTTGAAAGCGGCTGGATAGTGACAAACGCATGTGTCAGCCTATAAAAGTGGGAACAGTGAACGTAAAATCTGATAATGTTTTACATTAGTGATAGTTTTTCTTGGGAAAACGAAATGTTTCAATTTTTTGTTTGCTGTTGCCACATTGGTCAATTTTAATTTGTGGTACAGCCATTAGTTTGTTTGCTTTGGAATAAATTAATGTATTATCTGAATAGTTCGACATTTTTTCATTTCTTTTTTCAGCTCTCTGCACGGCTGGACCGTTGCTGTACAGTGGAATGCATTTGGCGATTGTCAATTTAGCGGCAGCATGGGTAAGTGATTGAACTTGTTATATTAAAGCAGTTGCAACGAACGAAATTTGAGCGCAAGAAGAACGAACGATTTTCAAGTCTGCAACTTGCTCATCCATTGCCATTGCAAGTCATTGCGGTCCATGTAAGCTGTAGATGAAGTAGATTAAGCTTCAACTGTAAACGACGCTTCGCAGACTTGCAGCAACAAACTCCCTGGGAAGTCATCCGGCTACAATTTTGACGCACAATCCCATGTCCACCTAATCACGTTTGTGGTTTAATGTTGCAACTGTTATTAAGTGAGACTCTGTGGGAGTCCCAAGAGCCAAAAAAAACTTTGTAAAGACCTAAAACTTTCTTTTAAGTGGAATAAAAAACTGAACCAATCACTGATGAATGTGTCTAAAGAGAGTGGATCTTTGTTTTGTAGAATTTTTTCTCTTTAATTCGCCGCTTTTTTGTCTGTCAATCTATACAAATGTAGCACACTCCTGAATATCATGACAGCTGTCTGTTTTAACAATATTTTTATGTTTCAGTCTTTCCTATTCTTCGCTAACCTCAGCTTGTGCTTGAGTTGGACATTGATTAGCGACATGACTTTGGTAAGACATTACTTCATGTTAGTAAGAGTCTTGAACTTCCGGCCATCATGTATGTAAAGAACATGACACAAATAGAGCAACAGTGTTTAGATTCGATTCAGTTTCCAACTCTGCTGGTTGTTTCAGTGAATAAACCAAGGTTTCCATGTAGAACCCATGTAAACATCGAACTCGCCATCTCTTGATTGAAGACCGAAATTCCTTGGATTGTTACACTACTGAGATTGACTTCCACTCCTTGCCTCTCGAATAGCTCCTCATACAACTGCAAAGGTCGCGCTTTGCCGAAAGCTGGTTTGAACTTGCTGATTAGTGTGCGATGCACATGTTTTTGTAAACCTTTGTTTTGAGGATTGTAGGGAAGTCTTTTACCCGGTCTCGAGCAACAATAACGTACATAGTTCAGGGTGACCCAAAAAATTTTACCCATGAAAATGTATTAAAATCTGCCATATTTTTGCTGTGTAACGCAAATTTTTGTATGTCAGCTTGGGTTTACGTGTGACTTGCTTACCAAGTTTCATTGTCTAGGCAAATAAGTCTTATGTTTTATTGGCTTTGCATGATGTGCTCCAAATGTGTCCTACGTTGTTGCAAGCTTACCTGAATAAGTTGTGCAAAATTTTCGACGACTCTAACACACTCCTGTGATATTGCCCTGATTGTAGCTGCAATTGTCCCCTTTAGTTTAGTAGTTTTTGATAGTTATTTTTGTGGATACTGCCTTTTATATGATCCCATAAATAAAAATCTGTAGGGTTCAAGTCTGGTGAACGTAAAGCCCACTATGAGTCACACTTGCGGCTGATAAGGCGATTCTGAAAGCGTTCCTATATCCATTGTAGAGTCATGTGGAGTGTTGGCAGTGGTCCCATTCTGCTGAAACCACTGCTCATTTTTAACAAACCGTTTTCGTCGGCCAAGTGCTCTTCAAAACTTTTGGGAGAACCGCTAGGCAACCCTTCGTGTTGACTAATGCCACGTTCATATACATCCTCAAAACAGAACGGTCCAATAAGCCCATGTTTCGATATTGTACCCGCGCTGTACACTTAGTGGATTAAAGCGGTCTTTGCAGGTAGTTTTGTGGAGGGAAACTGCTCCTGTAAATATTATTCTTTTAGTTCCCTTGTTCAGACATTAGGAGATGAACTTCATTCGAAAATCATCCATCATTCAAAAAAATTTGGATCATTATCAATCCTTTACCAAACCACTCACCCGTAATCACACGATTCCTCATGTCAACTTGGATGAGTTTATGCTTAATTTGTATCCTGTCTGAATACAACTGCAGATCCTTTACTAGGATCCTTCTCACAGACTTCCAAAAAAGGCCAAAATTTAGGTTTTGTTGACATAAGGACTTTCTTAGACTACTGTTTTCGCGGACAAGTGAATCATCTGACAGCTTTGACCTTAACTGGGGTCCTTGAACTTTTGGGCCATTCAATGTCTCTGCTGCCCTAAGTATCAAGATTTAAACTTATTCCATATACTCTGAATTTATGGACCTGCCTATACATTAGTTTCTTGTCTGGATAATCACTACATTGAAGTTGTTTTTTAAAGCGAGCTTGCGCTACAACCGTCGATTTTGTCTCAGAAATGTTTTTTCTGCTAGTACTCAAGGCCAGTGTTCCCTCTAAGATTTTAGTGAGTGCGTAACCGCCGGCACAAGTGCGAAATTGCTAGCAAATGTACGAAAACCGCCGGACAAATTTGCAGGGAAAGAAAAGTCAAAACTGTGACAATGCGCTTCGGTGACGTGATAATTAGCGTGACTATGTCAGCCCCAAAATGTTCAAAAACAGGTAGCCTATCGGTTGTTATAAGACAACGGCGAAATACCTGGCTATTTTTCTTCAGTAAGTTAATTGTGGTTAAATTTGGTCTCAAACTTTACAGCCTTTGCAACAGTGATTCGTAAGCACTTTGGAATGACGGATGAAAAATGCGCGTAAATAAAATTAACCCTTTGCCGACGCCCGACATGAGCATGAGAAATATAACTTTTATGAAGTAATGTGATGTTAGGTAGGTTATTACGACTATGACACAACAAAAATTACTTGCGAACTTTAACTGTCACTTGATTACGGTAAATGATTAGACAACTTACATTTCTTTATCGTAATTAATTAAACAACAGGTTTTTGCAATTGCAAACAAACTTTCAATCTCAGTTCGTAAAGTATTTGAAGGGAATTCAAAATTAAATTGGTTAGAAGCAGGGATGTGGAAGCGGTACTTTTTGTGTGGAAGCGGAAGTGCGAAAAATCCACCGCTTCCGCTTCCACATAGGAGGGAAGAATGGAGAGAGAAAAGAAATTGGTTCTGCTATCCTTCGTACAAGAACGAATGGGGGGAGCATAAACATTAAGAAATGAGAGCGAGGAGAAGTTGTTTAGAGAGATGTTGACCTCTACATAATCAGAGTAGGGGCCAAGCGAAGAAAGAGAGGAGGTATAAAGCTCAGAGAAGAATAAGCCCTGCTTGACAAAAATGATGACGCCGCCGCTAGCGTCTGCGACATCAGTAGAAAAAATACCAGATCGGGAGTGGGTGCCATGGGATTGCAGAGCAGAGAATCCAGGGATCCAGAAAGAAGAAGATAAATTGAGGTTAGATTCCTGGATATAAATATGGTCAACGGGATGAGACGAAATAAAGTGTAGTAGTTTAGTTCTCCTGGCTCGGAGACCCCCAGCATGCCATTGAAGAACCCTAAGAGAGTTAGGGAGGGAAAGAGAAGCAGGAGGTAAAGAAAAACAGCCAGGACCATGAGGCGGTGGTGAGGGTGCAGAGGGAGAAGATACAAAGTGGGCGGAAAAAGGATAAGAAGTCTAAAAGTGAGGGTGGGGTGCGAGTGCTGCATTAGCAGATGGGAGCCAGATTGAGCAGTGAAGGTATACCAGCTGGAGGAGTCCGAGGAGGAAGGTACAGTGCTGGTAGGTGTAGAATCTCAAAAAAAAGCAGGGAGAGCAGCTTCAGAAATGAGAGCTGCCAAGAGTTCTGAATCTAGAAAAGGAGAGTAGTGAGCACTTTAAATGAACTTAATTAGAGCATGTGCAGCATTGCACTGACCTACCACGCCAGGTCACATTTCCAGCGAACACTAAACAGGGAAAGACAGGACAAGGGTTTGGATGAACGTTGCCACTCATCAGGAGAAGGAGAAGGATAAGAAGGCATTCAAGAGAAAGGCAGGAGAAGACAGGCCAATTTAAAAGAGGCTGCGTGCTACCCTACTGCGATCGTTCAGGGGGCTGCACGGCAACAAATGGTTTATGTGAGAGGAGTGCCCGGGGTAACTGGGGCCCTCGGGAAGGCCAACAGCCATTTTGACCCAGCCCAAACGGGTCGGGGACCGCACCACCACGTTGAGGCGGCTATTGATTGGTGCAGTTCAATTTTGCTCGCTTTACATGTACATACTATATATACGACAGAAATTTCGCACTTCACTATCCAAAAAGATCGGAGTCGATACGTGTTTTGAGGACGGACAGAAGGTAATGATGATTAGAGTTAAAGTTAACTCAAAGTCAGAGTTAGTCGAGAATAGAGAGGGAAAATCAAAGCTATACGGTGTAATTTGTTGTTGTGACGACAGGTTATTGTCGAGAGCTGTGATATGTGGTCATACGATTTAGATCTGAGAAGCATTAGGTTAACTGTTGTAAAAGTAGTTGTACTGTAAGTAGTGAACGAACTTGTAATAACTGTCTATTTGTTGAAGTGTTTAATTATTTTTTGAATTGTAGTAACGAAATATTTGATTTTCTTGCAAGCAATTCGTGATTTCTAAATTTTGGTTAGTGGGAGTTCCGTGACAAACGCGAAAGTACATTAGGGGCTCCACGATGACAAAAAGATTGAAAAGCACTGTTCTACATTCAACACGAGTTCTGATATCTAAGAAAAACAAACACAGAGTAGTTCGAAATAATAAGCTCAAGCGAAGTAGGTAAAGTAATAGCAATAAATGAAGGTTTTTGTTTTCTCAAAATAATAAAGTATAGGAGAAGGCAGGCTACAGACCCACAAAAATTTAAAAAAAATTGTCAACGGTCGTTTTTCGTTTTTTGTTGGTGGAAGCGGAAGCGGTGGAAGCGGGAGCGATAGGTGTGGAAGCGGAAGCGTTTGAAAAATAACCGCTTCCACATCCCTTGTTAGAAGTTGTATTCTTTTTTCTTTTTGTGTTTATAAATGGCAAGAAAAAGAAGGGTATTTATTTGTAACGTACAAAAACTGAACCAATCCCTCAAAAATGGTGTTTTTTGTGCTTAAAAGCGAGAACTATGTGCTTTTTTATCTTAACAAGCACGATTGAAGTTAGCGTTGAAACGTAAGGAAAACATAAAGATTTTGAGCAAGTTTAGTTTCAAACTTCCCTCGAAAAATGATGTCTTGAGTTAAAACTGAAGCTTGAGAGCTGCTTGCTATTACTGCTCTTTAGCTACGACTGAAATCGGCTGGGAAAAAGTAAAAAAAAATTGATTTTACTTCAGGTTAATTGCTGGAAGATAATTTGCTTTTGCAAAAAAGAGAGGCAAAGGCGTGCGCGATATTTCAGTCGCCGTCACTCAATGTTGCGTCACAGCTGTGCGATGTTCGGGTGAGACGTTGCACTGCTCTAAAAAAGCATCTGTCTTAACTTGGATTTCTTTTCACTGTCTCCCATGCATTTAACAGTTGGTTAAGATTTTGCTAACAAAATTGCAAAAATTTTAACAAAATGAAAAAGTTACCAAAAACCGCCGGCCTTTTTTTACGCACTGTTGACTTGTAACTGCGAATCCGCCGGACATAATTTCGCAAATTCGCACTTTTTTTGCGTTTAAAGGGAACACTGCTCAAGGCATCTCGTATAAAACACTGCTGTAGACGTTCATGCTGACCATTTTCCTAAATTAAAAAAATCAGAGCATCTTGATGATAAAGAAACTTTAACATTTTTGTGGGTCATGCTGTAGCTGGACGATAGACGTTGTGAGGCCGATTGTGACAAGAAATCGAAGGCTGTACTTTGCTTTGCAGTATGTGACTCTACCCAATCGTCGCTCCACCGCTCAAGCTGTGCAGATTCTAACTATGCATCTCTTTGGCGACGCTGGGAGCCCATATTTGCTTGGAGTGGTGAGTTGGTTGTGATTTTGACATATTTTTAAGTTTCAATCGGCTTTTGCAAGCTCTATGCATTTTGCGCGCTCAGATCTTGCCCTGTGCCCTGCTTTTTACATTACCAATACTTTTTGCATTACCATTACATTTTGCGCGCTTAGGTCTTTCACTGTGCCCTGTTTTTTACAGTTCTATAGTAGTGGAAAACCTAAATAAATCATTGAACTTTTCCTGATTGCAATTGGAGTATAATTTATTTTTTGACATCCGATGCCGATACGATCTTTGGTGCTGGCTATGGAGTGCTGCCCAGAACTATCATACCCCCTATTCTTAAGAAAACTCAGATAGCAACTATCGTTTCTGTGAAATTGTTTATGGCAATAAAGTACGACAAGTGATTGAGCAGGCTTTATTGTTTTTTTCGGATTTTAAAGCAGATAATAAGTCTGTCAGCAACACCACACACTTTGTCTCACTCAATGTTGTTCCTGGTATAGTTCGCTGCTAACTTCAATCATTTGTTTGTAGATGTCTGATGCTCTTGCTTCCAATATGGACGACACTTACTATGCAAAATATCTAAGTCTTTTGCGTTCCATATACGTCACTTTTTTTGCATGTGTGCTCGGTGGCGCTGGCTTCCTAGTTGCTTCTATATTTCTTCAAGCCGACAAGCGCAAAGTGGATGATTTTCTATCAGGAAAAAGTAAGCAATAAACTTAAGCTTTGTTGGTTCCAAGCAGGTAGATGAGGTTTGAAAATCTTGAAGAAAAGCATCTCCTAGTGCAAAGTTTGTTTACTAGTCTAAATTTAAAATCATAAGCGAAGATCGGAAATTATAGAACCTTGCACCTAATTGGTAACGCAGCATACGAGCGAAAAAGGGCATTAACAAATTGTTAAACTAAGGATGAATATACAAGGAAACAATGATGAGTATACCACCAAACCAATTTTGACGAGACCATCCCTGGACGCGTTTCGTCCTTTTGGACTCATCAGCAGGGCCCGTCCCGTCACAAGCAAAAGGAACCCACTCATTAATGTTGTCCTTCAAACGAGCAATGTACACGCAAAAGTACTAAGATTTGAACCAACGACGTATCAAAGGTCACCCGGCTCCCACCTTGTGAATTGATAGCGCACTCGCCGCGAGCGTGAGGGCATTTACAAAGACAAGGCACTAAGCTATATATACAGCGGTCAACCTACATTCTTCAGATCAGTCGTCCGCTAAGCTGCGTAAACTGATCTCCCAGTGGATATGAAGCTAAAACCAACCAATTTGTCAACCCCCCCCCCCCCCGCTAAGCAACGCAAGACGTCGTTGGTTCAAGTCTAAGTACTTTTGCGTGTACATTGCTCGTTTGAAGAATTTTAATTTAATTACTTTAAGAAAATTATCACATTTTTGGAATGCTTCGCGGCACTTTCAGGAGAGCCGCCAAGTCGTGGACCATTGGTCTAAAGTTTATTTTTATGTTTAGAAACTTCAAGCAACAAATTGAAAAAGACAAACCGCAGTACACTTCAAACAAATGCGAACGGCATTCATTCAACTGCTGTTGCGAACCTCAACCACAATGCCGCTGCTGGGGATTATTTACCTGAAGGAGCTTTGAAAGACTATTCTATGTTGTTAGCGGACGGACAAGTTCGAAATAGATCTACAGATGTAGTTTACAGACAAAACTCGAACAATTCAAATTATGATAACGATATCGCAGAACGGTTATTAGACGTTGACGCCAAAGAAACCAATGTATAAGTTTTTTAAGCCTTCTTCCAAATAGTAGTTTTAATCTGCACGGTAATCAGTAAACTTTTGTTTTTTTCTCCATTAGTCAAGCAGCTTGAACAGGTCGTATGCTAACCTTTAATCTTCTCTGCTTTAAAGCTTATCAAAAACGAAGCAATATTTTTCATGTTACTAAGTTTCTTATTTATGGCATGCATAAACCATAAAAGTATGTTGTTTCGTTTTGCTCCTCTGCATTAAGTATCAATCGGCCCTCAAAACAGCAGCATTCATTTATTTAAAGTTTTTTAGAATGTTGTGTTCATGGTATAAGTGTAATTGTGGTTTTGTGTGTTCTCACTTCGTGAACTTTACGGATGTTGAGCCAATTAGTTATGAAAGCTGATGGTATAAACTGACGGCTTAAATTGAGCTATCAAAGCTTGCTTTAAGCTCTTAACACAATGCAATGCAAGCACTCATCTTAAACCGATAGAAAATACTTTTTACAAAGTTTGGCATTTGGTTAAGCCTGTAGTTGATGTATGCTTGAAGCGAGTGTTCAAACTGCCTGTCATGTCGTGCATAGCAACGTAGTGCAACTGCATATCATCGTAATCTCAATTCAGCTTTCTAATGTGTCAATATTTAATTGCAAACACGTCAGTGTTTCCAAAGTTCGGGTGCGATTTTCACGGTGTGCTAAACACAGCAATTGCTACACGCAACTCACTAACGGCAAAATATTGTTAGAAAAACTGTGATGGTGATTTTTAATATAATGTGCTAGCAAAAATTTAAGTGCTTTGAAAAATGCAAGATTTTCGTAACTTATCGTTTGGTGGTATTACATGGAATAAGATGCAGCTATACTGTTACGGTGAGCAGGTTACAAAAAGCTTGTAACAAAACCAAGCCAATTGTTACATCATCTAACTGTAACTGGTGCTTTGGTTGTACCGAATTATTTATCGTGCTGATCAAATTTAATTGTCATAATTGCGCTGATCTTAGAACATTTTATTTTTGTCATGTGGATTTTGGCCCAAAAAAAATCACAAAAAGATCTAAATTTTTGTGTACTTTTGTGATATTTCAAAATTTTCGGATTAAGCTCCATTTGTCAACCTGCAATAAATTTATTTTTTTCGCCATACTTTCATTTATTCCACTTACTTGGGTGATATCAAAACAATTTATCGGTTATGTTGTTAAAAACTTGCTAACCACCGACTTTCTTGGCGGTAAATCCAGTAAATGATGCAGGGGTAAAAAAAGTTCGAAACTACTGGAATAAAGTTTGGAGAATATGATACCTTCCCCCCAGAAGTGATTTGCAAAAGCCAAAACATTTTTCGTTTAAATTCAGCTCGACTATCTTTTAGGTGAGCACTTTGTTTTACTTGCCTTTCTGTTCTGTGGACGTTTTTCATTTCAATTAAGTTTGACTAACTTTTAGCTGGAGGACTTTGTTTACCCGCCTTAATGTTTCGTTAACGTGTATTTTTTTAAACAACGGTTTCTGTGAAGTATGCCAACTGGCATTTAACATCACGCAGTATGCCTAATTTACAGCTTGGATATATGGTCAATCAACTTTTATACTATTGATCGAGTACTAATATGTTTTTTACTGTAACGTGTATTTTTGTTTAAACAAATTTTGGTTACTAAAGTTTTAGTTATTACGGCTTAATGTAAACATGAAACTTAAAAATACTACTAATCCGGAAGACGATTAGCACGAACGTTTACTAGATGCTGATAAAAAGTAAAATTTATTCTCCATATATTTGCCATGAAATCGAATCTTATTCGATAAGTTGACAACCAGTACAGTTAGTATCACATATGCACGAACTAAGTTAACTGTTGACCAGAAATATACTAACAATTAATTTTACTTAATATTTGTCCAGAATCTGTGCATTTAGTTCTAGCAACACAACCGTGGTGGATCCAGAAAATTTGTCAACGATGCAGGTTTTGAGTGTGCCTTTTTAGGTCTCGTCCAATTTTCAACGTGACTTTAAGTTGGATTTAACTGTTTTTTTTTTTTAATTTAATTTAAAGTCACGCTTGTTTGTACGGACGGTGTGGTAAGTGGTTACAGCACCGCCTCGCAGTCTGTAGAAGCTGGTTCAATTATCTTGTCGAGTCCTACAGAATATTGACAAAAACGGTTTTTAAGGCTTTCCCACCTAACACTCAGCGCAAATACTTATATTTTTATCCAACAGACTGGTAGTGGGGCAGTGCACACTTAAAACTAGCGAACAGCACGAGTTCATGTGCAATGAGCCAAGAAGAAAAATCGGGCCTGCATTTTTTTAAATCGTTTTCCATCGCTCTGGATCTGCCAATGAAAGTCGCGCTTACAAGTTGGGAGTATTTGCGCTTCATTCAGCTCATCGCGGCTAGTGCTTCTGGCATAGCAATATCAACTGTTACGTTCTCTTATGGAGTGTTACACCGAATAAAGCGCATTTTTTTTTTATTCAAAGCAAATCGAATTCGTTGTACTGTGATTCAGCTATGTTGTGCTATATCGTTACAAATTGTCGCTGTGTGCTGGGTCTAAAAGTTCTTTTGGAAGTGCTTGAATTTTTGTTTTTAAGTGATGCTAGTGCTGTTTTGATCTGCAAGGGTATGTCTTCAGTGAACTGTGTAGTTGTCTTTGATGTCAGGGGTTCCATGAGAATATTTACATTGTTTTGTGTATAATTACAACTAAATACCGTATGTTTTTGGTCTGCGAGTGTGCAAATGTTTTTTAAGCATGTTATGCGTACACAGGGAAACAGAAAGATGTCAGTGCGTCTTCATGCTACAGTAATTTTGTACGCATGCGCAGCAACTTAGGTGAGAGTAAAACGCTAAAAGAAGTGTAACTAGAATACGTCAAAAAAAGGTAGCAGCAAAGTAATTAGCAACGTCATTTTGGTGGAGTGGTTTGGCGTTCCGTTCGTGTTACTGTTTCTCGGGAAGACCATGCAACCACATCAATTGACGAGCTTTATGTACTGGACTAGAGATCGTGCAAAAGGAAAGAGTTACCGAGGTGCGCGCGGCGGATAGAATCCGTGTCAGGACAGGACAGAACGAGACGGAAAGTGTTTTTAGTCGGGTGGCCACAGGCGCTGCACAAAGGTTTCTTACTTTCGGAGATATCGACATCAAAAAAGAAGGCTGTGTTTGTCCCAGCGTAAACAAGCTAAAACACCGAGCATGGCACACTGAAGTTTTGCCGTTTAAGTCTGGATGGACCAGAGTGCCTAAAAACTTTGACGAGACACTGTAGTTCCAGGGCAGAAGTGTTGAAAGGAGAGAGAGAGGATGCAAGGAACTGTAGAATAGATGGCCAAAGCAGCGCACCTCGTCTTGCCAGCCAATCAATCTTGTCGTTAGCCCAAGGAAATAAGTACAAACGAATTCGGTTTATGCCGCAGTATTTTTGCCAAGCTTTTAATGCGATTAAACAAATTATGCATTTATTTCAAATTCAAGCAAACAAAAGATCGAAAAAACCATTAAAACACTTGTAAAAATGCGCGTCTTTCAGAAACATGCCAAATCAACGTTTGCGCTTTGTGTGTACACTCGCATTGCGTGTTCGATCAGATCGGTTTTCCGCTAAAGCGATTGAGCAGATTATGCAATTAAGCGATATGCGATGAAATGAGTTACGCAATCAACCGAATTCTAAAATTTGGGCCCATCGCCAACTAAGCAGAGGTAAAAAAGTAAATCGAAATTTCCTGCCGTATCAGAAAAACCAACAGGAGGAAAGCACGCGAAGAAAATCACAAGAATGAGACAAGTGGCTTGATGCTGCCTAGACCAGAGAAGAGCTTGGTGCAAGCTTCAAAAAAACTTCAATCACCTGGACATGCTTAGTGGTAAAGGGTGGGGTTCAATGCTATCAAAAGCATAAAATGAAACCAGAAAGCTTTACTCTGAAAAACGCGGGTTTCAAGAAGAAAAACAATAGCCGAAAAAACTTCCATGTACGAGAAAGAAGAAAGAATCGGCGAGTGAATGGACGCAAAGTCTTGTTGAAAGACCTGAAAAGCGCTGATTTCACTTGATGTCCAGCCAAAACTGGAAACGAAAATTGAAATTGTAAATCAAAAGTCCGCTCATAAGATGACATAGAGAATTATATCCGATAACTCGAAAAATGGTAGGTAGGAAAAACTCAAGTGATTTCCTGAGGGAGGCCGCGCGGTTAGAGAAAGTAGAGCATAGAATTGCCGCTGTGGAGGATGATTTGGAAGCGGAAAAACTCGAGATATCGTCACGGGTAGTTATCAATTTTCAATGTCACTTGAAATTTTTCGGAAAATTTTTTCCGTAAATTGTCTAAGGAAAAATTTTGGGATATCTGATTCAAAACTCGGCGTAACTTGCGATAGTTGAGTAGCGTGCTTTTTGGAGAGGCAGCTGCGATTCGTTGGACATTTTTAAGGATTTGGGAGTAGAAATCTATTTTTTTATTTTAGAGACTCAACTCTAAATCGAAGTATAATTGGATGGAACGAGGGTGAAGACCTTTTGGTTTTAGAATTTGAGTATTTTCAGAATCTTAGAATTTTCTACGCAAAACTTTGTGTTGGGGCATTTTTTGCAGCCAGTTTTGGGATTTGTGTTTGTATTAAGTTGGCAACTATAATCGTCAGTCATCATGCCAAGGCATTGCAATACAGGCCTGGACAACGGCAATTTTGTTGAGTTTACTGGAGGTTTATTGCTGAAGACAATGCTAAATGTCCATAATGCGATTTTTACTCACTTCTTGTTTGTTTGTGGTTACCCCTCCTCTTCCTCGGGATGAAGGTACGCCATGAATGGCAATTCAGGTTCATGCCGTCAACCTAATCAAAATTAGGCTAGGGAAAAGATGGCAGCTCATTTCGAACCAGTCATGAGTCACTGGTAGCCCCACCACCAAAAGGCGGACTGCCACTGGTGGGTACCCAAGAGTCGTCTGACATGCTGGGTTAGCAACTTTACAAATGCAATCCGGTGAAGTACGGGATGGCCACCTGTCTGCCACATAAAGGTGGACGAGTCCGGTTAAGTGCCTTGCCCATGGACACAACATCAGGTTTGCTGGCTTGTTCTCTACACTATCCCTTTCATATGCTGAGCGCGGAAGCTACGAATACCATTTTTTAAAGTCTTTTGGTATGACTCGCCTTAGAGAATGAACCTCAGGTCTACCAACTGCGATGCGGACGCTCAAACCACTACACCATCGCTCCGGTATACTCACTTCATGTCGCAACACAAATTTAAAACGCTAGGTAATCAGTAGACTGATTAGTAACACATGAAGTAGTTCTTAAAGTAGTTCCTTTAAAATCCTTTGAAATAGTTCCTAATTCCTTCAATGAGTAGTTCCTTTAAAAACTTATTTAACGGATCTAAGCATCTTTTATTACTTGATATTTCAGTATGCATGCTGAAATGTGATTATAATCATCAAAATATTGCAGCATTCCGGCCTGGGCTATTAGGCTGATGTTTTTAAACTCATTCAATTACTAGTTCCGGTTATTTGCTGTGAGCTGATCAAAAGCAAAGCTTATCTTTAATTATTCGACGATCGATAATCTAACTTATTGAGTTTAAAGTCTCATAGAGCTAAGTACTAAGATAAAATAGAAAATTTTGCTCAAAAATAATGACCAACATCATGCGGTGGCGTGGACCTAGAGTGAATGTGAATTTCTGGGCTTTGCTCTATTTTGAGTCATCTGTCTGTCGGCCATCTGACAGGTCAAAACAGTGTGCACTGTCTGTTCCAGCCAAAACTGAAGCGTTTATTCACTGAAAATCATAGACAAACAAAACAACAAGCGACATCTATAATACATAATTTCTGAAGTAGCTAATTGCAAAACTAACCACAACGCAGCTTCCTGTGAATGCGCAGCTACTAAAGTTTTGCATTGGCGAACTGGATCAAGTCACTTACGCGGTTCAAGGCAACGGCATAAAGCACTGAATACACGTGACGCGTAACAATCGATTACCTCGTTTTAGCAACTATACAAATCATACGAATTATAGGAGCTGGTGTTCGCCTGTTAAGATATTAATTTAATTAATGGATATTAAGGCATATAGGCTAACCTGCAATCAGATGAATAAAATACCACTTCCACGACCGGTTTCGTTTCTATTAGAACTCATCAGGTGAACTCAGGTATTGAACCGACGGTCACATGAATTGCTTCATGAGGTTTATACCACACCGATGGCCGAGTGCTACAAACCTCATGAAGCAATTCATGTGACCGTCGGTTCAATACCTGAGTTCACCTGATGAGTTCTAATAGAAACGAAACCGGTCGTGGAAGTGATATTTTATTCAACTGATTGCAGGTTAGCCTATATGCCTTAATATCCATTAATTAAATTAATATACAAATCATGTCGCTCTTCCCTTCTTAAAAATTACAAAAAAGCAATTACTTTTGTTATGGTTAAGCATTAGGCTGTATATATATATATATATATATATATATATATATATATATATGTTATTTCTAAATCTATCTGGTGGGCTGGTACTGATATTTCTAGAAGAGCGGAAGCTCAGAGAATGAAGAGTTAGATCTAGTGGAGGGATCGGAGGAGTTGGTAAAAGCGATATGAGAATTATCAACTGAGGTTGATGGAATTGATTCGCGTCTCTGACTGCTGTGGAGCGGAGAGCTGTCAGAAGGAGTAGTTGGCTGCTTGTCTTCCGCAGTTATATGATGATATGTGATAGATTCCGGACTTGGAGTTGCTGCCGAAGAGCAAGGCACTACATCAAAAACTGATACAGTGGATTGCCTGCCACCTACAAAACGAATGTGAACAAAGTCGGGATTTTTTTTTACATAAGCTCGAATTCGACTACCAAAGTTTGATGCTTGTTTCTTATGAAACGCTATAGAACAGGGGTTCCCAAACTGGGGTACATTTTGACTTTGCGAGGGGTACATTAGATAAAGTAAAAGGATGTTCTTGCCAGAACTTCTACTCTGCCTTAAAATATTTTTTGATCACTTGATGTTAATAATTTGAAGACCTGAGTTTAAGGGCTCCTTAGGATGGTAAAGCCGCTTGGAAAATGTGGACGCTCTGATTTTCTGGGTGGAAGGTGAACGTCTGGGAGGTGTTGACCATTTTTTTTTTTTTTGAGATCAACGTCTGGTCGACGGCAGAATTTCACCTCCAAAACTAAGAAAAGTCATCACGAAGGCAACATAACAGTATATATTGCGGTCTATGTTAGCGGAAGTGCGGGGGTACACGAGCGAAACTATAAATTGTCCAGAGGGTTCCGATGACCTGAAAGTTTGGGAAACCCTGCTATGGAAGAACAAAGCCTGGCTGTATAGGCCAACTGGGAAAGTTTTGCCAATCATACCACAACGAGTAAAGGAAGAAAAAAGCTTATGATAAGTGGCGTTAGTTAAAGTGCACAAGAGAGAGTCCGCAGAATGTGATGCTTTTAGAAGTACTGCTTTCCATGATCTAGTTGAAAATTGATTAATTGTTAAAAAAGTCCACTGTTTTCAAAATATTTTGATTGATTTGTTTGCACTGACTGTTTCCGGCAGAGCTGTACTGTCTCAAGACCTGTCTCGATCTCGAGACAGCCGATACACTATTTTTCATAGTGTCGGTCTCGAAGTTCTGAAGTCTCAGTCTTGTCTTGGCACCTTGAAGTATTGGATAATGGGCATGTCTCGTACTAGTGGTACAATTGCAATTTTTCTGTGTTTCTACTAGACGGCTGCTGTTTATGGGGGTTTTTACTCTGCCTTATTCTGCATCCGGAAAAATGCGGAATTTATCTTTTTACATGAATTTTGAAAAAAAGAAATAAGGCAGAGATAGACTGCGCCGTGCACATCCGCATTCTGCGCACGAAAGGGTTATGGGGCAATCGGTAAAAGCGGCTTGACGTTTGAATTTTGCTAGTTGCAACCAAAAATCATCTTCATCACAAAACAAATAAATCAAATGGGGATTTTCAAATCAACGAGCATAAACTGAAGATGGCGATAAGGGTGGTACGAAGTAAGCTTGCGCTTGAGCCTTATTAAATCGTTTATAGCTTGATACATTGCAACGTGTTCGGAAATTCATCAAAATGTCCAAAATTTTGTGTTAAAAATACTCGCGACTTTTTGTAAACGTTTGGTTTCAAAAGTCTCGTGTCTGGTCTCGGCACATTCAAGTCTAGGTCTTGCCTCGACTTTTTGCTTAAAGTCTCGGCCTCGCAAAGCCAATGTCTGGGTCTCGAAGATTTTGGCCGAGACTCCAGCTCTGGTTTCCAGTTAGGTGATATGCAATGCTCTTGCTCGTAGCAATTTCTCTTTTAATCAAACGCTTCTTTAGTTCACTAGACAATAAAGCAGAACCTCGATTACTGTGAATGTATGATGGAAGTCCGAATAGGCAAAAAACTTCTTAAGCATTTGATCACCGTAGAAGTAGCACTGTCATGACAAGGAAAAGCAAACGGAAAACCCTGTACTCATCAACGGCAAAGAGAATGTATTTGTTATTTATTTTTTCTTTCAAATGGACCTTTTAAGTCAATACTGGCTCGATCCCACGGATGTAAAGCTTTTATTAATTGTTTAGGAGCTTTTCAAAAAAACTTTGGTTTTAGTTTGGTACTGATTTGACATGCTTGACTGGCTTTACATCTTCGGTACAAAACGGCAGATTCCTAGATCTTACAAAATGAGACAGTCTCGATAAGCCAGGATGACCGAGCTGTTGATGGACTTTGGCAAGAGCTAAATAGCAAGAGGCGACGGAAGGGACTCGTAATAAGGCATTATAGCCACCGTTTGATTATTGTGGCCGCTATAGGAATTTGGGTGAATTGTGGTGGCCTCACACGGATTTTGTTGTTCTGTTTTTTATTTTGTCCGAACTTGTACGGTTTTCTAAAATAAATATACGATTTTCAGCACAATTAATTTCGACACAATATTACGAAGTATTTAACGTGATGTTCACTTACTGGCAATTCCGGCAGTCACTACGAATGATTATAGATTCGACAAGTTTACAATATGTTAAGAGATAATAATTATTGATCTGAATAAACAAACAAAACCAAGGTAAATAAATCGTCATTGGATCCAAGGCTGCAGCTATGCACTGCTTGAAATTAAATGCTACTCAACTCAATAAACTAAAAGCTATTTTGAACAAAGGACACCAAAGTGAATTGTAAAGGCAGTGCTGATTTCGTAATAGAAAAAGAAATGACGCGTTTTGTTTGCAGGTAGTGCATTTGAATAATTGTGGGCCAGGCGTTGACTATGTAGAATTTTGAGGTAAGATTAAATTACGATGGTTCAAATCCCAAGTGTATCAAATTCAAAAGTTAGACAAAGTTTGTTTGGCGCTTACAGGCATCAACCACAACACTTAATTTGTCTGGTCGGTGCTCTATGTGGAAATCAAAGTAGTCCAACTTGGCTCGCCAGAGCTGTAGTCTGGTGTTTTTGATTTTGCCTATCTTTTGGAGACAAGCATGAAACTCACAGCTCGTTTATCGGTCACTAAAATGAACTGATGACAGAGAAGGCAGTGGTTCTATTTTCTCACAGCATCCATTATTGCCGCGCTTCTTTTTCTATAGAAGAGCAACGTTTTTCGGTGGCATTTAAAGTGCAAGAATGAAAAGCGACAAATGAACCATTTTGACTGGGCATTGCTCCAAGGCTTCGCTCTGAAGCATCACATTTGACTATGCGCGGAATTCCTTATCTAGTGCAAGCCAAGAATGCTGAGGTGAGTTCTAGACGTAAGGTTTTTAAGATATGGGCAGCTTCAGAAGAAAGTGTAAATGGAAAAATAATTATAGGTCGAACTAAGGGTTGTATTTTGGTGGTGAATTCAGGAACCCCTATAGCATAATAAGAGAACATACCTATGACTCTTAGCAGTTCAGCTTTTTTTTAAGAAAGAAGTAAGTGAAGCAAAGGTCGTAATCGCTCAGGATCAGAGTTATGATCAGGATTAAATTATGCGAAATTCTGTATCCAAGCAAATCAATTTCAGTACAAGCAAAAACACATCTCTTGTTGTGAAACTCAAGTTTCCTAATTCAGCTGCAGAAAGCAACGCGTTGAGGTCATGAACGCGATCACTCGTAGTTAAACCACCAACAGTTGTGTTGCTTAAATATGCAAATGTGTCTCGTAATTCACACTTGTAGCAATAAACATTGTCAATAATAAGTTGAAATAACAAAACACATTTGGTAACGCCAAAAGGTAACCGCGCGCATTGATGTATAATAGTTTGCCTTCTGCTTCAAAGGCGGTATTTGGTGTATCTTCGACCGATAAAGGTAGCAGATTTTAAACCAAGTGTACTCAACACAGAACATTTAGCAATTTTGGCCACTTGCTCGTCTATGTCGGACAAAGGGCACCCATCAAATACGGTGTATCTGTTAATAGTTTGCAAATAGTCCACCATTTAGCGTTTATGTCGCTTATTTTGTGTCAAAGACTTAAGCCCATCAAGAGGTATATCAAAGTTCAACGATACCTTCATCTAGCAATTTTCTCGTTTCTTCATTAATTTAGGATTAGATAACATTTGCACACCCGCGGACCAATAAACATGTATAGTTGTAACTGTACACGAAATACCATGCGCTATTCGCGTGGTACCCCTGACATCAAAGACAACTACACTGTTTACTGAAGACATATCCTTGCAGATCAAAATAGCACTCAAAAACAAAATTTCAAGCACTTTCAAAAGGAAAATTTGCAACGATGGAGCACAACATAGCTGAATCACAGTACAACGAATTCGATTTGCTTTGAATAAAAAAAAATGCGCTTTATTCGGTGTAACACTCCATAAGAGAACGTAACAGTTGTTGTTGCTTTGCCAGAAGCACTAGCCGCGATGAGCTAAATGAAGCGCAAATACTCCCAACTTGTAAGCGCGACTTTCATTGGCAGATCCAGAGCGATGGAAAACGATTTAAAAAAATGCAGGCCCGATTTTTCTTCTTGGCTCATTGCACATGAACTCGAGCTGTTCGCTAGTTTTAAGTGTGCACTACCCCGCTACCAGTCTGTTGGGTAAAAATATAAGTATTTGCACTAAGTGTTAGGTGGGAAAGCCTTAAAAACCGTTTTTGTCAATATTCTGTAGGACTCGACAAGATAATTGAACCGGCTTCTACAGACTGAGAGGCGGTGCTGTAACTACTTACCACACCGTCTGTACAAACAAGCGTGACTTTAAATTAAATTTAAAAAAAACAGTTGAATCCAACTTAAAGTCACGTTGAAAATTGGACGAGACCTAAAAAGGCACACTCAAAACCTGCATGGTCGACCAATTTTCTGGATTCACAAGGTTGTGTTGCTAGAACTAAATGCACAGATTCTGGACAAATATTAAGTAAAATTAATTGTTAGTATATTTCTGGTCAACATTTAACTTAGCTCGTGCATATGTGATACTAACTGTACTGGTTGTCAACTTATCGAATAAGATTTGATTTCATGGCAAATATATGGAGAATAAATTTTACTTTTTATCAGCATCTAGTAAACGTTCGTGCTAATCATCTTCTGGATTAGTAGTGTTTTTAAGTTTCATGTTTACATTAAGCCGTAATAACTAAACCAATAGTAACCAAAATTTGTTTAAACAAAAATACACGTTACAGTAAAAAACATATTAATACTCGATCAATAGTATAAAAGTTGATTAACCATATTCCAAGCCGTAGATAAATTAGGCATACAGCGTAATTGCTAACGCCAGTTGGCATACTTCACAGAAATCGTTTTTGAAAATATACACGCCAACACAACGCAAAGGCAAGTAAAACAAATTCCTTCAGCTAAAAGTTAGTCAAACTGAATTTTAATGAAAAACGTTCACGTTTTGCCAAATCACTTCTTGGGGAGGGCATCATATGCTCCAAACTTTATTCCAGTTGTTTTGAGCTTTTTTACCCCTATGTCGATTTCGTTTTCTGGATTAACCACCAAGAAAGTTAGTGGTTAGCAAAGTGTTTTACGACATAACCGATAAATTGTTTTGAAATCACCGAAGTTAAAAAGTATTGTGAAAAAAATAATTTATTGCAGGTTGACAAATGCTGCTTAATCCGAAAATTTTGAAATATCACAAATAGTGATGGGACGCGTACTCGGAATCGGGAATCGAAAATATTGTAACTTTTTCTGGTATCGAAATCCGAGAATTTTAATCGAATTTCCGATTCTGGAAACGATTCTTTGAAATTCGTATGTTTGCTACTTAAATTACAATCTAAGAATATTGGGACTTGAATATGTATAATTGCCTTTAAGGAATTTACTTCAATATTTTTTTTCTAAACATTTACCCTTTTCATTTCAATTTATTATATAAAAACCTTATTTTCTTTTTTGTTGTAACAAAACCACTTATGCTTCTTCTGAATGCATAATTAATAAAAGTACTTTGTCCAAAAAGTATTTGTTCTTGAACCAGCTTCAGGTTCTGAAAATTGTCATGAATTCATTGCATGCATCGGAATCAGAATTTTAATGAGATATCGGGACTCGTATAGGAATCGTTATAAAATTTGGTATCGTCCCATCACTAATCACAAAACTACA
The DNA here is from genome assembly GCA_963675345.1 of Trididemnum clinides. NCBI lineage: Eukaryota > Metazoa > Chordata > Ascidiacea > Aplousobranchia > Didemnidae > Trididemnum > Trididemnum clinides. Next base: position 22,485,299 of record OY776292.1, on the reverse strand, counting down.
CAAAAATTTAGATCTTTTTGTCGATTTTTTTCGGGCCAAAATCCACATGACAAAAATAAAATGTTCTAAGATCAGCGCAATCGTGACAATTGAATTTGATCAGCACGATAAATAATTCGGTACAACCAAAGCACCAGTTACAGTTAGATGATGTAACAATTGGCTTGGTTTTGTTACAAGCTTTTTGTAACCTGCTCACCGTAACAGTATAGCTGCATCTTATTCCATGTAATACCACCAAACGATAAGTTACGAAAATCTTGCATTTTTCAAAGCACTTAAATTTTTGCTAGCACATTATATTAAAAATCACCATCACAGTTTTTCTAGCAATATTTTGCCGTTAGTGAGTTGCGTGTAGCAATTGCTGTGTTTAGCACACCGTGAAAATCGCACCCGAACTTTGGAAACACTGACGTGTTTGCAATTAAATATTGACACATTAGAAAGCTGAATTGAGATTACGATGATATGCAGTTGCACTACGTTGCTATGCACGACATGACAGGCAGTTTGAATACTCGCTTCAAGCATGCATCAACTACAGGCTTAACCAAACGCCAAACTTTGTAAAAAGTATTTTCTATTGGTTTAAGATGAGTGCTTGCATTGCATTGTGTTAAGAGCTTAAAGCAAGCTTTGATAGCTCAATTTAAGCCGTCAGTTTATACCATCAGCTTTCATAACTAATTGGCTCAACATCCGTAAAGTTCACGAAGTGAGAACACACAAAACCACAATTACACTTATACCATGAACACAACATTCTAAAAAACTTTAAATAAATGAATGCTGCTGTTTTGAAGGCCGATTGATACTTAATGCAGAGGAGCAAAACGAAACAACATACTTTTATGGTTTATGCATGCCATAAATAAGAAACTTAGTAACGTGAAAAATATTGCTTCGTTTTTGATAAGCTTTAAAGCAGAGAAGATTAAAGGTTAGCATACGACCTGTTCAAACTGCTTGACTAATGGAGAAAAAAACAAAAGTTTACTGATTACCGTGCAGATTGAAACCATTATTTGGAAGAAGGTTTTAAAAACTTATACATTGGTTTCTTTGGCGTCGATGTTTAATAACCGTTCTGCGATATTGTTCGAGTTTTGTCTGTAAACTACATCTGTAGACCTATTTCGAACTTGTCCGTCCGCTAACAACATAGAATAATCTTTCAAAGCTCCTTCAGGTAAATAATCCCCAGCAGCGGCATTGTGGTTGAGGTTCGCAACAGCAGTTGAATAAACGCCGTTCGCATTTGTTTTCAGTGTGCAGTTGTTTGTCTTTATCAATTTGTTGCCTGAAGTTTCTAAACATAAAAATGTGCGATAAACTACTGGGCCGCGGCTCTTTTATAAGAGTCTCGCAGCAACATTTTTATATATGATAGTTCTCCCGTATTTAACCAAAAACTCATCTAAAAATAGTGGCAAGTTTTCCATTATTATTCATTGATTACAACGAGTTTCCCATTAACAGCAAGTTGCAAATGCTGCAAATGCTTTGTTTTTGTCTCAATCATTTTCGCTGCCGTTTCGATCCATTATCTTATTGTGGTTCTCTCAACACACGTAAATAATGGGCCGGAAGCCGAAAAACGTCGGTAACCCTTGCGTTTTGACTATTTTAGGAGCGGATCTTAACTTCCACTTCAGTTAGATCGTGAGTGCAATGCCCGTATCGATGGCTCGTCACCGTAGCGTCTGCTGGTCTCAACACAAACAGAAGATTAAGAGTACTGTAAATCCATACAATCGTGGAGTCGGCAATCACTTGCAGATATCCTTACAGTTGTCGCTAGGCATACCCTGAACCCGACGTGTAAGCTTGACAGAAAACATTTTCGCCCGGCCATGCAACGTAGCGCTCCAAGCGTTCAACGAATAAATTTTTTACCCCAACATCAACACTCAGTACATTGCACCAGGCTGCTGGCAGCTGTTTTACCTATCGTATAACCCAGGGTTTCTTAAGTTTTAAAAAGTGCCCCCTTGACAATGTCAATAACGTCAATGTGAGGTTAACACGTAAAAACATTTCTTTTTGGAGATCAACTTTTCAAAACGATTATTTTTTCGCAATTGCTTCCCAAAACAACATTAGTTTCAGAGAGCAATTTATTCAAAGCAGTTATTTTCCCACTTTTGGTCTCCAAATAACTTAAAGATTTTTTTTTTAGTTTTGTAGGTCGACTTCTTACTGTGCTGATTTTGACATATTTTCGTGCAACTGAAAGCAAAGGGCCACGACATCCTGGCCCTACATCTCCCTTAATGTTACACGCCCTACAATGGGGTGCGCCCTTTAGTTCAACAACCCCTGGCATAACTCTTTGAATTTCCTATGACCAAGTGATATATATATGTAGTAACTAAAACTACGTTGCAACACACGTTTGCAGCTAGAATTGCCGAACAGCAAATAAGCTTCAAGATGTCTTTCTTAAATTCCGTAATGAATCGCAAAGCGAAAGATCAATGATATTTGACGAAAGCTTTCCAAGATCACACTGCGCTAAGTCGCAAGATGCTGATCGTTAGTACATGCGTATGAGCTCAGGCAGTTTGCATACAAACGAACTTTACACTAGGAGATGCTTTTCTTCAAGATTTTCAAACCTCATCTACCTGCTTGGAACCAACAAAGCTTAAGTTTATTGCTTACTTTTTCCTGATAGAAAATCATCCACTTTGCGCTTGTCGGCTTGAAGAAATATAGAAGCAACTAGGAAGCCAGCGCCACCGAGCACACATGCAAAAAAAGTGACGTATATGGAACGCAAAAGACTTAGATATTTTGCATAGTAAGTGTCGTCCATATTGGAAGCAAGAGCATCAGACATCTACAAACAAATGATTGAAGTTAGCAGCGAACTATACCAGGAACAACATTGAGTGAGACAAAGTGTGTGGTGTTGCTGACAGACTTATTATCTGCTTTAAAATCCGAAAAAAACAATAAAGCCTGCTCAATCACTTGTCGTACTTTATTGCCATAAACAATTTCACAGAAACGGTAGTTGCTCTCCGAGTTTTCCTCCGGATGTATGGGGAGGAAAGATAGTTCAGGGCAGCACTCAACAGCCAGCACCAAAGATCGTATAGGCATCAGACATAAAAATAAATTAGACTCCGATAGCAGTAAGAAGCAGGAAAAGTTCGAATTTTCTTTATTCATAGGTGTGATGATCAGAGACAGCAAATGCACCAACAAAACAATTAACTTGAGTTTCCCGCTATAACGGTGCTAGTAATTTCAAAACAAGGGCAGGGAGCAGGACTTTGGCAGAGAAAAATGCGCAAAGCTCGCAAAAGCCGGCGAAAAGTTGAAACGCAAAGTCAAAATCACAACCAGCTCACCACTCCAAGCAAATATGGGCTCCCAGCGTCGCCAAAGAGATGCATAGTTAGAATCTGCACAGCTTGAGCGGTGGAGCGACGATTGGGTAGAGTCACATACTGCAAAGCAAAGCACATCCTTCGATTTCTTGAACTCAAACTGCCACATGCCCCACAACGCCTATCGTGCAGTTGGTTCTAGGCCGCTTATCACCTGGACATTTATTCCCCGGTTACATATATCCGGTTAGGTTTGGGATTGGGCACTTTAACCTTAACCTTAAACTCTTACCCTAACCCAAGAGACCGGGGGTAACTAGCCTGATACCCGTCCAGTTATAGAGTGACCACACAAAAGTGCCACCTACTGTATAAAAATGTCAATTTGATTTAACTACTTAAAACTGTTATGCTTTTTGAGGTTTCGAAAAAACATACATAAACGTTTACAGTAATGTTTTATACAAGATACCTTACACAGTAGCTGAAAAAACATTTTCGTAAAAACAAATTTTGTGACAAAATCCATAGTTGTTGTAGAAGCTCGGTTTAAACAACAATATCAGTGTCGTAATTTTTTAGACAAGAAACTCATCTATATGTTGGTCATACGGAACAATCTTACATTTTAATGAAACAATCTTACATTTTAATGGAACAATTTTACATAATAAATTCAGGAAATACGGAACAATCTTACATCTAAATGGTAAGGGCAGCAGAGACACTGAATGGTCCATTCAGGTCGGCACAAATGTTTAAAGGCCACAGATATGGTCGAGGCTGTCAGATTCAGTAGTCCGTAATCCACAAAAAACCTTGAGTCTATAAAAAGGATCCTAGTAAAGGACCTGCCGTTGTATCCATACAGAATACAAATTTAGCTTAAACTCATCCACGCTGACATGAGGAATCGTGTGATTATGTGTGAATGGTTTTGTGAAGGATTGACAATGACCGAAATATCTTGAAAAACGAGTGATTTTTGGTTGAGGCTCATTTCTTAAAGTCTGAACACGTGAACTTAGAGAGTAAGGTTTTGTGGGGCAGTTCCCCTTCTCAAGATTGCCTGCAAAGACTACTTCGTCCCACTAAGTGCACAGCGCAAGTGGTAAATGAAACATGGGTTCACTAGAACCATTTTGGTTTGAGGATGAAAGCGAAGTGCTGTCAGACCTCTAAGCATTGTGTAGGGGGTTTTGAAAAGTTTTAGATAGCACTTGGCCGACGAAATAAATTTGTTGAAAATGGGCAGTGGTTTCAGCAGGATGAGACAACTCCCAACACTTCAAATGACTCTCTACAACGGCTACGGAAACGCTTTCCGAATCGCCTTATCAGCCGCAGGTGTGACGCAGAGTGGGCTCTACGTCCACCAGATGTGAAACCGCCAGATTTTTATCTGAGAGATAATCTTGAAGAGAGTGTCTACAAAAATAACTCTCAAAAGTTCCTGACCTGAAGGAGACCGTTACAGCTACAATCAGAGCAATATTAAAGGTGGGGTGCATTAATTAATTGAAGTATGATAAAGTGGTGTTAACTGAAGAGTGTGTCAATTAATTAATCAAAAATTTTGCATGACTTGTTCAATTAAGCTTGCAAAAACAAAGGCACATCTAGAGCGCTTCATAGAAAGGCAAAAAAACAAAGACTAATCAGCATACGTGACTGAAATTTAGCAAGCAAGTTACACGCAAACCTATAAGCAAATTCACTCAAACTTGGGTTGCACTGCAAAAAAAATTGCAGATTTTATCGTTATTTCTATTGGTAGAATTTTTTGGGAGCCGCCCTATACCTGGCCCAATTAGATTATTGTTGCAGGAGACCGGGTAGAACGTAAAAAACTTCCCTACAATTCTCAAAACAAGGATTTCCATTGAGATGTACATTGCACACAAATTAGCTAGTTCAATCTTGCTTTGGGCACAGCGCGACCTTTGCAGTTGCATGAAGAGCCATTCCGGAGGCAAGGAGCGGAAGTCAGTCTCCGCAGTAAAGCAATGCAAGAAATTTAAGTCTCCAATCAAGAGGTGGCGAGTTCCATGTTCATATGGGTTCTACATGAAAACCTGGACTTAGATTAGATATACCAGCCAGCAGTGTTGGTGACTCTGAATCAAATCTAAACGCTGTTGCTCTATTCGTATCACATTCTTTACAAACATAATGGCCGGAAGTTCAAGACTATTACTAACGTGAAATAATGACTTACCAAAGTCATGTCTATAATTGGTATCCAACTCAAGCACAAGCTTAGGTTAGCGAAGAATATGAAAGACTGAAACATGAAAATACTATTTAAACAGAGCGTTGTGGCGATATTTAGGAGTGTGCTTCATTTGCATAGATCGACAGACAGAAAGGTGGTAATTTGAACAGATATTCTACAAAATAATGATCCATTCGCTTAAGTCACATTATCAGCCATTACTTCATCCTTTTATCCTACTTAAGAAAGTTTTGATCTCAGCAAATTTTTTTGGCTCAGGGGCTATCGCGCAGCCTTATATAACAATAGTAGCAAACTATTCATATCAACCCACAAATGCACTGCCTAGGACAGAATGGGGCAGTTGACTGAGCGTAGAGTTTGCAGTAGAATCACTTCACAGGACGTTTGTCTTGTTACAGGTAGCGCTACCAAATGAAACTGTTGTTTATAATTCCGGTTTCATATCTGCAGTTTACATGGACCGTAATGACTTGCACAACAAGGAATGAGTAAGTACGGACTTGAAAATTGTTAAGATCATTTCGAAGCTTTTCGATCTCTCCGTTCATCTTGCGCTCAAATTTCGTTCATTGCAACTGCTTTAATATAACAAGTTCAATCACTTACCCATGCTGCCGGTAAATTGACAATCGCCAAATGCATTCCACTGTACAGCAACGGTCCGGCCGTGCAGAGAGCTGAAAAAAGAAATGAAAAAATGTCGAACTATTCAGATAATACATTAATTTATTCCAAAGCAAACAAACTAATGGCTGTACCACAAATTAAAATTGACCAATGTGGCAACAGTAAACAAAAAAAGCTGAAGCATTTCTTTCCCCAAGAAAAACTAACAGTAATATGAAACATTATCAGATTTTACGTTCACTGTTCCCGCTTTTGTAGGCTTGCACCTGTTGGTTTAGTGCTTGTCTGACACTATTTAACCGCTTTTGAAACAGGTTTTTTACTGAAGCGACACAACACGTTAAATCCGGATGCCTTTACGACGAATACTAGCGGTTGTACGCAATTAGTTTTACATACTTGATATGCAAAATAAACCAAACTATCTTTTATGAGAAATTTACACGTGTTTGGGTACAAGATCAACTTTATTATTAATTGCAGCCTGGACTTCAGTGTACCAAAAAGTTTGTTCCTCTTTTGGTATACCTTTCTTTAAAACTAATTTGCTATCATCAACCTAGCAGAGGAAATTACCTTTTTAGTGCTTTATCAAAGATGTGACGCAACCTCAATTAGTCTGCAATGAAAGATTACGCTTTGTAAAGGCAAAACTTTAGGCGTTGAACCGAATATCATACAGCGTCGTACTTGACTAAAATAACAGAGGAATCAATGATACCAATTTAGCTTTTTTCAGGCTAGATTTAGCCTTTTCTTTAGTCTAGCCTCAAGCCTTTTTGAAAAAATTAGCTTTTTTTACCGCTAGTTTTATTGTGAATTTTTTGATGAAAACCTTTTCATTTTATGTTTTGATAAGTGGCGTTTAATTAAATGCAAAACCGAGTTTTTTGTTTTCTTTCTTCATTCTAACTTTAACATTCTTTAATTTATTGCCCAAAACGCTTCAGTAATAGACCAATCAAAAACGCTTACTTGATTTTAAATCGTCAAAATTAACACTTGATCACAGATTCACTTTTCACAAAGTAACTTAGCAAAGAAAAATGAGTTGACTGTTTTTGTTGGCGATGAGCATGACTGTGTTGTGCTTGCGACAGCCACTTGTCGATGTAAACAAGATGAGATAATTTTGATTTCACAAGCCATCAAAATTGTTGAATGAGACGTTTGCATCGGAGCAATAAAGTTGGCCACGTAGTCTACGTTACTACTAATGCTAGTTTCGTTTGGGCATCAGCCCAATGTAATTAACAAAGTTTGATCAGGATCTGAAGCTAGGACTTGTGAAATCAATTTAAAAGATTTTGTTCGAGGAACTATCAAACGTTAGCTCAGCCAATCGCTCGCTGAGACCAAAGACTAAAAGTGCAGATCTTGCTAATACATTGGAGATCCAAGAACAGGAAAACAGTATGTACGAATGGCAATCAGGTGATGTAACAATCCAACAGTTTTTGGATCTTGCAAATTTTATACCCTATCGTCATAAAGCTCTTCATCAAGGGTACAGCATTTTTATTTAAATTGTATAACTTCTCATCAGTATTTGCAATTTTCAAACCATAGCCAAATGTTTCACTTCATCAGTTTGAATGCTACACAATCTGTAAAATGTTGGAGTCAGAGCAACATAGCTAATTAGGTAATGGATTAAAAGCGATCATGGATTAAAAGGTCAATAATTCATGATCTGATAATCCACCCATAGTAATGCAAAAACGTTTAATACAACACGCGGTTAAGGTCTTGGCCAAAATGCACAACTGTATAAATACCGTTACAAGCCACTGAATCCAACGCTGCTAATATCTCAGTGACAGCTTACACTTATTCATCAATGTACGTAACCTCGTTCTAAGGTACCAGTTCTCAGGGTCGGTGCTAGGAATTGTGGGGCTCAATTGGAAAACTGATGGCAAGGTCCCTACTCCATATTTCCATTTCCACAGCTAATTTCCTACTATTCTTTTGTAGTCTTTCTCTATCACACATTAAACACCGTCATGTCATTATCATGTTTTAAATAAATATAAATATTCGTGGAGCATTCTGAACCAGCTAATTATTCGCCAACCTTCGTTTGTTTTTCAAAGATGTGTAGCACCATATTCATTCTGTCGTATGTCATTTTTGTGGGTAATTAGCCAACTCTTTATGTTTTGTTATTTTTTTGTACCCTAATGTTTTGTAAAATCATGTTGCTACAGTACAATATATCATAAGAACAATAATGCTTATGACTCAGCGGAAGAAAACAGAGTCTTTATACCGGTGGTTTTTCAACCTTTTTTGCCGGAGCGAAACCCCAAAAACATTCCAGTGGCTCGAGGAACCCTTCGAGAAACAATAATTCAATTGTCTTATGCTAAAAAGAGCATTTAATTTATTTAATAAAATAAAATTTGTGTAACTTCTTGAGGTACCCCTGGACTGTACTAGCCGAACCCTGGTTGAAAACCACTGCTTTACACAATATACATGTAACCAAGAATACAACACTAAAAATATGAGAGAAAACGTTTTTATTGAAGACTAACCTAAGCAAGGACGAACACATACTTTTTTGGTTGAAAGACATACTTTTTTGGTTGTTGATAGTGATAGAAGTGACATAAATCAAACGCGGTGGTGGGGTGTTTGGCAGTAAGATCTGCCAATACAATGCTTGATTTACTGTTTTTTCTAAGCGGTGTTCAACGTCATAGGTTAGTTTAAACACTTGATCGGTTATGCATTGATCATGCCTGAAGCCAGCTTGTTTGTCAGGAAGTTGGGGGTCAAAAACAGGTTCTAACCGCCTCAAGAGTAACCGCTCGAAAAGCTTGTAAGAAACGCTCACCAGCGATATTGGCTGGAAGCTCTTTTAGTCACGAGCTGCTTTGCCACATTTTGGTACCGAGATAACTGTGGCCAATCGCCATATTGTGGGGATTGTTTGATAGGCCACGCAGGTTGTGTAGAATTTTTAAAGCTGTGTAAGACATTTGGGAAAGCAGTGCTTCAGAATATATCTGTCGGGATGTTGTCTGGGCTTTGAGCTTTTCCGCACTGGAAGGTGCCGTTAGTCAATGCTAAGAATGTGCAGTGGCGTCGAAGGCGCGAAATTTTTTTCCATTTTGTTTGAAAACAACTTGGTGCTGAAAACAAATTAACAAAGCTTGGTAAAATGGACATGAGCTTTTTCGCAACCCGTGGCTGAACCTGCTGTTTCTGATCCTGGAGGTTGAGGTCCAGTTTCAATACTCGAAAGGTCCGGATTCGAACCGCGGTCCGCCAATTGAGTAGCCCTGGCCTGTAGCATGGATAGTAAATTATTTGAGAAATATGAATTTCTCATTCTTCATTTCATGTTTTCAGTAGTAGTTATTTCTCTCAGATTACAGACTAGTCTTTAAACAAAAACTCTGTCATCGCTGGCACGGGGCCCCTTAAGGTGCTGGGCCCAATTTGATAAAATTAGTCGTGTAGACTTAAAACCGGCCCTGCTTGTACTTATTATGTACCTGAGACTGAAAGACTAACGAAATTATTTTACAGTAAGTGATGGTAATTTTACCATTATACAGTAGTGGTAAAATTAATTTGTCTTTAATCATTTCTGGGATTTATTTAATATGCAATAAACCACTTAAAAAGCCAAAAAAAAGCTTTACTGGAAAGGTGAAAGCATCAAATGATGGCTTTCAGTCAAATATTTTTAAACAATTTTTGTTTCTATACTATTTTTTGATTCTAGCTCACCCAAACCCGTATATCACTTGTTAAAGCTAACCAATTAGCCGATTTCATTTATTATGTCAAGCTATCATTTTTTGGTAGTGGCTATTTTGCCGTCCAAGGCATTGTACCCTTGGAATCTATAACGCTGTTAAAAGTTTGTGATTGGATAATTTCTACAACATATTAAAAATGTGACTTGACAAAAATTAATTCTTCAGTGTACACCCCTCTTTTATAAACACCACCCACTTTCTCAGTGTACATTGTTGAGTATTTCAAAAAAAAACAAAAGAAATTTATTGTTACTTCTCCTCCAGAGAATCCATTCCCAATTAAAAAAAATAATACAAAGAATCAAAATTCTAATCGCGGTATTGGAACGCAGCAATACTAACAATGAAATCCCTGCGTCGCAGTGTGTGACGTGACAAACGCGCTTATTCAAAGATACAATGATCGTCTATGGCAAAATAATCTATGAGTCTACATTGCTGATGACGACAAACTAACCCCTATGTACTGGCGAAGTGTTTTCGGTTGTTTTTCGAAACTACAATTTTGTTTTTGTACAAGATTTCTTTCAATTGCCAAAGTAATTATATTTTCTTTTTAGCGCATACTCAAGCTTTGTTTGCTGATTGGGCTCAATTTTTTAGGAATCTAATGCTGATAATTAACTGATTGTCCTATTACAGTACTTTGGTGTTGTGCTCTGCAGTATCAAAGTTTTTAATCTGGATGTTGTTGCAACTATGAATCACAATATTGAATTACAATTGTGAATCTAGTAAACTCGTGAAGCAAAAATATTGTAAACGAATTTTATTTACTCTTTAACAAAAGAGCAATTATTGTCGCAATCATAGCATAAAAATCTAGCCTTTTATCAGCCATTTTTTTTGAAAATTTCTAGCTTTTTTTATTATAAAGGCTTTTTTGTGCTGCAACATTTTGCTACACTGAGCGGGATTTTGGGCTTTGTGAAGTAATATGTGGGCAACTTCTTTTGCTTGCATGCTGTAATTGCGGCTGGTAAAAAGTTTGTTCGCTGTTAGATATTTTTGTGACCATCAGATAAAGATATCATTAAGTGACTACCTATTGCGCACATATGCGCATCTGCATTCTTGTTTCCAAGCTTTTTCCATAGAATCGAAGTCTCGGCTCCAATAAAAACTCCCATAACACCGGCGACACAGGTAATCAAACCGAAGATGAATGATATGCTGAAAAGAAACTTGGAAGCTTCACAACGCTGTAATAAACTTAAGTCGAATGTGCAGCGAATGCAAAGTATCTGCAACTATACAAGCTTCCGAAAGCGGAGCTGCTGATCTGACATGAACTCAAGTGTCGTGAGAGGCGACTTTTGGGCATCCATCAATGGCAGTCCGCCTTATGAGTGGCAGGTGTCTTGTCGACAATTTGCATTCCTGACTGGTTTGAAACGGAATGAAGTTTTCCCTATCCTAATTGTGATTTGATTTACCGCAGTGAACCTGGGAATTTTCATTTCATGCTGCACCTCCATCCCAAGGAAGAAGAGAGAAAATCCCATTAAGTTTCCACAGTGGACCTTACACTCAAGTTTTTTTTCTCTTTCAGTCACAGAAAAAGCTTCAATACAATTGGTCAATTATGCAAACTAGAGTTGAGACTTTACTTGTTTCGGAGTTAGCAGCAGCCAACTGCTGGCACAGCTACTTTTCCATCACAACCACAGCAACTTCAACTAAGCAGAGAATGCAGGCATTGAAATAGCAAGCTTTCAATAGCGAAAGTAACGCCCCACAGCGATGCGCGAGTAATAGATGAATATAAATGAATTTCACTCACTCAGCATATTCACAATCATCATCTGTGCAAGGCGATCGGTTTCCCTTCGCAATTTGTGAATAGGCCACGAAAGCAGGACCCCATATCGTAAGAGAGCCGACCACGAACGCCATGAACGTGAATCCGATCGAAATGCTCATGAAACTTCGACTGCGTAATACAAAATAACATGAAAAGTATCACAAAAGTAAAGGCAAACTGCATGACACAAAATCATACAAAAAGCATCACAAAAGCTACGTAAAACTGCCAACACAAAAGATTAAATTAGGCGACATTTTGCAACTTTTTTGTTCTTATTTTTATACAATTAGATGAGTTTACCTAATTTGACTACGCTGATTCCGAATTTGCAATTAGAATTCACCCATCACGTCACAGTTTTTTTCAAACTTGAATCTAAATTTTACTAAAAACGCATTTAAAAAGTCAGGTACCAATGGCAGTCCGCCATCATGGATACATTCCATCGCCCTTGGTACCGAGTTTCCATAACTTTGATGTCCTGGTGAAAGCGTTCTCCATGTTCTTCACCCATATCACCCAAGTTTTGTGGCAAATAGTCCAAGTGTGCATGAAAAAAAATTAAATTTAGAATTCATGCGACATCCGAGCGCTTCAAAGCAAGTCGACAAGTTATCTACAATGTTTTGGTAGTCAGAATCTTTAGTGTTGCCAAAAAACTTCGACACCACTTCTGCAAAAAAAAGCCATGCTTTTTTCCCATATCCTTCTTGGTAAATAGAAATCGAGGGTCCTTGGTAGGTTTTCTAGTTTGAGGTCCAACAAATACACCCTCTTTAACCTTTTCGGCACTAAAATTAGGGAACTTCTCTTGAAAGTATTTATTAAAAAAAGGTACCTTCTTTATTGAATATGTAGTGAAGGAAGTATCACATTGGGTCTGTCAACAAGAGCAGGATGTAAAATATTTCTAACCTGGTGTAAGGGACTCCCTCAACGGCCAGTCACGTTTAATCCAATGATTACTCCTGTTCCTACGATACCATTCGCACATAAAACAAGGGTAGTTTGTAAATCCAGACTGTTGACCCAGTAGCATATTTAGGACTTTAGAATCAACAGACCTTCCACGCATGAGCGCTATGTTGTAACTTCGACAGCATAACTTTTCATATTTTCATAAGATTCTCATGCAAGTCAAATGAGCTAAAGGGGTAGAAGTAAACTGATTTCTATCGTGCAATAAAACAGCTTTCAGGCTTGATGTTGATGCATCAATAAAGAGGCGCCAATCACTGGGGTTACAAACGGTTTCCAATTTCTCTATGACACCTTGAATATCCACACAATTGACTAAAGAGTGTTCCATGGCAAAGAAGCGAGTAAATTTTCTCTCACGATGTTTATACCAAGCAAAAGTGATATCTATGCAGAGCATACGTTTTGCTTTCAATCTGGAGCCCAGAATAAGAGCAGAAGCTTTTGGCAAATTCAAATCTCTGACAAGGTCATTTAGCTCGGCTTGATTAAACGGCTTTTGCTGGTGATCATCATTATACTCATACTCTGAACATTCTGTCAACTGGCTACCCGAAAAAGACTCCTCACTGACAGAATTTTCAACTGCTTCCAAAACTCTCGGAGGCAATGGAATTGGTACACCTGGCCCACGAGACATCGGTTGTATGGCACAAGGCAAGTTAAGATAATGAACTTTATGCTTATTTTTAACATTGAATCCAGCAACAACACATAAACAAAAGTAACCTTTTTTGCCATGTCCATTCGGCTCCGTCTAAACTATTGCAACACCAAATGCTAGACTTTTGCTTTCCAATGCTCCACTGCCTCAATTGCGACACATAATTACGACACACTTTGTGCGAGCCCCATGCTTTGTCTTGTTCTCCTACCCTAACACCAAATTAGCATAATAGACATTATTAACAAATGGCGTTATATTCTGCCGTTTAACAGGTGGAACAAAGCTTTCGCAAATGTAGCAAAATATATCTGGCTCATTGACGCAGCCTCTTCGCTTAGATGAATTTTGTGTTCTAAAACTCAAGCAATAGCCTAAACCAGGGGTGAGCAAACTACGGCCCGCGGGCCGCATGCGGCCCGCGAACACTTTTTGAAACTTTGCCGTTTTGAAATAAATACGACAAGGGGATTGACAAGGCGCAAAAGCGACGGTGTCCTTAAAAAAAGGTGATGACCTTTTTAGAGACACCACCGTTTTTGCGCGCTGCGATACCACATTGCCAGAACATTTCGCAAAATTGTGAGCTAATGCAATTTTTACTATAGCATGCAGCTGTACGAGACAACAAGCCCCGGCCCTCGACCACCCTCGAAATGGTCACTGCGGCCCTCCGGCAAAAAAGTTTGCCCACCCCTGGCCTAAACAAAAGTACCTGTAAGACTAAGTCAACAAAGATTAGTTTAGTTGTTTTGAAAAGCGCTTCAGTGATGCCACAATGTAATAATAATGACATCACAATGAAGTGTAACAACTACGACAATAACAACGATGACGCAACAATACGGGTGTTTCTTAGGATAGGATGTTATTACTAGTGTAATGCAAAAAATTAAAAATCCTGACATGATGGAAAAAAGGCACTTTAGATCCGTAATTAGCAAACGCAAATTGTCTTAGAAGCAACCGTTTTAGCCAGAAAACAAAAATCATGTCGACCAGTGTTACATGAAAAGTATCGCAAAAATTTGAGTATTAAGACTACTTAATGCGAAAAACTCCGTTTTCATTCGCATATCGACAAGTCTAAAGTATTCTGTCAATTCATGCAGACTGTAGTAAGCTTAATTTATTTTCACATAATGAAACAAACAATAGTATTCCAGCGGGCAAGCGCACACAATGCCCGGATGTCATGTGCTTGTGCACATTGTCCTGATACAACCAATCGAGTTCGAGGTTTAATGCTAGCATACTTTTTAAAAACGTATGTCAGATCTTGAATGTGGGACGAGCGATTACGGTCGATTTCGTCTATCGCGATGGCAGTAGATGCCTCCAAAGCGCCCCTCTTTGGATTAGGGATCACCACCATGAGTAGAATCATCGTGATAACTCCGAGTCCAGGAGTGACCTGCAGTAACACATTTTGATAGCACTGTTCATTGTCTGCACTACAATACAAAAACATCATTAGTTTCACACAAAGCAAGTTGCGTTCGGATTTCCTTCCCCTACAATCATGCAACCAAGCAGGAAAAATCGCTTTCGCAAAAACCCCCACAAAACAGCACTTGTAAAGTTTTTTAAATCTTGACCCGATTGTTGACTTATCGTGCATAATAAAGATTGTGGACTGACGCAACATAAAACTACAACCAAACATACGGATCTCGGACTTCTTGACAGGATCCGGATCTCGGACTTCTTGACAGGATAAAAACTAAAGTCGGATAAAGCTAACCGCAACGAAAAGACAAACAAATCTAGAACAAAACATCGATAATATTTGAACTGACATCAATGGGGGGGAAGGGAGGGCAGTGGTTTATTTGTTTAAATTTTGAGGCGGCACAAATGTCATGAATTCTAGAGTAACCTGAATGTCATTGATTCTAGTGATGACACTAGAACGAACCGCGAATACTGATTGTATCGATCTAAATCCAGCTGTGCACATCCATATAACAAGATTGGGAAAATCGGTTGTTTAAACCCAGTAATTTTTAAGTAAGTTGAGCCTATTTTCATCTAACAACATCGAATTTAGTTTAGAATATTAAAATTAACTGCTTGCATACGAGAGAAGTCAAAAACGTTTAAACGGAAAAACGTTCTTGGCTAAAAATAAATTTATGTTGGTTGCTTCACCCCTTCTCTTCCTTGGCACGGTGGCAAGGCGCGAACGGCAATCCAGGTTCACGCTGTCAACCTAATTCAATTAAGCTAGAGAAAAAGTGGCAGCCCATTTTGGACTCTTCATTGATGCAAATTACTGACTGGTAGCCCCACCACTAACCAGGCGAACTGCCATTGGCCAGTACCCAAGAGTCGTCTCTTACGACATGCTGGGTGAGCAGCTTCACTATTCTAACCCGCTGAAGCATGGGTAGCAAAACTATTTATGTCGTGTACATTTACGTCGTTACATTACAACTCACTTTTAAAGCCCAGTGCCATGATCCAGCAGCTATGGCAGCAGCAGCTCCAACAATGTAGCCAAGCCCACTAAAATATTACGTAGATTACAATCAACTGTATAACTACACAAAATTAAAGCACTCGGTATTCACACCAACTACGAAAAAGAAGGTTAAAAAATACAGCTTGGCGCGTAGCCTACGTAATTCAATATAAAAGTAGCCGCGCGAGATATTACTGCGAACGCTTTAAGCCTGCATCGCCTACCTGCCAATCAAGAGCATACTTAAACAGAAGCTCAAGCGACTTTATTTCAACTAACTCGCCAACTAAGGAGTTGATTGAGGAATATTACCGAATAACAAATAACGAACTTACAACATGGGTGCCCCGAGTGAGTGAAACCAATGTTGGGAGTTCGTTATTTGTTATTCGGTAATAATGCTCAATCAATTCCTACGACGGTGAATAAATATATTAACGGTATGGGCCATGAGGGTAAAGCCAGCAAAGCAGCAGTAACTTGTATCAAAGCATGAGCGAAGCGGATTATTGACCAGCAACAATCATCATAAGCAATGCGAACATATACAGGGTGGCCCAAAAGTAGGTATACAGTTATTAAACTATTTTTTATGTGCTTTGAAGTTACCAGCAGTGCACTTTATGTGGCCCAAAAGTAGGCATACAGTTAATGGAGAGAACTATTTGGAAATTCTTTGTGAAGTGGTAGTGCCACAACTTCAAACTAAACCTAACTTTGATGAACTCTTCTTTCAGCAAGATGGAACTTCTCCACATTATGCGTTAAGAGTAAGAGATTACCTTAACAAAGTCTTTACACAGCGTTTGTTAGCGCCACTTCGCTCTATGTGTACATTGATCCTTTGATAATGTGTAGAGTTAGTGCTTTCCGGTTACCAGATACTGTTCTTGGCGTGGTTAGCGATTACGTAATTTCTTTACTAGTCGCTATCCAGTTACTCTAGGTAGAACCTGTGCTAATTTAGTGTAATTAGTAGTGATGTATCTATTCATGATATAGTTAGGTATGGTAGCCTACAATGTATGGTATTTGAAGTGTGCTTCGTAGTGCTGGGCCTGGCTTACCTAGGCCTAGCATCTTTATCTATTTGCCTTTCTCCTTGCAGCTACAGGTTCAAGGTGTTTTAGTGGTAGGTTTTGCATGCATTGTTTGCGCTTACGATAGTAAAAATAGTGTTGATACCGGTGACCGTCTACCGTATCTATTGTTGCTGTGGAACCCAGCCTGCATCACCCAAATTAATAATAGTGTATTGATTCACGTGGTGCATGCTGCTGGGTGCTGTTGGGGCATTGTAGTTGTTCACAGTAGTATAATATATTCGTTGATATCATATTCGTCTGCTGCTGAGCTGATACCGTGTCCATTCCCCAGGCTGCTTTACCCCCTGTAGCCCTATCTCAGATAGAATACGACAACTAGAAATCGATTAGCTCGTAGCTAGAGCTAACAGCGTTGGTTCGGAAGAACAGGTAGCATTGAATGGCCACCATGCTCACCTGACCTGACACCAATGGATTTCTTTTTTTGGGGTGTTGTAAAGAACAAAGAGTATGTAAAGAACAAGGAGAAGAATCCCAAAACAGTAAATGAATTAAAAGATTGCATTTATGACGCATTCAGAGAAATTGATGCAAATTGAAATTTGTGCTGCACGGTATGTCAGAGTGTTTTGAACAGATGTAAAGAAGGACATTTTGAGCACTAAAAAGATTAAACAGTTTCCATTTAAGATATAACTATCATTCTAGAGGTTTAAAAGTGCCTACATAAGAACTACAAATGTACTTTTGGATCCAAACCCTACTTTTAATAACTGTATACCTACTTTTGGGCCACCCTGTATAAATGCGAACACAAATCACGTGACACGACAAAGCATAGCCAAGGTAAGGCAATTTCCTATATCAAATGTCAACTTTGATATTTGACACATGGTTTAGGAAATACTGATAGCGATATTAAAAATGAAGCCAAATACAAATTAAAACCAAATACGCACGCAATCACCACAGCGCAAACAACGCAACAGAAACCTTACATTGTTGAATGCTAAAGCAATTTTTGACAGCACAACAGCACTTGACAAAAGCGTGAACTGTCAGCCTACAAACTTTACCCTAGACACGGACAACAAAAGCGTTAGCAACACGCGTGATATTGTGACTTGCCGGAATGTATCAACCTTACAGTATGATATACTTGCGGTTCTTCAGTTTCGATAATTGAAGAAGACCTTATGATCTGACAGCCTTCAATCAAAATTAGAATTCCATAATTTAGGCAACTCTTTGTTCAAATACAAAGCACTAATAGCATGAAATATAGAAAACAATGCGTTTTCTTTTTTAATTTGGCTACCGTGATAGTGTCGAATATTTACGTCTTATTTCAGCCGATTTTTATACATGCTGCGATAAAAGATCAGCATACACTTGCATTCAACAAATGCTGACCTGAATATTTTTGCTCGCTTATTGTTCAAAAGACACACATCACCAATTTAGTTCGGAATTTTCCACAAATACATCAACCTTAAATACCTGGTCACGCTTTCACACAGCAGAGCGAATACTGAAGATACAATCTAATCATCGTACCTTCCAACCGGAATGGCTAAGAACAACACATAGAGCATTCTCGTTCTCATTGACTTCACGAAAAGATCAGCAATTATTGTAGGAGCTATTACTGAATAGGATGCTTCTCCTATACCAACTAGACCCCGGAGCATCAAAAAAGCGAGAAAATGCTAAAAAAAGAAAAAGCTTAGCAACTTCGACACCCAAGCAATGTCAAAATCGCCAGCACCATAAAAAGGAATATTGAGCGGTTTTTCTTCATACTATTATGTAAATTTTTAATACAACAAAAAAGGCAGAAATTTGCTTATGTCTTATACGTAGTGTAGACAGTGAACAACCTAAAATTATTATGCTTGATTATGCAAAAACAGTTCTCTTAATATCATCCAGCACAATATCACAGTAAGCTTGGAATGTTGAAATGTCTTTAGACATTTTATGAGTCGACAACGCTCTAAAAGCAGCGTTTTTAACAAAAAGAAAAACAGTAACAGGAGGTATATCAAGGCGTTATGGGTTAATCGTTAAAACTAATCAATACAACCCTCTTAATACTCACCAACTAACATCTTTTTCAAAAGTTGAACTAGCTTTTTTGTGATTAAAAAAAAATCATAACACTGAGACGCGTACCAAATTATAAGAATTTTCTATTTCAACAATTCTGGCAAAAGACACAAAACTAAACTGGCAAGAAATTGAATTGATGCTTACAAAAGCGCCTCTAACAGGCTAAAAGTTTAACAAAACGACCTATCGTAAACCTAACTTGCTATTTACCACAAAAGCAAGATTTGGAACACCACGAACTGAACATGCCGCATACTACCAAAAAAACTACAGTTCATTCTATATTTAAACCAGTAATGAGGAAATTAACGCAATTATAAGACTGTGATATTCAATTAATTTATACTCAAAATTAAATTTACTGCAAAACAATTGCTCTCAAAACTGTTTGTCTTTATGCTCAAAATCAGCTGTGATAGTGGAACGCTAAATAACGTTTAGCTTGAACTAGTAGTTATCATTTTCAGATAAATTTACTGCTCGTCAATCTCTTTCAAACAAAAGAAATCACCAAGTTCTCTCGACAGCATAAAAACGTAGTCACCGTGAGTTTCGAACTCATGATCATTGTCGCCAGTAAAACGCAGCTCTGGCTCAAACAGCACATCAATTGCAACTCCTCCTGCTATGACGCTTGATGAGTCATCGGCACTTTTAGCTTAAAGGCTGGTTTCCATCAGGCGTAGACTGCAGATGTGCCGCGAAAAATTCTTTGTTTCTCTACATAGTTTTATGTAATAGAGAATTAACTAAATAGAGAAACTAAACTGACTAAATAAGTTTTATACAACTAAATAGAGAAACAAAACATTTTTCACGCTACGCTTGCAATCTACGCTTAATGGAAACCAGCCTTAAAAGTAACTTAAGCTAAAGTCTGACAGTCTTATTTATATCACCCTTATACGCGCCATATATAAGGGTGATACAAATAAGACTGTCGGACTTTAGCTTAAGTTACTTTTTGCTCTAATTAACAAGCATTAACGTTGGCCTAATATCACTGAGTAAATGTAAACATTTGTCGTTCACATTCTTCTATTTTCAAGCTCGGCACTAGAGAACTTGTTCAGAATATTTTCAAAATTTCCTCGATATAGTCCGTGGGCTAGCTAGGCCCACCGTGCACTCCCCTCCCACCAATAAATGAAGCTATCTTTTCCTGGTGTTTTTATGTGCTTTTTGATATTAGATACGTTAACATTGAATAAACTCTTACGCATCACCGGCTTTGGGCCACTTTATTTTTTGTACCAACAAAAAATTTTTTTCCGATTTTGGGGTAAGAAAAACATGAATGGTAATATTTTTGTATAGAAATATTACAAATACACAAGTGATCACTCAAAATGTTGGTACTAGACAGTTCTACAATGTAATTTTCTATTAATGCAAATTGGATAAAAAGTATGTCAACAAGGGCCATTATGTAATCACCAGTTTTAACCATCGCTTGAAAGCTTGGCACGTGGTTTCTGTTTATGACAGTGTAACATACAATGGAGTGTGATTACATTAAAGCATACTTTACCGTAATGCTTTGTGTTGAAATTCACCAAGCTCGTTAACTTTCATTTCTTTACTTTTTGCTTGGTAACGCTTCCACGGGCTATTTTGTTTTTCTTTATCTCGTGTTAATCGAAATGGTGTTCAGTAGACTAGTGCAATTGTAAACGGTAGGTCACGAGTTCAGTAAAGCTTGTAGTGATTGAAAATTGTTTCGAGTGATTTTGTTAAACTTCGGACGACTAACTGAGTTTTTCTAGATCTAGAGGAACAAGATTAAAACGTAAAGACAATTCAACACGGTAATTATTGCTTCTGAACTTCCTATACATTTACAACAAATTACTGAAGTTATATTTGAAGCATAGAAAGAATTTTGTGAGTTTACTTTTTGAACAAAAGCTTACCTTTTTAAGCCTAACAACTGCAAACCCTCCCCCAAAGGATTTGCAACTCTTCTTGCTCATTCTCATTAGTAGGAAAGCTGAGAGATCAGAATCACAGAAAATAGAGCTTCTCTTTTCATCCATTGGTCAGGACCTGTGTTAGGCAGCAACTAAAGGCCTATGGTCACTACCGAAACACATTCTGCTTTGCATGACTTTACGCCACCTATTCCGGAGTGCCAAACTAAGCGTATTAATGAACAGACTGGGTCATTCAGAGAGTTACTCCTTTTGATTAGAACTTGAAACCGCACTTGCAGAGACTCTTGAACAAGCTCATACCATACTAACACCCCGAATAATACGAAATCCTCATTGCCCATCATTATTTCGCAGCGACTTTGATAATTTTGATCAACTTGTTGATGACATTTCTGGTGCAGGTTCGATTCGCACCTGCCACGGGATAATGTTACAAAATATTCGCTTTGAGCCTGCTGCTGATGAGAACATGACAGATAACCAGGCAGAAAGCCTGCTATCTCTGCCAAGGACACGGCCGCTCTCTGAAATCCTTGGCAAATGGTACATGTAAATATTGTTACATCTGGCAACATTCAAGGGCGTAGCCAGAAAAAAATTGAGAGGGGGGCCAAATTTTGCAACTTTTAATGTGACGTCATTTACTTATAACGGCATTTTGCCTTTCGTGAACTACGCTCGTTGCTACTAAAAAAAATTGCTGTAGAAAACTGAGAAAGTGCGAATGCGATTTCACTGATATAATGTAGTTTTATCAAGAACGGCTTTAATAGTTCAACTTCAATTGTGACCTACAACGCATTATTTAAGGAATTTTAAGGAAACCACTCCCACTGGTAGGTTGAACCAACGTCACTTATTTAGTGACGTTGGGTTGAGCGTTCTGATAAAAGAAGCGACGTCTTTGTAGTAGTCCGCATCGCAATAAAACAAGAAAGCGCTCAGCGAGACGCTTATTTCTTGCAATTACCTATAACTTGGATTATCAATTCATCACTCGACTGCGACATAGAAGAAAAACTTCGGCGATGTTTCGTGTGTAAAACGTACACATCTTGTTTGATAACATTTGAAAGTTTAAAAACTTCTAAAGCCACGCCCGACCCACCCCCTTGCTGAAAGTCAACAATAAACTCTAATGTACCTGCAGAGACGCAAAAAAATTTACGTTTTTATTTTTTTTGATACTGTTTTGTAATTTGACTTAAAATTCAGGGGGGGGGTCATGGCCCCTTTGGCCCCCCCCTGGCTACGCCTATGGCAACATTTAGTGCTTTAAATCCATAGTTTCGGGTAGCCAATCTGTGATTTGAACCCGCGTTGTGTCGTTGTTATGTGTATTTCACTTGAGGTATCGTTTTTATTGATTAGAGGTTGAATTTGACAAAGTTCACCCTAAAGCGACGCTGCGAAAACTGCCTTCTCATCACATCTTACAACATTCTCAAGTAGACACGCAGTAGGAAGGATTACGTTGTTTTGTAAACCTACACGTTAGAGCAAAAGAAGAAACTTTCAAAAGAAGCTTGTAAGAAACCAAGTAGATAAATTGGATAAGTTGTTCTTTTGTTGATCGTCTTTGTGGAGCTGTAGTAAAGAAGGTACTTGGGGGTCAAACTAGCTACAACGCTACACCGCTACGCCGCTACACCACTACACCGCTACAACGCTACACCGGCAACAACGCCAACGTCGCCAACAACGCCACCACCATCCCATCTTGTTTTTCTGTCAATTGCAAAACTTTAATTTCAAGTTTTAGTTCTTTATGGTCAATATACGTTTATCAAAGGATTGGTGTACGAAAGTTTAGGCGACAGAAGAAAGGAAGTGCAAGGGGTGCGTTTAATCTATTTTGTTAAACAGCTTCACACCAATCTGTCTCGGGTTCGGAGACTACCCCAAGGGTCTCTGTTTCACGAACCCGTTACAGTACACTACCTCCATGCTATATCAATAAGAGGGATAGCCCAAAAATGAGGATTTCTCACCAAACATTGGTAAAATATGAAGATGCTCTGTCAAAATCAATGTTGAAGTATTTCCTGTGGTGTATCTGGCGTTTGCATAGCAGCACTGTATCTCCGCATATACCTGGGTGGGCGCACGGGCTTCATATCTGAAACTGGTCCAAAGTTCCAAAGCGCCTTACCACAATAGATTATAACCCAATCATTAATCACCTTACAATAGACTACTCCACTCTACTAGAGTGCCTTAGAGTATCAAAAAATGCATCGCGAGAGGTCGGTCAGAAATACGCTGTCACAACATTTGACTAAGGCTTGTGAATGAATGAAGGCTTACCCTATTATTTGGAAGAGTCCAGATTTCTATGATGACCACATTGTAATGATAAGATCCTTTCATTTGATCTTAGCATACCTAAAAGTGATTGGTAAAAAAAATGAATGAGTCTGGATTAGCTGCCGTGCTACTGGAAGCGGGGGTTTAGCTGCCGTGCTGTATGCTGTGAAAATCAATGATTACTACTTGTATGGTGCTTGTTTAAGTAAAATGGTGGATCTATTTTTTAGCTTTGATGGTCAAAATTATGCCAAATATCTCTGCTACTTCTCGTTGTTCTTGGTCGACATTGTGAAAACTCACCCCGGCGCCACCGAGTTACTGAAATTAGATGCAATAAATGTGGCCAAATCATTCATACCAGCGAACAGGTGTGCAGTAGAAAAAACCATTGAAGAAGCATTTATGCAACATGCCAAATCTCAAGCTGGCCCGGGCCGGCAGGGTGCCGGCATTTCAGGACTCCTGAATAACTATGAAGCTTATCGTCGTTGGGCACGCACAGCCCACGAAAGATCGAGATATGTTGAAGTAATGTTCCATATGGCAAATATATCCGATGATGGTAGTGGCAGAAAACACCGTGATACTCGGCCATCGCAAGTAAAAAAAAGTGAAAAAGCAACATCTGGTACAGTGAAAGCAATTCAGAATTTCATGGACCCATTCCAATTAGAGATGGATAACAGACTTTGCCGCAATTCATCTGGTACTGCAGTGCCATTTACATAGAATGAGGCATCGCGAATGCTGAGTTGTCTGGGACTGCTGTAAAGGAAACTGTCATGCCTGATAGGTTGCAAAAGAAAAAGCAGTTTTTTGAGCCAATGAAAAGCCTGAACTACAAAACATTAGCGGATATGGGTAAGGCATCAGTTGTAAAGACATTGAGCAATCGTGAAGCTCAGTACAAGCAGCAAGCAAATGTCGCACTTCAATTGTTAGTGCTTTCACAAAAACAATCAGAAAAGATTGATATCAGAGAACTGATAAAAATATTCACTCTTGCCAATGCCCTCATGAATTGGTATTCCCTACGGCTACCTTTTGAAGACAGATAAGAGCAAAGGATTTACTTATCTCACAAAAGAATTAGATGACTTTACCATACTATCAAATGCCAAAACGTTGAATGTTAAAGATAGGAATGCAATTTTCTACTGCATGAAAGAAGTGCCAGCAGTATTTAAACAGATATGCAAAAAAATATACGATGTCAGTATCGTGGGAAAGTCTGATCAATTTAGCACTGACATGTACAAAGAAAATTCTACCAAGAACTTGGAAAAGACAAGCCGTGGTAGTGGTCAAAAACGCATAATTAAGGGCGAAGGTAAAAAATGACCTGAAAACTGGAAGCCATTTCTTAGCCATGACTCGAACAAATAGCAGCTTGTAAGATTGCTTCCAAAGGTGTGAAGCAGTGATGATTTCGGGAGGAAACTTCAAAACAAATAGGTTATATTTATCTGTAAAGAGAAGGCCTACCAACTTAAAGACAAGGAGCATCAGTGATGATGACAGAGATTCCCAGGTTGGAGTCTAATCAAGAGGAAGTAGACAAAAGGGTTGTTCTATATTGCTCCTATGCAGTCGATGAAGAAAGTAACTATGTTCGAATCAGAAGTGCAAATAGTGATGTTTTCTTCATTCTACTTTATTTTGCATCAAAAATAAACATCACTCTCCTGCTTGACACAGGCTCCGGGTGCAAGAGAAAGTTGTTAAATATCTCTCAACTGACACTTGACTTCACGCCTCTTTACTGCAATGCTCGACTGGGTCGGCATGCTTTTTCAAGGTGTGACACAGCCAGTGCTATTAAAGGCACTTAGAAAAGTGAGGACAATAAAACTCCTTCAAAAGAAACCACATTATCAGGCTATTTTCAAGAATCCCAAGAAATCATGGAATGTGTCAAAAAATCTTTTTCTTCAACTGGAAGAATTCACGTGTTCCATGTACAAGCCCAGAGGTAGCCATTTAACTGTTGATGATCTTCGCTATGAAATGGTTTTAAAGAAATGCTGTGAAAAAGAAAATCAAATGAATCTAAAGAAGAGCACCGAATGGTCATCCCTTCCACCCGCGAGAGCCTGCTTCAGAGAACACCTAAAAACAGTGAACTACCAAGAGGCAATTTGGAAACGAGCCCGTATTTCCAAACCAGTTATTCCATTACGTACAGGGAAAAATGGATGGATTTTAGTAAACAAAATCATTGAGCCAAAATAGTCTGATGAGGTTACACTCCCAACTCATCTCGCTGACATTTCGGACAAAGCATAAAGCATAGACTAGTTAAGGGGAGCACAGACGAAATATCTATTGACGATGAAAGTGATGAAGAACCTGAATCTGAAACAGACAATGATAGTGACTAAAAATAAAATCAAAGCACACAAAAATTTTACATAAAAAGAGGACCTGTTAATGATTAGCATGCGTTTGGTTAATATATTCCAATTGCATAATTTGAATATTTCCTTAAATAAAACAAAACTTGCATTGTAGAGCTGTCCAGTACCAACATTTTGAGTGGTCACTTGTGTATTTGTGATATTTCTATACAAAAATATTACCATTCATGTTTTTATTACCCCCAAAATCCGAAAAAAATTTTTGTTGGCACAACAAATAAAGTGGCCCAAAACCGGTAGAGCGTAAGAGTTTATTCAACGTTCACATATCTAATATCAAAAAGCACATAAAAAGCTACCAGAAAAACACAGCTTCATTTATTGATGGGGGGTACACGGTGGGCCAAGCTAGCCCACGGACTAATATAACTCGACATGAAATCTGAACTACGGTCTACCAATTGCAAAGCGTTCTACTCCTGAAATATGTCACCAACATTAGATCTAATATCTACAGTCAAACTATTTCTGCATAATACAACTGCAACTACCACTGCAGTTTGAAAAGCAGGGAACGCTGAAGTGCTCAAGCTTTATTCTTTTTTCTGCTTTTCTCTTTGAAATAGCTGAATGCACTGTTTGTAAAAGCTGAATATGACGTCTTAGTAAATGAATATGTCCCAAAGCAAAATAAAGTTGAAAATGATTTGGCGATTTGCATGCATTTACATTAGAGTTTTCGGTTTGAGCTTAAAGCCTCTAAGCTGCTAGAAAAAAATCACCTGAGCATTAATGCCTAACTTGCTGCGTTACTGCTGCTCTACACCAGGACAAAGACGGTGCAAACTGCCGGCCATAAATAACCTATTTAGGCTGCGGCAACGTCGGTATTTTATGTTTTATCAGAAGAACCAGCTTTCCTTTCTGTAGGTAACGGTTATACCACAAAAGAGATAGTCACAAAAATGCCAGTACAAAACAACTAGCTACAAAAGAGCTGGTACATCAAAAGAGCTAACCCAAAAATAGCTAGCCGCCAAAAAAGCTAGTGCTACAAAATAGCTAGCCACCACAGGACTAGACACGGAAAAGCTATAAAGAACAGTAAAATGAAAACTCAACACTTTTTTCATGCTAACGCTACAACTTTATATTGTAACAATATTTAACAAGCTTCAAGGGTTAATAAGTACCCATTTTAAGTATTACCATCATCTTTTTATATTTAACAGTTCAAAAATGAAAGCAATTATTATGCAATTATTGGGATCTTTTGTAGAAAGCCCCCGCCAAAAAAACACCCCCGCCACTTAACCCTAACCCTAACCCTAAATCTATAACCCTAACCTTCTTCGTCAACCATGGAACGGTGAGTACTGCAGTACTTAAAACGTGGCGAGGGTATTTTTTCAAATCTCACATTTTTGCATTAGTGGCGGGGGTTTTCTACAAAAGATCAATTTAATGTAGCTCTTTTAATTCATATTATTTCGTAGCCAGCCATTTTATACTCAAGCCCATTTTTCGGTACTAGCTTTTTGTGGTCAAGCTCTTTTGTAGCAAGCACTTTCGTAGCCTCAACTCTTTTGCGCCTAGCTGTTTATGACCAGCTCTTACAAAGGGGCACAGTAGGTAACGCAACAGATAAATGACAATAGCGTATAAGACGTACAAATCCGATTTAAACTTTGATTAGATTCAGGCTATATCTTTTTTACTAAGCAATTAAATTGGTTTTAGTTGATCGCTCATCATGCGATTTGCATGCAAATAAAATTTGAAAACCATAGTCTAACTCTAAGTATATAGCGAAAATTCTGTCTGCCTGCCTGTCTGTCTGTCTTAACTCCTCCGAAACTGCTGGGCGTACAAACATCGAACTTGGCGTGATTAATCAGCTCCTCGGGGTGAGTGTCATACGAGGGTTGGTGACGCCCGATACGTCATAATCAAAGATATATTTTTAAAATCGCATTTTTGGACCGAGAACGCGATTCTCAGCTGAAACGAAAACCAATATCCGATTTATGAACATCAACAAATTTCATAACTTTAGGATGTCACATAAAGTCAAATTAAAGATTAATTGTAAAATTTGTTTTCTTAAATTTACTCAAAAAATTCTGATGGTAGAAGCGCGATTAAACCCTTTTTTGGGAGATCTTAGTAAGGTGCTTTCGATAAAGCGAACTCTACAACAATTAAAGCTCAATTGGCATTGCAGTGGAACAACAGATTTTTAAAGTGCAACAACAGATTTTAAGCCTTGTACGCATGCTTCTTGCTTTTTTTCTGCTTGCTTTATGATGTTTTAGTACTGCCTGGTACGATAAACACAGT
This sequence comes from Trididemnum clinides, assembly GCA_963675345.1. Lineage (NCBI taxonomy): Eukaryota > Metazoa > Chordata > Ascidiacea > Aplousobranchia > Didemnidae > Trididemnum > Trididemnum clinides. The sequence continues at coordinate 22,457,304 of OY776292.1, read as the reverse complement.
TTTTCACTACCAGAGATCATCATTCGATCTTTTCAAATTGCAACATCTTTCAAAATTAATTTATTTAAACCAGTGTTTCTTAACCTTTTTGGCGCTTGTACCCCTTAAAATTTTGTGAAATGTTTTCGTACCCCTAGACCAGTGTTTCCCAAACTGTGCGCCGCGAAGATTCGCAGGTGTGCCGGGAGTCTTTTTAATGTGGCTTCTGTTGATACCATTTTTCTACCAAAATCGAGAAAATGACCTCCAAAAAAAAAAGATCATTACTTGTCTCGCAGACGCCCGTGATGCCACTCGCCATCGCTATAACTACGTTTCACTGGTCGGTGTGCCGCGAACGGTGATTAACCACTTTCCTGTGCCAGCAGACAAGAAAGTTTAGGAACCACTGCCCTAGAGTTTAAAATAACCATTATTCTGACGCCTCATCTCGTACCCCCTGCTTTGGTGTTTCGTACCCCCAAGGGGTACAGGTACCCCCGGTTAGGAACCCCGGAGATAAACACTGATTTGTGATCTCATTTTCCAACCAATTTTCAATTCTTTTTTAAAAATAAAAAGGTATTTTAAGGCAATTCCGGGAATACGTGACATCTACCTTTACGATTAGTTTTTATAGTAAGAAAGCTGAACTTTAAGACCCGTGGCATAACTTTTTGTTCCTTTTCTAAAGAGTGGTGAGCTAAGTAAAAACAGATAAGTTTAATGTGTAAAGTTTATGATAAGGTACTAAAAATTAATGTCGGTAAAAGCTAAAGGAATTTGCTTTTTAGCAATATGGTACTGCAATCACTCAAGGCTAAAGATTAGTTTATAACGTCTGGTCAATAATTGGTTGACATACATTACAAACAATTTTCCTACTAGACCTAAGAAACTTTCAGTTTTTAAAAAAGTTATTTCCTCGTTACATTTTAACCACAGGGTACGGCATAAGTAACGCTCTTTGTTTAGCTGGAACAATATCAAAGCCTTTTTGATTATCCGTTATTTTTTCGAACATTAATGTATTGCCACAGGTTAATACATTAATATACATGTAAAATTAATACATATAATACTGATTCGATTTAACAATGTTTGATACAAATGAAATCAAGTACTATTTTTATTGTTTTGATAGTACAATCGATTTGCTTTTACTCCTTGTTCTTTTGGTTAATCTCATGATTGTATAAAATATAAGAAAAATGAAGATTTGGTAAATTAATTACACAAAATAATTTGGTCTCTGTTCCTTTGTTAATCTCATGGTTACATAAATATCTGAAAACATGAAGATTTAGCAAATTAATTAAAAAAAAATAATAAAGAAAGCATACATTATAAGAAGTGAAATTTAAAAAAGGCGTCACTTATGCCGCACATTGTATTTTTCCTAGCAAGCATGGTTTTTTGACGTTATCTATCTAGATTTGAAAAAAGATTCATCAAAAAATGAAGATGTTAAAAATTTTCTGGCGTAGCTTAGGCCTACCAGTTGAAAACACTCAAAATTTAGGTGGTTGGACTTCACAAAACTGCAATTTCTAGAAAAAGTTATTTCTTTCGTACAATTTCACTATTCTTTCTCAAAAGCATGGCTCTTTGGCATTATCTATCAAAATTTTCTAAAAGATTCATGAAAAAATGAAGTTTCTAAGCATTTCAAACCGTAGCCTACTACAACCAAAACACTTGGTGATCTGCTTCTCTCCTACAAAAGCATGGAGGCGAAGATGTCTTGTTTTATCTTTTGTAACAAAATGTTAGTTTCAATTTACATATCATCTACATGTTGAAGCCATTTTCTTTGTAATCAGGTGAAGCCGACGCAGCCAGCTGATTTGATCTTTTTAATCTCGACATTATTAATGGAGGCCCTGCTATTGTAATACAGTAACTTAACTGTAAGTGATTCATGTTGGGTTAGTTTGGTCTTTATCTGGCTGAGTTTGCGCCAGGACCAAAAAACATGCGCTCAGTCACAGGCGTTAGCTCATACAAATTCGCTTACACTTAAGAAAAATCATGAAATTCCATAACATCTTATGCCGTATCAAGGTACAACAAGCGTTTATTCACTTCAGTGTTCTGTGAGCATGCTTTTTTTTTTGTTTCATTTTGAATCTTTTTACAAAGCCCTTTTTCGTCAAAATGTTTAATGACATCACAGTACTTGCCACTATATAGTGATAACAGAAGCAGGCAGCAAAACCACCCACTATCATTTTGACAGCGAACATAAATGGTAAAGCCCATCACTGATATTTGTAATCGATAGGTTCTTTGTATCGGTGCGAAACACTAATCTTCATTTAAAAATAGGGAAGTCTATATTAGGGGCAAAGTTAACTGTAATAAATTCCCACGTTAATGAAAAGATCCATATAAAAACAATAACAGCATCAATTTCTAAAATTGAATTTGAAGGAAACATTTTAATTTGAAAATACCTTAATAAGCGCCTATTGGAATAGGTTATTATGACTTAGGGGAAAGCAATGGCTTCTTTTCACCACATGGCCGAATTAAAGCAAACAGCGCAGCCAAAAAACTTAATATCATAAATAGAAATACGAAAGAGGGCTCACCAAATTGTCAAATTTGCCTACCACTAAATAGCTCATATCTTTAATTGTCAAAACAACCACCATTTGGGCGACGCCTTCAATTTTGATACAACCATGTTTTCCCCACCTTCTCACGCTTTTTGAGTACTACCAGTCTTGATTTGTTGACCAAAATCATCACCATTGCGTGTACAGGAAGTTCCTGTCAGAAACTATGGCCTATATTTTGTACAACTTTTGCTGCTCTGGCAAATGTTTCTACGGTAAAACAGGCGCAGCTGCCTTAATTGATATGTTTTACTCGGCACAGGTGACTGTTGGCCTTGCCGGGGTAAAATCGCACCATACTTAGAGGAAACATTTTTTCTATTTTGCTTTATAATAGCTTTATAGAGCTACTGGGATCAAACCTAAAAACGTAGGGAAAAGGAAAGACTTTTTTAACTCTCCTTTGGGCACGCCAACCAGGGAGAAAAGAACATGCAACATAATGCGTGGACAACGAGGACTTAGAAAGTTTAAGGGGAAATCAAAAGAAAACAACGTCACTGTGAGAAATCGCACCGCATTAAAGACATTTTTGCTATTTTTCTTGAAAATAGTCTGTTATCACAAATGTGTTTCCTACTTACAAACTAAGGAAAACGCAAGGCCCCCTCGGGTTTACGTAAGCAATGAACAGAACACATAGATCTAAGGCACAGCCAGAACCTTGAAATCAGAAATTCTATTTAGAAAAGGAACGCACCAAGTCGTAAAAATCTTAGATGCAGAAAAGCTTTAACTTTTCGTTACTGTTCGCTGAAGTGCGCGATGGGTGAAGCAGGCTTGGCCGGCTGAACCGACCAAACTGATGGGAGGGGGCCCGCCGGACGACGCCAACATACATTACAAAGCAAGGATTTTTTCATTTGCTGATATGCTGCCTCTTCAATTATCTGTATCTATGCCATAAAGTAGTGTAATAAATCCCAGATTTAAGAAAAAATCAGCATAAACTATAAACCTAACATTTTGTAAAACTGAATTTTGAGAGAATATTTTGTTTAAAAATAAGTTGACCTCATGGGCATCTATTACAATACGGTGAATGACGTTGAGGAAGGCAATAGCCGCTTTTCTTGCTATGCCGAAAACAAGGCAAATGGCGCGACCAAAGAACTAAATAACACAAATATAAATACAAATCGAACCGCACCAAATCGCAAGATAAGTTTACCACTAAATAGTATATTTATTTATTTGTGAAAACAACCACTATCATTTTAACTTTGTTTTAATACCCCCTCACACTTTTTGAAAGTATTAATGGTAGCTTGTGACAGCATTCTTTCTTTGTGAGCATTATTAGTCTTAATTAAGAGAATTAGATGATCACCATTACGTATACAAGAAGTATGAAAGTGTGCAAAAACATTAACTTTTCGTTACTGTTTACAACAAGCACCCAATGCGTGAAGCCTGCACAGCCGGCTGAAGATGTATTGTAACCTCGACATTGGGAAGCCCTGCCGGGCGACGCCGGTGAAGCCAGATAGTTACTAATATGAGAACAACGTCAGGTTGCTCTAAATATCTGACGACTTGTTTTTAATCAGGAGATGACTTATCATCAATATTGGGGAACTACGCTCGACCCTTTTTTCCGGACTTCGTTAATCCAGATATTGGTTTATTTATCCGGACAGTGATTTCGGACGGCCGTCAAATGAATTCAAACCACGTGCGCCTTACGTGCTGCCAAAAATGTCAGATAGGTGGCTAGCGACGCTCGTGAATTCCGTGTTTTGTCTGGTATCAGTGAACAATTCTGCCGTTCCGTACAAAAACACAACTTGAACAAAGGTTATTTCATTTTATTTGCATCACATTAATACATTTGTGTTATCAGGTCTTCTCATAATCCAGAGAGGTTCCTACATTACCTAGCCCGGAAAAACGAGAGTCGAGTGTATTAGTTTTATCACTGTCAAAAAACAACACAAACCTTCAAAATTACGAAATGTTTTTACAGTTAACCAACTAAGAGTCGAATATTGGGGCTTTTCAAGTTGAACTAAATCGATAAACATGCGAGAATAAGATCTTCCACAAAAGTGTGGTAAAGAGCAATTTAGATACGCAAAGTCATAGACGACGGGACATTGCCTAAACTGGAAAACAACAAACATATAAAACAATTTTTTGGAGAACGGATTTAATGCAGAGCACATCAGACTTGTAATCGGGTCATATTTTTAGACCCGAACACGAAAATGCGGGCTCGAACCTAACCCTAACGCGAAAACATATTTGAAGCCCGAATTGGGCCACCATTGGACTTAAAGGGTAAGCTTAGCGAATAAAGTAGGTGGGAGACAGTCCAAAAGATTATTTATAAACCATGAATATACAAGAGTCAACTCAAAAACGACTGCAAAATTCAAAATCAATCTTTGTTTACCGAAGAGTCAATCATTTCCATGTATTGTAGAGTGTTCGAAACGAAAATGTTTCGAAATTTCGTCTTGTTTCGACTTAAAACTTAGTTATTTCGAAACGACTTAGTTTCGTTTCGAATAAACTTTCTTAGTGAAGAATTTCGTTTCGTTGCGAAACTCAAGCAATTTCATTGATTGTGCGCTCGAAACCAAACCGTGAAATATTGGACTCATCCCGTGTGATGAGCATGCTTTGCAAGAGAGCCTCATTAAACACGCCAAGCTGCCACTAACCATCATCACATGAATTTTCGAAAGAGGACGATGACACAGATGAGTGACGATCAGAATATTTCGAAACGAAATTTTGTTTCGTTTCAAACTGTTTTTTTTTCTATAGTAAAATTTCGTTTCGTTTCGAGCCGCCTTTTGCAGAGTACAATTTCATTTTGTTTCGCCCCTGTAAAATTTATTTCAAACACCCCGACTGTGCTTTTAAAGTGGTCGAGCGCGGAAAATGAAATGACAATGCAAATGTATAAATTTGAGCTCAAATCAGACCCGAATTTTTTTTAAAAAGTTTAATTCGAGCCTGGCCCGAAGCCGACCCGATTTACAACTTTGGAGCACACAGCTATTCTAAATCGACCGGCTATGCCGGTTGATGACAGTAATAAAAGGTGAAACCAACATTGAAGCATAAATTAGTATTTAGCCACACTAATATGCCTTGGCAACGTACTCTCAGTAACATCACAATAATCTCCATTTCCACGGCATTGCGCTGGCACGTACTCGCCACCTCCGCAGCAGACAGTCACGCTAAAACATCAATAAATTTTTCACCAGTTTGCGAAGATAGCGCGTTTGTAAAGTTCCTAAATCATAGCGTGACTAAGAAATACTTCTTACCGATTTGTCATATACAAATGATGCTAAAAAAGTTGACCCAGACCATATCACCATGCCAACCAAAATGACGATCTTCCTGTTGTACCGGTCGCCCAAATAACCAAACAACGGTGCTGCTACCATGTAACTGCCGATAAAAACCGTCTGCAATAGTCCTGCTGATGCGTTTCCCACATTAAAGTATTGCTGAATTGACAAAAGAACCCCTGAAAAAAAGAAAAGTTAACACCGGTTTTCAATACCAGAGACAGTTGTTATACCGAGCAAGCAGGAGTTTTTTCTGCCTGAAATGGATGAATGTAAACTCTTTTCCAAAAGTTTTGCACAGTTGACCCTAACAGATATTTAATGTTGGACATTTTGCTCCTCCCGTTCTGGTTCATAATAATCAATGTTCGAGATCCAATACGTATATATAAAATTCTCCCAGGAATACGATGAGCTACTTACATGCTGCAATGCTGCAAAAGAAAAAATGGTAATGACTAGACGAGTGCTAGATCTCTTTGAGTACGACTACGTTATCTGACATGACCTGCAGAGCCACTTATCCAAGGCAATCAATTGTTGCGTACCCACGAGCATTCTGTACTTCAAACTATCTGAGCTTTTAATCATTGCCTTAAACTACGCAACTAACTTTACGTAGTTCGCTAACCCAATGAATTAGTAGCTGAGCTTTTGTTGTTCTGTGTCGTATGTATTGTAGCTGTGCATTTTCAGTAACAGCCTATATATTTTAGGATTTGTGTTTTTTTACAGATGTAATTTGTTATAACGTTACTTAGTTTCTAAAGTAAATAAAACCCTAAGTTTGGTTGTTACAAAAACGTTATTCACTTTAAATATGCACCTATGGATCGTTTGCTCAAACCAGAAAAGATTGACATCTTACCGGAAGATTCAGAATCCACAAAAATTTTTCATTGCTGGCTTCTCATCTTTGAAGGATTTATAGCGGCTGTAGCAGCGAACACTGGTGAAAACGATGAGATAAACAAACCTGCTCTTCATTGAACTTCTTGACTCACAAAATTTATTCATTTATTGCGAAAGCTGCCACCTACGACGAAGCCAAAACTATTCTCGCTAGGACTTACCACAAGCAAAAGAGTGTCGTTTTCGCCCGACATTTATTGACGACCAGCACTCAGCTTCCAGGCAAAAGCATCGCCGAATACGTCTATTCTCTTCGGGAGCTAGCCAGAGATTGCGATCTTGTTCAAGTCACAGCTGAGCAGTACAGAGACGAACTTACACGAGGCGCATTTATCATCGGGCTTGCTCCATCCAGCATCCGATAACGCTTACTTGAAGTCGATGATATAGATTTCAAAACAGCAATTGAGCGTGCCGAAATACTGGATCGGGCTCGGCACCATTCAGTATTCTACTCCGCTCCTAGTATTTATTCCGCTACAGCCACAAAGCAGGGTTCGGAACCTGACTTATTGCGCCCCCCCTCTCCTGCCTTGACTCGCCTTAAAACAGGGAAAAAGCGTATACGTCAATGCTATTTTGTGGTGATGGTCTTCATACAGGGGGGGGGGGGGCGAAAGCAATGCCCAGCCTAAGATTAGCGCCGTCGTAAATGCGGAAAAGTAAGTCATTTCCAAAAAGTATGTCAGAGCGAAGAGCGAAAACTTTTTGCTGCCTCAGCGTCGTCTTCTCTCTCGCTTGATAAGCAAGGAACTTTATCGACCAACCAGACACCACTTTTACTTTCTATTCTGGCCGGAGCACCTTCTAGTTTAAAACGAAGAGTCGTTCCATCGCGCCGGTTAACGAGATTCCTGATCATAAGCTAATGATAGAAAATTTGGTTCCTGTATTGTTGCTTATAAAATTAGTTAATCCTCCACGTGAATGCCCGTAATCTGAGACCTCAATCGCTTCTTGATTTGGGTCATGTATGACAATGAGAATGCTAATTCAGAGCGGTAGGTTGTACCAAAGCAAGATAACATTTTTCGAGCGTGCTCACGCTGGCGTGGACGTACAACAGCATTTTTTGTATTTCAATTGGATCCTTCTTGCCGTCGAATAAAGGTTTTAAAATATTATTTTCTGACAGTTCAATTAACTGCATCTGTAAATGATCGGCACTTGATTGACATTCACCAGGTATGGTTGACAAGCCAGTAGCGAATTGAGAGTGTGCCTTTCAGAGTCGTTGAATCTGTCGCTGCACTTCTCAACGAGTCTGGAACAGATGAGTATTTCTCCATCTCACGTAAATTATTTGTTGCTTTTGCCAGTTGAGGAAAATGTTTTGCTGAAAGCTGTGACGGCAGAAGACAGATTTTTAAAAACTCGGTTTCTTTCGCAAAGCCTGAATTTTGTGCCACATCCCGTTTACAGATTTTGTTTCACCTGGCAAAGAAGTTTGAGATGATTTTGTTTCGTCACTATATCGCTCAAGGAAGCAGCATTTCTACAAAAAGTTAGTTCTAAAAATTTACAAGATCCATTGTGATATTCGAAAAATTTTACAGTCGTATGCTTCAAAGACAAAATCTTTCAAGCACCGGTGCCCGTGATAACCTGCGCACTTTTGAACGATACGGTAGATCCTACGCTGCCTCATCAACCTGGAGCATTGGACGAAATCGCTGATGCTGCGTTGCATTCGCTCGAATGTGATTCGCGATACCTAGTAATCCTTACAGCGCATCACTTAGCAAAACAGATTGAGCACATGAGGTTTGCTGATGTGAAATATAATGAAAAGACAGCAGTGTATCTCAATTTAGTAATTCTATTTGTAATAATGCCACAAATCTCTCATACTTTTCTTTCATAGAAGGTGCACCATCTGTGCCAACGCTTATTAAATTCTGTGAATGTAGGTTTGTTTTACGGAACTTTTCTTTGAACAAATTCAAAAGTCGATTTCTAGCGTTCTTTCTGTCAGGGCACCTACCCAACATCTCCTGATAAGACGGAAAATCCGAAGCTAATAGACGAATAAAAAAACAGCAATTGCGCAGAATCGTTAATATCTTTGAACTCTTCTAAAGCAATCGAACAGTTTACCTTTTCGCTTTAGCATATTGTGTTCAAGTTCTTTAAGATACTTTGAACGCTTACTTGTGTTGCCGATCGATAATGGTTTGCCTGGAGAGAGGCAAGTCTAGTACGCTGACTGTACTTGTTGATTTTGTCTGAACACAAACATGATACCGCTTCAATAATGCAATTTTTTAAGATTTCAGCATCACTTAAACGTCTTACATCTCTTGCCAAGAATGTATTCTGTTCCATACGTTGCTTCAGTAATGCTTGTCTCTAGCGTTGACACTCTCTGAAATACTAATCGCTGTTGCTGATTTCAAGTGTCATTTTCTATAGTACTTCCTTATGGATCTCTTTTTTCAACAAAGCATATTTATGATATTTCTCAGTGGCATAATGTATAAAAGTCAATTTAATCGGCTCAAGGGAAACCGTGTTTTTGAAACAAACTTCAGAAACAATGTTACTTCAAATAATAAACTCAACGTACGCGCTCCGAGCTTTTCATGCATCATTGAAGATTAAAAGTTTGAATACAGTTACACCCAACCCTCGATTTTCTGAACCAAATGGTGCAAAAAGCGATCCGGATAACATCGATACATACCGTACTTTATCAAATGCAAATAAAATGACATAACCATCTGTAAAAATGTACAGCGTACACTCGACCTTTGTTTCGGACTAAATGGTGCAGGAAGCAATCCGATAGCGAGTAAGTCCGAATAACAGTAGTGCATGCAGTACTTTACGTAAAATAAATAAAATGAAATAACCTTCCTTCGTCGTTTGAGCTATTTGTTCTGAGCATTATGCAGGAAGATCTACATACACTGCGTCGGCGCTTATGCTCTGTTTTCGAGTCTTCAGTTAAACTGGGCCACCACGACGGGTAGACTGCTTGGCCCCACCACCTGTCTGCCACATAAAAAAGGAAGGATCCGGTTAAGTACCGGTTATGATACAACCGTCCGTAACAAAATATACAGCGTAAACTTGATCCTCGTTTTTCCGGACTCAGTGGCGCAGGAACGATCCCAATAAATGGAAGAGTCCGTACTACCCAAGTGTATACAAATAATAAAAATAAAATGAAACAGCCGTCCTGAAAAAGATAAAAAGACAGCTCCAGTATGGTTTTGCTTACCTAAATATTTGCAATGTGTTTACCCTATTTACAATTTTACATAGCTGGGGTTTGAGACGTAGGATGGCGAAGTGGAGACAAGTTGGTGACTTTTGCTTGATGGCCACTGTCCGAATATACCAATGGCCGGATTAACGAGGTTCGGATAAACCAGGGTCGAGTGCGCTTTGAACTACAGTGGAACGCAAGCATTCGGCTGAACCAAAGTTAAACTTAGGTTTTAAGTTAGGCTGAACCCTGTTTTGGAAGCACTGATTTTAAACTGGATTTATAGGTTTACTCATGACTTCAGTCACACATCAGCCTTTGCTTTCAGTACAAAACCAGTCTGCAGTGTTCCGAACTACCAAAGCATAGACTCACAGAAACTATACAAAAGAATTTATAAAAATATATATCAGACTTTGCATTACCTGCAATCGTGAAGCGATCCATATAATTGAGAAGGTTAATTAAGAACAGTACTAAAACTGCCACATATTTTCGCGCACTGGAAATATTACCACTTTGATAATTTTTTTCGTTTGCTTTTTCTTCATCGGTTTTTAGGAGCTCCGAAAAAGCGGACGAAGGCTTGTCACTTGTTTCGCAGTAAGCCATTCCGTTGGCAAGTCTATCTTCAGCGCATGCCAAAGCGCAATCTGTATTTCCTTGTTGACAGTGCATTCGTCTTTGTGGCAACAGTTCTAATAAGCAAAGTAACAAATCAGGTCCTCATAAAACAAAAATTTGGAATACTTCCAGTTAGCATTTGCTATAACGTCCATCAAAAATCTACACACGCAATCACCCTCTTATTTTATTGAGCAAATTTTGTTTGTATAATTGTAATTCTTTTTACAGGCCATCTGAGATCATTCTCAGAAATTGACTCTGAAAAAGGGTGTCCAAGAAGTCACCGAACCCTCAATCTATCAACATACAAATATCAACTCAGTATATCAAATGGGTTTAATTATAATAAGCGTGCTGATTTGAATAGTATTTTCTTATATCTCGTCATTAAACATCAATAACGTCGCTGTGAGGTAGTGACTGACCTATCAGACACTTTTCCTAATCCCGGGAATTATAATGATTAGTGTTTTTTCGGGATCCGGGAAAAATTCCAAGAAATAACTGGATTTTATAAAAAAATATTTTTGTATTTAAGGAATAAACCTTAAGGCTTAAAGCACGTGATCATTTAAATATTTTTAAAGCGTTGCAAAAGGCATGTCCGCACTACATAATGCCAAAAAAAGCATTCAATGAAATTAACCGGCAGAAAAATTAAGACTGATGAAACACATAATTTTATACAGAGTAATTGCTCCCGAAACAAGATAAGAAACTGGCACATCTTTTTACAAATTGTATGAAAATGTCTTAAACAATCACACGGGTTTGTAATAAAGACCTGGTGAAAGAAAAATGACCAGTGTTAACAACAAGTTACAAAATTTTTAAATAAAATGGACTGTAATAAAAAGTGAAACAAACCTGGTGAAAGAAAAAATGATTAATGTCATCAAAAAATAACAAAACCCTAAAATCAAAATGATTGCTTCCATCAAACGATTACGAAAAGCGTAAGCTTACATGAAACTTGCCTCTTTGTCAGTTATATGAAAGAAAAAATAAACAAGCCAACTATATAATCATATAACGCTCTTTTGTTAAATAACAAAAGTAGGAAAATAACGAAATTGGTTCTGGCTGTTACAACAAAGTACAAACTGCTTTGACTTGAAATGTGCCCGTAAAAAAATTAAAAAATCAATACTATTACTTGGACGAGTTCTAAGTCTCGTGATAAACCGTTCTACAGCTGAAAAAGCTCTTTCAGCTACGACAGAGGTGAGCGTATACGTTCTAATGCAACTGTTGTCTTGGTTGTGTAAACTGTCTTTTCTCCAGTTGCTTTAAAAACTTCCAACTCTTTAGTTGTGCTCCTGCTAATCACCAGACTGGGCTGTTTTATGGTTGCACTCTATTTATTTTTCATTGCTCTCTCTATAATTTCTCTAACTGCATTGCTGTTCGCCTTTGATCTAGGACGAATTGACAGAAACATTCTTTCTTCGGATTCGGATAAAGCAATCGTTTTGTTACAAAGGCGAATAAGAAGTCGTTTTGTTACAGACAAAAGAGTACTTCTCGCTGGCAATACTTTTTAAATCCGTGTCACAGGCGTTCTTTAGAATGCATTTTCCAATTGGTTCGAACACAATGATTTGGGAACCGGCTTTTCTTAATTTCTTTGCTCGTGATGTCTGGCGAGCACTGTCTGTTCTGAGTATCACCATGAAACGATGATCTATCTCACTTCACGCAATCATGAAGAGTAGCTTGGCGATTTTATTTAACAATGGAAGCTCAAGCGCTTACTTCTAAGTGATTTACGCAAAAAAGTACTCTATATCACCGCGGTTCCCAAATTTATCAACTAACAAAGCTCGGCCTTCCAGTACACTGCTTGTTTTCGAAAAAAATGATTAAAAGAAACATGTGTCAAAGGTTACGTGTACATAATAAAAAAAGTTATATTATGACGCATAGCTTACGAATGTCTCGATGTCTTGAAGCGAATACCAAACCGCGGGATATCGAGTCAGACAGGTTTGCGTCTGGAATATATTGCGGCCCCCACTATGAGTGCTTGACCAATACGGCTCATAATGTTTATGAAAAAAGGTAGTGGAAGACGCCATGTGTTTGGTGAGTGAGATGATTAGCACCACGATTCATCGAATACAAAAACATTATCTAGAAACGCACACGCGCCATATGAAAGCATGAATGAAATATAAACAAAGCACAAAGAGCTTGACAGTTGGCGACAGTTACGTACTCGTTTAATACACACGCGGATATATTATGCCTGAATAGGACAATATTACTCATAAAATTCTAGCTGAGCAAGCTTAGACAAATCTTGCTCAACTTCAGTGGCCTGATGCACCCCTGTTTTCTCGTTTAAAGCCATCACCGTGATAATGGCTCGTCGCACAATTGCCCTACCTCTACGAATCTGGGGTAAAACAGGAGCCACCCTTCCTAAACGATAATGACCTCGTTTGGTAATATCATCTGGTCCCCTAACTAGAACCATTTGCTCGACCTGAAGATTGGTGGTGTGTTTGAACCATTTCTTTCGCAGTTGCAGTTGGGGAAAGTAAAATTTTATCCAACGTTTCCAAAACTGTTGGGCTAAAGCAGCATTGTATCTGTAGTCACGACGCAAATGGTCTGTTGTTTGTGGGTGTCCAATAGGCAAGGCAGGATCAAGTGAGGGTGTAAGCAGAGAAGAGGGAGTGATAGCATTATAATCAAGTGGGTCGTTATATCGTGATGTCAATGGGCGATCGTTTGCGATTCTGGTAATATTTGAAATGCATGTCTGTAACTCCACAAGTGTGGGTTTGCGTTGTGTTAGATCGACTGTGTTTGTGAGTGTGCGCCTAAAGACTTTAACCAATGACTCCCAAGCATCCCCTTGTCAAGGGCTGTACGGGGGGATGAATTCCCAAGACAATCGCTTTATTCTAAAAAACGATTGAAGCTCTTCAGAATGGAGAAGCTGTGGTAAGACATTAGCTGCTTCCCTGAAAGTTGTACCGTTATCGGAGTACATACTGGCAACCGGTTCTCTAAGATCCACAAAACGGGAAAAGGCTAAAATAAAGCTGCTGAGGTCCATTGACGTAACCAACTCCACATGAATTGCTCCGGTAGTCAAACAAGTAAAAAGTAGACCCCAAGCCTTTTTATTATTTCGGCCCTCCTTGAACACGAATGGTCCAAAATAGTGGCAGCCTGTGTTGGCAAATGGTTTTTTATAAACAGCCATTCTAAAAGTTGGCAAATCTGCCATCAATTGTCGTAAAGGATGAGCTCTTTTAATGTTACATTGGTTGCATCTTCGTGTGCAATGTCTTGCCGAAGAAAGCCCCGAAATGATCTAAAACTGTTTTCGAGTAAGCGTTAACGTGTATTGGATGCCTCTGTGAGCGCATTCCTGATGACATCGCAACACTAATAAGCGTGTAAAAGGATACCAAGAAGGCAAAATTATGGGAAATTTTTCATCAGTAGGAAACTCAGATTGGCTGAATCTGCCTTCAATCCCAAGTTGAGAGCTGAACTTTAAGGGTATCCTCCTCTGTGTTCCAGATGCAACCCAACAGCCTTAAAGTCAGTTAGTGGCTTTTGTTCGGTTTTTAAATCCAGAGTTCAGAGAGCAGGCCCTAGTAGATCCTCATTTATTTTGGCAATGACTGGCTTAACAGTTCTACAAGCGGACCACTTGACTAATTTGAACCTTCTGCTGCCAAATAGTTTTACTGATTCATCAGCAATAATTTGAGCCTCCTCGATCAAGTGAGAGCTGAATAATAAGTCATCCATGCACCTACATCTACGTATGGTTTCTGTAGTGAGAGTACTGGCATTTGTAGGGTTCTCATCTGCCGCTTTGCCAATAGCAGCACATGCGATATACGATGAACTAATCACTCCCCAAGCATGTCTCGCAAACTTGTATGGTTCCACTTTACCCAATTTAACATCGTCATCCTTGTACCACAAATTTTGGAAAAGGTCTTGCTGTGCTTCAGGCAACCTAATCTGGAAGAAGTATTTGCTCAGATCAGACATTAAAGCATATTTTCCGAGATGGAACTTTGCAAGAACATGAGCTAAAGGGTTGAGAAGATCTGGGCCAGAGTATATGCAGCAATGATGGAAAGTCCATCACACTTAGCGGAACCATCATAAACCATTCTGGGGTTTGTTTGGTGCGTCAGAAAATAAGGAAAGTAATTGACTTGTCTGTCAGTGACTTTATCAGCCTGAGCTATGCAGTTATTTTGCTTGAGCATTTTCATAGTACCTTGAAGTGCTTGCTCATGTTCAGGACTTTTTAACATTTTTTGGCGCAGTTCTTTTAGACGTTTAAAGGCAAGAACACAATTGTTCGAAAGTTTTCTTAGATCGTCTTTAAATGGTACTGGCGTTTCATAACGTCCCTCTATGACACGAGTACCACTTTTAACCACCTTTTGGCCTTTTTCGTCACTAGCTGACAATTGAATTTCTCTGTTTTAAAAGGTAAGATCGCGGATGATCTCTTGCAGGTCCACTATTTTTTGCTCCTTATCGTCAAGAACCGGATGGATTTCTATCTTCATGAAGCGATATGTGAGATTTTCTTCGATAGTGTTTCCACCTGAAGCAACCCAATCTATGGGTGTATGAATTGCATGAGGTTGATTTTGTGCTCTCATGCGCTCTTCTAGGACCATCGTCAAATTTGAGTTTGCCCAACCCCAACAAAATGTCTATGTGCTGTCTATTTGGCAATGCTTCTTTATTGACATCTTCAAAGTGCTGGTAAGATGACAGATCGTAGTTTTGAGGAAGAATATAAGTCTCTTTTGACCAAGTGGGCATGAATAGGGCCTTCTGAATTTGGAAACGCTCTCTGGTGTGCAACGCCTCAACAACAAATGACGTATATTTGAAGCCTGATTCTGTCCTCCTTGACACGGTATGGAGAGCGATTTTTGAGCTTTCCTCCGATACCAAACCCAGTTCGTCAGCAAGATTTGTGGACACAAGAGTAATCTTGGAACCCCGAATCATTTTGAGCGTGCACTTTTGAGCTGGCCACAGTACGTGCGTTTATCACCTGTATTACAGAAATTCGCGTTAATACACCCTTCTGTTTGGTGTGCACTTTATTTACTGAAGCATTACTGGTAACATTATCATCCAAAATCTCTTCGGATCCCTATCACGTGGATGGAATGGCGCCATCCAGGTGTCTGTGAGATTGCAAGTTGCTATTATGTGCGGCCCCATGACCAACCCCTGGTGAATTTACCTAGGAATGTATAGAGTGTGCAAAGAAGTACCGTAGCGTGCTTTTGTGAACACTGTTTTTCGCAGTGCCTGCATTTGCATGGTTGTGTGCAGTGTATTACATCGTGCTGTTGCAGGCAATTAATACAGTGACTCTCTTGTATTATATTGACTTGCCACTGCTGAGGTGCCATGCCTTTATATTTGTTACAATCCTTTAACAAATGCCTGTATTTCCTATCCTGGGAAGAGGAAATAAAGCAAACAGTAGCTTGTGTCTGGGGTGTGTTTGACGTAGCCCTTACGATTCTCAATTCTGCAATTGTTCCTCCTTGCACAACAGGCGTGGGTGAGCTGCGTTTGACCTCTACATTTCCTTGTCGAGTCCGAATCTTTTGAAGTGGTTTTGTTTTTTCACCCTTTTTGTGTGAACCTAACAAGCGTTGTGTAAATGTAGTGTTACTTTTATGAAGTTCTCAGTTCAGAAAGGTCTTGAAAGTTTCAAAGGATGGATCATCTGGATTGCCACAGTGATCCAAAAGAAAGTCAACAAAACGATTTTTAATGTAGAACGGCAATCTATCTGCTCCATTAAGGATAAATAAACTGTTAAGAAAGCTGACTTGCTTATGCGCTCTTGAACAGAGCTCACAGTCATTCCATTCTTAAATTAATTGCTCAAGAGCAGGACATCCACTTTACTGAAATTCGGCCCGCTTCGAGCATGCTTAACTAGTGGCTCGGAAAGGAAGCTACAGCAGCCGTATCTCAATCTTTAGCCTTCAAGGGCCCGTTGAATTTGGTCATCGACATCCCATCCTGGGACGCGTGGTACTAGCGATGACACAGCCTCCCAAGCTTGCTCCTGCCAGGACGCATGGAGCAACTCCATCTTACGATTAGAATTGTGGCAGCGCTTTAATAGTTCGGTAATTTGATTGTAGAAAAAGATGAATGAAATCCCTTGACCAGTGTAACGAATTTCGAGAGCTTCCTCTGAGATAACCCTGAGTCTCGGTCATCAAGTTGTTGACAAAAGGGGTGAAATCAGGAGAAGGAACCAAGAACCCTGAGGGATGTAATTGTGATTGTGTGGCATAGTTTCCGGGGTATAGTACATAGTGTTGTTTACTCATGGTTTGAAATGAATTGAACGGATTGTTGGACATGTATTGCAAATAGTTGTCGTTAACCCTTTGGGTGTCTATTGGACGTGACATCATACTTGGGCAAAATATCTCTGTTTGTGGGTTCAGGACATTATGTGTGATGGAAGTATTGAGCTGCGGAGAAGCCGTTCTTTTATTTGGAGAGTCAACCGCTTCTCCTCCGCTGTAAGCACTGCCTCGCGCTTCTCAAGTTCGAGTTCTTTACGTTTTAATTCAAGTTCTATTTGCTTGCGAAACAATTGTGAATGCGTTAAGCTACTTCTAGTAGTCCCCGACCCGACATTACTCACAGAGTCATGAGGTAAAATTTCAGGTAAGTTGTGTGATGTCATGTCTTGAGAAGCAAGCCATTGGTTGTATGTGCGAGTGAGGGTGTCAGTCATCATATGCAGTCCCTCTGACATGATTATAGATTCGTCACCTGATATATTAGTTTGTACGCGCTGTGCTAGTTGTAAAATGTTTTCGGATATGGTATGGTAGGTCTCATGAATATTTTCATTACCATTCTGATCTGGCGCACGAAGTCGTACCGAAAAGACTTCTACATCTGAGTACAAGTCACGCTTTCTCGCACGTAACGCGCGTGCGTCAAGCTGACTTGAGTGGGCCAACTCCAAATCAGTGCACCGGCCACTTTTGCCTAGCGAGTTTACAGTTTCGGCCATAGTTAAAAAAAATAATAATCTGTAAACGCAACATACTATAATAACAAAAAAGGCATGAAACAACTCCAAAGTTAACTGATTAAAAATCTTCCAATTACGGAAAATTAAAGATAGACCGTACAGATTACAGCGAACAAAAAAAAAATAAATAAATAAACGTAGCAGTAGAGTTATGGCCAATGTCTAACCGAAGTCAGGTTCTTTTGAAGGTACGAAAATGCTTGCTTTCGTAGTAGTTGAAGGACTGTAAAACGTATTCGTTCCCTCGGGATATTTTGATCGCAATACCGTAGTCGAAAAGATATCGGGCGCGATTGTGAGCTGAAGTAATGCTTCGACTTGCCACACGCTTTGATTCCTTGACTCTATTTGCTGATAGAATGATCACTCTTCTGCATGTGCTTAGAAACTGTTCTGACCGACTTTTATAGATTAAATTCCGAGTGAGAGCAGGAAGTGCTTTTTTTTTATGGTTCAAACGCAGTGATTTCGGAACCGGCTTTTCTTAATTTCTTTGCTCGTGATGTCTGGCGAGCACTGTCTGTTCTGAGTATCACCATGAAACGATGATCTCACTTCACGCAATCATGAAGAGTAGCTTGGCGATTTTATTTAACAATTGAAGCTCAAGCGCTTACTTCTAAGTGATTTACGCAAAAAAGTACTCTATATCACCGCGGTTCCCAAGTTTATCAACTAACAAAGCTCGGCCTTCCAGTACGCTGCTTGTTTTCGAAAAAATGATTAAAAGAAACATGTGTCAAAGGTTACGTGTACATAATAAAAAAAGTTATATTATGACGCATAGCTTACGAATGTCTCGATGTCTTGAAGCGGATACCAAACCATGGGATATCGAGTCAGACAGGTTTGCGTCTGGAACATCCATCTTTTATCTATTTTAGAAACCTTATTACTGTTTTTCGCCTTCTTTCGTTTAGTCTAAACCAGTGGTCGTCAATCTTTTTCGTATAAGGGCCACTTTGGCACCATGGAGAGCTTTGGCGGGCCGCACTAATACAACTTCAGATAGGTTGACTCTATGCTTGAAAATAACGCTTTTTGCACTCAGTATCCAAAGCTACATATTGCTAATTTGCACAGAACCACACTACATATTGCTAATATGTATCTAAAAATACTGCAGCAACAAAATAATTCAACAACGTTAGCCACATCAAGCTCTTTCAACAATACTGTTGACTTTTTTAACAATGTCTAATGAATAAGAGCACTTGTTTGTGCACATACGAGTAATTATAGCACCGCGAGCAATTTCATCAGAATATTTATTGCCAAGCAAGAGTGGTATGGTCTCTTTGCACGACAAATGATATGTTGCAATTAACAGCTTCAGGAAATGAGTAAATTTTCAACACATTGCAGTACAAGCAACAACAGTAACTTGGAAACATACCTGCGTAGAATAGGCTATCATAACAGGAAGAAAGGAACCAGAAACTATGAAACACAAGCTTATCGAAAACACCGAAAAAACGTTTCTAGCGTAACTCATGAAAGACGGCAGTGGTGGAAAGTACACTAATGTTTACATGACTTTACAAAGTTAAAGAAAGCAACCCTGCGCTTACAGCTCAATTTTGGTAAATCTTATTGAAATGTACGTAAGTTTCATTAAGAAGCAAAATAAGCTCAGTAAAACTAATAAAAATTTTGACGAGACCCTTGTTGTTGAATATTTTTGCAAAAGAACATCAACGTCTACATTGAAATTCGTGACAGACATTCTCAAAATATCATGCAAATGTTTGTCCGTCAACCTTAATCGGATTTTCAATTTTGCAATCTTCATTTATGAAAACGTTTGCTCACATATGTAATTACTATCGAAGACTGTAAGCATAACAGCAGCGTTTTCCTTCAGCTTGGCAAAATCATCAGGAATTTGTGAATAAAACTCTGCTATTTTGCACTCCTTGTGCAAATCTTGCCACTCTAAAGATGCTTGCAAGCAGCTCTATCAGTTCCAGTTGAAAGCACGAATCTACATTTGTAGGTAACACAGCAAGTGGATTTTCAGATAATCTTACCACAGTTTCATACTTTGGAAATCACAGAAACTGTTGGAAAACTCACTTTGCAGTGTTTCATGAGCTTCAGTATACTTTTCGAAATCAAATCCAATCCAGTTTCATTGTCAGAAGCCAGTGTTTTACAGTTACTGAAATGTGTAAAGTTGCCCCTTGCAATTTGGTTCTTGAAAAGGTCAAGTTTAGGCAAAAATGCTTTCAAAATAGCGAACATATCTGAGATCAGATTTTTTTGCCTTACAATTTCACATTTAACATATTTAG
This sequence comes from Trididemnum clinides, assembly GCA_963675345.1. Classification (NCBI taxonomy): domain Eukaryota; kingdom Metazoa; phylum Chordata; class Ascidiacea; order Aplousobranchia; family Didemnidae; genus Trididemnum; species Trididemnum clinides. Next base: position 22,437,262 of record OY776292.1, on the reverse strand, counting down.
ATGCTCTGTGATGTCACTTAAAAAAGCAAGCTCACGGAGACATCTTGGATCAACAATCAAATCAACCTCTTCCTTTTTCCTTTCTCTTTCAGAAATTCATTTATTTCCTTGCGAAGTTGAAAAAAACGTCTCAAAACCTTTCCTCTGCTAAGCCAGCGGACTTTATTGTGGTACATCACGTCTCCATGTTCACAATTTAAATCGGCAAGAAAGGTTTGAAATTGGCGGTGGATCAAAGCATGATTTTTAAAAAAATTCACGTTTGATGCAACCACGCTCATCACATGCTTCCAATTAAGGACTTTTCCACATAAAGCTTGTTGGTGAATTATGCAATGAAATTGCTTTGGTTGCCCAACCGTTTGCCTCTAATACCTTTTCATTTATGAGTGCGGAAACTCACTTCCTCTTGCCCACCATATTTCTTGCCCCATCTGTTGTTATTCTTTTCAAATTTTTCCATGAAAGACCTAGGTCGCTCAGAGCTGTAGTAACCTCTGAGAATATATTTTCAGCAGTTGCTGCGCTTTTCAAACTTCGCAGAGAGCATAACTCTTCTCTGATTCTGAATTTAGCATCTATACCACGAATAAAAATTAACAGCTGGACTGTGTCAGTTGCGTTACTCTCATCTATTGCCAGAAAGAAGTACTTGAAGAACTTTGCGCTTTCTTTTAGTGTCTCGTGAAGATGTTCGCCAATGTCTTCGATTCTTCTAGTAACTGTAGAAGCTGATAGACTAACGTCCCTAATGCAACGCAGCTTGTGGAAACACGTTTCTTGCACAACCTTTATCAAGCGCTTCTTGACTAACTCACGATCTGTAAAGGGTCTGCCACTCTCCCCTATAAACTGAGCCACGTAGAAACTTGCTCTTACAGCTGACATCTTGCAAATTCACAAACACGTTTTACTGATGAGAAAGATTTCTCTTCAAAGTAGCAATCTGTTGATTGCGTACTTCTCCACTTAGCTGCTTGAACTCTTTGTCGCAACTTTCGAAATGGCGTTTTACGTTTTTGACCTACTCTTTCTGCATGATTACTTCATTGCATATTAGATAGGTTGCTTTGTTTTTAGTTGGAACAAAAAAGTAATCATTCTTCCGCCTTTCATTAAAATTTCTGCCTTCCTTTATTTTAGGCTTACTCTAGTTAAACTTGGGAACCGACATTTTACTACGTTTTAACTTTCCAACAAAATCAGTCTTGTTTTCCATATCACGTTGGCTGCCAGCCACGAATTTCATAATGCAAAATTCTTTCTTCGTACACCAACTCGGTTTTTGCGCGCAAACTTTATCGAAATGCCGGTTAAGACGTGACAAGAGAGTCTTTGTCTTTATTTTAACTCCTTTTACAGTAACTTCTAACTCCCCAGGAAAATTCTCAAAAAAGATACAAGAAAAGTATCTTTGGTTGTATTTGTATTCTGATGCCTTCAGCGGGCCGCAATAAACAGCGTGGCGGGCCGCCAGTTGGTGACCCCTGGTCTAAACAATAATACTTCTTTCAATTCCAATTAAAAAGCAAAGTTTTGTCCACGAAAGTTCTCAATGATGAAAGAAATAGCTCCTTCAGCACCAAGAAGTGTCACATCTCCACTACAAAGTTTCTCAGAGCCCAACCTACAGGTTTCAAAGCACGAACGATAGCAGCGAGTGCAACACACTCTGCTTCACTTAATAGGCTATTTAATTTACGGTCAATCAATGTTTTTTTTACTAGAGCCCTCAGATCTAAGAATCGTTTAAGGATAGCAACTAAACTGCTCAAGCTTGTCTTGAAATCAAGTAACTGGCGAATACTTTCACGATTTTCAGATTTAATATAACTCTGCAGAGTATAGTTTCTTATCGGAGATTTGCAAATTATGCAGGCAATCATTCGCACTTTGTCAATGGCGATATCTACATTAACTACTACTCCATTGAAACCAGATCGCTCCTGACGTGACTTGCGGCTTGTTCTTCATCCTGACCGTGTTTAATGTTCATGCCAGATCTCAAATCTTCTGTTTCTTGGCAATCATTCTCTTCTAATTCTTCAGCATCAATGTCCGCACTTGACTCCACTTCTATAACGTCAGTTTTATGAAATGTCTGCTTATTGTATAAAGCGCCACAAACACCAAGATGTACAGCACCCGTATAGCACAGTTAATGTCCACAGCTCACACCATCCAAATTTTGCCATGTCACTCGCCCCATCTGTAACAACTGCAACAATGTGGCTATATAGGAATAAACTAAAGTCAGTCAGCTTGTTTTCTACTCCTTCAACAGCTTCTTCAGCAGTCATGCCTCCACTAATCGCTACCATTCTCAAGTTCCAAAATTTATCTTTGTCTTGATGAACATTAATATCTAGATCACTTTTGTTTTTTAAAAAATGAATGTTTATCTCTTGGAAGAATAAACCTCTTTCCAATCTGTAAAGATTGTTGGATTTTCATCATGACAACATTCGTTGCAATTTCTCGTTGTTTACACGCTAATTAAAAAAATGACTTGGATTTTTTGGAAGAAGCATAGTTTTTATCACTGAAGGCGTGGCAGTTATATCCACTTTTGCAGACAGCACTCAAGGGAAACTACCTACAGCTAAAACCTTAGCAACCATTTCTTCTGCAGTCTTTTTCTTCACAGAACTGTTCAGAGTAGGCTGAGAATAAGCATTCTTGAAACGCTTCGAAGAACTAGCAGATTGTTTGTTGCTAAAGACATTTGATTGAATCGGGCTTGGTTTCTCAGTAGTTGTTGCTTTTTGCAAGCCGAAGCAAGCCACTTGTGGAATCACCTCTACACTTTATAGCAGCACATTTTTGCATTTTGCTTCATCAGTAACTCCTTTAAAAAACTTATTAATACCTCTATCCAAGTATTCCTTTACAAATTCCCTTACAAATGAACGTCGAAGTATTTCCTTACAATTTTGTTTATCTTTCTCTTGACACTGTGAGAAAGAAAAGTTGTAAAATCTACCTAAAATCATCGCACAACTTGCAGAGCTTCAAGTAAGCGAAACAACAATTCATAAGCTTACGAGTAGCTGAGGCAACCAAACCGTCTCAGGCTGCCTCATATCAAAAATTTCAGACACACACTTATGAAATGCGTTTAGAACAGTGTTAGGTAGTAGATACACTTCTCCGACGGCAATGCTGTAGCTGCTAATTATCGAAGTTAAATAATTTTTTCGTTGGCATATACTTTAAGAGAACCCGGAAGATTCCAGAAAGAAAAATAAAATGCTGGAAATTTTTTTTGGGCAAAAAAGAAACCAGATCCCGGGAAACAATTCCTAATTTGAGGGCTCTCATGCCCCCAAACGCCGACGACCAATCTTTCTTCAATCGAATCTTTCTTTAGATACACTTATATCAGACAAATTGAACAGCAACACTAAATCTCGAATTGCTAAACTTGCTCGTATAGTTATGATGTGGCCCAGGCAACCACTTGACATTTGTTGCATTCTTAATTTAGTGGTTCTCAAACTGTGCCTCGCGACGCCCTGGTGCGTCGTTTAAACGTTACAGGGGCGTCGCACGATAATTTGGTTTTGTGCTAATAACTAGCTTTTATTCGGTCAAAAGAGCTGTAAACGTATATTTCTTATTCATGTCCTTCTAACTTTTACAATCGTATTTTTACAAAAATGTTGTTAATACCCTGTTGCAATTATTGACTTGTTACTCAGGAATCAAGTTGCACAATTTTAATTCGTAATTGGCGCAAAAAAATTAAAATAAAAACTAGGCAGTGAGTTTCACATTGGACGAAAACAAGAAAGTTGGGTTACAGCTTTAGAAGAACGTAATTTTACGATTGAAATAACGTAACAAAAACAAAATCTCGCATGTATAATGACAGTTAACTTGTTTAGATTTTGGGTCACATTTATCTTCTATTACGACAAACTAAAACCTTAGGTGCTGTCAGTGCGTCGCAAAGTCTTGCAAGGTTTTCCAAAAACGTCACTTCGCAAAAGTTTGAGAACTACGGTCTTAATGCACATAGCACTCGGGCTTGAACAAAACCACAAAAGAGTTATATCACTTGAAAAGCTTGCTCGAATTATGTCGTTGCTATCTATCTTGTGCACTGGAGTGCGGTGATTTTGCATAAACCCTGTACAGTATATTGAGAAACTAATTTTGCTTTCGCATCTGTCAATCATGTGTTTTTTTTCGCGTCTGTCAATCATGTGTTTTTTTTCGCGTCTGTCAATCATGTGTCATAGTTGCTAGTTACGTTTTAAGGAAAAGAAAAATATAGCCAAAGTTCAGATAACAGCTTTGTAGAGTTGAAACGTTATCATTTCCCCTTTTGTAAGACGCGTGCGTGTTTTGTTTCAAAAAATTACAACATTGTTTTCATTTATCTTCAACAAAAATTGGAAGCAACATTAAAATAGAGCTTCTTTGCACTACTCGTTTACCAAAGAGTCAGATCCTCGACTTTTGTTTATTTTCTTTATGCTTCGTGACTTATACAGATTTTTGATCGGCGGCTGGTTTTACAAATATTGACTAAAACTGTGGGTAACTTGAAAAGTTGACCAGATATTGTCTTGACACCAATCTTACACGAAAACGCTTTTTATTCTATACAGCACAATAATTTCTAACTATTGTGATGCCTCACCATCATTCTGAACTTCTGTGAATCGTAGAGGTCATCAAAGATTCAAATAATTCTTAATGGCACCTTTTCTATTGTTATTGAGGTCCTAATGTTCCCTTGCTCTGATGGCCAAATGTTAAGAGTGGATGATACACGGTACCAATGTATGTCCTACCGAATTGCACGGGCATGTAAATCGATATACGACATTAGACACCGTATAGAAGTATGAGGTTTTGATTTGAAGTAATTTCCTACTTTTAATGCTCTATAAATAACCTAACTTTAACATTTGACGCTTTCAAAATCAGCCTAGATATGTTTCTATAAAATCAATAAGATGGTTTTCTCACATAAGGTTCGTTAAACAAGATGACAAGATTTTCATTGGCGCGATTAAAGGGTCCGCTTCGCATTTGGTAGACTTGGATTTAATTCCCTCGTCGTGTCACGCCAAAAGACTTTTAAAAAATGGTGTTTACAGCTTCCCCATGTGATGCTTAGCACGAAAGGGATAGTGATGAAAAAACGTCATCAAGTTTACTTGTTGTATCCATGAAAGAGGCACTCAACGGGATTCCTTTATCTTTATGTGGTAGACAAGTAAGGGGCCCAGCAATCTATCCGTCGCGGTAGTTTAGTTCGACCTAAGGCATGCAAACAAAGAATGCGTTTATACACATGAATGAAGTATTCGAGTCGATCCCTTTCATTTTACATGGGATTCAAACAAACATTTAATCAAAAGGAAACAACGATTTCAAAATGAAACAAGAGCAGTTTTTGGAAAACAGCTTTTTTGCGTAATTAATTCAAAATTTATATCGATAGTTGTAAACTAGAAATGTCACACAACGTCACTTGTGACATTTCAAAATTGTATTTTTTGTTCATTGCGCTCACAATTTGTATGGAAAACTTCAAGAACGGAGAAAAAACTACAGAAACTAAACAGCTAGACTCCTTTCAACTATCGACTCATCAATGGCAAAATATAAGATGGCATGGCAAACCCTGAATCAAATATTTCGATTAAGGCGTATGCATTAAACGATAGGATGCGTAAAATAGAACTGGGTTGCTTGTGACATCAAAAAAAATTTTTTTCAACTAATGTACCGGTATGTGCACAAAGAGAAAACCTTAATGTCTTATCAGTGATGCAATTAAATAACTGAAAGGCAACATATGTTTTGATAGCGCTTACATTTTTCGTAAATAATGTTAATATATTCTAATCTATTGCTAAATATCCAATACAGACGAATTCGGTTAAATGCATATCCGATAATCGCATAATATGTTTGATTGCATAAGAATTGTAAATCCCAAACCATAGCCTATCTTTTTCTAAAAAATAGTCCTGTTAATCGCATATGGGCTAACTGCATAATCCGTTTAATTGCATAGAAGTAAAATCTGTTGAATCGATTAACCCAAGTGTTAGTTACAAAATCAAGAGACAAAAATCCTTTTTCAGCAAAAAAGTTTTGGAATTCTTGAAAGACAGACGCCAATTACGAGTGCGGTGAGAGCACGTAGTGCACTGTAAAAAATGCTGCAAGATTTCTGTGATTAAATTCAGGCGGGATCTCTCATGTTTGCAAAATTTGATCTTTCAGCATTGTAGAATCCTTTGATTTTGCAGCAGATTTTTTACAGTGTGGAAGCACAAATTTGCTCGTGTACTTCACAACTGTCGGTTAGCGCTGGCAATTCAATTCTGATTACCCTGTCAAAAAATTAAGAGGTGTTTAACGCTCTTTATACAATTCGGCGACGCTTGTAATGCGAAGGCGCAGTCATGGACACATTTTTTTGATTAGAAAAACAATTTCAAGAGAGCATGCACAACAACATTAAAGATACCACTATTGCGCAGTATTTTACGTGATTGACACAATGTTGTATATGATCAAACAATACTTTATCTTCTGCAGTGCTTTATTTGTGTGTTTAAATTTCGTATAAACGCATAATCGGCTTAATCGCATAAAAGAGCTTGGTAAATTGTCTGTGCGATTAACCGGATTTGTCTCTATCTAAATGAACTGGTCATTGGGCTACTTCATTCACAGCATTTAACTCAGGCAAAAAAAGTAATTGTTTCTGTATCTTTCCTATGCCGTAGAGATTTTTGAATTTTGCAACAAAAATACTGCTTTTTCAAGTAACCATATGGTTTTGAATTTGTAATTCTTGAGTGTAATATGTAGTTTTTGTATTCACAAGCATCAAAAGGATATAAATTTTGGTAATTTGTAGAGCGCTTTTGGATGTCAAATATGACTCAAAAAAATTACTTTTTTTTATAACAAATACAACACAAAATGCCAGTTCTGTCAATAATTAACGCAATTTGCAGAAAAATAGAAAATGCTAACAGTAAAAACTACTCCACACTCATGGTAGTAGTAAGGGCAGTATTTGCCATTTAGGATCCGACTGTTGAGACCCAAGCATGCAAGTCAGTTGCTCATTGACATAGTAGTCTATGTTTTGTCCCTATATAGCCTATGTACTCAACACAGTTTTGTGAGCTAAACAAAATGGTAAAACAATAAGAGCAAAGAGTTGCACGAAGAAGTTATTTTCACTCCACCGCAGGAATATAAGCTTTATCATTTATTCACGGAAAATGGACTATTTTAGCTGTTTGACAGTTTTGATAAAGGGTGTCTCAGAAGTAAGTACACACTTTTAAATTTGATTATCTTTTCAGGTTCTGATCATAGGGCACTTACTTTTTCAGAGAACTTAGCGTGGACAACTTCTAAATTTTAAATACACAGTAGACGCCGCTTAATGTGACCACCTTGGGACCAGACCATTTTGGTCATAATATCCGAATGGTCATAAAAGCCGAAGCCTCCATAACAGCTCCTGAATCGACGCCGTAAGCCACAAGAAGTCCAAACACCGTTAAATTCATCGTTTAACCGAAGTAACAGTGTGACGTTGGCAGTAAAACAAAGTACAGTACTGTGACAGTACAAGTGATGGTAAAACTAAGTACAGTATGTAACAATATGTTGAAAAGGTGAAGTTACAAGTGTGTGGCGGGAAAAGATACTGTACTGTAATAAGAGAGATGGAGAAAATGTTGGTCATATTATCCGAAATTTGGTCATATTAAACAGAGAATTTTAAATGGAAAAATTTCGGACCGTACCAAATTGGTCATAATAAGCAGCTGGTCATATTATCCGTGGTCATAATAAGCGGCTCCTACTGTAGTTTGCATTTTTCACCAGACCACATACCGTAATGACGGAAGATTCACTAAAGAAATCAGATAAAAAATTGCTGTTTGGCAAGAAGCATATGGTTCGGTGAGGCAAACTCAACGCCTCTCTAACAAGAAACTTGGACTTTTATCACCACTATGATTCTGCCAGAAGAAAAGATCCGCTTTTACTTTCAGGCAAATTCAAAGTAAAAATTAAGTGACAACAAACAGAAGAAAAGAGCTTCCTCGTTTGTCCGCATCTAACCTATAACTGAAGCTTTGCAAAAGTAGTCTTTGGAACACCGCAAGTGAAAAATTGCTAACGTATTGCAAAGTTTCATGGTGGGGCTGCCATAAACCATTTATCAGAATAACTACAAACTCGGGTGATAATGGCCGGAAGTTATTGTTCGCTACACAGAATGGCGACCAATCATGAAGAACTTGTGGTCAGTCTAAGACAAATTAAACACCTTTCCCATCAAGAGATTTCAATATAATTTTGACATTCGACAACAATATAATTTTGCTAACATATTGCAAAGTTTTATGGTAAGACCGCCATAAACCGCTCAACAGAATAACAACAAACTCGTGTAATTATTCAATATCTCACGAGTTTGTAGTTGTTCTGATGAGCGGTTTATGGCGGTCCCACCATGAAACTTTGCAATATGTCTGGAATTTTTTACTTGCATTGTTCCCAAAAACCACTTTTTCATAGCCTCAGTAATAGGTTACATGCTTGCAAACAAGAAAGCTCTTTTCTTCTGCTTGTTGTCGCTCAATTTTTATCGCAAATTTACCTGAGAGTAAAAGCGGATCTTTTTTCTGGCAGAATGACAGTGGTCTTTTATCACGAGTTTCTTCGCATTAACTATAGCCTGAAACCATTTAAGTTTTTTTGCGTTAAATCAAACTAACTACACGGGTGAGCAAGCTATTGTATAAGCTACAACCAAGGTTATGGAAGTAAAGTTTAATCATTTAAAATGTATATCACAAATAGTTACTTTTTTGGCTGTCAGCTACACCACGTTCCTCACTGTTGCTATTTTCTTTATCGTTCAATTCCAATTGAGAAAAACTTGATTGAAAAGCATCACCTTCATTGGCCATTACTAAGAATTGGCCCCGTGAACTCTCACAAATTAATAATAAATTAAACAAATTTACCAACACCTTCTATCTGTAAAACATGTCAAGTGCTCAACATAAGCCTACCAAAGTTCTTGGGTTTGGACACTAATATCAGTGTACTGCAAAAGAGATGGGCTCCAAAACTTCAGGCACATACTGAAAGGTAAGGTATTAATAGTACCCATACATGTATATCAAAGCAAAAAAATTTGAAGGCATTCACATTCTTCTCGCTTGCAAGCTCTATACTACGGTATAGGATTAGTGACTATCATTGATAAAAAATTTACTTCCCCTTATGTTACTTTTATTTTGATGAGTTATCTATGACTACAGCGGTCACCTACCAACCTCGTTCGTTGTTTATGATTAAAGGCAACGGATAACCCTTACCCCATTAACCAGTAAAATCGTTTACGCCAACGTACCATAATACTGTCGATCACAACTAGCCTACACCAATGAACAGCCGCCTCGACGTAGTAATGCGATCTCCGACATCACCGTTTGGGGTGGGTCGAAAAGGATGTTGGCCTTCCAGAGAATCCCAATTACCCTAGGCCCAACCCCCCTTCAATCTTTTTTTCTACGTGCTACCCTCTGAACGGCTACAGAAGGGCAGCACTCAGCCTCTTTAAATTTGGTCACCGGTCTCTTCTCCTGCCACTATTTCCAGTGTTCTTATTTACCTTTTTTCCTGATGAGCAGCATCGTTTACTCTAACTCTGGCCCCGTCTTTTCCTGCTCCGAGTGCGCTGGCAATGTGGCTAGTAGTGGTAGGTCGGTGCAATGCTGCACTTGCAGTAAATGGGTCCATCCAAAGTGCTCACTTTCTCCTGCTTTAAGTACAATGCTCTAGGCAGCTCTAACGCCTGAAGCTGTCCTCTAGGCTGCGTCTCTGCTACTCCTGGAGGTCCCCACCTTTCCAGCACTGTGATTTCTTAGGGGCCCCCACTACGTGTACCTTCACTGTTCAATCTAACCCACCTGACCCCACTCTGCCAATGCAGCGCTCTCACCCCACCCTCGCCTACAAATATTTTATCCTCCTTGAGACTACATAGTAACTCCTCTATTAAGACTTTTTCCATTCTCATGTCTACACCTCGTGCTTCCTCTTCCTTCGCTGACTCGCTCAGAGTTCGTCAATGGAATGCCGGAGGTCTTTGAGACTAAAGCGCCGAGCTTATTCACTTTATCTTGCTTTATCCTGTATACCTTATCTGCATCCAGGAATTCGATCTCAGTTCGTCTTTCTTCTTCCAGATACCTAGATACTCTGCCCCGCGATCGGATCGCACTCACTCCCGGTCTAGCATTCTTTTTCCTGATGACCCGAACGCCAGTGGTGGCGTCATCATTTTGGTCAGGCAAGGCCTATCCTTCTTTGCACTCTATACCTCTTCTTTCTTTCCTCGCTTGATTCCTAAACCGACTATGTGGGGGTCACTCACTAAACTTCTTTTCGCTCTCTTTTCTTAAGGTGTATGCTACCCCTGTTCGCTCTTCTTCAATGGACAGCAGAACCAACTTCTTTCCCCCTCCGTTTTTTCCTCCTTCACAAATTTCTTCATTCTAAAAGACTTTAATTGCCATCACCCCTCTGGAACTCTAAAGATACTTCTGACACCTGAGGGAAGGAAGTATTTGATTGGGTCATCTCTTCAGACCTCCTTCCCCTAATGATCCAGACACACCTACCTTCTCCGTCGCTGCTCTCTGGCAGTTGTTTCTCCCCTAGCATCTTCTTTGCTGCTTCCTCTTTTACTCCTGGGAGATCCTTCAGGACTTGGGCTCCGATCACCTCCCTATTCTATTAGCTGTTCCTCTCTCTCTCCGCTCTTTCGCCTTAACGAAGCCCCCTTCCTGTAATGTTCAGAAAGCTCACGGGGATGTCTTTGCTTTTTATTTGTACTCTCATCGCCCTTCTGCAGAGGAATACTCCTTTCTTTCTCTTTCCATTGCAGCTGCTCTTTTTACTTCTCTGGCATTGAATGCAACCAAATTTTCCATTCCCTTCGGCCGTGTCAAAGGCCAACTCCAAGCCTTGCGGTCTCCTGAAGTGGAAAAAGCGGTACGGCAAAAACGTAAGGCACTTAGCAGATACTCGTAGAAGTGATGAAGATCGTCAAGTTTATATCTCTGCTTCCCGACAGGTCTTATCTGCTACCGCCAAGGTTGAAGCACGGCAGGCTACATGCTAGTCTTTCTCACCTAAATCAGTCCACTTCCATCTGTTTTATCGAAGGTTTTTCTTCCTCCTCTTCTAACTTTATCGATTGTACTGTTTTCAGGGAGTCGGCATCAGTCTACGCCGACTACCTGAAATCTTACTTTTCTGTCTCCCAGCCAAAGGCCTTGCGTAGCAAAGCCAGAGGCTATCTGTCCGAGCTCCGTCGGGCCACGTGTTCTGAGAAGTCTCATTCCTCTTTCTGCTTTCCCTTCTATTCCACTGCCACCAGCCCTGACAAAGTTGCTCATTCCATGCTAAAGTACCTTCCTCCCTCTGAGATGGATTTGCTTGGTCACATCATCAATCTTTCCTGGTCTTTGCATTCCTTTCCTTCCATCCAAAAAGACATCTTCTATAATTCCCATTTACAGGATTAAAAAGTCTCTCGTTTCTTCTGCTTCCTTTCGGCCTATCTCTCTCACCTCCTGCGTCTCAAAACTTTTTGAACCCGTTGTTCTATCTCGTGAACGCTTCTTTCTGGAATCTAACTCCTTTCCCTCTCTCTCCCTATGAGGCCGGTTTCCACCCTGGAGGGTCGACTCTCACTCAAATTCTGTTTCTTTTTCACTCCAGTTGTGTTGGGCTCAATAAACCCAAGCCGGGCTCTCGGACGACTATTGCTGCGATCGACTTCTCTAAGGCTTTCGACATCAGCATCTCTTTTTTTTCGATAAACTGATTTCGGCTGGTTTCGGCTCCTTCCTGCTCGTTGTACTCAATTTTTCCTTTCTGACAGAAGCGCTTGCATATTTTTTTTAATCACAAAAGTCATTCCTTTCGAGTAATGTCCCGCAAAGATCGGTTTTTACTCAGTTCTTTTCTACATTTTCATGAATGATCTCCCTGCTTCTCTGCTTTCTCACATTAGCCACTCTCCTTATGCTGACGACCACGTCATTTGCTTCTCCTCCCACTCGGTCCCTGCTGCGGTGAGGCTAACATAAATTTTGATTCAACTGAAACTTGGGTCGGAGTATTGGTGTCTTCCTCTCAATCCGAGCAAATGTTAGGTCTCTTTCTACTCGATGGATCCCCACCAAGCTAATCTCCATCCCCAACGCCTCTTATTCAGCTTCCCTGTCCGCTTTAATCCCACTTCAACTTTTTGGGGATCACTTTCGATCGCAAACTTTCCTTTTTCAAACACTTATCCTCGCTTAAGGCCAAGTTCTTCCCTCGCCTCAAGGCCTTGCGCTGTGTCTTTGCTTCCTCATGCCGCTCATTTAGGGAGTCCTTTTTTTCGGTGTAAAGCTTTTTTTAGCCACTTCTCACTTAAGCTTCACCGGGGTGGCTTCCTTTCCTTAGGGTTACCAACGTGAACAAGCTGGAACGATCAACCCGCTTGTCGCACCATCACCGGCTATCTCTCGTCCTTCCCTATCCCTCTTCTCCTCAATAAGCCATCTCCAGCTCCCCTACAAGTTACTCTGACTTATTCATCAGCATGCCCTTTGACTCCCAACTTGCTTTTCCACTTCAGGTTTGGTTAGACTTGGAGTGAAACCAAGACTCTCAGATTCTTCTAGAGAGCTTTTGCGTCTGCTCACCTGCTCATGCTTTCTCATTTAAAGATTATCTATGCTGCCTTTCTTTCAACTCCTTGGACACAACTTCCTTCAAGGTGGAGCAGCCTCTTTCATCCCCACACTCTCGCTCTGATCCTCTCTCTCTCGCCAAGGGTGGCTCTCGCTCACTTTGACTCTCTCCCATCTCACGATCTGGTGGATCTAGATTGAGAGCTCTGCTCCATTTCTTTCGGCAAAGGGGGCTCTGGCGTCCTTGCCAACTGCTCACTTTGTGGCGCTAAGTCCGCCCTTTCCTTTTCGGTGGGCCCAGTTTGTTCAAATTTTCTGCTGAAGCCTGCGCCATTCTGCAAGATTTCCACAGCACGAACAAACCTGCTATTTCTTTTTTCTCTTCCTCCTATCAGACTTTCGCTCTGTCCTCTACTCCATCTTTTCTTTTACCTTAAATTCTGTGGCAGGAACTGTTCTCTCTCCTCTTATAATACCAGGCTATAATGAGGCTCCATACGTTCATTTCTCCCGTGGAACGACACGGTTAATGAATTGGTCGTGTAGGGTGCGCTACTCCTGCCTTCTGCAGTCCCTTGTAATTTTTCTCCTCTTATTTCTCGTATCCATTTTTTTTCCTTTCTCAGACTGGAAGCATACTGCCTCATCTAAATTTTTGGACTCATAGGTTCCCTCAATGTCCTCTGATAAATTTGTGCTCCCTCGTCACGCTCGCTGCATTCTCTTTCTTCTTCGCTGCAACAGACACAGCCTTCTGATTACCTCATGTCTTTCAAGAATTGACTAAGTCGAGGATCCTTCATGCAGCGCCTGCAGTCATCCATCCAAAAATACCTTTTATCTCATTTTGCACTGTCCAGATACGAACTCTTAGCGCCGCTCGCTCTTGGTCTCTCTACGACTTCTGGTCCGGGTCCTAGAGAGTAGCGCGGCTTCTGGGGCTCCATTGTTGTACGCCATGTCTTCAACCCTTGGAAGGGGTCGGGAAAAAACAACAAATCAACATCACATCTAGCATATCATCAACGATTACTTATTACGGCTATCATCAGACATAACTGATCACTAATCACAATGATCACAAACAAGCCTTATCTTGTTTTCAGAGAAATACCAGCAGCCACCAAAGTGCCGTGCTGCGTCCCTCCACCCGCTGGTCTCGTGCAATCAATTTTTTTATTGACCCGTAGTGACATTTGTGAAGGTCATTGACCCAAAAATAATGCATATCACTTTGGAAGCAAAATAAGGCAAGGAATGTTCGCGCAGTGTTGCCATGCAAAAATTATTGACAGTTTCAAGATGGATGAGAAATTATTTAACTCATCGAATGTGGAGATTAGGAGGCAATGGGCAAACTCTTTGGATGACTTGCAAAGTATGTTTTTGGTCTTCGAGTCGTTAGTCTTCTTTAGATGTCGCTGCCAAAACATGAACTTAAGTGAAACTTCGGTTCCGCTCGATCATGCAGAATGCTACCATAGCCATTTTATTAGGGCGGCTCTGAGAGCTTATCTTGTGGGCTCTGTTGCCGCGCGCCACACTTCTTCTTCTTTCGGCTTCTCGCTATTCGGGGTCACCACAGCGCGAAAGTATTTTCCATTTCACCAGGTCGATTTCGTCTCCCTTCTTAGCTCCAACTCGAAACAAGATTGTGATGATAATTTTAGTCCAAAGAAGGATTGTAATTGTATCTTTTTCCATGGTTTACTCACAGGTCTGGACCAAGCGGCAAACGAAGGAGCGACATCACCACGAATATACGTTCAATCAGTACAGCTTTACACTAAACTCAAAATAAGCTAAACGATGGACTTCAAACTTAGTCGAATCATATCGAACCATGCAAATATGCCAATTTCAAACAGCCTTTCCTTATACGCTCAAGCTCTCTCGCAAAACGCAAAAAAAGTGGCAATTTGTTGTACGTACTCCGCTGGTCGCGTGTAGAAATAACAAAGCATTCTGAACTCGCATTCTCTGATCGTTGTTTACGCACCTCTAGGCGACAAAAATTCTGTAGCTTCTCGCTTGCTTGTTTTTTCGAGGGTATCAACCCAGATTTCGGAATCATTTCAGGCCTGTCAAGTCTCCCGATTTCGTCTGGAATTTCTCAATTTAACTCAAAATTTTTTTATTTGCAAGAAAAAGATTATCAAGCTTTGAAGTTATGTTTTCTCGCTAATCTTTTTTTTGTGTTCTACCGGAGTTGGTTTTGCTCGTACAAAATATTTCCCAATCAGACAGTTTTCAGTGTTGACGGGTATGATCGTTTACCGCACACCTGTGTAGGTATATCTTAGCTGAGGGTCATTCCCAATTTTGGATGAGGATGACAGCCCGAGTTTAAGTTTATTTGAATATTTCTTTTGAAAAGAACTACAGCAATTTTAAGGGAGTTGTTGTCCTAAGACAAGATTTTATTCGAACAGCATCAACCTGCTTCTAATAGGTCTATCTTGATCCTGAATCACCACCGACAACTCTTCTCCCTAGAAATCCAATATTATTTCCAACCACGTGAAAAATCATGTCAGTTAACAGTAAAGTGCGTATGACGAGATATCTCGTCATGGGAAACTCCCTCGTACAGTGCGTATGACGAGATATCTCGTCATGGCAGGTTCTCACCACGTTGTACTCGATAGATGCCGCATCTTGATATTATGGGAGTGACGAGTTATCTCGTCATCATGTTTAATGCGTATACTCGATCTCTGTATCTTGATAATCTATACTTTTGTGATTTTAATCAAAATAATTCAATGTTTTTCTTAAGCTTCCATTTTTCTGAAAACTTGAAATCACTATTATTATCAGCTATATTCAGCATTCACAACTTCTGATTGTTTATCTTGAATTTCAATTTATAACTTTTAATGCAACACAGTTGTGTTGATGTAGTCGTGATTTGCTTCACGTTTTTATTGTTCTCATTCTTTACTGACGCAATGGTGTAGTGGTTAGAGCAGGGGTTCCCAACCAGGGATGCGAGATGGTCATTCAGATTTTTGTGTTGATCTAAAAAAAAAGGTCAACCCATGCAATTTCAGCCGAGACTTCAAAATTGACCCACATCTTGGCCCGGGACATGTTATGAATTCGTCACATGTTAAAATACTTTAAAGGTGCGAAACACATCAAGATATTTTAGGGGTGCGGGCCATTACAAAGGTTGGGAACTGCTGCTCTAAAAAGAGGGTTGGTGGCAGGAAAGGCATCTGCCATGTCATATAAATGCAGGTATCTGCTGTGGCGGCCCCTAATCGGGAATAAACCGAAAAAAAAGAGGAAGATTGTTCTCATGCTTAAAAGTGGCAGAAAACCGCTAACATAAAAAATATTAACTATGACGTCATAGTCATGACGTCATAGTTAATGTTTGCATTATCAGAAAACGAAAATCATACTGAGCAAATCACTAACACATTGTTTTATTCTAACTCCAGCAGGTAAAACGTGAGAGACGACTGAATTTATCCACGCAAAATTGATTAAAATAATTACGCACTGTACCGTCGACCAGCGAAAAGAAAACTACGCACTTAACTGGTTAAGTCAAGTCAAGAATTTGTGAAAAGACAAGAACGTAATTAGGCTTAACTTAAAATGCAGCCAAACTACTCGAGATATTCAAAACAGCTTCTAGATCTATCAAAATAAGGAACAAGCATACATGAGTTACTTCCTTTCCATGACTACCGATCAATTTAAATGACTTCACGTTTACTCCCAACACACACGTTTTAATTACTTTTCAAACTACTTTTCACAACATAAAACTGTAGTCTCGAAGCAGCAATGCAACCTTTTTTCGCGCCACATGTCGGACGTCATACACAACCTTTCTATGATACATATTTAGCCGATCCACGTGTTCAAAGGAACCGAAGTTTGATTGGCTGAGATTTTTTGCTAAGTCACCAAAACTTCGGAATAAACCCGCAATATTGCGGTTCAGTTTGGCTCACTCTAAATAGGTGATCTGGGAACTTCGGCTTTTTGTAGGCAGTTGCTTTGTTATATTTAGTGGTTATTCGCAACTGGTGCAAGGGAAATGCTTGTTTGCGTTCTAGCACCAAAATTACTTTTTTGCTCTTACCACATGTTTTTGCTTTTTAACGAACTCTTGACACAGGTGTGTTCTATTAATGCTACCACACTGCGGCTGTAATGCTATAAAGGCATTGTTGCGACCTTGTGGCATAATATGTTTTTGATTGAAAGTAAAATTCGCTAAGTTCTACGCTGTTCGGAAGTACGATACCAAAACACTTATGATATTACAGAGGCCGGATTACTACTGTGCTATTGAAAAAGCTATTCACGTTTAAATAAGAACTCCTCCGGCTAATTGCTTTCCTGCTTGTTTTTAAAGTTAATAGAGCAGTCAACCCTGATCGAGGGCAATTTTCATGTTTGTGTAGCCGAATAATCATGAACTTTTTTGTGACATATCAAAATCAATTTGTTGTTTACTGTGGTAGATGATTAAAAAGCGATATTTTTTTCACTGTAAATACTGATTTTTGAAGCAATACTGTAAATATGACTTTGCAGAGTCTACGAGGAATATTGTCGTCATGATTCTATGACTTTCTGATACAAATACATTCAACTACAACTAAATCTGATACTTAATATTTAACAATATATCTATGCCGGAGTAGACAGGTTCGCTCGATACCACAAAGAAAAGACTTTCATTTTTCGCTTTTTGACGAAATGATATTCCATACCCATTGATGAAAAGAAAACAATGCCTTTCGGGTTGTATTTTTTATGCAGCTACTATACTATGCTAGATGAAGGACTGGGCGTAGTATGCATGTGCCAAGGCGCGCGACGTAAAAAATGAAAATCACGGCGATCACATATGTATGCATTTTATGCTTTTGATTTATAGCTATCCGTAGAGATAAATAAATATTTTTTATTTAGATAAATATTTTTTTATTTAAATGGTTTGTTAAAGATTTGTGTTGTTTGATGATGCATGTGTTTATTTTTCTTGTGATGTTATTTTCGCTTCGGTTCGATTGTACTCAAATAGGACCTAGCTGCCAGTTGAAATTCAATTATGTTGAACTTGAATTCTTACTGTGTAATGACAACTAAAAATATGAAATAGCTTGCGTGTAATCAAATGCTTTGTTTCAGATTGTTTATATCAAAGCTGTACTAAAAATTTAGTTTTTGCAAGGATGGGGTGTGTTAAATTACAAAAGTACTCTAAATTAGAAGTCATCACCTGCAAGAAAGCTGTACATAACTTGATTTGAGCAAATTTTTAGAGGAAATTTTTTTTCTTCCTCGCCCCTCTAAAATAGTTTTTAACTTTTTATTTTGATTTTGCGCGGTACGCCACTGAGGTGGACGTACAGATTGAACCAACACCAATTCCGATGGAAATAAACAACGGTTTTAAGTTCTCAGTGTTAGGATTTATTTTGGTTTCAAGCGTAGGCCCTCTAGTCACAACAATATTTTGTCATGGTTTCACCTCTAAATTTAATTCGAAGGGCTTACGAATTTATTGCCTTAAAAGTCTGATTTAGTTATTCACATTTCAATTATAATAAAGATTTATCCTTTTTTTTATTCATTGTTTGTATTTTACAGAATTAATAAATTTATTAATACAATGTTTCCCAAAATTTAAAGCATAGAAAGCTATTGTATTTTATCGTTAGCTGGACTAAATGCGGAAAACATTTCAGTGTGCAACAGGTTATGTGTAGAAGCTGCTCATCGAATTTACAGCTTATACAAAAAAGATGTACAGGCAATCTCTAAAAAAGGCTCTCTGTCTCGTTACCGAGAAACTTAAAAGGGGAAGCAATTCACCACTGCTATAGCTTTCATCTGAGTAAGCCTTCGGAGTAAAAGAAGGGGGTAGCTAAAGCACCCCCAGGAATATTGTCAGCCCCCTTCAGAAATTTTAAAAACAGGTAAAGTATTTACTTTCGAAGGTTGATCTCCGAAAAAGTCTTCACTTTTGTTTGTCTGGAGCCGAAAATAGTAAAACGTTACTCAAACAAAGAGGCCCTTTAGCTTTGTTTCGAGACAAAAATGTTTTCAGCACCTTTTTCCTTAGTTTTCAAAAATGGGCAAAATACGTAAAAAAGGTACTCATCGTTAAAGCCAAAAAGAGTAAAAAAAATCATTCAAAATGACTTGATCTCCGAAAAAGAGATCTTCAATAGAAACTTTAAAAAGTGAGTAAAATGTGAAAAGAGATGTTATCGTTAGTTTGAAGTGGAAAAGCGCAAAAACGTACCTCAGAAAAACAAAGTCTTTGAACAATAAAGGCTGGTTTCCATTAGGCGTAACCTGCTGGCGTAGCTTAAACATTTTTTGTTTGTCTATTGCAGTAGTTCTCAACCTTTTTCGTGCCGTGGCCCATTTAAAGGGGCCACGAATTTTTGTGGCTCACTTTCATTTAAACTTTGATGACATGATTACGATGTCACTGGGATAAGTGTCAGATATCATAGCAGTGGAGTTGATCTCAAAAAAAAAAGATCGTTGCGCCTCTAGTTTACAGGTGTTGGCCCGTGGCAGTTCACATACACCAGTATTTCTCAACCCTATTCGGCATGCAAACCCATTTTTAAAGTACACAGACGTCCGTGGCCCACCCGACTTACGTGCTGTGGCCCACCGGTTGAGAACCAGTGGTCTTATTGGAAGTTATTTTACGGGAAAAAATGCTCCACGCAAAAAATCCAAATTTTTACGCTATTTACGAGTAATGCAAGCCATCCTTTAGGTCTTTGATTTTATTTTGAGACAAAAATGCCCTTAGCCCTTCATCATCTTCCGATACAAAACAAAGTATTACGCCCACAGAGTAAGCCGAATTTGGGGGTTGTGAGGTTTTTCCTGGTCCGGTTTTGAAACAAAAGAATTAAAACAATAATCATTTTTTACAAGTTTTTTTAATTCATTGTATAAATACTGCAAAATGTATTTACACTTCGATAATAATGGTAATACTGCAAGAAAAAATGGTGCAGGCTAGACTAAACCGAACCCCATTATTTACGGTATAATTTTACGAATTAAGAGGTATATTTAGTTTATTTTTGTGTTTGGCGAGTTTGTTCTGCGTGTGAAAAGGTTTCAACCCAACCCAACCCCCGAAGTGACTTGACTTTTCAGAAAGATATTCAGCTACATATAGCACATAGTACTTTTTCAAGAAATGAAAGTACACGCGCAAAGAATATATTGCGCATTAAAGCAAATTAAAGGGTGCAGCAGTAGCACAGAGTGTGCATCATCGCTTAATGGCCATTTATAATAGGCCTATAGTTGTTTATCTTAGATACCGGTACGCTACCCTGTTCCTTAAGTTTCAAGATCTCTTTTAACAATAGTATAATTAATAATTGTATACATGTTGAAAATTGTAATCGATAACTCACAACATCGCTTTAATTAAAGTTTAAAGCAAAGTTACTATTTCAACAATCAACTAAGACAACAACTATTTACATTGTTTGAACTCCAGCTGGCTCGCTAAACACTTTAGTGATGAACGACAAAAAGCAGTTAATCCTTTGCTGACCTAGTTTCTAGGGCGACCACAGCAGCAGTATGTTGTTGTTGTTACCCGACCCCTTTCGAGGGATGGGGGCATGGCGGAAGACCATTGGATCCCGAAGCCGGGCAACTCCACAGAGCCTGGACCAGAGGTCGTAGAGAGACAGAGAGTCGCCAAAAAAGCTCAAAGAATCCGTAGCTGGACAGAGCAGAATGAGGTGAGAGATGTCCTGGAACGAGTGTAGGCAGGCGCTGCAGGAATCATTCTCAATTCTGCTAATCCTAGAGAGATAAGAACCTAAAAGTAGGCTGTGTCTGTTGCAGCAAAGACGAGAGAGAGCACAGCGAGCCTGACGAGGAGCACAAGTTCCTCGGTGGAAATTGAGGGAGCCTGTGATTAAAGAATTTAGATGAGACAGTGCACCTCTAATCCGATAAAAGAGAAGAGTAAATACGAGAGATAAGAAGAGAAAGACTACAAGGAATTGCAGAGGGCACTAGTAGCGCTCCCCGTCTGGCCAGCTTATCAACCGCGTAGTTTCCCGGGAGGAACAAGTGTCCGGAGACCCATTGTAGCTTGATAGAACAGGAGAAAAGAGAAGACAGTTCCTACCAGATTTGCAAGAGAGATTGAGGTAAAAGGAAAAATAGAGAAAAGGACAGAACAAGGGTCAGATAGGAGGAGAAAAGAAGTGGCAAACTTGTTGGTGCTGCCGAGACCAGTAAAGAGCTTGCAAAATAGCGCAGGATTCAGTGGAAAAACTTGAGCATACTGGGTGTCACGAACAAGTAGATCTGCGACGAAAGAATAGTTTTTATATATATTTAGTTGTTGCAATCAGTTGTTTTATTTTTGCAGTGATCATTTTATTTGTAAATCTGAATTGTCTGAAGCCCAATACTTGCTAAACTGTTTTCGAAAAAAGACCTTTTTTCTTTCGCATTTATAAATAGATTTGTAACTGACAGCCTTTTCTGACGTTACAATGGCTGTCTATGTGACCAAGTTCCAGTGTACTCGTATTGTAGTGATTCTTGTTTCTTCTCAAAGATTTTTCTTTTTTTATTACTACCGATTACGTAATTTATTAACAATGTTTTTCCTGTGTCACGTGATGTTCTAGCAATTTCTAGATTATTTTCCAGCCGTATATATAAGACTGCGAGATTTTTTTATTCATCTTGGAGAGTGTAATTTAGAGTGTAGTTCAGAGCGAGATAGTAGAGTGTAGTAAAAAGACGTTGTTGTGTGGTGATTGCTGTGACAGGAATCATGCGCTTATTTTAGTGGTTTTAGTTTTATTTAGTCTCTGATATTTATTTATTGAAGTGCTTTAGTTTTGTCTTTTGGCAAGCGAAGGAATTTGAAGTTATAAAGTGGTTTGTGAATATATTTGTTCTATTCTTGATCGAGAAGTGCGCGGGTTTAAGTATCTTAGTGAAAGCCAATCTTTTCTAGCTATTAAGTTGCAATCGAACTTAATTTTTCGATCGATACTGCAAGTCGCGTCAATTTTAAGAAGTAAAATAAAATTGAAATGGAATCAAAACTCTATTGAAACGCGACACTGGGCCTGCTAAAAATGAAAGAGTATCCTCAGTGCAGTTGGCAAGTACGCCAGAGCCACCTTTTCCAAAAAGAAAAGAAACAGAGCCGTCTGTCCAAAGCACCAGATTGTATAGTGGGAGAGAGTGAAGATGAGCGCGTGCCGCATCTTGGTGAGAGAGAGAAAAGGGATTAAAACGGGAGCATGGAGAGGTAAGGGTGGACTCGATAGTGAAGGAAGGCTGATTCCAAGAAGGTGAATGAGGGCAAGCAAGAAGGGCCTTCTTAGGAGAAATAGAAGGAGGTACGAGTGGACGCACAAACTCTCCAGGACGATCTGCAGCGTCTTGGTTTCACTCCTAGTCTGGCCAAACTTGAAATGGGAAAGGAGATTGGGAGACGAAGAGCCCGCTCATAAGATGACAGAGTGAAACGAGTCTGGGTGATTCATAGGGGAGGTAAAGAAGCCTCGGAGAGAAGAAGTGGGATTGGGGAGAACGAGAGACAGCCGAATATGGCGCGACTAGCCTCTCGGTGGAGGCGTTCCCATTTGGTGAAATTGGTAACCCTTAGCAAAAGAAACCATCCGGGTGAAACATAAGTGAGAAGGGGCCGAAGAAAAGCTTAATAGAGAAGAGAGAGGGACTCCTTAGAGGGGCCCCATTAGAAAGCAGAGATACAGCGTAAGGCCTTGGGACCAGGGAAAAACTTGGCCTTCAGGGAAAATGCATGTCTAGAAAAGGAAAGAGTGCGGTCGAAGAAGACCCCGAGAAGAGTTGGAGTTGGATTGAAACAGAGGTGGAAGTTGAATAAGTGAAGGTTGGGCTGAAAGTTAGCTTAATGGGGATTCATAGAGAAGAAGGAGGCCTCACATTTGCTCGGATTGAGAGGAAGGCACCAGTTCTCAGACCAGCGCTCCGCTCCAATCGAAACAGAGCTCCTTGTGTGGCCTCCACCGCAGTATGGAACAAGGGTTAGAAGGACCAAATGGCCAGATCGTCAGAATAAAGAGAGCAGCTGATGGAAGAAGGCAGAAAAGCTGGAAGATCATTGATGAAGAGAGAGAAAAGTACAGAGCCAAGAACGGATTCTTGTGGAACACCTCGACGAACTTGAAAGGAACGACTTTTGTGATTTTAATAGACCACGCAACCGCGCCTATCAGAAAGGAAAGATTGAGTCCAACGAGCAAAGCAAGGAGGGAGGCCAGCCGAAATGAGATTATGGAAAAGGGCGGGATGCCAGACAGAGTCGAAAGCTTTCGAGAAATCAATAATAGTGAGGATCGTCCGAGAGCCCGGCTTGGGTTGTTAAACCCATCGGAAATGCACTGAGCAAGGAGCAGAATTTGATCTATAGTAGAACGTCCAGAGAGGAAACCTGCCTAAGGGAGTAGCCAGTCAAAAATTGAGAGGGGGCCAAATTTTGCAACTTTTAATGTGACGTCATTTACTTATAACGGCATTTTGCCTTTCATGAACTACGCTCGTTGCTACTATAAAAATTGCTGCACGAAACTGAGAAAGTGCGAATGCGATTTCACTGCTCTAATGCAGTTTTATCAAGAACGGCCTTAATAGTTCAACTTCAATTGTGACGTATAACGCACTATTTAAGGAATTTCAAGAAAACCACTCCCACTGGTAGGTTGAACGTTCTGATAAAAGAAGCGACGTCTTTGTAGTAGTCCGCATCGCAATAAAACCAGAAAGCGCTCAGCGAGACGCTTGTTTCTTGCAATTACCATAACTTGCGTATTATCAATTCATTGCTCGACTGCGACATAGAAGAAAAACTTCGGCGATATTTAGTGTGTAAAACGTACACATCTTGTTTGATAACATTTGAAAGTTTCAAAACTTAAAAAGTCACTTCCGATCCACCTCCTCGCTAAAAGTCAACAATAAACTCTGATGTACCTGCAAAAGCGTAAAAAATTTATGTTTTAACTTTTTGGTACTGTTAAGTTTTATTTGTAATTTGACTTAAAATTCAGGGGGGAGCCATGGCCCCTTTGGCCCCCTCTGGCTACGCCTATGAACCGGCCTGGCGGGAAGAGAAAAAGGAATTAAATTCCAGAAAGAACAGTAAACGGGATAGAATGACGCGTTCAAAAAGCTCTGAGATGCAAGAAGTTTTTTTTGTTTTTTTGTTTTATTTGCCATATTTATCCTCCATTCACGAGAAAGCGAATTGTATCGCTATACTTTGGATGGGAAGTCCGCACTCGCTTGGGAGTTGCCTTTTTCGAGATTTATGGGCCACCTGTCTTCCACATAAAGGTGGGGCGTCCCGTTAAGTGCCTTGCCCAAGGACACAACAAGCGAACTTGCCGGCTTATTCTCCACAACCTCCCCTAAATGCCGAGCGCCAAGCAGGGAAGCTGCGGATGCCATTTTTTAAAGTCTTTTGGTATGACTCGACAAGGGGAACGAACCCCAGGTCTACCGACTGCGAAGCGGACGCTCTAACCACTACGCCATCGCGTCGGTTTGATAGAGATAGGCTGGATGAAAGCTGGAGAGTCGAGAGGCATTCCCATCTTGTAGATGGGAATAATAGAAGATGTCTTCCAGATGGGAGGAAAGGAATGGAGGACCAGTAAAGATTGAAAAGGTTGGGGAGAAAATCCATACCAGATCAAGGAAGGTGCTTTAGCATAGGATGTGAAACTTTGTTTGGGCCAGTGGCAGTAGATGAGGAGAGGTTAGAGGCAGCCGCAAGAAATTCGGCGGGAGAGAATGGGAAGCAAAACGTCGAGTGAAACTCCTCAGGGCACGTGGCTCGGCGTAGCTCGGAAAAGTAGCCTCTGGCTCTGCTACCCATGGCCTTTGGCTGGAAGATGGAAAAGTGGGATCTCAGGTAATTGGCATAAACCGAAGCCGATTTCCTAAGAGAGGAACCATTAGGGAAGTTAGGAGAGAAGGAAGAAGAGCCAGCGACCGAACGAAGAAGAGAGTATACAGATTTGAGGTTAGATTTTGGCGAGAAAGAAGAGCAAGTCGCACGCCAATCACGTCATGCCTCAGCCTTGGCGATGACAGACAAAGCACATCGAGAAGCGGAGATGTAAGCCTTACGATCTTCATCACTTCTGTGAGCTGCGGCGAAAGCTTTACGTCTTTCATTAACGCTTCTTCCAATTCAGGAGGCCACCAGGCTCTAGGATGGCGTTTGATGTGGCCGAAAGGAATGGAAGACTTGGCCGCAATCAGTGTCAGAGAAGTAAAGAGAGCGGTGGAGGAAAGAGAAAGAGAGGAGTGAACTGCTTAGAAAATTAAATTATTGGGTTATCCGAAAAGTTTTTGGTGCTTTTTTGTGATTTGCAATGCAATGATGGGTGATGCTACTGTGAATTTTGTTCGGTGGAATGGCTTTCATTATTATTGGTGGCCTTTGTCCATCTGTCACGTGGCTTGAAAGTGCCATCAGCGTCGAATTTGGCTGGTTTTGAGGAGGGGAAGTTTTTTGCATGCTTTTTAGCATCATCTGGATCAGTGGGGCTTTTTCCTTGCAATGGGTTCTGTGGAGGCGGGAATGGGTGGTGGTCGGGTGGAGCAATGTCGGATGGGTGTGGTGGGTGGGGGATTCCAGCCGGGTTCCTGTAGCTTTGTTCGGGTGGCTGGGGACACATGTGGTCTGGCGTTGTCTTGTTGGGGCGCGGCTCTCTTTCTGTTTGCAGCCTCGGGCCTTGGTCTCTCGGGATTTTTTGCCGGGTTTGACGGCTGTCGACAGTGTGCATCCGAGTTGATGGTTTGGTTTTGTGGAAGAATCTCATATTATTAATACTATGAGATTCTTCCGCAGGGCGGGGCCATTGGTTCGGATGTGTGCTGTTGGAGGTTGTCGAGTTTGGCGGGGGAACTCGGGGGATTGGGGCCTGGGGTCGTGTTTCAGCCGGATGGTGTCGGATCGCATGTATCTTTGGCTGCCCGAAAGGAGGTCTGTTGCCCGCCCGCCGTATTCGCCTGACATTGCTCCATCTGGCTGCCACTTGTTTTTGTCACTGCGGGGCTCATTGCGGGGAGGAAGCTTTGTTGATTTGGAGGATGTTGGGGAGCACGTGGGGGTTTTTTTCTTCAGAACCAGCTGGGTTTTGTGCTGATGGTGTTTTCTATATAGTTTTCTGATAGATGGACGAAGGTTATTAGGGATAATGGAAGTTATTTTGCTGAATGGAGTTTATTGAGGCATTATTTGTCATTGTGTTGCAAATCGAAGGAAAAACGCTAAGAACTTTCCGGACAACCCAATACTTTCTACTTTTAGCCTACCACTCAAGTAGTTTAATTCGCGACTAATTTTTTACTTTCGCTGCAGTAAAAGTACTTACCATTACTTTCTGCTTTTACTTGAGTATTTTTTGAGTACCGGTAAATAATAATGTTTTTACTCAAGTCTATTTTTTAGTTGCTTTTGTAGCGGTTTTGAACCCAGTTTTTATATTACAGTGTTTTTGATCTAAGTGGTCTTGTATCACCTTATCTTTTCAGCACTTTCGGTTGATTTCTTTGTTTGCGCAGTTTAGTTAATTAGGGCACATTTTAAGTTTCTGATTTTGCTTTAAGCATGTTTTGGAATTCTTTATCTTTTGACTTTGCTTTTACGTAATTTAATTCAATGCAATTCAGTTCAGTTCAGTTGATTCCATTTTTGTTCAGTTTCATTCAGTTTGATATGTTCCGTTCAATTCCTTAATAAATGGATCCATTCTTTTGTTGAACAATTTGGTCAATGAGAAGCTTCAGCAAATATCGACAATTTTACGTACAATCGCCAGTTGACCAAACTGATGATCGCTACACTTTGACCACCTTTGGTGATTTGTGACAGCAGATCTGCTCAACGTAAGAATCCTTATTTCTGGATCGAAAAGTTGCTGAAACATAAGGTGTTGCCAGGTGGCAGACAGAGTCACAGAGGTGATCAATAACCGGAGCCAAAGGCGGAATATTTTTAGCAAAAAAAGAACAAATATTCGCGTATAGCTCTTTACTAAGAAATGTTTTTTTTTGAAAAATGTTGTAAGTTGTCTTATTTCGTCGCAATCTATCAATCTATTGCATTTGCCGCTATTTCGCTTAGTTATTTGTCAATATTATTATTCTGTCGTTGTTTCGTCATGATTTGTGTTATTCGCAGCAGTTCACAGTATTTGGTTACCGGAATACCGGTACCGGTATATGTTGCTGTCATCCCTGATTGCTGTTACCTCAGAATTTCTATTTATGATCTGACTTGCAGAGGTAGTGCTAGGCATAAGCCCATGTCAATATTTTGAAGTTTTATATAAGTAAGTTCCAGTACTTGATGTTATGGATGCTTTGACAAGGACTTAATGTTAGCTAAGAACTATCAGCTCAGAGTGTATGTGAATAAATTATCAAAAATGAAAGTGGTTTAGTGTTGTTATGCAGTATCGTATTATCAATTCTGAAAGTTTGATTACTTTCCAAATTATGCATTATAAATATGCAAAAGTTCAAAAAGTGATCAGATCAAAGTTAGAACGGCAGATGAAAGTTAAAGGTGTTAATTTTTTTCTGGATTACTTCAGTATACTTTACAAATATTGAAGCTGTGGAGTGTGCTGTATAAACAAATTTGTTAATCTGTTGGTTTTATAGTTGGGTAAGATGTTGTTATTCCATCCACTAGATCTGTTGTAGTGTGCATATGTTATTGTTGTTCACAAGTCACGAAAACTCTGTGTTCTTATAAGTTAGACCACAATTTTTTTGGTAGTTTATGGTGACATGTTTAAAATCAAAGGCTACATTGATACATGGACATTGTGAATTGATACTACATTGATACAAACCAATGGCCCCGCCTCGTAGAAGAATTCACAGTGCCAGTATTGCCAAGCAATTGAAAGGGGTTAGGTTTGTATTGTCAATTTTGCTTTTATGTTTTACCACCAACTTGAACCTTCATCTTTACAAAAACAATCGGTGTTTCAGCCATGTGATGTTGCATATGGCATCAAGTCTTCATGAATAAAATGTTCGTTAAAACTTTTTGTATATCATATATACTCATGTATAAGTCAAATTTCTGAGAGACAATTTTAGGTAAATTTTTTGGGGTCAACTTATACAAGAGTAATGTTTATGGACATGTTGCTGCCTAGTGGTATGGGTATAGAATGTGAATATGAAAGGAAAACTCTGTTATTATACATGCAATAAACACACTGCACATGAAGCCTTAACAAACCCTGATAATATGTTGCTTCACCTTATAAATGTTAACGTTACTTCACAAAAATATCAAATATTGGTGAAATTTATTGTAGAGGTGTTGAATTAGTGTAAAATATATGGTATATACAGAGTGGCCCAGATATAACCAAACCCAAAAGCTCAGTTGATAATCATTGATTTTAAATTTGCTTCAAGAAATACTGAAGCGATTGATATTAGTGAAAATTGGTAAAGACTGCACATGCATACCTGTGCTAATGAATTGTGTCACCCCCATTGAAAGTTTATTTTGTCATTTATTGTCACCTGTTTATCTTTCATAATAATTCAGGTTTAGTTATATCTGGGCCAACCTGTATTATTAGTAAACAAGCTTACGACAGCATGCTCGATCATAACATGGAGCCGTCATTATTGTGTTGTATTGCCACCTGTTGGTTTTGAGTTTAACAAATTAATATATTTGGGAAATCATTAAATGAAATTTTATTACTGTAAATTTCAAATAAAGTCTAATACATGTACCTTTAAATAGACCTTGATCTATAAATAGTAATAATTAGGCAGTGGCTATTTCGCCGTCAACAGCAATTTGCCCTTGGAATCTATTTTGCCGTGAACATTCACGTGTGTTTATATAGCCAAATTTGCTATGATGACACTAGTGACACTGTGGTGTAGTGGATAGAGCGCTTGTCTTGAGATACTATGGTTGCGGGTTCGAATCTCAGCTGGCCAGGGCTTTAAAAGAAAGGCAGTGTACACTGAAGGGGCAGGCCCGGTATGTAAATGTACAGGGCAGTGTACACTGGAAGGGAGTGTACAGGGTGGGGGATAGAGACCTGGGGGTGCAAAATTTTTTTTTTTGTTTTTAAAATTGACCAATCAGAGACGACCAAAAGTCACATGTTTAGTACGTCATTAAGATTGACCAATCACAAATAACTCAAGGCAAAATAGTCTCTGAGGGTAAATTGCCGTCAACAGCAAAATAGCCACTGCCTAATAATTATCATCCAAATATACAAACATTTTAAATCCAACAAACAGTCAACATTTATGTAATAGTACTCTAATAAAAGTTTATTACAATTCTTCAAAGCAATTCTCAGCATCGGTATTGCTATCCCCAAATAGCTGAGTCCACTCCTCAATACTGCAAGTCCATCAAAACATGTTGTAATGCGGAGTCGACTTATACACAAGTAATACTTATAATAATGTAAAATAAACATTGATCGATACGTGAGATCGACGTATACATAAGTACACATGGTAATACAGAAATTTTATATTTGAATGCTATTAAATGGAAGTAAAATGTCTTGCACCATTTTAGGGCAAACTCTGATTTTCTAAGTAAATAAATGATCAGTATTTAAAAAAAAGCTATGTGGTTTTTAAGCAGTTAAACATTGAAAAAAATAAGAAGGTTATGTATTGGGTGGTAGAGGTCAACAGCATTAGAGATAGGAATAAATGTCTTTTCATTTGTGATTTCAAAAAAACTTTTTGAAAAAAAAGTTTTTGTCTCTATTCATAGACTCCATAAAGAAATACATGGTTTAATGACACATTTTAGACAGCATTTTGCCATCCTCACAATAGCGCAGTGGTTTGCATAGATATCTTCTATGCAGTTTGTAGTGGATTCACTGCTCGACTGCATCAAATTCCTTTATAGAACCAATGACTAAGAAAGAGAAGAAAGAAAACACATAAAAAAGAAAGTTTCTTTTTCTTCTCAATTTATTATTGACTGTCAGATGCCATCCTTCTAATCTTGTATAATCTGTTTTTAGACTTGTGGCAAAAAAGTCGATTTCTTTAGCCTGCTATCGTTTTATTTATTTTTATTGGTGTATTTTCAATGAAAAATTATTTAAATTTTACATACAAAAGTTTTCTTTGCTGATCTCAAACAATTTCTAAAGTGAAATATTCATTTTTGTAAGTAGTTTTTTCTAAAAATTCCAGTCTGCATGAGGCATTTTCTTTTCTATTGGTTATTGTTTTAGAGATTGCACTGTCAGTGAAAGATTTAGTGGGATATGGAAGATGTATCCCCCTACCACCCTTTCCAGGTCATAGTTTTGTGTACTTGAAAAAATCTATGCTCATAAGCTTATAGGACTTTAGGTCATTGGCCTTACTTCTGGTGGTGTGTTTAGAATCAAAGTTTGGGGTAGGGCAGTTGAGTGCTATGTAAGCTCATATTATCAACCAGTGTTATAAAATGCATAAGCTTAATCTGCTTTTGGAGTGCCAGAGCATTATGGAAGAGAAATCCTTTGAAGGCAAAAATTTTGCTTATTTTGGAGTCCAACTCAAAGTGAAGATTTGTATTTGGAGATTTATGTACAGGGTGGCCCAGATATAACCAAACCTGAATTATTATGAAAAGACAAAGGGGCAACAGTAAATGACAAAATAAACTTTCAATGGGGGTGACGCAATCAATTAACACAGGTATGCATGTGAAGTCTTTACCAATTTTCACTAATATTGATCACTTCAGTATTTCTTGAAGCAAACTTAAAATCAATGATCATCAAATGAGCTTTTGGGTTCAGTAATATCTGGGCTACCCTGTACTGAGTTGAGACCTTAAAGTTCATCTCCAAAATGATTTTTCCTATACATTTCTTGCTTCTTTGCTTTTGTCATCCATTTTGGGTTTATATTGCCTTTTATTCCCTCCTAATTATGCCGTTGCTTACTTTTAACATCAATGCAGGATGAATGTAGCATGGATGAAAAGTGCAACTTCTTCATTAGCTAAAAATTGAGGAAATTCGCCTCAGCTTGGTACTGAAGGAATGCAGGGCAGACCAATCTAATCAGACATGTTGTAGTTGGTTAGCTGAACACGGAGGTTTTTGTGAGTTTTGAAAATCATACTGAACATTTTTAACATGTTGACTGCCATGTTGGGTTTTCCAAAAACAACCCTCGGGGCCATGATTTTTCAATTTTTGTTAACAATAAAAAAGTAAAGTATGATGCTAATAAAGGTATAAAAATATGATATTTTTTCAGTGTTCCTGTCAACAATATATGTATGTCTGTATATATATATTACCATAGGAATTAACATTGGACATCAACAGACACTGTCGACAAGCAAATCTAAGAAAAAAGTGTCAACAATAATTGTTGACGTGGCACTCAACATGTTAAAAGAGCAGTCCTGGCAATTTAGGCAGTGTAAGCAGTTCAGGCAATGTAGGCAAGCACAGGCAGTGTAAGCAGTAGATAGTTTGGTAACCTAAGCAGTGCAGGCAGTTCAAAGATTGTCAGCACTGTCTACTATATTGTTACTGGTTGTCTGCAATGTGTACTATATTGGTACTAGTTTTGTATGTTTTCATTTTTAAATTTAAAGCACTTTATAGCTATTTTCTTTGTTTGATTGCAATGCTTGTGAGAGCAGTGTATTATATGGTAAGTAGCTATAACTTCAACATAGGTTGGAACACAAATTATGTGTGTATCCGATAAAAGTTTTTTGTGATCTGAGAATAAAAATCTTTTACCCAATCTTTACTCATTTTCCTAGTAATCAAATATGTATTCATTTGAAAGTAGTTTTTGTGTATATGCATTAACTGTGCAAATTCACCAGATTACCTAATAAACACATGTAAGAGTTTAAAGAATTGTGTTGAAAATGGCTCATGGACCACTTTCAAACTCATTAAAATTGTTTTCTTTTTCTCCTTTAGAAGTAAAGGATGATTTTGAAGAGGTAAGTTTTTAAAATAAAGTACAATTTGCGTATCATTTTTTTGCTTTATTGTAGTTATTGAAGTTTTTTTTAAGAATCAAAATCATGGTGTGGTAAAGGCAACCACTCTGCAACTGACTAGGCATTTTTAAATACTTCTGTAAATTTTCATTTAAATTTCAATAATTTCTGTCTGATTTCATTTGACATTGCAACCACATGGTGTAGCATTGCAGTTAGCATGTTTAAGTTTTACACAAAATAAAAAGTGGTTCTATTGATGATATAAGACAAAAAATTCAATATGCAGTCATTCTACAAGATAATGGCTAAAAGTCCAAAACAGACTAATAGTGATTAGTGGAAATAAAAAAATCATATTGAAGTATGGTGTTACTAAATCACAGAAAGCAGAAATTCATCCTAAAACATGGAATTATGGAAATGCATTCTAAGAAAAAATTTACAAAATCATAAAACTATGGAAAAACTACCTACTGAGGAAAGTGCAGTGATTGTAGAAATACAGAAATGTACAAAAGTTGATAACTGAAAATTTATACACCCAATTGGTAAAATAGGATACTTGAAACAAGTTAGCCGAGGTATTTACATAAATTTTGGTATTTCTGTGACCTCTTTAATCGGTGCTTTTTCCTTGCTTGGAAAGGATTTCTGTATTTTAGTGTTACTCCCAAAACTTTGTAAAGTTGTATTGTTGGTTTAGAGTATTTGTAATTGTTGTGCACTGGTTATTTGGTTGTCGATTGCATTTTACCCTTAGAAACCTATTTTGCAGTTGAACGTTGCTAATTGGATAAGTTCAAGATTTTAAAACGTGTGACTTTTAGCTGTTTCTTATCAGTCAATTTCTATGATACATTATTGATGTGACTTGACAAAACTTCATTTTTCATTGTACATTCTCTTACGTTTTATATACCCAGGTCTCCTCACTGTACACTGCTGTTAAATAATTCAAAAAAAAAGATTTGCTGCTACTCATCTTCCAAAAAATCCAACTTCAGTTTGGGAAAAACTACCGTGAAGAATGAAACTCCTAACCATGACATTCGAATGCAGCAATACTAACCATTACTCCATTGCAACGCTGAGTGCAACTTAGCAAATACACTTGCTTGAAAACACACAAATCATGGATGGCAAAATACATTGATAGCAAAATAATTACTATCGAATTGTTAATCCTAACTTAAAATTTAGAAACTTGAGCGGCAACATAAGCTTGTCATTGGCTTGTTGGAAAATATAACTTCAGAAAGAGAAACACATGACGTCTTAACAAAACATGTAAGAAGTGTGTTGTGCAGGTTGCTTGTAGCTGTATTTATTGTTATATTTTTGCAATGAAACAAATGTAGTAATCTTATCAAATAAGGGTAGAATAATTAAGTTTTACGTTTCTCATACTGGAAGAAACAACTTTAGACTAATTTAGCTTTCACCAAGGTCTGCCCTGTTAGTGGTGGGCTGTCAATTTAAATTGATGCGTTGCTGCTACCATTTAACTAGATGATCATTGTATTTATGCTGCTTCATTGATTGTGTAAATTTGTATTTTTGATACTTGTCTTCATCCAGCGGATCAGAAGAAATATTCCATAATCCTTCATGTTTCATGAGTAAGCAGCAGCACTACTGCTGAAAGGCACCGCTGCAATTATCTTCTTGAAATGTCTTATACCTTGCAATATGTAATTTAGGTTTTGTAATTACAAGTAGACATTTTATGAGTCTTAATATAACATCTGCATATGTATCTTGTTTTTAGAAATCCAGTGTACTTCGGGTTGGTGTCCATCTTGTATCACAATCCGTTAAAAACAGTTCTGAATATTTTTTTATGTATTGAATTACAATGCTGTTATTTTTTCTATAAGGTTGCAACCGTATTTACTGACTTTCCTGGTTATGGTTACTTGGGTGGTCAACTTATTGCAGTTCTACTCTGGTGAATACCAATACTAATTTAAACAATATTTTGGTAGGTATCTGTCGGTGCTAGTGAGCATGAAGATGTTTGTGTTGGACTTCTATGCAAAATTTTATCTGACAGACAAGCAGCAGTTAAGGTAATTTACCCCGAAAAAATGTCAAATTGGGGAAGGGCTAACTCTGATTAACTTGAAGTCCCAAGTGGTTTATGCTAATCTGAATTATTTAAAATCATAATCAATAAAGCTAAAAAAAATATTCTTAATGAAATTTTCTTAGCTCTTTTTTAATTTGCATGATATGGTTAAAGAATGATTGTAAATTAATGCAATACAAACTTGTAATACAGGCCTGTGTAACTCAAAACAGTAAAAGGGCCATATTAAACAAATATTTTTGCAGGCTGCATACCGAGGTTCCCAAATTGTTTGAGTTTGAATTTTTGATTTGATGACTTTTTGTAGAGTTTAACTTGTTTTGAGAACCTGGCATGTCACACCAAAAGTTCTTGAAGCCTCATGAAGCTCGCAGGTCTTACTTTGTGTGAGCCTATAGTAATATAAACTTTAAAGTTGTCTAAACTTAAGAAAAATTAGCAAGCAATTGGTTCAAGATAAACCAGAGTGCAAGCATTCAAGGACAAGACTTAGAAGTTAGTGACATATACACAATTTTTTTTCTTATTCAAAATCTATGTTTTTACTCATGAGTAATTATTATGAGTTTTCCATTAAGAATCAAAGCGTGGGTATGATGCAGGCAAGTGATCAAAAACAAATAAAATCAGTTGTACAGATTATTACTTACACTAATGATGGCCTTACAGAATGAAATCCTTTTTACACTTTAATAAAATTCACAACTGATTTTATGCATTTTAAATTCTTTATCAGTAAACCTAAGCCTTTTTTTGTTTTTTTTTTATCTTTTATTGTTGTCAAGCCCTCTTCACTCACACAGTAAGCAGGAGTTAAACAATTCGATCTGTTTAACTTGTAAAAGCTTCTATACTTTGATAACTTTAAACAAACACATACTATAACAATATATAGGATGGGGTAGGGTTAAACAAATTGTGAGAGAAAGCTTTTACATGCAAAAACTATTTTCCATACTGATCTGAATTTAATGCTGGTGTTAGGGTGAGCCTTTGCTTTGTTAAACTATACTTCATCAGCTCCACATTTCTTGTACCAGCAAAAGCATATTTTCGTAGAATCATTCCATTAATTCAAAAAAGTACTGTTCAAAAATTCAAGTAATAAGCTGAAGTGAATGTAGACATAAATCTGCATTGGTCTTTCTACCAAAGATACCAGCCTAAGTTTTCATCTTACATGTAGGAGTAAAACAAGGATAGAAACTTCAAAACTTAAACTGCAAATGTTTTGTAAAAACGATGTTGTGGCTTAGTTAGGCAAGTGTGTAATGACAAAAGAAGAACAAAATGACTGCTTTATAATGGCACGTATGCCTAACTTTGATATTGTATTAGAACTATGTTCATTCCTCCCCAACCTAATAAATAATCTGACGTGGTTAGAAGAAACAGCTTAAGGTTTCTTCGCAAAAGATAACAACACTGAATTATAACTTGATGTTTGATGTTTGGAACAAATTTTTCGTTGTACAGGGTGTCCACAAAGTCTTTAGACAATTTTATAAATTCATTAAAAAATCTTAAAAAATGCTATCAAAATAATTATTTTTGCATATTAATCAGTTGTTATTAAAGTTTTTTATAATATCACTTTTTTTATTTCAGAGATGAATTAGCTAAATAAAATAATTGATTTCCAACCCTTGTTAAAAATGACTACTCCACAAGAAAAAGCACAATGTGTTTCTTGGTTTATCAAAACGAAATCTGGTATTCAAGCACAAAGAAATTTCATCGCTAAATATGCAAAACGAGCCCCAGCACGTCAGTCGATTCGCAATTGGCATAAGCAGTTTGTGGGAACGGGAACGTTGCTACTAAAATCGAGGAGTGGATGGCCAAAAATGTCTGAAAAAGGCAACAGCGTATTGGTCAGTTAGTCGTAGCCCAACAAAGTCCATCCGCTCTGCTTTCGTTCAGGCTACGTGAAAGATGTTGTTTACCACATCAAAGTAAAAGGCATAAATGACCTTAAGGAAAGAATAATTGCCGCTGAGGAGATAGCTGATGAAGAAATGTTAAAAAGGACGTGGACTGTAATTTAATATCGTTTAGATGTCCTCCGTGCTACAAATGGCGCTCATATAGAAATTTATTAATGCTTTGATATAATTTTTCATATAGAAATAATAATTTTTATATAGAAATAATTTTTTTATATATTATATTAATTTTAATAATTTTCTACATGAAAATTATTAAAGCATTTATTAATGCTTTGAATAAAAACTTAACTACAGGGTGTCCCAAAAAGATGTATACACTCTTTGAATCGTTATAACTTAATCAAGTTATTGATTTTTGCTTTCAAATAAATTGATGCAAAAGAAAGAATAAACATTTAAAGAATTTGTGAGAAAAAATATACAAAAACATATCAAATTAAATCTTAATAACACAAAAGACACTTGGGGCAATTTCAGAATGTTTACAAATTGACGAGTTCACATATGTACTCAAACTGGTGGCAGTTTTGCTCAATACGCTTTTCATATCTTGAAGAAATGGACTTAGAAAAGTCCAGCAACATTTTCTCTGGTATTTTAGCACATTCTTTTTCAATTGCTACTCTCATTTTAGCAATTGTTTTAGGTTTCCTACTGCAAACTTCGTTTTTTAGAAACAGTAACACAAAGAAATTTACCAGTGTCAAATCTGGTAAACTAGGTGAACATCCTAACTGTTTCTTTTCTTCCAACGGTTTCTAAAAAACGAAGTTTGCAGTAGGAAACCTAAAACAATTGCTAAAATGAGAGTAGCAATTGAAAAAGAATGTGCTAAAATACCAGAGAAAATGTTGCTGGACTTTTCTAAGTCCATTTCTTCAAGATATGAAAAGCGTATTGAGCAAAACTGCCACCAGTTTGAGTACATATGTGAACTCGTCAATTTGTAAACATTCTGAAATTGCCCCAAGTGTCTTTTGTGTTATTAAGATTTAATTTGATATGTTTTTGTATATTTTTTCTCACAAATTCTTTAAATGTTTATTCTTTCTTTTGCATCAATTTATTTGAAAGCAAAAATCAATAACTTGATTAAGTTATAACGATTCAAAGAGTGTATACATCTTTTTGGGACACCCTGTATTTACTTGATATTATTTAATCGTTTCAGAGATAAGAGTTCATTAATGTTTAAATTGAACTTGACCATTTAATTGATATTATTTAAATATATTAGACATTTCCAACGTCAGTTGTGATATCAATAAATTTTTAAAATTGTTTAAAGGCTTTGTGGACACCCTGTATTTTTACTAGTGATGGGACAATACTAAATTTTATAATGATTCCGATACAAGTCCTGATATCTCATTAAAATTCTGACTTCGATACAAGTCCCGATTCCAATACATGCAATAAATTCATGATAATTTTCAGACCCTGAAGCTTGTTTAACACACAAATATTTTTTGCACAAAGTACTTTTATTAATTATGCATTCAGAAAGAAATAAATAGCTTTGTTATAGCAAAAAAGAAAAAAAGTTTCTTATTAATAAAATGAAATGAAAAGGGTAAGTGTTTAGAAAAAAAAAATATTGAAGTAAAATTCTTGAAAGTATTCATTCATATTCAAGTCCCAGTATTCTTAGTTGTAATTTAAGTTGCAAGCATACGAATTCCTAAGAATCGTTTTCAAAATCGGAAATTTGATTAAAATTCTCCGATTTCGATATCAGAAAAAGTTACGATATTTTCAGTTTTCGATTCCAGTTCCGAGTACTTGTTCCATCACCAATTTTTACACCAAATCTCGAAAGAAAGCTAACACGACCGCTGTAATGGCAATGTGCATAAGGCGATCGGCGATGTTTCAGAATGCAACGTTTTAATATTTTGTTGAAGTTGCTTCATTTCCTTCGCACTACTTTCAAGTTACTGCTTATTAGAATCTGCAAGGAGGAAAAATTGTGGTAAATTGGCGTTTCCAAAAACAGGTTTAAACGCTTGTTCTTTCAAACGCTTTTTGAAAATATAAAAATGGATAGTGTCTGGTTTATTCATAATACGTTGTGGTAGTCATCCAATAACCAATTTGTCAATCATGTTTTGTCTCGTAAAGAATACTGACCAGAAAGATTGAAACATGGAAAGAGTTGTAAGATTGAAATAATTTTTTGCTTAGATTGTAATTTAAGCCACTTGTTAATCAACCCTGACTACAACAAAAATCTTATAACCGTTTCGGTCATTAAATTTTGAAAGAATTATGCTCTTTATAAGGTTTTCACCTTGCAAGATTTTTTTGTTGGTGTAACTTTAATAAGTGTGCTGATCGTTACGTTGTTACCTATTTGTGTACGTTTTGCATACCGATTTTTGAGAGAATAATTTAGTTGGGTTCATGTGTATTTGACTCCTTGTATGTGCTTACACGAAAAAAAATTGAAATTGAGCAACCATGATTTTGTTGAATGCATGCGACCAATAAGTGTTGATAGAAGAAATTCTTATTATGCTGCGTACATAACAAACAAAACATTAATGATTAGCTCATCTCTTGAAAAGACCAGGAAGTATTGACGATCTAGTCGAGAAGTTATCTGCTAGAGAAAACAAGAAGTCATTAACGTTGGACAATTGAAAATATAATCAAGAGAAGTGAAAGTAATAAAGCTTATCTTTATTATATCAATGTAAAAGACTTGCGAAACATAGCACAACATATAAAAATTGCTTTGTGTCGAATTTTAAGTCACATGTTAGATTTAGTATTTATTTAATTAAGTGATACGATTTCCCAGTTTTTGTCTCTTCGAGCGATTGCCACTTTTTTGTGGTGGAAAAGATGGTGTTTTCCATGAACTTTGGAGCAAAATTGACAAACGTAAAGTTTACTCTTAGCTGGGTCATTCATGGCGGATTGGACAAAGCAGAGAAACTGACTAAGTGCAATTTGTAAAACAGGTAACCAACGAGTAGTCATAAAATCTTTGCTGATACTGAATAAGGTGTCGTGCAGCATAAGAAGATTTATGGTGGAGTCTTAGGCATAGGGGCTCGTTTAAAAAGTAGGCTACATACTTCTTTACTAGCTATTCAATCTTGGAACCCCACCCATGTTCTCGTACATGTTAAGGAAGAGAATGGGGCCACCGCAATGTCGAAAATATCTTTGAGTTCATAAATTAAAAATGTTTAAAACTACCTTTCAGGCGATTAGTAATCTTATTCTTACCTGAAGGGAAGAAGAATTTGCTGGGCAAGCCTAACAGAATTAATTGAACATAGTTGTTGTCTCTTAGCAAATACCATAGTTTACACATGCGATTTATATTGGAAGCTTTTTTATTCTTGCGTTTACCGACAGCATTTGATCATGCTCGTGTGAGCAAACTTGCCAGCTCTATTGGGCAGGTCGGGATCAGGGTCCCAACGGGATAGCTAGAAGGTTTGTTGAAAGTGAAGTTGTAGGTCAAACATCTTTGTTTTACTCAGGTATATGCACCAAATTCAATAGCACATTATGATGAGGTGAATGCTGCTTTGTAAAAAGTGAAGCCATATAAGTTCATTGTCATACTTTATGGATTTCTATGCACATGACACTTCCATCAGTACTGATAAGGTTACGTGGAATGGTGTGATCGGTATATTGGTTGAAGCACTGTCGACCAAGTGGCTAAACTTACTGAAACAATCGAGGATGCATTTGACAAAAAAGAGATAATGGGATCGGTGTTCATTGACCTCACTGCAGCCTATGATACAGTCTGGCATCAGGGCTTGCGTGTGAAACTGCAGCAAATGCTTACCTCCAACCACCTAATTAATTTCCTAATGGAATTACTGTACACTAGGTCCTTCACCTTGTTCACAAGTGATAGACAAAAAAGCCGGTCCTTTAGATTGAAAAATGGCGTAGCCCAAGGATCCTATTCTATATAACATCTACACAGCTGATTTCCCGAAAACATCTGGCAACTGCTTTATGTATGCAGACGACGAGGCTTCTCAACCTCCCCTACGAGTCACTCTGACTCACTTCACTCTTTTTTCTCATGAGCGGGCTCTTCGTCTCCCAACCTCCTTTCCCATCTCAGGTTTGGCCAGACTAGGAGTGAAACCAAGACTCTGCAGATCGTCCTGGAGAGCTTTTGCGTCCACTCACCCACTCATGCTTCCTTCTACTTGTTCTAGGGAGGCTCTTGTTGCTTGCCCTCCCTGTCCTCCTTGGCATCTGCCTTCCTTCACGGCCGAGTCCACCCTTTCCTCTCCATGCTCTTGCTCTGATCCCCCTCACTCTTGCCAAGGTGCGGCTCTCGCCCACCTTGACTCTCTCCCCCCTCATGATCTGGTACTCTGGACAGACGGCTCTGTTCGTTTTCCTTTTGGCAAGGGCGGCTCTGGCGTTCTTGCCAACTGCTCTCTCTGTGGCACCGAGGCCACTCTTTCCGTTTCAGCAGGCCCAGTTTGTTCCAGTTTTTCCGCTGGAGCCTGCGCCATTCTGCATGCTCTTTGCTGGTCTCGGCAACACCATATAGTCTGCCATTTTTCTTCTCTTCTCCTCCTGTCTGACTCTCGTTCTGTCCTCGCCACCCTGTCCTCTCCTCCACCTTTCCTGTTATCTCAAACTCTGTGGCAGATCTGGCAGGAACTGTCCTTTTTCTCCTGTTCTATCAGGCTACAATGGGTCCTTGGACACTCATTTCTCCCGGGGAATGACACAGCTGATGAGCTTGCCAGACAGGGAGTGCTGCTTGCGCCCTCCACAATCCCTTGTAGTCTCCCTCGTCTTATCTCTCGTATCCACTCTCGTCTTTTCTTGGACTGGAGGTGTACTGTCTCTTCAAAGTATTTTGACACACAGGTTCCCTCAATTTCCACTGAGGAACTTGTGCTCCCTTGTCATGCTCGCTGTGTCCTCTCTCGTCTTCGCTGCAATGGACACAGCCTTGTTTTAGGTTCCTATCTCTCCAGGATTGGCAGAATCGAGAATTCTTCTTGCAGCGCCTGTGGACACTCGTCCCAGGACATCTCTCATCTCATTCTGCGCTGTCCAGCTACGGACTCTTTGCGCTGCTCACTCTTTGGCGACTCTCTGTCTCTATGACCTCTGGTCCAGACCCTGGGGAGTTGCCCGGCTTCTGGGGCTCCATGGTCTTCTGCCATGCCCCCATCCCTTGGAAGGGGTCGGGTAACCAACAACAACAACAACGTAGCAATCACCTATTCTTCATCAAGCATTGCCAAAGTCGAAGAAAACTTATCTAATGGCATGAAGACCATATGCCAGTACCTACATAACTGGCATTTAAAGCTTTTCCAATCAAAAACTGTGTCATCACTGTTCTACCTTAAGAACCATCTGGCTTCGAAATCTATTAAAGTTACCTTGGACCCCAATACAATCCTGAACTGTGAGCAATATCCTACATACCTTGGAATCATCCTGGATCAGAGTCTAACATGCAAAAACCATTTGCACAAACTGAAACAAAAAGTGTCTTCCCGAGTGGCACTGGTGAGAACACTGTCGGGAACTAATTGGGGTACCTCATTTGACACTTTACGAACCTCCACTACAGCACTTGTATTTGCACCAGCTGAGTATTGTGCCCCAGTTTGGTGCCAAATTGCCCACACAAAAACACTAGACGTACCTTTGAATGAAGCAATGTGGATCGTCTCTGGCTGCATCCGCCCCATGCCTTTGAATTTTTTACCACCACTCTAGGGAATACAGCCACCAAGCTGTTGCCGAAAAAACTCTGTAAACGCTTATACTACAAAGCAGATAACACTGACCATCTACACAACATCTTGTATAGCAAAACCCTACCAAAAGACTTAAATCTCGCAAACCTCTTCGCCCATTTCTGGAATCACTACAAGGCTTTGACCCTCAGCAAGAACCAATACCACATAAATTGCAACCACACATCCAAGACTGGTCAAACAAACCCCTAGGACACGGCCTCCCACAAAAAGCCTGGGTCCAACTAAATAGATTGCGAACCGGAATGGGAAAATTTGGTGACTCAATGGTGAAATAGGGATTGGGTGATGACAATCTATGCCAATGTGGAGAACCCCAAACTGCATACCACATTGTCAATGACTGCAAATCAATAGGACCTCCCTGCAACCTAACAGATGTTGACAACCCTATGCTCAAACGATATCTGATGAACTGCAATTTCTGATGAGATTGTCATACGAACAAACGAACGTGTGATCGGTAGACATGGTGGTTTTGATCTTAATGCAAATTAAAAGTGCTTATTATAACTTTGCTACAGCAATGATCTATGACACCCGGTGTAATTGGTAAAAAGCTAATGGCGTCGTTCCAAAAATAACGGCCATACAACTCGTTAGAAACCCACTGCAAACGCTTTGGCTCTTAACTGGTGCCATTTTCAACGCCAATTATTTACAATAAATGATCTGTGATTTATGAACACTTTTTTTAACACCTAGACGTGCATCAGTATGCACGGTACAGAGACTGTGTTTAGCCGTGATTCATGATCAATTTTTGCGTTTCAGCAGATGTGTTTCACTCATAGTCACGTCCTTGCTGGGCTGACAAGAAAGTAAGGAAGGCCTTTGCAAAAACTGTAAAGTTAGAATCTTTCCAACTTGTTGAGTGTGAGTGGATGTTGTTCAAAATAGTTCTTGCTTCTGCTACAGCCTGTGGCTTGGCGTAGCAACAAGTGGTGTGAAGAGAACGCCTTGGTGAAACCAAAACTTTTAGAAGCAATTCAAGTGCAGGAAGTTACTCTTAAATTCTGGCTGCAGGATAAATATTCATCCTTATCGAGTCGCAGTTTCTTCCTGTCGACAGATTTCAGCAGCTGCATTGGTTTGACTTTGCAAGTAGAGCGCCCCTTGAAAAACTTGCTTATCAATTTTTTCTTCGAGAACATATGTTTAGCTGCCCAAAAACTGGGTGGATGAATCACAAAAGAGACTAGGCTTGCTCAAAGTCTGGAATTAAACCAGTTCAGTTAGCGGATATAGGTGATGATCGAGGTCCTTCTACGTACAGAAGAAACTTCTAGGACTACTACCTCGATGACCCTTTTGAGAGACAAAGCAGGTTAGGAAGAAATATTTATGTATTGTACAATGGTAGTTTTTAAACGTATGTATACTGGTTTTCATGATTTTTAATGTGCTGTTGTGCTTTGCTCATGGATTGGTTTCACTGCAAAGAGATCGTGTGTATATTTTGCGTTTGTTTGTACTTGTTCTCGGTTTATTTCCAAGAACAAGTACATATCTTTACTTATTTGATCTTTCTTGTATGGTAGATAGCTTATCGTATAAGTCTTGGAGATTGCTGAACATAGTTTATTCCTATGTGTCTGACACATATCGTGAAAAATTGCAACATAAAAAGTTAACAAATAGCAGAGAAGATGGACTGCAGTTGGACGAAGGAAAGCTTGTTCTCTCACTTTGATACGATTTACTTTTAAGAAAAATGACGAAAAGCTTTGAAAGCATTCTTTTAAAAGACCGTTATTCGATTCCCTCAAATAAAGTTTTACGGAATGGAATATCAGTACCAGGTCGAAACTGAAAAAGAAAACGTATTTCAAGTTATTGAACAGGAGAGAAACGGAGGGTCGGAGAGACTTCAAAGTGGTATTGTTTTCTTTTAGTGTTCAATCGCACTGAAATACCGAACTTGTGTTATTTTTGCGCAAACTTGCTTCCTTGCATGTTTGAAACTTAGCCTGTCATCTTTTTGCAGTCGTTTCAAAATCTGATGATGGTGAACCGAGATAGTTTGAACTGTGTGATGGTTCACATAAATATGATGATAGTGGAAAAATTTCGTAAAATGGTCGACACAGCAAGAATGCAGGTAAGACATACGGATCTTATTCTTGAGTATTCATGTGTTTAAAAACGAACACGTACCATGTACCGGTTATTTTTACTGGCAGGTTCTCGTGCAAAATGTTAAATTCGCAGTTGAATCGAATCACAATTATTAAATTATCTTGTCTGTGGCGCTATTCGTATCTTAATTAAAGCTGTTGTTTGGAAATTTTGATGTAATTCTGCGACAATACAGCCAGAAATTAATGTCCCATTTTCCATCGTTTATGGAAGAAATTTGATGCGATCCTAAATTTGAAGTTCTCGTGGTGGCTTGCTCAGAGGTTTCTGTAGTGGGATTATGAAGCAGTTTCTGGGGGTCTGCGAAAGAAAAGTTTTAGTATTTTTTAATCGATAATTAATATTCTTTTAAAACTAATTATAGTCAACTTAAAATTTTTGTTCACGGAAACTACAAATCATTAGGAAGATGCAAGTGGCGTGTTGTGCAAAATTTTTTTTAAAGTTTAGAAACCGCTGGTCTAGTGTGTTTTGATTGGTAGCAATTATCTACTCAAAAGTACATCCGTTTGGTAAATCCAATCTCTCTTTGTACAAAAATTGCATTTTTGCGTGTTAAGAATCACAAAAATTTACATTCTAACCAGCTTTTTATTTTTTTAGTTGTTGTGGTTGATTCATGAGCT
The DNA here is from genome assembly GCA_963675345.1 of Trididemnum clinides. Taxonomy (NCBI): domain Eukaryota; kingdom Metazoa; phylum Chordata; class Ascidiacea; order Aplousobranchia; family Didemnidae; genus Trididemnum; species Trididemnum clinides. Next base: position 22,392,867 of record OY776292.1, on the reverse strand, counting down.
GATCAAGACGTCAGCTAATGGCTGTGAAGGTGTTTGCATTTCGCTTATGAAGCAAATTGTAGGTAAATATTCAGTCAATTTTAGTCGCATAGTTTTTGTAATTTTCAAATAGCTAACTGTGTTGTCTCGGCGCTGCTAAAAAGAGCGACCATAATGTAGAATATTCGTTAGTGGTTCGAAATTGTTATCATCTCACGTTTGATTTTATGATTACGATTTTGTTACATAAATGTAAGATTCGAAAAACCAATAATTAAAGTAATTAAAGAGGTTTAATGTTGATATAGCTTTAAAATGGTATATCTCAACTGGTGGGCTGCAATGCATAAGTCTGGCGGGTCTTGGCTTTAACTATTCAGGTATAAAGGTTGCTAAAGTCGGGTAGACACGAAGATATAGACTGATAAAGTCGGTCTCCAAGAAATAGTCTTTGCTATCAATTTAAATTGAAAACACAAAAACATACTTTAAAAAAGTCTATCTTGGAAAAAAAGGGCCTCCGCTTTTGATATGGATCGTAGTGCACCACGACTGTAAAGAAGTTGACTATCTTTGTTTAAAAAAAAACGTATGGCCTAAAGCTTATTGTGATGCATTCATTAGTGACTGTACCGTATGTAATCAAAGGTCTTACATGAACTGTGTCCTAAAGATGACGTAATTAGCGCACTGCTTTTCTTAAAGCTATGTTTAAGTTCTTCACCACCGTGATACTACTTGTACTTAGAATGGTAATCAAAAATACATTTTTTAGGTGGAGATGTGTCACCTCGAAATGTGCGAGTAGCTGAAGGAATGCTTGATGTACTTGCTTCAAACCATGCATGGCTTGAAAAATCGGTGTCGCTCATGCAGATATCTATATACACTTATTTGAGGCTTCTTCAGGTACATAAATATCCATTTTTTATTTTTGCATTACGATGAGCTATTTGCAAGCATAAGCGGTGGCTGTGATCAATGACTGTTTTTAACCCGGCTAGTTAAATGATTATGCTCACCCGGCATGTCGCAACAGGCGGCTGTAGTCACCCACCAACTGTTGACAGCCGATCCACCGTTTTAATGCCTAGTTTAAAGTATCTGCCGCTTTTCTTTAATCAATATTATGGTAGGGCGTTCTTTTCAATGTTTTTTACTCCTTATTGCTTCTACGGAAGCCTCTTATCTAAGTGCTGGAGGCAATTTAATGGCCGTTGGAAGATGCATTTTGACATTTACGATTCCAGCTTGGTATGACGTTTTGTGAAAATGGCCAGTTTTGAACGATACCACTTGATATTTGATTGACTACTACATGTGGTTGGTGCTGTTCATAATTTTGATAATTTATTTAATTTGGAAAAACTGTTAAAAAAAGTAAATTTTTGCTTCTGTAGGATCATTTTCATTCGAATTTTGCCGCACTAAGACAGAAAGAAGTCAATTTTGTTGTTTCTCATTTGAGAGAGAAGGTAAGTTGGAAATTGGTTGACAGGTTGCAATAAAATGTGTGATACGATCCTCAAAATTTACTGTAGCCTCAAGTAGGTTTCTGTAAACTTTTGCTGACGGCTTGTCACGACCCATGAAAATTGAAGGGATCGTGCAAATTAGGTAAGACTTCGATGCGGATGTTTCAGCAAGATAATTTGGTAAAGCTGTTTAACCACCATGACATAGATACCACTTTTAGGCAGCAACCAATTGCATTCCAATTGGTTGTAGGGGTGACCACGTTATGATTGGTTGAAAATGGATGCCGCTTTTCCTTGACTAAATCACTATGAACCTATTTAATTGAGTTAGCAGCCCAGCTGTTCTGTTTGATTTGTGCCTTCATCTTAAGGAATAGAAGGAGTAATCAGCAGTCATTTTCAAGACATTCCATTTGATGTGATTTTGGTGCTGATAGAGTGCGTTGCGAAACTTCATCATTATATGTGTTGGTTTAGTGGAGCGAATGCTGTGGCATTGGTCGTGATTTGATTCGGCTGCTTTCAGCTGTGGCCAGAATACCAGAAATTGAAAAACTATGGTCTGACATTATCCACAAACCGCAGGTACATGCTTTACATGAATGCTATGAAAATTTTTTCTGTTTTCTCAGGAACTTTAAGTTTTTTAGCCACGCTGTTATTGCGGTCGTAATCTCACTTCTTCAACGACTGCTTATTAATATGTTTCCGATTTATTTCCGTCTTTATGTTTGCCAGGTTTTGTTCGGTAAACACAATAAAAGCAGAACTGCAATTTTAAGTTTTTCCTTAGCAACTGCAATGTTAATAAAAACTTAACATAAAGCGAAGTAAAAGCAGAAACATTTACATAAATGACCTTTTTGAATTAATGATATTCTTTTTGCCAGTGATTATGGCCTTATGCTGTTTGCTGGTTTGTTGTTAGGTTCGGCCACTTTGGCAATTAGACTGCTCTGTTCGGTGTCATGGTAATAGAGGAACTCGTTCAGTACTTTTCCCACGGATACAACAAGCGAACCTGCATGCTTTTTCATTACTCTTCTTTTCGTTCTGAGTCCCGAGCAGAGAAGCTGTGAATCTTGTTTTTAACTCTATACTATGACTTAACTAGGGAATTGAACCCAGGCCCACCATTTACTGTGAAGTGTACGCTCTAACCTCCTTATCACCACACCAGTGTTTTTTCTGGTTGGGCGCTTTAATTGTCGACTATTTAGATTAGTGTTCGCTTGATGTTTTCTTGCATGCTATGGAATTATGACGAGTGTGGTACTGCGCTCTCAATTGCTTGTGCAAAAGTCAAACCATTGAGTTGGCAATAGAAACACCGCAGTAGTCAAACTTGGTTATGTTTCAGTCTCTATCTCTATCGTTCACTGGCATTCTATCTTTAATGCAAGCACGAACATCTCGAAAGTTTTTAACATCTCGCATTACACCGGACATGGAAAGCAAAATAAACTTTTTGCTTCATAAGGTTTGTCAATGGTTTTGCTGCCGTCTAGGGAAACGGATTTTTTGAATGATACCAAGAATTTAGTTGAGCTTATATAAACTTTGGGTTTATAACGGAGCTAAAAGACTGTGCTGCTACTAGTATTAAATTGGCCTAGCATATACCTGGTTTTCAACATTGCTTTGTTGCCAAGTCTAGCGTAGCGTAACATCATATAGTCTCAAATTCCTTTTTGATCTTAATTCATCAGTGTCTTACTCAAACGGGGATGTCTGCCAAAGTTCATATTATGTAGTCCCGCGCTATATCATGTTCAAACAGTTACTGATATTAAAAGAAACTAGTTTGTTGGACATAGTAGCAGACAACTACTTACTAAAAACAAAGAGATTTTGCGTTATTTTTTCTCGTGTTTTTGTAGGAATTTGTATGTGCAACTTTGCACCTGATTTTGAACCAGGCTGTTTATCTGAGCAACTCAGCACTTTAGATTGTATTTACTAAAACTGCGCAAAAATATATAGTCTGAAAAACTAATTTTTGCTCTCGTGAACTATAATTGAAACGTTTGTTATCAAAGGAGAAATAATGATGCGCATCGCAGAAGTATATATCACTACGGCTAATTTATGCCCTGTCCACCTTGCTCACTCTTGCCCTAATTGTGGCATTGACCACAAAGTTTATTTAGGTTCGGTTCGGTAATCACAAGCGTTATCAAGAATGGTTTCAACGGCAATATCTGTCGACACCGGACAGCCAGACACTTCGTAGTGATTTAATTCGTTACATTTGTGGCTGTATTCATCCATCTAATGAAATTCTTTGCTCCGATGTTATACCCAGGTATTTTTCTTTTTGTTGTTGTTGTTGTTTATTACTCGACCCCTTCCGAGGGATGGGGGCATGGCGGAAGACCATGGAGCCTCAGAAGTCAGGCAACTTTCCAGGGCCTGGACCAGAGATCTTAGAGAGGCAGAGAGTCGCCAAAGAGTGAGCGACACAAAGTGTCCGTAGCTGGACAGTGCAGAATGAGATGAGAGGTGTCCGCAGGCGCTGCAGGAAGCATTCTCGATTTTGCCAATCCTACAGAGATAAGAACTTAAAAGAAAGGCTGTGTCTGTTGCAGCGTAGACGAGAGAGGACACAGCGAGCGTGACGAGGAGCACAAGTTTTTCCATGGAAATCGAGGGAACCTGTGTTTCAAAAAATTTAGATGAGACGGTACGCCTCTAGTCCGATAAAAGAGAAGAGTGGATATGAGAGACAAGGGGAGGGAGACTACAAGGGATTGCAGAGGGCGCAAGTAGCGCTCCCCTTCTGGCTAGCTCATCAACCGCGTCGTTTCCCGGTAGAAGCGAGTGTCCAGGGACCCGTTGTAGTCTGATAGAACAGGAGGAGAGAGTTCCTACCAGATCTGATAGAGAGTTTGAGATAAAAGGAAAGATGGAGGAGAGGACCCGGAGGCGAGGACAGAACGAGAGTCAGATAGAAGGAGAAGAAGAGAAGCGGCAAACTTGTTGGTGCTGCCGAGACCAGCAAAGAGCGTGCAGAATGGGGCAGGTTTCAGCGGAAAAACTAGAACATACTGGGCCTGCTGAAAAGGAAAGAGTGGCCCCAGTGCCACAGAGAGAGCAAAATGTCCAGAGTAACAAAATGGTGAGGGGGGAGAGAGTCAAGGTGAGCGAAAGCCGCACCTTGGCGGGAGAGAGGAAGATCAGAGCAAGGGCATGGAGAGAAAAGGGTGGACTTCACACTTTCTTTTTTTGTTGCCGTAATTGGAAGCTTGACTGGGATAATTTTCCTACTTTTTAGGCTTTTATTGGTTTAAATCTAGAAAACTTGGTGAATTCATTTTCTTGTTAATTGATTTGCGGTTTTAGAAACCAATTAAAATTTGCTGTTTTTTTTAGGTGGGCAGTGATTGGTTGGCTTTTATCTTCTTGCACTTCACGTGTAGCTACGTCTTACAGTAACCTTGCCTTGTTTTGGGATTGGCTGTTTTACTCGCCGGAAAAGAACAGCATCATGGACATCGAACCAGGCATACTGGTCATGTACCAGAGTATGAGGAATCATCCGGCCATAACTGTAAGTCTGCTGGACTTTCTCTGCCGAACAATCGTTGAATTTCATCCGCCTCTGATTACTCAGGTTAGTATTTTTATTCTTTCCATCAAATCCCATTTAAGTATGTTTTTCCGAGAAAGTTGTAAACTGAAAAGATGAATGTTTTTTTAATAAGAGGTTAGTCAGAATAAAACCCAAGCAGCTTCTATTCATACGGTTTCAAAGAATTTAGCCAAATTGCCAGCACTGTATTTTTACCACAAACGCAGCAACCGAAACATTGGCGAACGCTAATTTTTTCAGATCCGTCAAGGAGTGCATCTTGCGTTTCGAACTGTTCTTGAAAAACGAGTCGTTCAATCACTTTCTCCTATTCTTGACAATCCAAAACTTGATCATGAATTGCGCGGATTAATTCGAAGCAATTTACAAGAATTTTGCTCACCAGCGCCCGCTGACGGTAATTAGAAAATTAAAAGTGGTCGCCGCTAGCTGTGGTATTAAGCATCAATTGTGATTGATCAGGGAAAGTAGTCAGTTCTCTTGCTGATTCTCCGATAGAACAGACTCCTCCAGTGGCACAGACTATTGATATTGTACGCGAAGAGCCGATGGTACTTGATGAAGGTAAGTTAAATTGTTTTTACTTATTTAATGCTTTAAAATAGAAAAGTTTTGAAGTAATATTGCTAAATGTAGAGTGATGTAATGTAAGTATAGTAGAGTAGATGTAAAGTTTTATAAGAGAAATGAAAAAGAAGTATTGCTAAATCGATCTTTTGTCAATGAAATATTTGTGTGGTGATGAGAAAAAATAACTTTAACTTTTCAAAATTTAATCGAGTAGTTTCCAAAATGTCGACTTATTTATGTGTTTACCCAGCATGTCGTAAGAGGCGACTATTGGGCACCTACCAATTGCAGTCTGACTGTTAATGGTGAGGTTGCCAGCTTAATTGCTTGGTTGGACCACTCATGTCAGAAAACTGAGGTTGGGGGTAAGCAAGGGCATGCTCCCTGTAGAAAAATTTCGCTCCAACAAATCCCCATCCATGGGGTAAATCCGGCCATCTCTGCTAAAGGGACAACACCGGATGGAAACTGAATCACTACTAAAGCCAACTCCATCGATCCATACCAGTTACTCGAGAATGTAAACTCAGACGTTTGATGACGAGACGTTCATACGTAGAACTTTATAATGGCCGCTGAGCACTTATTAGCTCAGCGATACTTAGCGAATGAGCGATAAGAGCTAGATGTAAATATTATGCAAGTGGATTGATAGCATCTTGACATGAAGCTGATATTCCTTTGTTACATCTGCTTCTGCTGTGTTTGCTGTGCAGCTGTATTTGAAATCGATTGATGATTTTACCTTACAACCACTTTGTTTTCACGCTAAGTTTGCGTTTTTGGGAAATACCCTATAAGGTGGTTTCCCATGGGGAAGTATTATATGCGTTGGTTTCCTCTGTTTGAATTAGCGTTTTTTTAAACATGCAGTATGAGAACAGTGCCAGCAATTTCGAAGAGGATTGATACAAGTTGTTTTGTATGTAACTGTAACAACTGCGGCATTGTTGACTGTATAATTTGGCAAACGTTAGGCTTCGTACGGCAAAAAAAGCGCGAAAGTGCAATTTCTGTTTGTTTTATCAGCTTGCGTAGAAAACGCAAATTTGTTTCAATATAAGTTTTTTTATGAATGAGTGGGTTTTCTCTTTCTTACCATGGAGGTACGGCAGTAATGCTGGTTTATCTCGTAAATCTAATTAAAATAAGTAAAGCGGCAGTTCATTTTGAACCAGTCAAAATACAAAATACAGACTGGTAGCCTTACCACCAACATCGCCGACTGCCATTGGTGGACGTCTAAGAGTCGCCTTTTATGGGCGTTCTTGGTAAGCGTTTTTACAATACTAAGCTTATGAAGCACGGATCGTTCGTTGCATTAGTTCAATCATCGGGCGAAATTTTCTTGTGTGATTGAGGTATTGCAGCAATGCGTTTGTCAGCTGTGAGCAAAAGCATCATGTTTTTAACGTGTAGTCGTAAAAATTTTGATTAGACACTAATAATATACATCCAGCAGCTGTGTTGTTTTTAGAATTAATTTGAGAGAAGTTGCTTTTTTGATCAAAACAGCAAGATGCGCGTAAAAGCGATGTTTGTTTTGTTTAGCAAGCCTGCATAAAAAAATGTAAAATAAATTTAGTTACGTTTTTATATTTCGCAGATGATTCTGAAAATGAAACTCATGAGAAAAAACCAGCGCCAAATGAAGCCGAATCGGGATTAGACAATACCGCAATATTTAGTGACGATGAAGATCAGCAAGGTACCTGTGTAAGATACGTCTTTTTGGTGGATACAACGGCTCTTTGCGGCAATTTTCTTTGCTTGTCTGCTGTGATATTGTGCATTGTGTTTGGCTATACGGGCAACTACAAAGCGATTTCTGAGCACAAGTTTGCATTGATAGATAACGTGGTCGTGACCGCTTTCTATCAACAACGTGGTTGCATGGTTATGCATTAACTTTGCGATAACCAACCCCCCTCTCTTTTTTGTTGGTAAAAAGCATTTCAAAACAAAATTCTCCTGTTTAGTTACCTAGCTAATTTAGCCAGTTTTCTTACGTTTGAATGCTGTCGTTTTGGCATTGCTACATGTTTCAGTACATGAAACGTTTTTAACAACGCCAATGTACGAATGAGTTTATTGTTGCATTACAGATTTACATTGCCATAAAGAAACCTTGTTAGCTTAAAGCTTTTCGCAGTACACTCCTCACTAAGCGACGTCGCTTTAACTCAAACTAGAAAGTACGTACAAAGCACAATATATTTGGTATTCAACTTTACATCGCCATAAAGAAATCTTGTTCGCTCAGTAATGAGCGACGTCGCTTTCAATCAAATTAGAAAATACCTACAAAACACCATATATTTGGCATTCAACTATACATTGCCATAAAGAAACCTTGTTTGCTTGAAGCTTTTTACAGTACATTCATTACTAAGCGACGTTGCTTTACATCAAACTAGAAAGTACGTACAAAGCACAATATATTTGGCATTCAACTATACATTGCCATAAAGAAACCTTGTTTGCTTGAAGCTTTTCGCAGTACACTCCTCACTAAGCGACGTCGCTTTAACTCAAACTAGAAAGTACGTGCAAAACATATATTTGGCATTCAACTTTACATTGCCATAAAGAAACCTTGTTCGCTCATTAATAAGCCATGTCGCTTTCAATCAAATTAGAAAATACCTACAAAACTATATATTTGGCATTCAACTATACATTGCTATAAAGAAACCTTGTTTGCTTGAAGCTTTTTGCAGTACATTCATTACTAAGCGACGTTGCTTTACATCAAACTAGAAAGTACTTGCAAAACATATATTTGGCATTCAACTATACATTGCCATAAAGAAACCTTGTTTGCTTGAAGCTTTTTGCAGTACATTCATTACTAAGCGACGTTACTTTACATCAAACTAGAAAGTACTTGCAAAACATATATTTGGCATTCAACTATACATTGCTATAAAGAAACCTTGTTCGCTTGAAGCTTTTCGCAATACACTCATCACTAAGCGACGTTGCTTTAAATCAAACTAGATAGTACTTACAAAACATCTAATTTTGGCATTCAACTATACATTGCCATAAAGAAACCTTGTTTGCTTGAACCTTTTTGCAGTACATTCATTACTAAGCGGCGTCGCTTTCAATCAAACTAGAAAGTACGTACAAAACACCATATATTTGGCATTTAGAAGTGAAGAAAAAACACTTTACAATGGAATTAAAGATAAGTGAAGAAATGTACAATTGAATAGTTAACTACGGACAATAACACAAGGCTTTGAATTTGACTTTTATGCAACTTTTTGTTTTCGTACTATTGAGCAGTTGAAAAAGCAGAAACTATTTCAGTAGGGATGGTGGGAGTTCGGTATTAACTGAAATCGTTTTCGTTTTTTTGTACTGCGCCGTAGCAAGGAGTAGTGAAAAAGTGCAAACATTACGCAGTGATTACTTTGCTTGTGGCGAAGTGTACAGGTTCTAACTAACTAAAATACGCTTATAGTGATGAATTTTTATAACCGTCAGATACAGTGGGGTAACGTTTTAGGAAAATTTTTAGTTCGTACTTGCTAAGACGTGAAATTTAGCCTTGTGTGAAAATATTAGAAAACTATTTTTTTGAAAGTCTCCAGTTGGACTGCGCATTCAGCTGATGGAATCGCACTCGGTAAAATACACTTGATCTTTGTAATTTTGATTTCTTGATTTTTTTTTGCGTATGGCAAAAATCTTAACAAACAAGCAAAATGCTCTTAGAAAACACCTCTATGCTTTGTTTCTAACTTAAAAGAAGAAAAAAAAACAATCCTATTTGTAGCAGCAATCGATGAGTGCGCCAAGATGTACAAATTAGAGCATTTAATATGGTTGTTCTTCGTGTGAGTCTGAAAAAACCAAACCAAGCTAATCTGGTAAAACTCTTCACTATAAACGTCTTACTTAATTCAAATTTTTGTTTCCTGTCATGGGAAATCAGTTTTGAAAAATCGCGCAGTGAGAGTCAACCGTTATGATTCGTAAATAGTGTTTGCCCTATTTCAAGTAGCATTGATGTTGACGCGATTTGTCCAAACAGCAGCAGAATATTGTTGAAAAATTTATGTACTTTTGAGGTAGATTAAATGTATCAAGCTTTCCTGAGCAGTGATCTTCAAATGTCCTAAGATAAACTCACATAATTAGACGTCAGCTGTAGGGTATGTCACCACGTTTCCGTTTTCACTGAACCAAGCTCGAATCTGCAAATAGAAGTTAATTAAATGAAAAACTAATTGTGAAACATGTAGCTACATACTGTAGTATTGCTTTTACGGTATAAATCTTGAATATCGTATCTTAAAACGAGCATCACGAAAACCTGCTACAAAACTACAGCTTGCCAAAGCTTTATTAAAATTCTGTGTCACCAACAAATTGTATGTAAAAATCTTTTTTACTCTTCATCATGGCACGGTTTAGCTTATTTTGATGTTGTTATTCAATGACAATATTGTCTGATAGAGATCGAATCGTTTATTTGTTAGCATTCTTCATGATGCTTTATGACGTTTTTGGAAGCATAAATTGAAGAGGCAAAAGCAGCTTCGCTGACAATAATTTGCAACGTAAATAAAACCAAAACCTGTTGTCGACTTAACGTTTCACCTGCTGGCACGACAGGTAAATATGGCTGTTCACTCACTGTTTAGCAAAACAAACAAACAAACAAGCAGCTTTGTTGAAAATAATTTGCACAGTAATTATAACCAGTAGGAATTGTCGAGCTTACGCTTCACTGCTGGCACGACAGGTAAACGTTGCCGTGCAGTCGTTCAATTGAGTATCTTGACTTATTTTTTTAACTTGGGTCGTTTTCCTGTGTAGAAATTTCAAATGGAGTTTCATATTTTTGAAATTTTTTTTGGCGTATAGCATGACTCATTTATTCGTTAGAATTGGTCTACTGTGCATGTAGATGCTTTTGGCCTGGCATTGTAATGTATTAAATGAGCTTAAGTTATGACGTGTGACAAAAAAAAAACAGAATCGTATCTACTTTGCCTTTGGGTCACTGCCAATCGGTTAGCCACCGGTTACCCATGCAGCCCAACTTTTTAGCTTTACGTTGGTGCAATATTTTTAAGTTGGGTCATATCGCTCGGTTTGTTTCAAGCTTTTTTGTTACATTGTGTGAGTAATCCTTGTCAGAATATTGTTGCTTTAATATCGCGCTTGTTTGGAGTTCTTGCAGTTTGTTTTTACGGAAATATTGGTGGCACAAAAATGAAGCAAGGAACCAACTTGAAGTTTTTGGTAAAATTGAGAGAGAGAGTATAACTGAGTGTTTCAAACTTCTCAAATGAGATTTATGGTAAAAATGTAATGTCGAGGATACGAGTCTTTGAATGGCACAAACGTTTTTACAGTGACCGCGAGAAAATGGAGGATGACCCCAGGTCAGGGCGGCCTTCCACAACATGATATCATTGGCAGAGTGAAGTAGCTGGTGCGTAGTGATCGCAGTTTGACAGTGCGAATGATAGCGACTGAACTCAGCTTAGGCAAGGAATCAAAGCGAACCATCTTGCTTCATGATCTGAGGAAGCGAAAGGTTTGTGCCAAATTGATACCCAAAATTTTATCGGAAGTCCAGAAGCGGAGCCGAGTCAATTTTTGCAAAGCATGCTAGAGAAGATAAGGGACGATCCGAACATTTATGGCCATGTCATCACAGGAGATGAAGCGTATTCTTCCAATACGATCCCGATTAAACGAGGCCGAGCAGGCAATGAATGACCACAGAATCATCCAGACCCAAGAAGGCGCGCTTGTCAAAATCGAGGATTAAAGTTAGGTTGATCTGATTTTTTGATAAGAAGCATTTGGTTCATCACAAATTTTTGCCTGTGGGTGAAAGAGTAAAACAGCATTTCTACCAGCATGGTCTCATTCGCTTTCATAGCAGAGTTCGACCCAGCAGGCGGGTACTGAGGAGTGGCGAGTAATTGATACTTCATTATAGTGTGCCTGCGCACAAAACGATCAGTGTGAGGCAGCTCTTGGTCAAAAAACAAACCCAGCTCTTGATTACCCTGCGTATTCCGGAAATCTAGCATCATGTGACTTTTGGCTTTTTTCCCAGGCTGAAAATGTGATAAAAAGAACTCATTTCTCTTCTTCACAAGAAATAAATCCCTTATGAACGAGGGAGCTGAAGAGCCTCAAATCGGAGGAGTTTTCCAAGTGCTTCCGTGGATAGCGGAATCGATTATCTCTGAGGGCGAGTACTTCGAAGAGTAGAATTCGTAATTTATCTTAAAATGTGTTGAAAGTGGTATGACAACAGTCCCGTTTCTTTGTTTGTCACTTTTCCTAGTTTGAAATTTCAAGATTTGTTTGCCGTACTCTGTGAAATATTTTATTGTTCTAATATGTGACGTGCTTGCATGAAAAACTTAAGATCAGTATTTGACTTTACGTGAGTTGGATATTTACTTTGGTTTATATCGGAAGCATTCAAAATTTAATTATTAAATAAACATCAACTCGTTTAAAACCAACAATAAATTGGGTTTTATGGCTTGATACCTTGCAGTTTAGTCATGCTGTATTCGACTACATTATTGAAGGTAAAACTAAAGCCATTTAAAGGCGGCATTCGGACAACTACTGAAGCACATTTCAAAGTTGTTATTGTACTTTTAGTTACAACAAGCTTTATTCATTCATAAAAATAATAATTCATTAATGCACTTGCACTTCAATGTCAATATTTAGTGAGGTATATTCCAGTTCAAAGCAGAATATCGACTTAGCTTTTTACACCAAAGCATTTTTTGCATATTCCAGACGTAATTACTATCAAGGAAGTTTTATTAAAAAGCATGATTTTTAACAATAGTGTTTGTGGAAAAGAGAAGAAAAGAAATGTAACCAAGAAGAGCATTTCAGATATTGCGTGAATTTAATGTTTTGTAATACGAATTATAGGAATTATGGAAATTGTAGGAATAGGGAATTTGGAAATAGGAATAGGGAATAGAAAATAGGAAATAGTAGGAAAATGAATCGGAATTATAGGAAAGAGGAATAGGGAACAGAATTAGGAATAGGGAATTATAGGAATATGCCTTAATATCAATTAATTAAATCAATGTTTTGTAGTTATATAAAAAATTACCGTGTGCACTTCAATGTCGTTTCTCCTTGGTACTATGTCATCATCGTAAAATGGAATTGTAGTGTGTCGCACTGAATATAGATCAGGATTGTTCAACTGAGGCAGAGCACGGGGAAGTTGCGGTTGTCCTGGCTCGAGATTGTTCTGCTGTTGCGAAAAACTAGGAGATTGAGGCTGCTCTTGCATGAGATTGTCCGGCTGAGGCAAAAGACTAAAAGGTTGAGACTGTCCTTGCATGGGATTGTTTAGCCGAAGTGAAGGACTGGGAAATTGAGGCCGTCTCTGCGTGGGATCGTCTAGCCCTAGTGAAGGATTAGGAGATTGAGGTTGTCCTTGCATGGGATTGTCCAGCCGAAGTAAAGAACTGGGAGGTTGAGGCTGTCCTTGCATGAGATTGTTTTGCTGAGGCAAAGGACTAGAAAGTTGAGACTGTCCTTGCATTGGATTGTCTAGACGAAGTGAAGGACTGGGAAATGGAGACCGTCCTGGCGTGGGATTGTCCAGCACTAGTGGACTAGGGCGTTGAGACTGTTGCTGTATGGGGTCGTCCAGCTGAAGCAAATGACTGGGAGGTTGAGGCTTTCTTTGCATGGGATTATCCAGCTAAGCCAAGTATTGACTGGTTGAAGCAGTCCTGGTACAATATTGTCCAACTGAGACAAATGCGGGGAAGTTGAAGCTGTTCTTGCACGAGGCTGTTTTGGCAGAGAATGAGAGGATTTAGGATGATTTTCCGAAATCGTAGTTGAAGGATGGGCAGATTACAGTTTGTGCACGGAGTAATAATACTTGTACAGCATGAATTTAGCAGTGCTATTATACAAGTTGAATCTGAAAACGTAATAGATCAATGATTTTTTACAAAAGTCTCTTTTTGTCATTTCAAATTAGCATTGACGGTTGATCAACGGAGAAGATAAAATAAAGTACGCTTGCTTTCTCGCAAACTTTGCGGTAGAAGCTTTGCTTTTTCAGGCAGCATTTTCAAAGTTTCAATAAAACTGAAATTTTTACATGATATGTTGAAGCACAGTAATCTTTCGATCTTCAAAACAACTTCACCTACCAGATTGTGGTAAAAATCACAGCTGCTTGTTGTAATTCATTTTTGCAAGGTACTTTGAGCTAATATTTGCTGAAAGGTGGCGAACGATTAAACATTAAAGAGGATTTAACGAATCCATACTCTTTAGTTTTCGCAAACAAACCACACTGACACGCCCAAGAAGTGAGTCATTTCATGCTTAAGAGCGGAATTAGAGCACTTATTTATGTAATGGACATGCCAATGTGCGGATGTAATTTTATTTAATCGTAAGGGGTCAATTCGTGCAGTTCGTTTATAAGTACCGGCTGTGACGTTTTATGACTGGCCAATGGTGCAATGTGTAAATCACTTGGGTAGTTGCCAGTTAACTCATCTTGAATATTCTGCCATTGAATCGGTTGTACTATTCTATCACAGCGAGGTCCAACTGTATTTTGTTGTAGGCTATCAAAAGCAATCCATTTTGCCGGCAAATATTGTATACATGACAGGTAGTAGGTAGTTGTTCTAAGGATATTTACTACAATGATTGTTTGAAGATCTAAATTCTACGTCAAATCTCTGTTCTGCTATAAAACAATTTCAACCCCAATCGCATGAAGGGAACAGAATTTATACCTAACTTTATCAAGTCACTTGATGCTAATTAATGCGACATTTGTGGTCGAAGTGTCTCATGAACAATAGTATTTGTATCTACTGAAATTGTAGTTGAGACCGTGCAGAGGCACGCAAGCAAATTTTCGTTTCCACGTTGGCCTCGATTTTTGATTTTGGTGTTATTGTTGCAAGCGCTTCATACTATACGTGATATACATGCTTCCAAACGTCGAGCACAGCTTTGTAGCAACATCTTTTAAAGTTCGAAACTTTTTCCTTGATACACACTTCCAAAAGTTTTCAGAACTTCCAAATTTTTTTGACATTAAAAACAGACCATTTTGAACTTCACATAGCTACAATTGAAGCTATGGCGGCCATGTAGTGACACTTCTACAGGTGCTGAACTACTAATACTTGCGTGAGATTATGAAATAAAGAAGGCTTTTTAAGTCATTGAAATCAGCACCTACGGTCGAACACATCAAACAGTGAATCCATATTTTTTACTCATTGAGTAAAATCAGCAATTGGATTTTTTCCAGATTACTGAGCAGCAGGCAAATGAGTAAGGTTTATTTTTTTGCGAACAATCTATGAACTAACCTAACTTTGTGCTCGAACCCCTCACATGTCCCACTAAATGTAAAATGCTTTGTCCTCTTCCATGCAAAGTCAATTCAAACACATTTAAGTGATTGGTTATGTCTGTTAGAAACGTTAAACCTCAAAGGAGTTCAATGCTTCGCAGCCGAGCGTAAAAAGAATTCTCGCTCTCCATTCGCTGGTCTTACAAAAATAAAAAAATTTTCTTAAACAGTCCAAAAAAATGTTTCAGGTCAATCCTGCACTCGACCATTAAATAATAGCGTTTCCACAGCCATTCAAAGTCGGTCATTTTGTTAACTTTAATCATTGTCGACTTTTAGTTGTCGCAATACCAATACCTGTGTGCTTAGGCAATATCCGTATGCTTGGGCAAGCCATATTAGTCAGCATCAATCTTCTCCAAAGATGACATAAACCTTTAATGCCGTTTAACTTTATTATCCCCTCTTTCTAGATTAACCATTTTGGATTGCACTTTGCATGAAAATCATGAGAATTGACTAGCTCGCCTATGATTAGCAATTTTAAATAAATTTTTACCATAAATAGGCATTGGTACGTGTAATAATGGACTTTTATAACGCTTGATGTCGACAACAATAGCGAAGATGAAAACATAGTTTGCGAGCCACAGTTGGCACGTGGCCCTGTAGTTGGACCGCGCTGCTCTATCAAAACGGTGTTGCGGGTGTTGTGGGCACTGGGTATCATCACTGGGTGTTGTGGGCGCTGGGTGTCATCACTGGGTGTTGTGGGCACTGGGTGTCATCACTGGGTGTTGTGGACACTAAATTTATGTTTAATCTCTATTACAACATTGGTAGATCGAAGCAAAAAATAACCCAAGATATTTAAAGGAGGATGTCAAACAGATAACTTAAGCTGTCTTTTAAAATTATTTTACTGAGTGGTTATGCTTTACCGATTTTTATTGCGAAAGTAATATCAGTACAAATGTCTTTTTGTGGTAAGTTTTTTCTTTTTTTCCGCTTATAGCACATACTCCTAAGAACTAAACAAAAAATTTGTATTGTGTTTATTTTTAACAAACGTCAGTTATATCAAATTTGTAGACTTTTTTTCATATTTCTTTTGCTTAATTGAATATCGAGCATCATTGGCTTGTTTTTGTCGAACATTGTACTACGTTGTTTACGGCGATCAACAATACACCCGTTGCTACGGAGACAACGGAGCCATGCCCCCAAATTTCTTCATGCCAATCAGAAAAAGGAGGTGTTTCGTCAATTTGGGCAAAAGTCATAAAACAAAATTGAGGTGCAGAAAGCCATCCAAATATTTTTGGCTCCCTCGAAATTGCTTTTGACTACGTTAGCGGCTTGTCTGTACCAACCAGTCACCTAAACTTTGGAAACTTTCAAGTGTTAAGTCAAGTATCTGACTTAATGTCGTGGTGTCAATAAATGTGTTTTGTAGTTTCATTATAAACTGCCTAGTTTGATTATGACTGATCTAAAGCTAAATCAAGTAGTGAGGAAAAAAAAGAAACGAATTAAAAAATGCGCACATTATAAAAATAAATTCCTTTTTTACAAACGCGCTATAAAATCCCGAAAAAATTGATTCAGGCCGTCGAGATCCTGCAAAATTTACTTTTTGCCGGCTACTTGGAAAAGGTTACCGACCCCTAGTTTAGTGAAAGGCAGCAAAAATTTAAAGATCATATTTTTGGAAGTTTTATCAGTATTTTGGCCCGAACGTATTGAAATTGTTTGATACAAATATCTTGTTGATGTGAAGAATTTCAATATAGCTTTAAAAAAGCAGTTTTTGCCGTAAGCTTTTTGTGACGCTCTCAGCAGTGGTGGTATCGTGTCAAAAAGGAAAAGCTAGAGTGAATAAGCTGTTTTCAATCAGTAGTTTTTGCTTGTCGTGTTGTATGGTAATTACATAATATACAACGCGGATAAGTATCAAGCATGTTTGGGCATACTCGCATATTTTTTTAGCCTAGTCCAAAATTAAATGTGTGTTAAATAGTTTTCATTAAAAAAAATAAGTACGTTGACTTGTTTTCTGCATAGCAAGCATAAAATTATTTGCTTGACTGCAGTAGTGCCCACAATAAGCCTTGAAGTTGAGACATGGTTTTTTCAAAGTTTTTAGCTTAAAAAACTGTACGGCGGAAATTGCGATTGAAACTAACGAAGTCTTTTTTTACTTTTCGTACTCTTGGAGTGACGAGATAATTTTTACTTTTAAGTTTCTGATCTCAACAAAGTCCGCAAAGACAAGATACTGAAATAGAACTGAGTTCTAGTCTTATCATTGACATACAGCACTTCTTAAATTGTAGCTACGCACTGCTTCCCGCTGCATCATTGCTTTTGGCTGACATCGCTTACTGCAGCTTATTTTACGCGTCAGTCTTTGTCGAACTCAAATCTTTTTTCTTTTCGGCTGTATATTAAAAAAAAAGCCTGATCATGCATGTTTCGCGTTTTCAATTGAACGTTTTGTTTGATTTTGCACGAACGCCACCACTATCACTGCAAATATTGACAATGAGCTTGGTTTCCAGCACTCTGCGCGCTTGCTTGACATTGCCTGACATTACATCAGAGAATAGAAAGTTTGAATACCGGTATTTTGCCAAGCCTTGACCAGTATTTATTTGATTTTTTAGCAAAGAAATCTGCTAAACCTTCGATAAGCTCGTGGAAGGAGTCTTCTAACTTGGAACCACGTGACATTACTGCTGATCTAGAACGGTAGGTTATGGACTTCTAGAGCATTTTTGCAGTGATTAAGTGATCATTATCCTAAGTAATCTTTACTCATTGCAACAGACCTGCACAATATATGGCCCGCAAGAACATTTGATGGGGCCGGCCTGGCTTTCTGAAAAAAGCTGATGTAAATAAAAGGTCTTGGTGTATGTTTTGAAATCATTACAAGTTTTCAGAACGTCGGCATGCGGCTCGCGAAAAAAATATGGTGCTACTATAGCGTGAGGTCTACCACACTATAGCGTGAGATCTACCTCCGGTTACTACTATAGCGTGAGGTATACCAATGAATTATTTATCCCCTCCCTCTCTATAGCCACACTATAGCTGCACACTTACTACTATAGCTATAATAATTCCAAACACCACACATACATTCCAGGGTTAGGGTTACGATTAAGGTTAAGTTTAGGGTTAGGGTTAGGGTTAGGGTTAGGGTTAGGGTTAGAATTAGAATTAGGGTTAGGGTTAGGGTTAGGGTTAGGGTTAGAATTAGGGTTAGGGTTAGGGTTAGGGTTAGGGTTAGGGTTAAGGTTAGGGTTAGGGCAGTGGTTCTAACCCTAACCCAAACCTCACGCGATTTGCACCTCGGTAGATGCGAATCAAGCGGTAGACCTCACCCTGCATCTCGGTAGGTGACTTATGTCGGTAGACCTCACGCTATAGTAGCACCAAAAATATTTGATGCGGTCCTTTTACTATTGTTGTTGGCAACAACCTTTTACATTGTTTCCTTTTTCCCGCTTTTTATCGCATTAGTAAAAGTGGTTTCAGTGTACAACTGCTACTATCCACTCGCTTTCGAACCAGAATTTTTACTGGAACATCATAGCATTTAAACTCCAAATGCTTTTTCAAATAAACATTTACTGAGCTCTTAAATTTTATCGTTCTAAATTCTGTAGCAACTAAATTCGGTACTACGTACGAGGCGGCTCTTGCTACTTCTGTAAAGATATTTTTCCCACAACTTTTTTCACATAAAGCGCTAAAATAATCAATTTTACAGAACTGAAAGTTTATTTCAATGAGAAATTGTAAGGTTTAATTTCGAAACTTTCGTTTCAGGTTAGACGATACGTTGCGTGATCTAATTGGTCAGTTACAAAATATTGAAGCGAGTGATTTGGATGAAAGATGCGAACGGGTGCAAGATGTTGTTGACCATGTGCTTTCACTGGTAAGCAGCGGGGTGGAGACAAAGCAGACAGATCTTGGTAACGAGTAAAACAAAATGGTCGCATTTATTAGGTGACTGGAAGATGCTGGTATTTACTCAATTTTTTATTGAGTTGAGTAAATACCAACATCTTTTTTAAATGGATTCGCTTACCCCTCGTCAATTCTATCTCTAATTAGCCTTTGATGGGCAGGCATTTCGCAATATGTGGCGCCGTACATAGGGTATAAAGTTTTTTTTTAAACCACGGTGTTTCTTGCTTTCCAGGATGAGTTCGATAAGGAAATATCGTTGCCATTATCTTCATGCCTCACTAGTTTATTGATCGACCATTTCGACCAGCCAATACTCAAGTCTTCTTCGTTAGATTTAAACGATGAGTACGTTGCTTGTTTTATGTGAAAATGCTTGGTTACTTTTAACAAACCATGTCTGTGTAAGAGATGTGGGGTAGGTGTCGAATTTTGGCCGCAATTTCGATAATTATTCGCGTAACTACGTTGATTGCCTATTTCCGTCCTATTTTTTACCATGTTATTTGCAGTTTATACAGATAGTGTTCGACTTACGACCGCGTTCGGTTCCGACCATCCAGTCGTAAGTCGGAGTGGTCGTAAGTCGAATCTCATATATACATGTATGTATATATGAGGGCAAAAATTATCGTTTACACTACGACTGAGCTGCCAGCCTATCGATACAGCTGCCTAGCCTTGCCAGGGAAGCGGTCGTAAAGTCGAGCAGTCGTAAGTCGAGCAGGTCGTAAGTCGAACACTACCTGTATAATATTAGGTTATTTTAAACTAAATTTGCCTAAATTTGTGTTACATTTTTTCAGTAAAATTTTCTAATTTATCAGGTATCTTGAAAGCTGCATCGAAAAGCCATTGTACGTGATATTCCGCAATCTTTGTACTAATGATAAAGACGATGATTCGTTCAGTGTTCTCCTGTCTTTACTTTCAGAAATGTACGGCGTGCAACAGCGCCTCGGTTATCATTTGCTCTTCTTCCTGGCCGTAAGGTATGCCTGTAATTTTAAAATAAATACCGCGTGTAAAAAAAGAGGGAATTATCAGTTTTTGTTCAGTGCATATCATCTTCTACCATTGTCTCAATTGTTCTTGCATATCAAATAAAGTAGTTTTCAAATCGAGGAATGATAGTGTTAACTTATATCAATTTTGTTTAGTTTGTGTGTCCTGATTTTAGGCAGTATTGTCTCAATTGTTCTTGCACTTCAATAGGGTGGTCTCGAATTGAGGATTGGTAGTATTATCTATAGCTCGAAGTATGCGTTGCTTTGTGACACTGACTATACTTATCGTTATCGCGAGTAGCGCTTTGTTTGGCCACTTGATTGCAGATAATAATTTGTCCTAGGCACTTGCTCTTATCTATGCTACTGCATGAGCCTACTTATTGACTTTTTAATGCTGTTTCTTTTTTTAAAATTAAGTTGGGAAATCGCGGGATGTAACCGATAAGATTGTAAGTTGTGATCAATCACTGAATTTGTTTCCAAATCAGATGATAAATCGGGGGTGTGCAATCTGCGACCGGGGATGTGACATTTTGTTGCACGGAGAAAGGATTTCTAATTTGGCGCGCGAAGTGAAATTACGCGACCTTGGAAGGCAAACCCATCATTTACGTCTTGGAAAAATTGATCTTCAAAATTCAAAAAAGGTCCTCACTCGCAAAATTCAGAAAATTAGGCAAAAATGTTTTTTTGAGACCGTTGATCTCGAAAAATAGGTCTTCATCACCAACGTGGATGAACACTTCCACCAGCCACTGTTTCGACGTTTAATTGTGCCCAGAAACAATATGAATTACGAACTTTGACTGGTCCGCAAATATTTAAAAAGTTTGAAATTGGCCCACCGGCAAAAAAAATTGCACACCCCTGTAATAAAGCAAGCATATGATTTTTGTTATATCCACAATGATTCGTTAATTACTGCATTGAAGGCATTTTTGTCTCCGAACAAAATTAAAGACTTTTTATGGTCATTGATTTTTCAAAAGTGTTTTTTTTTGCCTGTTTTTGAAATTTGGTAGAAGGCTAAAACAGTTTGAGGCAGACTTCGGCCTTTAGTTCCCCTACTTTGACATCTATGTTCACTATTATATTCATCTTTTAAACTTAGGTTCGTAACTTTTACCAGTTACTGCAGTTATTGTTGCAAGATTTTTTTTTGAAACAATAATAAAACAAACGAAGTAATTTAATTGTGAAGACAATAATATTGTTGAAATTAGAAGTTGCTGTACGGTCAAAATGAGCGTTGGCGGTAATTTAAGGTAAATCGTTTTCTACTTCAAGCTGTGTTTATTGTAATGCAATAAAATTTAACATGAAAAGTGAGGAAGTCGCAATATCAAAACCCTTATCTAAGCTGAGCTGTAAGGTGTTAAAATCAAGAATGATCGAAATGATATCTCTGGTAACTCCTGTGATAAAGTTGTCGGTGGGCACCAAACTGTGCCTATTCCCGATCTACCTACTTTTAAATCAAAACTGGATATATTCCCAAAAATCTTATCATAAACTTTTTCTTTTTATTCTTCAAGTACGAAGGCGGGTAAACAAATTAAAAGTTAAGATCGGGTCAAAGTGATTAGTTTACAGAAATACGCTATTATATGGTGGGTGTCTTATGATTTTTTCGTAATCGCGTATGTGACCAAGTTTTTGTCTGGACTTAAGGTTTATGCTGGGGCGCATGCAGAAATTTTTGAGGAAGAAGTGGGAAAATGTACCGAAAGCACGATTATCTTAGGGATTTCCGAGAGCATGCCTCCCCCGGAAAAATTTTGCTAAATCACACTCAAATATACACGATTAGTGTTTTCTGGAAACACGTTTAGGTTAATTTTTGTTTGACGCTTGTTAGTTTTTGTCACTACCACACTTAAGAAATCACTAACTGCTTGTATTTTTACCGTACAACCGCTACGTTGCAGCTGTGCGACGAACTTCATAGAGCTCATCAATTAAATTTTATAAACTAAGAAGATACACTTGTAATTCGTATTGTTTCATTCTGCATTACGACCACATTTCCTTGTGTATCTTATAACTTAGTGCGCTAACAATCACTCACGCAATGTTAAATAAAGTGTAATGACTATTAACATGCAACATCATACGTAATGAGAATGAGGATTTTTATGTAATAATTAAGTAGTTACACACGAACAATCAGGAAGCACCAGACCGATTTCATCATTATTGGGGTTTTTCGGGGATGCGTATCCAACCAGCAGGGAGCCAAACCTTCAAGACGTTGACCTTTTTTTGTGGTAAGTATCGCTACACCACGTGGCTGGTGATTTAGTCGTACTTAAGTCGGTGGAGTTAATTACCTTTAAAACAGTTGTATGTGACGTCACAGTATTTGTATTTACCCTGCAAGTGATTAATATGGATTTAATAAAAAACGCAGAAAATAATTTTGTAGATCTGAATTGCTTCTAGATCAATAATTTGTAGTCTTATTCATCTCACGGCTTTGTATGCTAGACAATAAAATGATCAAGGCACACCATCAGTATTTAAGGAAACATTTGTGTATTTAAATTTTTAAAACAATAGAAATGATAACAATGTGTTTATGGGTGAAAAAAACTTTATAGTTGATTAATTTCATTTTCAAAAGC
Source organism: Trididemnum clinides (assembly GCA_963675345.1). Classification (NCBI taxonomy): domain Eukaryota; kingdom Metazoa; phylum Chordata; class Ascidiacea; order Aplousobranchia; family Didemnidae; genus Trididemnum; species Trididemnum clinides. The sequence goes on along the minus strand of OY776292.1, from coordinate 22,370,266 downwards.
TTATTGTTGATCATGGTGTTCAACAGAATTTGAAAGTTTTGTACATAATGCTTGTTATTACACTAAAACAAGATGCTATTTGAAAAGCTGCCATTCATTACGAAAAAATGTTAAACGATCATTTGAGAAAGAATCAAACTTCCTCAAAACTACCGCGGCACACCCACCAATGCTTCACAGCACACAAGTTGAAAATTACTGTTTTGGTCGTTAATCTAGTGACTGGATAGTAGGTTTTTACTAGATTGCCAATAGCGTAATGTTGGTTGATATGTTCTGATTATTTCTAAATATTTTGCAAAGCAAGATTTTACAAATGTGTTGATGTAGTGGTGTGTGAGTGCTAACTTACATATTATTTAAATGCTATAAGGATTAAAATAGTGATTTTCGAAAACCTAAATATCAGTTGTTAAACTCGTGTTTAGTCTTGGAAAAACCTAAATCGCTTTCATGAATCAGTAATGACGATTTTAATTGGTTATTGGCAACTTGGATACCGTACTTTTAGAACAGAAAAATTAAAGTTTTGCAATAGATTCATTTTGAATAGTATGGAGTTGGGCACTTTTTTGATTAATCTTTTGATGCATGTTAACGTACATTGCATCAAGCTACTCAAAACTGAATCTGGTTTAAATTGCCAAAAAATGTGACTTAAGTAGGCTACTTTTAGAACTGGGGTCTACTCAACTTATGCAACTTTTCTAATCAAAATTGAGCAAACAACGACTTTGCTAAAAGTGTGCGCCCTTATAGAGAACAAAGAAGAAATGATATTGCACTAGACGCAGTAGCCTCCGTCGTGTAGTGATAATGGTTTCGAACCTCGGAACGAAAGTTTAAAGTTCGAAACTCCGTAAAGCACGATTGCTATTCGTCAAGAAGGGCATCCGGAATTAAAAGTGCTGCGTTGCCCTAGCAAAAGGTCTGGTTCGAAAGCAAGTGTGTAGTGGTAGACATACACTTAATCAGCACGTCTAATCCTACGGAAACGCGGCAAAAAAGCGTAAAATGGACTAGGCACAGAACAAGCAAAACTGTCAATTTATACAAGAATTTGGAAGATCTAGCTACGTCGATAGAATTTCCAAAAGTCATGGTTGGTGGATATGTTAAGCTTACGTGTTGTTTGGGTGTGGCTGTGGAAAAAGAATTTACGACCACGGCATTGGTTCTAGTGAAATTATCGCTTTATTAATATCAAAAGGTTTGAAACAAGTAAATATTACCGTCAGTGATTAAACAAAACGAACTTTTTTGTTTGGTTGTTCGTTTTTACGAGTGATCAAACAAAGAGAGCTTTTTTTGATTGGTTGTTCGTTTTTATGACCGACACATTTCACATTCACTCAGTCCATCATTGCTTGAAATTTTGAAATTTTTGTTGTGTGTGCTATTTTCTTGTGTGTTGAAATTCGAAACAAAACATATACTACTTACTCTATAACCAATTAAGTTTTTTTAAGACTGCTATCTTAGTTACATAGCTGGCAAGTGTATTGCAGGGAAACAAAATTAAAACTGAAGCCCTGAGCACAAATTATGGTAAATAAATTAACAAGGGTGGCAGTCAAAATATATAGTTTACTGTGTCGTAATCTAAGTAAATGTGACTTATATAGCTTACTGTGTCATAATATGTACATAACTTACTGTATCGTAGCTAACTAAATGTATTGCAGAAAACAAATATTATCTGATGATAAAATGTACGTCTATGAAGCATTTTCGCAAACTACGCAATTAAGTGATGTTTACAATTGCTTAATGATGGACGTGAAACACTGCCAAGAGGATGATGTCAATGCACTGGTCTTTTTGCTACCACATGTGTATAAAGAAGTAATTCAGTTGTGTCGGTTTTTTTTTATTGTAACAGATATTGTGCTTAAAATGTGCATTTTAAAAGGTTTCGACTGGTAGCCTTTAGGAAAATCCTTAAAATACAAATGACGTAAAAACGGTGATTATTAGATGCGCATAATCATTGCTCGCATATTTTTAGCTTTGTTGCGTCATCGGAAGATAACTCAGCCCAAATTCTCCGTTAGCACTGTTTGCAACAAAAATGCAAAAGCACTACCGGTAATTCTGTGGTTACTGGGGAAACGTATCTGAATTAGAGATAGAACCCTGTTGGGTTGACCGGCGGCAATCGCCGTGTGGGTTTGTTCTAGAGTCGTAATCTGTAGCTAACCGCGCTGTAATCTCCTGTCAAAAACTCTTGGTTTACGTCATTGACAGTGCAGGTTATATTATCAACCATGTCGAAAAGTATTCTTGTAATTCCAACCTTTAAGTGGCAAATCGGAAAGGCATTCTGGTAATGGCAAATACAAACGGTGAAATTAAGGGCAGCATTGTTTCTCAACCGATTCTTAGAAGCAGTTGCTGTGCTTAGTGGAGCTCCTATAACAAGCTGTGTCCATGTAAAAAGTAAAATTAAAACAAGTATTTTGCTGAGAAGAACATAGAAAATTGTAGATAGGTAGGTTGGCATGCCTATTTTCCACCAGATTTTCCGGTCAAAACTCCCGAAACTCGAGTGAGTTTTTACCAGCCTACTGCCAAGTCAACCTTCCAGTTAAAAAATTTGATCACAAAAATGGTTGGGTCACAAAAATGTCGACTGGTCCCATCTCTGATGTGAGCGCAATTTTTTCTATGTGATTATAACCGCGACAGCAAACTATCAAACATTTTTTTCAGTTTCCTGAGCATTGCATTGGAAACAGCGAACTGCTTAATCTCATTGTCGCTGTTATTGACCCTCAGCAGTTAGAACACCTTCAATGCTTGATTATGACTGGAGAACTGACAATGATGAAGAAGGAATCAACGTTAAGCCTTTTAAGTAAGCTTTGTGTGTTTGTTTTGACAAAATAAATTTACTTGCTGTAAACAGCTCTGTGGTTGTTGTGGTTACCCTTCCTCTTTCTTGGGATGGAGGCATGGCATGAAACGATTTTCCAGATTCATGACGCAAATCTAATTAAATTAGGTTGGGGTAAAGGCGGAGCCCACTTCACGCCAGTCATGAATGCGAATTATTGACTGGTATAGCCCCACCACCAACAAAGCAGACTGCCATTGATGGGTACCTAAAAGTCGCCTCTTACGACACTCTAGGTGAGCAGCTTTGCACTATTCTAACCCACTAAATCACCGGTTTGAAAAGCTGTCAATTTTATTCTAGCAGAGAGATGCTTTTTCGTTTAATATATTTAATGAATGTTTTGTGAGCTATGTTGCATTTTGTTGTGTTATGTCACAATGTGTGGTTAGTAGAGTGGCCCATATTTTTGAAAGTTTGAAATATTATGCTCAACACCTTTGAAACGGATCCTATAACTAAAAAATACTTCACAAAAAATTTCAAGGCATTTTCTTAAGTTTAGAGGTAGTTCAGTTATTAAATAAACATAAAAACCTTTTACGCCCTTATTGACTTGCCAGTTACACGAAAAGTTAGGAACGAAAAATTCTTACATAATCTGATGATGTGAAAAAGTTGCGACAGTGTTGCTGTAGTATTTTTGCACTTCTTTTTTGTATGTGAGATACGCCATTGTTTTGGATTAACTGACTGAACCTCTTGTTCAAGCGAAGAATTGATTCAGACCTAGAAAAATCCAAAGCGGTTAAAAATAAACAGACATCAGCTTAGAGAAATAAAGAGAAAACATCAGTGGATTGCCGAAATCGTCTTTTTAACATATAAGCTACCGTGCTAAGCATAGTAGCTCTTCCTGTAGACATACAATTTAAAGAATTCCTTTTTGCTTGACGAGAAAAAAATGGCATGGTTGTATGGGATTGATGGATAAAGCCTTGGATGCAAAAGAAGAAAGGATCGTGCAGCAGAGGCGAGCTGAAGGAATGCGCGAGAAAAAAGTTGAAGGTAGAGCTGATAACATCGACTTTAACGGACAGCGTTCTAGCGTTTTTCAACCGAGCCAAGGATCCGAACAATACAGGTGACACCATGTCGAATGGCACAGAAGAACTTCGTCCAAAGTAAAGCTAGACTACTTATTGTTTCACCTTGTCCTGCAGCTGCACTTAGTCAAACTCCAATGTCTAACTAGAAAGTTACAATAAAAACTGTTAAAAGTCATGGTGATGATCCTAGTACCTCTAGCTATCAGCAGCGCAGCCATCACTCGTTCAAGACAAAAGACAAGAGCTACCATCGTCACACACTTTTTAAAAGTTTTATGAAAACGAACCTCTCATAGTCCAGTGTGATAAAACGTTTTTGTAAGACTTGTGTCACATCTTCGTGTTGATCGTCTACTAATACTCTTAAAGGGTGAAGTGTTGGTCGTCTTCTTGAAATTTCAATAGAACTTCTGGCATTCGTAAAGCACAAGCTAAAGCTGTCACAACCGATGCCTTGCAAGAATGGAAATTGTCTAAAGCTCTAGCAGCAATGTTTTTTTGACACAACAGCTGCTAATACAAGACGTGGGAACGGTACATGTGTTGATGATGGAACTGAAATTGGCCGGGATTTGCTGCATCTATCGTCATCACGCCACGGAGCTTCTTTTAGCTGCAATTTTTCAAGTCATCTTGACTAGAGAATTCGGCCGATAGCTTTGCTGGGTTTTAAAACGCAATGGGCAATTTGTTACAGCTACCAACACAAATAACGTCAAAATGGTGCATGCTTTATGTTGGAACTGAAATTGTTAATGATTTGCTTCCGTTATCACGTCATGGGTCTTCTTTGACCGTAACTTTTCAAGTCGCTATGAATGGAAGATTTGGGCTGGTAACATACTTTTCAAACGTTTCAAAGCTCGATGGCAAGGTACTAATTTTACATCTTGTGAGGCAGCGATCGCAAAAGAAATGATTACTGATGTCATACTAGATCAAACCCTAGTGTTTCAAACTGATTAGTTTGAGAAATATCGAATTCAAGATAATTAGTTACCTTGAACTTCTGTAGTTCGCAGTATTGCTTGTTTGGAGACGGTCGCTCTCACGGTGTAAAGTTTAGAGCTCCTGGGCTTTTGCGTTATTGCACGACAGATTTGCAAACGTCTGTGTGTTTTCAAAATAGGGATGTTCCTATGGCGATTCAGAATCCTGGTCAAAGAGGTAGAAGCTCTAAACTAGCTTTGAATTTTCGGAATTCTAATTTATATTTGAGCGTGGTTTAGAGCCTGACTCGCGCTGGAAGCACCCTGACAAAAATGAATATAAGTAAAGGTTTTTTATCAACTTCCCATAGCAGCAATGTTCAATGCTACGTTAGACAAATTTTTTAAGTATTTGTGTTATTTTTCTGAGAAGCTTGTAGCACTTGGTTTCTTTGCGAACAAAGCAGTTCATAATTGTCAAGCTTTAAGGCAAAGATGACGAAGTGGATTTTCTTAAGAGCCCAAAACGCGCTTTTTTTCCGAAGAAACAAACATTTCAAAGATTTTGTTCAAAAAAATAAATTTTTCAAAAAGCTTCTATCGGGTATTAATTTTCTCAATGATTCAAGTTCCTGGTTGGGATGAGAGGACATTCGATATGCTCAAGTGATTGTAAGGATTGTGACAGGAGCAGGATGCACTACAAGGAGTTGCTCTTGTGCGGTCGTGTAGCCAACTACTGATGAAAAATGCAGAGCAGCTGTCTAGTCTGCAGTTTCTGATCATCGACGTGCTCATTCAGATTCACAAAAGCTAACCTTGCTTCAACTAAAGCATCAATGAACAAAAAACGATTTGCTTTTGCAAATGATTTTCAGTAGTGGGTTTCGTAACTGAGTTAATCTTGTTGATAACAGTTTGAGTAAATAATCCTAACTTGTAGTAATCACAAAGAGCGGTGTCTCAATAGTATTTAGCCTGTCTTTTTGGCATCGTGTGACAATTTCGGATCGCGTGACAGTACATGTAGTTTGTGTTACAATCCTTGAAGAAAAATAAAAATGTGTTACAGTGTTCCCTTTTAAACGCAAAAAAAGTGCGAAATTATGTCCGGCGGTTCGAAGTTAAAAATCAACAGTGCGTAAAAAAAGTCTTGCCGTTTTTGGTAACTTTTTCAGTTAGCTCAAATTTTTGCTATTTACTAGCAAAACCTTCAACCAGTTGTTTAATATGTGAGAGATATTGAAAAGGAATCAAAATTTGGACTGAGGCTTTTTTATGGCAGTGCAACGTTTCATTTAAACAACGCGCGTCTGTCACGCAATAGCGAGTGACGGCGACCTAAAATACTTTGCACGCTATTGCAACACTTCTTTTCCATTACAAATTATCTACGAGGTAATTAACATGCGGTAAGATTAAAATTTTTTTTTCCTTTACTCTTCCCGGCGAATTTCAATTGTTGCTAAAGAGCAAATAGCGCTTAAACTTTACTTTAACACAGTGCCGGTTAAAATTATTATACTTTCTTTTCATTTCAAAGCTGATTTCAATCGTGCTTGTTAAGATAAAAAAGAAAATAGCTCTCGGTTTCAGTTTAGCACAAAAACACCATTTTTTCAAGAAATGGTGTAATTTTTGTAAATTACAAATAAATAACCTCTCACGTACCATTAATAAAAACTAAAAGTAAAAAAAGAATATGATTTCTGGCCAATTTCAGTTTTAAATCCCCTTTAGAATTTTGCAGCTGACAGCTATGTGCTGTGAGAGCTTACCAGCCATGATTGAAAGAAGCCTCAAAAAGTGAAGAAAAAAATGTAAACTGTAGTTTCCTTATACGCAATCCGATGTTATCGGTAAATTTTAAGATACGCAACGTTAGCTTAGCGTATACACTGAATAGATAGCAGTAGACTACCGCAAATATCTTTTTTACACCTTCATAATATATTACTAAGGCTGGTGTAACGGCTTGTTCAGCAATGCCCACCAAAATTTGTCGGGAGGTTTTCGTATATTTGCTAGCAATTTCGCACTTGCGCCGGCGGTTACGCACCAAATAAAATCTTTGAGGGAACACTGAATGTGTACCTCCGCTATTAGAATGTTTTGTTTGTTTGCAAGATTTGCGTTACAGTCTTTATACATCGAAGGTGTCCGGTAAGGCAAATCATGCGGCACTGCTTAAAATAATATGACGGCATCATGAGCATTTTTTTAAGCAAGTCAACAGTTTTTTGTTCTTGTTACCAATTTAGTTTTATAGCAATTGTTAGCTATTGATAACTTAAACCTATCTTGTAATTTAAGTTTCAAGATCCTAATATCATCCTGATATTAGAAGTTGATTTCTAATAGGTTCTGATGATATAAATAGAAATTAGAAATTAAATATTCGAAATTAATTTTTGAAACGTGCCTACCATCACCTATTAATAATTAGTTTTTATTTTGTAATGAGAATTCGACACTGCAGGCTTCCTTGAGATATCAATTTAACTTCATCAAATTTTACTGCAATGCTTATGAACGAAATAGATCCTATTTATGTAGAGCGGTATGAAATTTATGTACAATTTTCATTCTCATTTGACGGCCGCCCTAGAGCACATTAAGTCACTGCTTTGTGTCAACAAGGGAATGTGTTTACTGGACAAGGTCGGACAGCGGAGTGCTGGTGCTGTAGATTCACCTATTGAAAATAGTGTAAAATTGCATTTATGATGGGAGAGTTTTATCTTGAAAATGGCTTAATAGGCTTACTTGGATCTGTTGCAAGACATTTTGGGGAAAGATATGGCCTCTTTTGCCCTATGCCAGGACCAGTGCAAATAGGTGCAGCCAAGGTACTTGTCGTTTCTGGTGTGATTACTAGAGGAGTAGTGAAATAGATTTACCTCGTAGAACAACTACCATTTGGGTGCCCATCTCAAACTTTGGCTACCTACTTCTGCACTACTTATTTAAGACAAAGGACAGAAGTTTACAAAGCAATTGAGTCTTGTAAGACCAACTTATTTCGCGAGTACGATGATTGGTGTTAGGGTATAGGGGGAATGCCCCCCCCCACGAAAACAAGTTTTTGTTACTACTCTGAGAAATGTCCTTTGAGTGAAGCCAGCACAACCGGCTAAACCTTTATTTTAACCCAACATAGCTGACTGGTAGCCTTGAGAGCGACCCCGCCATGGTCCGCTAGTAAGACTAATCAATTATTATCAGCTTAGAATACAATCCAACAATCATCTGTGTATAATCGACAAGAATTCAATAAAATATGGTTTTTAGTTTTTTTTTCTTTTTAGTCAGGCAGTTTGAGATTCTCGTCAATTGTCTGCAATGTGCAGTAACGCCGTCCCCCTCCCCCGAAAATTTTCACCGGGAGGGAGAGGGGCAGCCACCCCGTTGATCAAGTGGATATGTTTGGTTATGAATGGAGTCTGTTTTGTTATTTTCTTACCCAGTCCAGCTGTTTCAATTTACAATTAATTGAAATCGCGAAGAGAAGTCATTTGTAATTAGCAAAAATAACTCGGCCTTTCACTTATGCCGTTCGAAGTCGGTGATAGCATGTTTGTTGAGACGGTTATGCAAACTATTACGGCACCAAAGTGTGATGTCACGGTTTCGCCCACTCAAAAAAATTAAAAACCCGGCGTCTAGTAGAATGTGTAATGGTGTTGACTCAAACTAGCAGTGTTTACGGAGAAATTGCAATTTCTTAAAGTATCAAATTATAAAATTTCTTGTACTGCAGTAGAGTGGTTTGAAATCGTACCTTTTTTCCGCAATTACGTGCAGAGTGTTTAATTTTTTTATGTTTCGGTTTCAGAAGCAAGTTTGGAGTGGGAAACATTCGAGCAATATTGCACTTGGCAGTTGTTTGCTGTTCATGACATTTCTCCCGACGTTGTTCTTCCTTTATTACAAAAACTAAATTCAAAGCATCATTCGGAAGCGCTGTCAATGCTGCTACTCGCCTTCAAAAATACGAAGTGAGTATTTTCATCCACCGGTCACCTAAAAATAACTTATATCCTTTGCAACTAGAACAGCGTTGTGTCTTCGGAGTTGGCAACACTGCTGGCCCAGTGCGTTTTCACCGCAACCCGTGCAGCCAGGAAGTGAAAATTGTGGTAAAGAGCTTTCTCCAAATTCACAGCAGCGTAGCCATCATGAGGTCCTAACTCATGACCACTATAGCGATGAACTGCAACAACCCATGCGATCACGTTAACGCTGCACCAATCAACAGCCGCCTCAACGTGGTGGTGCGGTCCCCGGCCCCGTTTGGGTTGGGTCGAAATGGCTGTTGGCCTTCCCGAGGGTCCCAGTTACCCCGGGCATTCCCCATTCATTTTTTCGCTATGCTGCCCCCTGAACGACCGCAGAAGGGCAGCACACAGCATCTTTAAAATCGGTCGCCTGTTCTCACTTTTTCTTCTCTCCTGCCTTACTCTTGCCCTCCTTCGTCTCCTCGTTCTTCTTCTCCTGATGAGCGGTAACGTTCATCCTAACCCTGGCCCCATCTTTCCTTGCTCTGTGTGCGCTGGAAATGTGACCTGGCGGGGCAAGTCAGTGCTATGCTGCGCTTGCTCCAAATGGGTCCATCTAAGGTGCTCACAACTTTCTTTATCTAACTTCAGAGCTCTTGGCAGCTCCCACTCTTGGAGCTGCCCCCCCCCCTGCCGTAACACTGTGACTCCCCCCTCCTCGGACTCCTCCGGCACGTATACCTCCACTGTGGAATCCGGCCCCCCCCTCTGCTAATGCTGCACTATTGCCCCACCCTCGTCTCCAAACTTCTTATCCCCCACCTGCCCATCTTATATCTCCTTCCCCTGCCCTCCCACCACCGTCCCTTGCTCCTGGCTATACTTCTGCACCTCCTGCCTCCTCTCCTCCCCCTGACTCTCTCAGGGTTCTTCAATGGAATGCTCGAGGTCTTCGAGCCAGGAGCCCTGAACTACTTCACTTCCTTTCATCCCATCTTGTCGACCTTATCTGCATTCAGGAATCCAATCTTAACTCATCTTCCTCTTTCCGGATTCCTGGATTCTCTGTTCTGCGTTCTGATCGCACCCACTCCCGGTCTGGCATTCTCTCTTCTGATGCCTCGCATGCCAGTGGCGGCGTTGTCATTTTCGTCAGACAGGGCCTATCCTTTTCTGAACTTTCTACCACCTCTCTTTCTTCACTCGATCCCTACTCTGATTATGTAGGGGTCAACATCTCTCTAAACAAATCCTCCTCGGTGTCATTTCTTAATGTGTATGCCCCCCTATTCGCTCCTCCCCAACGGATGGCAGAACCGATTCCTTCTCTCCCTCAATTCTTCCCTCCTCCAGAAATCTCTTCATTCTGGGGGACTTCAATTGCCATCACCCGCTTTGGGACTCAAGAGGTACTTCCGACCCCCGTGGGGAGGAAGTATTTGACTGGGTCATCTCCTCAGACCTCCTCCCCCTCAATGACCCTGACACACCCACCCCTCTCCATCGCTCCTCTGGCAGTCGCTCCTCTCCTGACATCTCCTTTGCTCCTTCTACTCTTGCTTTTTCTTGCTCCTGGGAGGTGCTTCAGGACCTGGGTTCCGACCACCTACCAATTCTTCTATCTATCCCTCTCTCTCCGGTCTTTCGCCCCAACGAGCGTCCCCCTTCCTTCAATTTTCAGAAAGCTCGCTGGGATGACTTTGCCTCCTACTTTGACTCTCACTGTCCTTCTGCAGAGGAATACTCGTCTCTTTCTCTTTCCTCTGCAGCTGCTCTCTTTACCTCTCTGGCAATGAATGCGGCCAAATCTTCCATTCCTTTCGGCCGCATCAAACGCCCTCCTAAAGCCTGGTGGTCTGCTGAGGTGGAACAAGCGGTTGGTGAAAGACGCAGGGCTTTCGCTACTGCTCATAGAAGTAATGAAGATCGCCAGGCTTACATCTCCGCCTCTCGACGTGCCTCGTCAGTCATTGCCAAAGCCAAGGCTGAAGCATGGCAGACGACCTGCACTTCTCTTTCACCTAAATCTAATCCTAAATCTGTGCACTCTCTTCTTCGCTCTATCGCTGGCTCTCCTTCCTCGTCTTTGCCTATCCCATGCTAAAGCACCTTCCTCGCTCTGGCATGGATTTTCTTCTTCACATCTTCAATCTTTCTTGGTCTTCACATTCTTTTCCTTCCATCTGGAAGACATCTTCTATTATTCCCATACATAAGATGGGAAAACCTCTCGACTCCCCTGCTTCCTTCCGGCCTATCTCTCTCACCTTCTGCGTATCAAAGCTTTAGTAGTAGTAGTAGTAGCGTAGTAGTAGTAGTAGTAGTATATATATATATATATATATACAGGGTGTCCCAAAAGTAACCGAACCCAAATTTTAATAAAAATTAGATACTAAAACCAACAAAATTCTTAAACATATTTAGTATTTACAATTATTCAAAATGTCTACCTTGAACTTCAATAAAATCAAAACGTCTTTTGACAACATTGCAACATACTTTCTGGCAAGTTTCCAGAAAGCATCTTTCTTCAACATGCTTGTAGCTAGTCGTGGCAGAGTAATTTTTGATAACGAAGACACGCTCGTTTAAATTTAAAGTCCTTCGCTGCATTTTCAAAAATGTTAGTGCCACCAGCGCACACTGAACAGGAATTAAGCAGTTATGTTAAGCAATAGTAAGAAAATACCATACAAAAACATAAAAAAGAAATTACATTTGTTGGTTTTGCTATCTAAATTTTATTTAATTTACGGTTCGGTTACTTTTGGAACACCCTGTATATATATATGTAGTAGTAGTAGTATATAGTAGTAGTAGTACATAAGATGGGAAAACCTCTCGACTCTCCTGCTTCCTTCTGGCCTATCTCTCTCACCTCCTGCGTATCAAAGCTTTTTGAACGCATCATTCTATCCCGTCTTCTCTTTTTTCTGGAATCTAATTCCATTCTTTCTCCCCGCCAGGCCGGTTTCCGCCCTGGACGGTCTACACTCGATCAAATTCTGTACCTTTCTCAGTCCATTTCGGATGGGTTTAACAAACCCAGGCGGGCTCTCGGACGATCCTGTCTACTATCGATTTCTCTAAAGCTTTTGACTCTGTCTGGCATCCCGCCCTTTTTCACAAACTTATTTCGGCTGGCCTCCCTCCTTGCTTTGCTCGTTGGACTCAATCTTTCCTTTCTGATAGGCGCGCTTCTGTGGTTTATCAAAATCACAAAAGCCGTTCCTTTCGAGTCCGTCGAGGTGTTCCGCAAGGATCCGTTCTTGGCCCTGTACTTTTCTCTCTCTTCATCAATGATCTTCCGGCTTCTCTGCCTTCTTCCGTCAGCTGCTCTCTTTACGCTGACGATCTGGCCATTTGGTCCTCCTCCCCCTCGGTCCCTACTGCGGTGGAGGCCACACAAGGAGCTCTGTTTCGATTGGAGCGCTGGTCTGAGTACTGGTGTCTTCCTCTCAATCCGAGCAAATGTGAGGCCTCCTTCTTCTCAGTGGATCCCCACCAGGCTAACCTCCAGCCCAACCTCCTCCTACTCGGCTCCCGCCTCCGTTTTAATTCCACTCCAACTTTTCTCGGGGTCACCTTCGACCGCACTCTTTCCTTTTCTAAGCATGTATCTTCGCTGAAGGCCAAGTTTTTCCCACGTCTCAAGGCCTTACGCTGTATCTCTGCTTTTTCATGGGGCCCCTCTAAGGAGTCCCTCTCTGTTCTGTACAAATCTTTTCTTCGGTCCCTTCTCACTTACGCTTCACCCGGATGGTTTCTTTTCCTAAGCGCTACCAATATCACCAAATCGGAACGCCTTCACCGAGCGGCCAGTCGCGCCATCACCGGCTGCCTCTCGTCCTCCCCTATCCCTCTACTACTCACCGAGGCTTCTCTACCTCCCCTACGAGTCACTCTGACTCACTTCACCCTTTTTTCTCATGAGCGGGCTCTTCGTCTCCCAACCTCCTTTCCCATCTCAGGTTTGGCCAGATTAGGAGTGAAACCAAGACTCTGCAGATCGTCCTGGAGAGCTTTTGAGTCCACTCACCCGCTCATGCTTCCTTCTACTTGTTCTAGGGAGGCTCTTGTTGCTTGCCCTCCCTGTCCTCCTTGGCATCTGCCTTCCTTCACGGTCGAGTCCACCCTATCCACTCCATGCTCTCGCTCTGATCCCCCTCACTCTCGCCAAGGTGCGGCTCTCGCCCACCTTGACTCTCTCCCCCCTCATGATCTGGTACTCTGGACAGACGGCTCTGTTCCTTTTCCTTTTGGCAAGGGCGGCTCCGGCGTTCTTGCCAACTGCTCTCTCTGTGGCACCGAGGCCACTCTTTCCTTTTCGGCAGGCCCAGTTTGTTCCAGTTTTTCCGCTGAAGCCTGCGCCATTCTGCGCGCTCTTTGCTGGTCTCGGCAACACCAACAAGTCTGCCATTTCTCTTCTCTTCTCCTCCTGTCTGACTCTCGTTCTGTCCTCGCCACCCTGTCCTCTCCTCCACCTTTCCTGTTATCTCAAACTCTGTGGCAGATCTGGCAGGAACTGTCCTTCTTCTCCTCCTGTTCTATCAGGCTACAATGGGTCCCCGGACACTCGTTTCTACCGAGGAACGACACAGCTGATGAGCTTGCCAGACGGGGAGCGCTGCTTGCGCCCTCCGCAATCCCTTGTAGTCTCTCTCGTCTTATCTCTCGTATCCACTCTCGTCTTTTCTCGGACTGGAGGCGTACTGTCTCTTCAAAGTATTTTGATACACAGGTTCCCTCAATTTCCACTGAGGAACTTGTGCTCCCTCGTCGTGCTCGCTGTGTCCTCTCTCGTCTTCGCTGCAATGGACACAGCCTTGTTTTAGGTTCCTATCTCTCCAGGATTGGCAGAATCGAGAATCCTTCTTGCAGCGCCTGTTGACACTCGTCCCAGGACATCTCTCATCTCATTCTGCACTGTCCAGCTACGGACTCTTTGGGCCGATCACTCTTTGGCGACTCTTTGTCTCTTTATGACCTCTGGTGGAGACCCTGGAAAGTTGCCCGGCTTCTGGGGCTCCATGGTCTTCCGCCATGCCCCCATCCCTCAGAAGGGGTCGGGTAAACAACAACAACAACAACATCACGTTAACGACCAATAAGTCGTCTCGTTGTGGGTAGAAGCTGGTACAGTGCATTTATTGCAGTATTTGTGGTTCAAATACTAATATGAGTTTTTCGACTTTGTGAAGATTTTTTGTGATTTTATGATATTTTTTACAGCAAATCACTAACAAGCAGAAACTATTGTTTTACAGACCCACTCAAGAAATGGTGAAACACATCATATCACGTCAGTGTAGTGACGTCGATCGCTTCGCCACGTCACTATTGCGTCACTGGGCCATGGAACATATGAAAGAACTAATTGAGCATTTAAGGACGCTGCTAACCAAAAGTAAATCGAGAAATACGCCTCCGAGAAAGGGGCTGAGGCAGAGGTAGGTCAACTCCTCTCTTTTTTGAGCTCTACTGCAATAGAAACGGGTGCCTTCGCGTTTTGGTTTGTTTTTGAAGTTTCTTTGGCGAAAGGTTTGTGATCGCGTCAAAATATTGTCTTTGCTGAAAGTAAACTTTCACATATATAATGGTTTGGCAAAGGTGAAAAGTGAGCATTGTTTGTATGGCGATACTAGTCAGTTATTTAGGCTTTTTTCGGTGTTGCTATTAAAAGGTGATCACTTGTTGAGACAAAGTGGCATGGTTGAGAAGAGGTACGTGAGCTACCTCATATTTCCTCCTCATTTGGTTGCACCCTTATAATACGGTATCAAATGGGAACGAACTAGATAGAGTGAACAAGATTGTTGCCGAGCGAAAAGCTTTCTTAGAGCAAGTTTTAGGTTTTGTAGCAGATATTTTTGTAATCTTTCCTAAACAGTCCTAGCATCCTTAGCTCTTAACCTCTCGTATCAAGGAAAGCTTTTTACGCAACTTTCGTTAAGAGAATTGCTGATATTTCAGCGTACGATCATCTCAAACTTTGTTGCCTCCAGCTCAGCCAACCACAATTCAGATGCTCACTCACGTGGATAATTTGAGGAAAGCGTCATTGCCAAAATCAGCCAACTGTAAGTTAGTACAGAAATTTTAGTCAAATTTAGCAAAACTGGCTTTGTGTGATTTATACCATTTTATAGTCGCATTTTGAAAACAGATCATAAATTTTTTGTTTGCCATGCCAAAAAGCATAAAATAGCGAATTCTTACATGTTTCCAGTTCCCAACTAATTTGCAC
Organism: Trididemnum clinides; assembly: GCA_963675345.1. NCBI lineage: Eukaryota > Metazoa > Chordata > Ascidiacea > Aplousobranchia > Didemnidae > Trididemnum > Trididemnum clinides. Next base: position 22,355,144 of record OY776292.1, on the reverse strand, counting down.
TTTAACCTTTTTACCGAGCCTCCTGTTTATGTGCAGAAGCGATTGTGAAAAAGATTTACGTGGGTAAGTTTTCATTTTGCTATTCTGTTGGCTCCTCGACCTCGAGCATTATTTTGGCTTTTTTCATTTGATTGTGTTCAGTTTTGTAGTAATCTTATACGGGCAATTTCAGCTCTTCGCATCAGATTCGAATTGATGTAATTTTTCGCTGTTGCTGGCAAATATTTTTATCGCAAGTATTTATTTTTTAGTATTCGCACAAGACGCATTCATAGCTTGCTTGGTGCACGTTAAACAGCATTGTGACGAAGCTAGCAAGTCACGCTTCAGTGATCTCTTTGCTATAGCTGATGATTCTGATGACGAAGTATTGTTTAAGTATGTACAAGTACTTTTTAATTCGTTTACCATGCAGCGATAGTGTTTCTTACCTCAACGAAACAACTATGTTTGTGTCAATGGTAGACTATGTGAGCTTTTTATTTTATTAACTGTGGGACCGCAGAATCATAATGATGATGAACTGCTTCTTAAGTCTCGCTAGCCTTGGCATCCTGAGATTACAAGCGGTCTCTATTGTTGTTGATAAGAAGCATTTTTGGCTTCATAATATCTGTTTGCCTAAAGCTTCATGTCTCGTTTACGTTGGCGTACGTTGCCAGAGGTGAAACAGGCACGGTGGCTCGCTTTCTCAAACTTTTGACTAAAATGGTACTATGATGACGACATCGTCATGACAGCAAAAAGTCAAATTTCGCCCCCTTTCTCCCTTTTTTCTGGTTATACGGAACCGTTATTGTATTTAGTTTTTTGTTAAATTTATAATTACTCCACTAGTGAATACTGGATGACTCACGAAAAGCTGTTAAAGCTATTATCATTGTATTTTAACGATACAAATATCGTTTAAGTTGTTTACCTTAAAAGTTTTGTTGCGTGTGATCGCAAGATAGAGTGCTCTATGCTTTGCAAATCATCGGAAATGTTTTAAAGTAATTTCACGTGGGGAAGAACCCGGTTTTTCCCCAGTCACTTCCCGTTTTACGCAGTGGCAATGATTAATAAAGACGTTTCACATCAGATACACACGAAAACGCGCAAAACCAAGTCGGCATTCTGCACCTTCTCGATCGAAGGCTTCGTTACCCAGCGGAAAACAGGATTCTGATGACTCCGACTCCGATTCATCATCAGTGAGATTAAAACATTTTGCATTTTTAAACATTCTATGCTTTTTGTTTTACCAGTCAGAAACTAGGAATAACAAAACCGCTAAGTACTTTCAATCTTAATCTTTGTGTTTATTTCTGTTTTCAAGTTAACACATTAAAGCCGTCATACATATCTTAAAAATTACGGCCTGTATTGTATTTAACATCCTTACCTTAAATTTCAAAAGATTAATTTTTTGGAATATCTATCGACTCAAGAATGTCAAACTAATAAGCATGTTGTGAAACTTTTCGTAAGAAGAAATGGAAGTTAAAATGTTTTTATGTCGTGATATTACGCTTACACATTTATTATAATTATTGTTATTAATTTTACGCAACATCAAGGGTGCAGCCAGAACAAAATTTGTTGGAGGGAGGGTAACTTTCCAGAAATTTTAAGATCTAAAAGAAAAGTTTGACCAAAATTATGATATTCTAATCCAGGTTTGTTCAGATATTTCTTGATAAATTTTGCATTCTAAACTGCACGAAAGGACTTTAATTGCTACTTATATCAACTAATTTTATGCAGATAAATTTAGTTACCAAATTTCATTCTGAGATAATAGGTGATAAAATTTTGTTATTATTTTATCCTACTGTTAGGGGAAAATCTTTTTGGGTTATTAATACAACGTGGTATTGTTCAAATCCGCCTCGGAGTGACGAGTTTTTACGTTTTTACCAACACAATCATTATTACGCAACAGCAAGGACGTAGACGGAAAAAAATTGGCCAAGGCCAAATTTTTGAAATTTTGAGGAAGATCTAAGAAAACGAAAACTATAATGCTTTTAGTCTTTGTGAAGTGACCTTGCCTGCAGCTTTTATTTTGTAATTTTTAACCGAAAAGTACGCAGTTGCTAAAATATTCATTTCATTTATCACTACTTCAATGCTTTTTATCTACATAAACCTACATAATAAGTTAATACAGAGCATTGAAACAACAATCATAAATAGAAGCGTGATTTTAGCAATTTCATTGTGCATCAGGGTCGGCGACACTTAAACATAACATAATAATTGACAAGTTTGCACTGACTTCGAGCGCCAAACATTTTGATTTTGTGCTGTCTGATTTGATTAATATCTAATATGATTACTAGAGCAAGTTTTATTGACCTAAAAATTAAAAAAAATTGGCTTAAAATATTGACTTTATTGACCTAACAAAATTTTGACTAAATAGATTATTGTTTTTTGTGTTTTTATATTAAAACGAAAATTTGATAGAAGATGAGACACAAGTTCTCATTAAAACTTGCAATACACATGCCTTAAAGAAGCAGCCAACTCTGCCATCATCAGGTGTAAGAATTATTGAATTGTGAAATTTTGTACTGCTTACATTTTCGACCTTAAAAGTTTCTGTTCTTGGCGAACAGTTTTCGCAACGTAGAAAAACTACTCTCTGCCGAAGCGATTGTGGGCTGAGAATGTTGAAGTGCACTGTAGAGAGCCGGTGAAATGTCTGTTCCTCCTATGTTCTTTATTTTTAAAATGTTATTGTTTTACTCGCTTTATTGAGCGTAACGGTTAATGCTGCAAGTGTCTTCAAGGTCCAAGTTGTTTGATGGTGTACTTTGCACTCTTCATCGTTTCTGTAAGCTTAACTAGACATTCATATCAATCTTTAATTTTTAAGTTGAGTAGCTAAACCAATCGCCTGCAACCTAGCTTTTACTGAGTTGCTAAACTATCAGACCCTTCAAAACTTTCCACAATTGCTCTTACTTCAGGTAAATTCTTTGCATAATAAAAGACAGCATTCAACCAGCATCCCCATCTTGTAACAATAGGCCGAAGCGGTCAACCAATAGTAGCGAATTTGGCTTGTCCGGTTTTGTTATCAACTGTTGCTGATTTGGCTTTTGAGATTAGCCGATCAACATCTTCACAGTGAGATTTGACTTTTGTAGCACAATTGTGAAATAAATGTGCTACACATGTCACATGAAACAGCTTGGGATACAAAGATTTTAGTATTGCACCTGCAGCCTCTAGATATTTTGCAGCATCAGACAATAAAAGACAGAAAAAGTTTCTATTGATTCCAAGAGATTTGACAGTCTTACAAATAACTGACGTGAGGTGTTTCCTGGTTTCCAACTAGAATATTTAAGTATTGTATGCCAGGTAGAGTGCTTTCACCAACAACCAGAAAAATTTTTTGTCATGTACCGTACAGCATTTGTTATCCGCTGTGACTCGTCTGCGCTTAATTGCAGCATTGTTTTTCTTCAAGGAGTTCCAGATGGCAAACTGTGACCAACGTTGTGAAATAGATTTTTGATATGCTAATTGTTTAGCTTGTACAAAAGAATATCAGCAGACAAAAATACTTTGGTAACCTTTTCCATAAAATCGGTGCTACTGCTCCTCAAAAACGTTTGTGAAGTGTGTGGGATAAAGCAGTTCAGATGTGCTGTCTAACGCTTTTAGGTGTTTGATTGAATGTATTTCGATGACTTTCAACAAGAAACCGTACAGCTCCATCAAATGGCACAGCAATTCGTTGTTGAGACTTTTCATAATTCTTCAGGAAAGTCTTAAAGGACGGATTGAATTTTAGATGTTTTGGTAGCTTTAAACTTTTGTCATCATTAAAAACCTAGCTCACAAACTAAAGCAAAATCTAAATAAATATGTCATGTACCCTTTGATAGTTGATTCCACTACAGAATAGTAAAATACCTTCTGTTGGTAAGCTTGTACACTGTACCTGCCTAAATAAACTATTTAGTTATTTTTGATTCACCGCAAATAACGAAAAGTTAGTCTAAACTAGCTTTATAGATGCTTATTCGCTATTCGGGAAACGTTTTACTTAACAAATGTACCGTGTTGCGTCTCCTAATTGTCGCAATTATTCGATTGTAACACAGACGCAGATAATTTCGTCTGACTTTGATCATTGCCCCACAATCGTATAATTGTAACAAGGAGTGGCAATTTGTATTACAGTACAACAAATTGGCAAACATTGCAAGTTACAACAAAAAATGTAAGATTTACCTCAGTTATCAGTTTTTCTCACCAATACGAAAAAACAAACGAAAGAAGGAAGTCAATTTTACGTCTTTTTTTCTTGTGATTTACAGCCTCAAACGTGCTGATTCAGTGCATGTCTACTACAGCACTCTCGCTTTCAACCACACTTTTTGCTGGAGCAACGTAGTACTATAAATTCCGGATGCCCTTTCTGACGAATACGATCAAATACGAAAGAAACATTTTGACCAACAGTGTTAATAATAAAAAATTGACTTTATTGCCTTAAAAAAAATTGAACAAACAATAAAAAATTGATCTTTTATTGACCTATCAAATTAAGATAATAAAACTTAGTCTTTATATTCAGAACTCTTACGAAAAACCACGCTGCTCAAGCTTACCACCAAAATATTGACTATTGAAAAAACTTGCCCAAATGATTACATATAGTGCAGTGCAGAAGTGAGAGCAGTTACGTGCACTATACTAAGGAGAGGAGGGAGATTGTACGTCAGTTGTAATCAGGTGCGAAGTGCAAAACTTTGTTTGTTTTTTCATTAAAAAAGTAAACTAAACAGCTGGTAACTGCAGGAAAAGCGTCATGTTCAGCCTATTTTGAGTCAAAGGCGCAAGAATTGTTCACTATTTTTATTTGAAAATATCCTTATCCGGTTTTTTTACTTAACAAAAATGCTTAGCTGCGGCAAGGATTGAAAACCGGTTTTCAATCCTTGCCGCAGCGCGCAGCTCTTTCCGTCTCAATCTTTTAGAGGCTACTTATATCAAGACCCGACGCCCGGTGTTATCCAGACAGAAAGAGTTTGTTTACACTCTCAAACTCTTTTGATAGTCGTAGCATTTGGCCTCCTGCTGCGCCTTCTCTAACTTTCGCAATTGCGAAATCTTTCTTTCGCGCGCTTTGCAATACAAACGCTATCATTGGCCTGTCTTGATTACGTAACATCCAATTTATTCACATAAAAGACTTATTCACTCTAGATCTTCCCTTTTGACGCGATACCGCCACTGATGAGAGCGTCACGAAAAGCTTATGGCTCAAACAGCTTTTTTCAAAGCTATATTAAAATTCTGTACCACCAACAAGATTTTTGTGTGATTGAATGAGCTAAACATAAACTGGCCCAAGTTAATTTAGACCAAATTTGATTTTATTGTTCTTATTTATCATAAAACAAAGCATTTTATTTATCACTAGCTGGCAGGGCCCTTTTCAGTAATGTTAAGGTTAACAATATCAGTTCAGCTGGCCAAACCAGCTTCACCCCATGAATAGTTGTAACAACAGTAATAAAAGGTTTATGTTTTTTCACATAGCCAAATCTCGTTCCAAAATAAAAATATCGTTTTTGAAACGCAATTGATAAAAAAAGATTTGCGTGGGATTGCGCGTAGCCACCACATGTCTCCCAGTTTCTGGAACCTTCGGCAACGTCTTGCACTGTTTTCACCATAAGCGTCCTTAAACCTAACAAACTTTTATTCGTTAAAATGAGCTAGTGCTTCAATTGAAAGTATATCAAAGTTTTGGAAGAGCGCTAGAGTAATTGATATGTATCTTTGGGATTAAACTATTAAATATTGGCCCACTACTTACAATTTTATCATAGCTATTTGGCTTTTTGTATGAGCTAACACCTCTGGCTGGGCGCATGTTGCGTGGTCCTGGCATAAACGCAGCTTGACAAAAAGCAAACTAACCCGAAATCAAATACTCGCGGTTAAGTTGTGAAAATAGCAGCGCCCTCATCAGTATTGCCGAGTTTAAAAGTATCGGTTTCACCAAATTGATATTTGTGAGAACAGCAATAAAAAAGTTAATGTGCTATTGACGCATCCAATTGTCGTTCCAAAATCAATAGTACCGTTTTTTAAAGGAAATCGATTAAGTCTTAAAATACCATTATGGGGATTGCATATAGCCGCTATTATTTTCCAAAAGTTTCTGGAGTTCCTGGTAACGTCTTACTTGGCTTGTGTTCTGCGTAGGAACTGAACTTGCTCGCAATTAGAGCAACCATCGATTCCAAAAAGTTATATTTGTTCAATTCTATGAAGTTCATCAAAGCAAAATTTCAAAGTTATGGGTAGGAGAGGCGCCAAAGTAATTTATCTAAGTATTTTCAGGAATATCCTATTAAATATTAGAACCAGTCTCAACGACTATTTTGTAGCCGAATGCCTATTTGTGCGATTTAAAGCCTCTGTTTGTGCGGATGTTGCTTGGTCTCGGCATATACGCAGCTGGAAAGAACAAGTTAACCCGAAGTGATGCATCTAGAGTTAAGTTATTACAATAGTAGCCATCAGTAATGATGAGGTTAAGAATATCAAATCAGATGGCTGCATCAGCTTCACCCAATCGCAAAGGAAATGGCTTCAACATTTAGATGATGTGTAGCTCCAAGGTGATATTTTGTTGCAAGAAATAAAACAGGACTATTTTTAGTTCGATGTTTTTGTACGGGTATCACCAATTTGTTTGTTTGGAGTAGGCAGCTACATTTTAAAATGTTTAGAAACTCATTTTTAGAGGTATCTTTTAGAAAATGTAGATACCTAACGCCAAAGAAGCACGCTTTTGAGAAAGAATAGCGAAAATGTACCAAACAACTAACTTTTTCTAGAAATTGAAATTTTGTGAAGTGCAGGCACCAAAATTTTGAGTGCTTTCGATCGGTAGGCTATACCAGAAAAAATCTTTGTGAACATTTGCATAAATAATGTCAAAGAACCATGCTTGCTCGGAAAAAGTAGTCAAGAGGTACCAAAGAACTAGCTTTTTCTAAAAATTGCAGGTTTCTTAAAGTCTAGTATAGGGGTGCACAACCTGCGGCCGTAAAATGATTTTTTGCGGCCGTGAGATTGTACTTCAAAATGCACGTTATGGCGACCGTGCATTGCTTGAAGTGTTTTGCTACGTAACTGGTAGGAACAGTTACGATTTGCTAACTGTTACTGTTACGTGAACTGACAAATAACATAGAATGGAGAAAATCCTGAATTATGAGCAAGCGAATAAGGCCAGTTAATAATTCATTTATAATTGGCATAAATCTAAACGCCTAATTGACATTCGTGTATGTATGTGGCCGTAATGCTATGAGTCATTTTAGTGAGTCCGCAGTTCTAATGGAAAACAACTTAACACTACGGAAGGGGGTTGATATCACTTTTAGTTTATTTATTATGACCAAGATCGAATTGTATCTGGAAAATAAGTCATGGATGCTGCTTTCTCCTGTGATTACTATCGGTTAGTACTCGGAAACAAATTATTCATGCCACTTTCTCCAATTAGGAAAAATTACCCCAAAATCATTATAAATAGCGGCCCCAAGTTCTACTGCGGCAGATTAAAGAAAGCATTAGTTACAGAGCCATGCTGCATCATACCTCAGCTTTGATAAAGCAATTAAGTACGGTATGTTTATTGAATGCTGCTCTGTACGAATGTGTAGATATAGAACTAGTAATATGATCTTTGTATTTGTAGAAGTAAGATAACTCGAATTTAACACCATAATCGCTATCTCGCGCTTTTTCTTACCCAGGATTTTTTTGGATTTGGATTTTCTTGCCCAAGTTAACTTCCTGAATCAAAGTCTGCAGGAAAAGGCAACAACAGTTTGTCTTGTGTACAAAAGAGTACAAGATTTCTGTGACGAATGTCGTCTCCTCAAAAGTCATCTGCATCAGCGTAACTTTCCACTTTCCGTAGATGAAGGCTCTGATTGACAGCAAAGAAATTCAAGTGAATGATATTCCCATCATACTTTTCTCAAGCGTTTTTGATGGGGTTTTGCAAGAATTTTCTAATCGTTTCCAAGACTTTGAGAGGATTTCCGATACAACAGGGCTAGCTGCTTATCCACATCTGGTCGAAACCAAAGCTGCACCATTGAATCTTCAAATGGAACTTGTCGAGTGGAAGAACGACAAACAGTTTGTCAAAAAATTTGAAGATGAAGAAGATCTGCTACATACGTGGAGAGGAGCTGTTAAATATCCGAATCTACAAGAATTGGCAGAAAAACTCTTGTTCTTTTTGGAAGCACTTACGTGTGCAAAGCAGGATTTTCAAGAATGAAATATTTGAAGAATAAGTACCGAACCCGATTGTCCGACAGCAATCTGGAATGTGGACTACGACTCATGATATCCAGCAAGCCACCTAACTTCGCAAGTTTGTCTGAGGAGGTGCAAGATCAAGGAAGTCATTAAGTTCAATTTATTTTGTGATTCATGATTGAATGAATTCTCGAAACTTGAAAATTTGACTTTTTCTAATGTTTAGTATGAGTAGTGAAGACAGCATTTACGGCAGTTAAATTGTAAGGCTTAAAACGTAAATTCTTAAAAAAATGACTTTAACTATTGGCGGCCATTAGTGCATTTATAGGAAGATTTGCAGCCGGCAGTAGTGAAAAGGTTGTGCACCTCTGGTCTAGTAGGATAATTGCTCAAATAACAATGAAACATGACATATGGCAATCCATTTCAATCCTCAGCCTAACCAATTAGAATAACGTATTACTGAAATGCAAATTTTTTCACCTTTCAAACATCATTGATTGTTAGTACTTTATCGTAACGTTTATACTTAAAAACTAACCTGTTTTTTCTCAGCGTACCATAGCTTTGAGAAAATAAAAAGTTACACCACGAGTCTTAGTTCAGCTTATGTCATGTGTTATTGGAATCGCCTTGAAATAGCCTTTAATTTTTTAAATAAGTTTAAAAATCGGTCGAGAAGGGAGGTCACAAATCAGTTTTCAACTAAACTGATTTTGTAAAAGTGTTGCAATTTTTGAAACAATCATGAAATGATAATCTCCGGTAGCGCAAGACTATGTCAATCGTGCCAGGCAGCATTATCACATTGTAGTGCGACTTGAAGCGTGCAGAACAAGCAAGAAAAGCATGCATAGAAAGCTCAAAATGTTTAAATAAAGAATCTGTTGTTGCATTGCCAATTCATCATGATTGTTGTAGGGTTTCTTTTATCGAAACCACCTTGCTAAGATCTCCCGAAAAAGGTTTTAATCGCGTTTCTACAATCAGTATTTGATGAGTAAATTAAGGAAATAAATTTTGCAATTAATTGTTAATTTTGACGTCATGTAAAATCGTAAAGAAAAAGAATTTGTTAAAGTTGGTAAGTCTGGCACTAAAATGCGATTAAAAAATGCGATATTTGATTATGACGTCATCGTGACGTCACGATTTTCCTTATGACACTCACACCGAGGAGGTGGTCAAACGTGCCAAGTTTGATGTTAGTACGACTGGCAGTTTCGGAGGTGTTGCGACAGAATTACAGACAGACAGAATTGCATTTTATATATTTGATTAAACGAAGCTGTAAAATTTTATTGAATAAACAAAACTGTGAGACATTTCATTTTATTAAATTATTGACCAAGTATACTTGAACATGCTTTCACTTTTTCTGAGTGATGGAGTGACCAAAGTGAAGTAGGTTCACTCCACATGAACTTTTTTGCAAGAATAGATCATAACAGACTGGACCAAGCTAACTTGTCTCATTATGAGTCATAATAATTTTATTATTCGTGGATGAAATTTTATGTTTTCTGCGCCAGCATTGCGTAAGATGGATGAATTAGTAAAGCATCATGAAGAGACTAAAGCAGTTGGCAAAACGTTGAAAAAAGGTACATCAGAGCCATTCTTTATTTTTGATTTGCAGAAAACATTGCGCTAACCTCAAATTCAATCTGGCAAAGTGGATCTTTGGCAGTTGTGGTTGTATAATTTAGTAATTCACCGCACTGCTTAAAAGCAAGGTTACATATATAACTGGAATGAAGGTATAGCCAACAGCAATGACGTAGGCTGCTACCTTAAAAAATCGGTTTTCAATGATTGTGCTTCTTGGTCTGAAATCATACTATGGCCAGATTGTTGTGGTGAACAGAACAAAAATAGTTACGTTGTTGCTCTATCCATTGCAATGGCTAATGATCTGCTCTCAAATTCGACTAGATTACTCGTCGATTTATGTGGAGTGGCCACTCGTTCTTGCCAAACAACTCGTATTTCAGTCACAGAGAACGGAAAAGAAGAATGCAGCAGCCATTGCATATGCAAACCAGTGTGCTGCACTCGTGCTGATGACAAAGAGGTAACGTCCATTTCGAGTTCATCGAATTGCTGCTAAGGATTGTCTAAAAGTACCTTATTTGACATCGAGTTACCAACAGCCAAAATCAGATGATTTGAAGCAGCCAATCAAAATGAAGCTTGTACAGGAAATGACTGGTGAAAGAGAATTTCGTGGTTATCACTAGAGAAATCCGTTTCGTCATGGGTCTGTGCAAGTTGTGTCGATGATAAGAACACGAATTAAAAATGCTGATTAATGCTCTTTCTATTTTACATCCACTAAAAGTTCCGATTAGTCTAAAAAAGTTTAAAAATTTACAGGAACTTTTGAAATACATTTTACCCATTTATCACTAGTTGTATACATCTATCTGACTTGACGGAAATGGATCGGTAGAAGGCGTTTATGCAGATGGCGACAAACTGCAAACCAGCGGCATCGATTTGAAAAGGGAAAGAGATTTAGTTTTTTAAATTCGGTTTTGATTCCGTTTACGCTGGTGGTTCGATTTACCTCGTTTTTCTAGAAAGTTTATAAACTGCATTGCGCAACTTCCTTCGTCGGTGGCAAACTCTTTTTTTTCGTCAATATGTTTTTACACTTGCTTTCTCCCCTTTATTTTCAGTTGCCGACGCCCACTTATTCCAGCCACTTCACTATTTAACATTCTTCTTAACACATCATCTGCATCCCTTCTGAAAACATGTCTGTACCATCGCACTCCATTCGCTTAGGCTGATCTGCCAAAAGTTTCTTTCAAATCCAGCAAGTCCATTGGTTTTTGGCTACCCATTATCTCAATTGATGCAGCTCTACTCATTGCTCTTATTGATACTTTTTAAGCTTCCCTTAAAATCACCGTCTCGTTCCACCTTAGACACCACGTCTCACTTCTGTACAACCTCGCCGATCTTTTACCAATTGGATAAATCCTTTCTTTTTCAACGATAGCTTTCTTCCATGAAGCAACACCTCACATTCTCTAAATTTTATCTATCCAACTCATGTTCTTACTGTCACCTCTGCTTCACTTACGCCACTGGCATTCAATCGGCCCCTTAAGTAACAAAACTTTTCTCAAACTCCACCTGGTCATGAAATGGTATTTCTTTGATCTGGTTTCACAAATCCTTTAATTGCTTCAACACACTCTTTACAAACAAAACTTTTGCCTGAGTTGAAGGCACTGTCTTCATTTTTCCGCATGTTTTGTGCACAAAATTAAGTTTGCCATTACCCTCTTACCGCAGTTGGCTCATGAATCGCCTTTGCTCTCGAGCATGTCGCTTTTTGAGCCACTCACCATCACTTTGGTTTTCTTTAGGTTAACCTTTAGCCTAGGGTGGCCAAACCGGTGCTCTTTTGGTCTATTTGTGCGGTTCTTTGAACTCGTGATGGTGGTTTGGAATGCACTTAACGGTGGTGTGAAGAGGAATTCCCCAGAAAAGACCAGAAATAGCTCTCCGAAGTAGTTGATCTCCAAAAAGAAAGGTGATCACTGTGATTTCGACAGCAGTTTCCCGAAAATGACCAGAAATGGCGCTCTAAGATACTTAACTTCCAAAAAAAAATAAAGATCTACACCGTGATTCCGAGAGCAATTATGCAATAAATTTTTGCTGCCGCTCTTAAAACTTTTGATATATTGTAAATGCTGGTCTGGTGTAAGGCAAGTTTGGCCTCCCCTGCTTTAGCCCGTTGCTTTCAAACGCTTTTTTCTATTTCAAAAACCGTTTTCTCAAATTTTTCATACTTTCAGCCATGAAATTCATGTCATCTACAAACAAAATTTCATTCTTCAAGCCTTCTCTTGCATAATTCGTATTTACATTCGCCGCAATTGTGTAAAGCTGCGGCGATAACACAGATCCTTGATGTACACCAACTTGCATCCAAAATTTTTCATATACCTTTGATCCCACTTCCGTCTCGTTTATCACCGCTTTTACAATTACTTCTGGTAAACCTTTGTTCCTCATCGCCCACTCCATCTCATTTTTGGAACTCTATCAAATGCTACGTAACTTCCACGAAACACTCGTATAAGTTTTTGTCCTTACCTCTATATTTCTCTTGCATACTTTTCACTTCATACGATGCGTTTGTCTTTCCTGATCTGGCATAAAGCCAAATTGCATCGCGTCAACATTCGCTTATTCTGGAATCCCTTTCCAGCACACCATCTACAATCTTCGTAGCATGCTCTAACAGCTTTCCTCCCCTGTATGAGTTAAAATTTCTTACATCTTCTTTTCTCTTGAATATTGGAACAAAAACAATTGTTTGCCATTCATTTGGCATCTGGCATTCCATCCAACACTCATTCGCAAAGTACTATGATTACACTAATCCGCACTTCTCCACTGGCAGATATCATCTCTGCACATATTTCAGAAGGAACAGCTGCCTTTTCAATGGGTCCCTTCATTATGTTACCTTCTGTAATGTAATCCCAGTGATTGATTCCCTATATTCATGATCTCCATGCGATTCTTCCATATTCTTTTCACCACTCAAACCTAATTTTCCGTCTTTTTTCTCATGCATCTTACTCTTGTAGTACTCGTATCTTGTCCATGACCTTCATTAGTTTAAAAATGTTATTTGGTTCAATTTTTAAAATTCTATTTCAGCTCCTTTTCTCATAGAAATAGCAATGACTTTCTTTATTCGATTTTTCATATGCCTATAATTAGCTTTGTTTTCCTCCGATCAATTTAAACACATCTTTTTGTATGACTCTTTTGTCGTGTTGTTTCCTTCACCTTCTCGTTTTCCCCACGGCATATCACCATTGCTGCTTCTGCTCTTCTTCTTTTCACATACTTCCATCTTAAGTTGTTAAAATACCAATTTTAAAAGGATTGTATTGGGCGCATCAACTTTAATCAACTCCATGACACCTTCTTGAAATCTTGCTTTCATATTGTTTTACTTCAACTTCCAAGCCCTTCTAACAGTTTGTTTATTCTGCCCTACTTTCTTCCACTTTCTGTTGTTTTTACCAAATAACACAAAATCTCAGTTTATTTCCACCCATACAGTGTTATTTTCCTCTATACCTTCTTTTGAAGCCATGTGTTTGCCACAAACAACTCTTCATCTCAATATCAAGCAAACTTTCCTCAGCATTTCTTTCGCCATTTCGATATCCACCATGCACACTTTCAAAATCATCAATCCGTCTCTCAACATGTCCATTAAGGTCTCCCATACCAAAAATCCTTTCACCAGGGTTTTGTAAATCCCACTTAAATGCCATTTTAACATACAATTAAGCTTTCTCGCAGTCAGATTTCCCACCTAGGACCCATACGCACATATGACTCGTAACTTTCTCCTCAATTACCAGCACCATTGCCATTTCTCTGCCACTTATTCATCTATTTCTACACCTTTCCCGCATAGTTCTTATTTCACTAAAATTCCAATACCTATTCCGTCATTTTCGAACTACCACAGCTCCTACCTTCGACAGAAACAAATGGAGCGCCTTGTCTTCTCTACCTTACTTCTTGCGGACAGCGTGCATCCATATTTCTCTTTCTTAACTCTCACACACTTTTGTACCGCTTCCACGAAAACTTTCACCATTGCACCTTCAAATCTTATGTCAAGTTTTTGTAGACAGGAGGTTCTTTGCACACCCTGCCCATTTAAGAGGTCCCAGGAACTGGGGGGCAGTTCTTTGACACACTTTTTTCATGAGGTAAGCTTTTTTTGTGGAAAGCATGCCCTTAATCACCTTCAACTTCAGTTTTAGACATGGAATCCCCAATTTTAGTTTGAAACAGAGGCTGGTATCCAGAAGTCACCTCTTATAACGTGCTGGATAAATAGCATTGCTATTTTTCCCCGATGAGAAACGGAAAACAATTTAACACATCGAAGACGTTTTTTCTTTTTGTTTTCGTTGCCAAGTTTCAATCGTTGTTCACCCAATTACCGTATAGAGACTTTTTAACGATTGTTTTGTTTGTACAACTTTGCCAGAGAGGTGAAGCCTCTTAGACTCCACACTGTTGTTAAAACAAGCAACTTTAATAAATTAAATGTCATTTTAATTTGCAAAACATCTTAAATTTCAAACGTTTTTGACTTTCATAAAGATTTACGGATTTACAGATTTATTTCTTGAAAAGGGCTTTATGAAAGTCGAAAACATTCGAAATTTAAGATGTTTTACGAATTAAAATGAATTTGACTTGTTAAAGTTGCTTGCTTTAACAACAGAGTGTCTTGTTTGTGATAAAAAAAGCTTGTTTAAGATAGAAGCTAGCAACTTTGAAGGTTCTTATAATCAAAAGGTAAAAATAAATTCATAAAGAGAAAAAAATGACTGAGGGTACGTAAAGAACATGAAAAACAGTTTAGATTAATTCTACGTGGAAAATTTCTCAAAATTTGATGCAAAATGCCCATACTTATGTTCTGAATGGAAGAACAGTAAGCATTTGCTTCTCTAATTTATATTTTGTCCCACTTGTAGTTCTAACTCTCAAATGTGAAAGACCTGCACCAAGATTTTTTTAGGTTTGTGAAATTTTGAGCCATTAATACCGAACAAAAAAACTTGAAATTTATTTACAGGTATTCTTGAGCTGGGGTCCAACCGAAATGTTAATACAACTAACACATCTATTTTTCTTTGAAAAAATCGGTGAATTTCAACAGAAACATAGATATCTTTTTTTGAACATCAGTATCCTCTCGGTGTAGATTTTGACGTATTTTCTAACATAGGTTCCTGAAAGCACCAGGAAGACCTTTTTTTGGAAAGGATTAATCGGTTTTCGGCAGTGATTTTGACGGATGCAACATGTGGACCTTTTTTCTTGGAAAGAAGTGGGCCAATGGTTCGCCAATCCAGGTCTAGAGCGCAAATGCGCTCGCACAAGCCAAAAGCTTAATTTAGTGGTCCGTGTGAAAAGAAAGTTTAAAAGCTACCGGTTGTAAATGATGTTTGACTGACTAAGCCTTTGTAAAGTAATCGTGCTTTGATATTGCTTCACTAATGTCGAAAAATGATTGATTTTTTGATTTATCTGCTTCCGTACCCTACATATTTTTTGTGTTGTTTTACTTTGGCCACTATGGGTAAAGGGTAGTTTTGAACCAATTGTATTTGCTCAGCACTTTTCAAGAAAAGAAATTAACTGTGTAGTGGCTCAAGTTTATAAACGGCAAATAGAAAAATATCGCGAGAACTGGAGCCCCAAAACTTTCTAAAAAAATTCTAGTACTCGCTAAAGACTAATATTGTTATGGACATGGTTTATGCTGGGTTTGACGGAACGCTAACATTCTTTTCAAACTTAGACGCGTTTTTCTCCACAGGTGAAATTTTTACTCTACTAGTCTTTGTTCAGGTCCTTCAATTATTCTTTGCTGGCATCAAGCGAGAGTTGTTTGTTAGGGATTTGTGCAGACAGTTACCGTTTACCTGTAACAACTGAGTTAAACCAAAGGCCTAGTTTTGCTAGGTATCATCAAACGTCGTCAGGGGCCTAAAGAAGGTGTGTCACCAAAAAAATTTTTTGAAGCTTAAGCTGTTGCTACGTAAAAAAATCAAAGATTTTTTGCCGTTTGGCAATTACACTGTGTTAATGTTTTCTCTACTTCTCTTCGAACTTTGGATAATAATAGGTTATTTGTAAGTTGATATCATCAAATTTGAGTTAATTTATTCAGACACTTTTAGTAATTTCTAGTCTTTTTATGAAGTGGGTTTTTGAGATTAGCTCTTATAATTTTCATTTGTAATTACCTTTTGTAATTGGATGTATTTCTTGTTAATAGAGGTTTTAAAATCAGCTGCAAAGCGAAAAATATGAATTAAATGCAAATTTTGTTGAAAATTTCATTTGAATTTTTCAAGACCTCGTCCTTCAATGTTTTTTTAACACACCTTTTTTGGTATAGGGGCGGGGGGAGCAATTTTTATAAAAAGTTATTTAACATGTCGCATCGCTCATAAAACTACCGAGTACATAACAGATGCAGCAGCGTGATCTAACGAATTTTCCAGTTTTTCAGAAGTTTAAATATTCTTTTGTGTTTGATAATGGTAAAAACGTTCTTTTAATTTTTTAGGATGATGATGATTTTAAAAGAAAAAGAAGAAGAAAGGCTCGACCAGATTCATCAGACAGTGATTGAAATCGGTTGGAGACTTCTGCCCGTGAAAATCCTCAACTGGCGCCACTCAAGAAGGCTCACTTCACAAAATACCATAAACTTTGGAAATATGCCGCGAAAAGGACGATTTTTCTATAAATAAATGTTTCAATTTTGGTCTTTTTATTTATAGTTTGTTGATCTCAAGTTAGCTGAAGACTTAATTAAGAGAAACTGTGGTCGGATTTGCAATTTCAATTCTTAGCTATCAAAAGTGCGCCCTTGGGTCTTGCAATTAAAGCTGTGATAATACTGTGCCGGTACCATTGCACGTGTTAGCACCTCTAATTTTGAGCCAGTTTTTCGATAAGGTAAATTGCAATCTCGTGTTCGCTGCTAGAGAGGTTGCTGCGAGAAGACAATTTTCTGTGCATGGTTGAAGTGGTCCAAAATGTCTGAACAAAACTAATGAAGGACAATTTATTCAAATTGACGAATATAAAAGTAAGCATAAAATCGAAGAATCGCTAAAGCTCTGGAATCTGCAACCACTTGTAGGCTGCATATTCATGGATTTGTTTAGTATTTAGGCCTACCTTACAGCATTGCGGCAGAGACTGCTTAAAACGGAATTCAGGGTCAAATCCGATCTGGCCGATTCGTTTAAAAACAAAAAAATCATTTTTTTGAAATTCGGTTTTTCCTCCGTTTCGGAAATGGTCAAATTCGCGTTGCTCTTCTCGCAATTTCAGAAACAGCGTTGCACCACTTTTCTGCTTTGGTGGCATCTTTCTTCTCCAATCAACTCCCATGGATCATTAAGTCATCTTCAAAAATTTTTTCCATGAAGTAATGTTTCACATTTTGAAAATTTAAATCAATCTAATTTTGTTGCTGTGACCGCGATCTCACTTTTTCCACTAGCTCTAAATTGTCCCCCCCTGGCAAAAAATACTTGACTTGTGCCTGCTAACCAACAAACAAACAAGTAGTAAGGTCGACGCGTTATTCCGACTCCGGCTCCAAACGTAGGACCTAGCGAAACTGTACCTGTAAGCCGCTGACACATTGACAACCAGTCAGTAGCCTAAGTAGTCCGAAGGTAATTATTACTCAACTTTGCATCAAAGAACCCATCAACAAGCACCAAGGAATCAACAAGGCAATTCAGCAAAAACAACCTGTCAAGTTAATTTTTTACGTTGTTACGCCCTAGCAGCTAGGTCTATCCAATTAAATTGGATTAAAACTACACAAACAACCCACAGTAAACTTCCTAGCTAACTAGTTAACTAAGTTGCAATGCATTGTTTTACATACGTAGATAGGTTATAACCTTAATACTAATCATCCAAGCTCAAAATACAATCAAGCACAGCGCACAAATTAAAAAAACTTTCAGCAAGTCTATCGCTGCTGCCATTTGCGACATCTAGCGAAATCAAAAAGTTAATTATTGTAGGTAAAACAAGTTATTGACTGCTTTGCTCACTCACTGTCTACAACGCAAACTGTCAGGGGGCTATGTGAGTCAACTCTTTCCCGAAGTGCTCAGTAGTAAGATCTCTAATCTCTTTACTGTTTTAGCCCGTGAAACATAGTTACACGTTTTTCTGGTCCATGGAAGAAATCAAGTATGAGTAAGGGGCAGTCAGCAAAAAACGCCCAACAAAAATTAAACCTCCCACCTGAGATAACAACAGATAGGGCAGTGTTGCGTACTTTACTATAAAGCTTAAACTAACTTATAACTGCACATCTCGTTTCCAAATAAACCGTAAAGTTAACTTTCCATAAAATTAAAATCTGCTCAATTGTTGTTCACGACTGAAAACACAGATTTGCACTCAGTCAACCGACTACTTGAATAAGCCACGAAGTAATGAGATTGCGCGTAACTCGAGCAATGAGAAACCGCAAATGCGATAGTTTTAGGTCGATCATTGTCTCGACTCAATAGTAAGAAAATAGCAACTTGTGCGAAGTGAAATGCGACACAAACGATTACCTTCTTTACGCAAAATGTTCAACCCATGTTAATTTTCTTTTTCCCCCTTGTGAGTGTGAACGACATCTTCAGTATTTCCAAAGTGTAAGAGAAACGTTGTCTGGCTTCGAATAGACTCCTGAAAGTCATTAAAACATGTTTTTCATTTCTTGAATTACGAAATAGTGCTGATACCGTGTTTATCACTCATAATTTAACACTAAAGTTTGTCTAAGCTTCCGCAATCGCTTTGTTAATACGTTGTTCACGAACTGTTAGCAAAATTCTATACGACTGCATCCTAATTGTATTGGCCTGTCTAGTCATCCTCGCTCCAAAGGCACAGCAAGGCATCAAAGATGTTTTCGTAGATCATCCCGAGAGCACATTCATTAATTGCCTTTAATTTAACTTTAATCTTTTTCTCGTTTGGGGAGTCATTACTTTTGTGTTTGATATCCGTTGCATTTCTGTCACGTGTGACTTCGGCAGCGGAAGGAAAATACGCGTGACAAATAGATTATAGATACGTAATATAATATATATGGCATAATATAGATATATGGCATATAGGTACGTGGGTTCATTTCTCTGCAAAAGTTACAGGTTTGAACAGATCAAATAAAATTTCTCTTTTTGCCAATTAAGCCTCCGCTGCTTTTGAATGACACTGCCTTCCTGTGGTAATTGCAATCATTTGAGACAAGGAGCAGAACTTTATGAAATCCCCATATCCAGGTATTGGATATGTTGGACTAAGAACATGAAATCATTTGAAGTATGAACAACAGGGTAAGCCGCCGGAAGAAAACGGCCTGTTAGATCGTGTTAGATCTCCAAGGTCGACACCAAAAGCGACCATTACACCGATATTAAGATCTGAGCCACAGCGGCCAACTTAGCTGAAGAGATCCCATTGGCAACTGCTTAGTATGTGATTGCTAGGTACCGAGAAACTCATTTAGGTTGTTCCACAAACACAAATAGTTGTCAGGTGATGTAATGAGCTTAAATCCTTACCAGTAATACACCCCAGCAGGCAGTCCCGTAGCACTCCAACTTCGGCCCCCCCCCAAAGTAAGCGCAAGAGCCCCTGCGCACAGGTCATATCACTTTAGAGGTGTAAAATTGAAAAGCTGCATTAAGAAAATACACCACAATTTGTACATAAGTAAACAGGCTAATGTCAGAATAAAGCATGCCGATACCGAAGGTGCAAGTCATAAAAAATTCGGCACCGATGCCAGAGTTCAGTAGGACATTTATGCAGACACTGCGAAACGAAAGCAATGACACTGAAAAACATGAAAAAGTTATAAAAACACAGTATCATTTAAATAGTCTGGAGCGAACCTTTTTGTTCGCAAATGCTGTTATGACATTGTCATAATCAAGAGATCGGGCGCAGTCATTTTCGATTGACAACATGGCTAATGAAGATAGTCTACTGTCTGTCATAGACGTTCTATCAAAAGTTTTGATCAGTTTCAATTTGCTGAAGCTTCTTTCAGCGCTGGCAACAGTCACGGGGCAAGTTAGTAAGATTCGAAGTGCGATGTACACATTCGGATACAATTCAAATAAATGAGTCTTTAGAAGATAGTTCAGAAAGTCTTGAGCCGTTTTGAGATTGCGTTTTTTTTTGTAAAATTAAAACAAACCGCTGTAGCTCAGCGCTCATTTCATCAGAATCAATGTCACCGAACTTTTTTTGGAACTCTTTACAGCAAGTAAGAAGAGCATTTTCTTGTTGCACAAGCAAAAGTTTGTCTCGTGTGTACAAAAACGAAAAGGCGGAAGAAACCTCACGTAACAAATTAAAGCGCTCCTTTATTGACATAATAGCCTGGTCTACTAATGGATAGAAAAAGTTGCTTTTAAATTTCAGTTCAGGAGTAGCTCGTTGTTCCTCTTCAGCTTGGTAATCAAACAATCTTCTTTTCTTTCCACTTCTTGACGGAGGAAAAGAAGGATCAATATCCAATTCCTGTGCTATTTCAACAGCAAATGTTGCGGCACTGTCATAACCCGTTGTGCGATAGTTTTGCAAAAACTTTTCAGTTGCCTGGATTTCCGTTTCCATTGTATGAAGAGAGACTCCATACGATTGAAGAATCTTGCTTGCTTTATTGACTTGGAATAGGATATCATACCAAATAAACACCGACAAAAGAAAACTCCATTTTGATAAATGAGCTATCAACGATTTTGTTTCTGAGGCAGCTCTTCCATCTTTTCTTTCTATGGAAATGGCTTCCAAGTCTTTCAGTGCCAGCAACACCTCTTTTAAATTGTATCGAAGAGGTTCGATGCATTTAATTCTGCTTTCCCAACGAGTATCAGATTGTGACTTTATGGACAGCTCCACATATTTCTTCAAAATTTCCCAACGCTGAGCAGAGGAAGAAAACAGCACATACAACCTTGTAAGTACTCCAAAAAATGTCAATGCTTCCGTCGATCAATTAGCACTGTCAACAACAACTAAGTTAAAGGTATGGTTTGCACAGGGCACGTAAACAGCTTTGGGATTGATGTCTAGCATTCTTGCTTGGACCCCAGAGTGTTTTCCTTTCATGTTAGCACCATTATCATATGACTGACCTCGACAATCAGACAATTCGAGTTGCAGTTCGGTCGCTTTTTCTAAAAAAGCGTCCAACAAGCCTTTCCCAGTACTGTCACTTATTCTCAAGTAGCCAAAAAATGTTTCTTTAACAACAGCAGCTTCTTCATTACATAGTACATAACGGAGAATGACAGACATTTGTTCATGATGTCACATATCTGGAGTGCAGTCCAAAATTATAGAAAAATATTTTGCCAATTTCAAGTGCTGTAAATTTTCTTTTTCAACTTTTGTCGCTAGCAATTCAATTAGTTCATTTTGTATGGTAGAACTCAAATAGTGATCTTTAGTGTTTTTATTCTTGATTCTGTCTTGAAGCTCTTTTAGGATCGGATCTCTTCTTGCCAAAAACTCAAATATACCCAGAAAATTTCCATTGTGAGGAGATCCTAAGACTTCTTCAGATCCTCTAAAAGCAAGATTCCTTTCCGATAGAAACAAGGCAATGTCGATAAGTCTCTCTAAAACATTTCTCCAAAAACGTCTTTCATTGAAAAAAATATTCATCTCGCGTTTGTCGATAGTGGATCAATTTCTTATCCCTTCAGCTAGCAACATCCATTGACTGCAGCATTGTTGGTGGGAAATGCCGTTTTCATGGTCTTTCAGTTTTTTCGAAAAACCCTCCCATGTATTTATACCACTACAAAAGGGGCTTAGTGTTTTTCCAAATAGCTTACAACAAAAGCAAAAAACTTGATCTGATTCCCCAGAATAAACTAGCCACGACCGTGAAACACTTTCACCATTAGGTAACACACGTTTATAATGGTTGGAGGAAAAACGTCGCCTTGGAGTTGTGTTATTATATGGAAAATTCATTATTAGTTGATGTGGTCCACGCTTTACTATATCACATCGTTGAGCATCAGAAATACTTTCAGGCCATTTACATGGGTCATCAGGGATAGGGGTAAATTGAGATTCAGTTATTTTTGATATTGAAGGTTGCGTATTGGTAGGTAAATCACAACTTACATTTTCTGGAAATTCACAATCACTTTGATGCTGATCGTCATAGTCTTCTTTTTCTTGTACACTATAGTTTTCTTCATCCCTCTCGGTACTAGTGCCAGGTCTACTCTGCTCAGTAATCTTGAAAAAATCTGTCATCTTGGGCAATTTCGCTACAGCATCTCGAGCAGTGGCTGCTTCTTTTCTCTTTTGAGCACCACTTTTTGAACGTTTCATTCTATACAATGTTAATAAAATACTTTATCTGCACTCTGCAGTGTATATACAGGGTGGGCCATAAATAACGCACCAAAGCATATAAAACAATTCAGATAATAATAACAAACGTTTTGGGCCATAAATAACGCACCAAAGCATATAAAACAATTCAGATAATAATAACAAACGCCATCGGCACCAGACGTTAACACTAATTCAACTCGTTCTTTAATTGTTAAGTGCATACCATAAAATGATATAAATTTTTTTTAAAAGGTAAATCATAACTAAAAAACTTTGATTGAAATTAAATTTAACAGTTATAGTAACTGATATTGAAATTAAATTTAACAGATACCCAAAGAAAAGATATTTACATTATTTCACATCACAATTTATTTTAAATCTTTGGTGCGTTATTTACGGCCCACCCTGTATATTGTCCTGGTATTTATAGCCAAACAGAATTCCAGACCATTCTATGATTGTTGCGTAACAACGGCATTGTTACGTCAATCGAATACTCTAGATTCTACCAGAAAATCAATCGAAATATTCTAGATTCTGCGAGATGAAATGACGTTGCATTCACTTATGATGTCACAAGCCAATTTCTTCCTACAGTTTAAATCGGTTGTAAACAAGTCTGCTAAACTGAAAATAGTCACGTAGCCAAAAAGCAATTTCAGACTAACTTGGGCCCTCAAAGTTGGCCTGGGCCCCCCCAATTGGGGGATTTGGGGGGCGGCTGCTACGTCTCTGCCAGCTGGGTAAATGACTTCAAAAGAAAATTTCACGTTTTTGTGTGACATATTCTGGCTGAAATTAATGCTTATCAATGACTGGTGATTGGGTTAGGGTAGACTTAGATTTGTTATAAAACCCAACACACAAGAATCTCGGTGATTAACTCCTATATTGATTTTACCATTCTTTTAAGCACTAAAAGTTAGGAAGTGAAAGTACAGTAACTCCGAGAATATGGATGGTTCAACCCATAAATCACTAAAAAGCACTCAAAAGCCAACTGTTTACTACACACTAAAAGATAAAGAAAGTAGGAGCCCAATTTTTACATTTAGTTGGCCAAGGATGGAATTGGTTTGCACTCCTGCTCCTCTGTCAATTACTTTCAGAGAATGGTCAGTAACAAAATGGTTCTACTCAACATGTTTTTATTGACCAGCTACTTACTTGAGTAGTTTCATTTTTACTTATCTGCTTCTACTTGAGTAGACTTAGTAGGAAATAACGCTACTTAAACTAAAACTTTTACTCATTCAGATGCTAAAAATTTGATATTTGTTGAGTTGGAATGAGATATGCTAGAATACAAAACAGCATTTATTTCACATTTAAATTTTCTGCAAACCCTCCATTGAATTGGGCCATTTTTGAGGTTTAAAAATCAACTAGTGTGCGTACTACTGTTTAGTGTTAATTAGGCAAGGTGCGGTGAGTTCTAATTATCAGTGAGCCGTGTTGTCATACCATCTAATTTTGAAAAGTTTTAGGGCCAGAAGTAAATTTGAATATTCTTCAGTGTTCAATTGCTTGCAGTTCATTTCATCCTCCCAAACAAACATTAATTTGTTTGCAAACCAGCTTCTGCTCGTGTTAAGGAAGCTGCCAGGAGTGGAAAAAGGGGGCAATTGCACTCTCAAAAGATTTATTACAGTTTTGTTTTTGACTGAAATCTTTAGTTCCCTTTGGAAAGGGCTGTTATGCAAGCTTGACCTCAGCAAATATGTTCAAAATTTTCTTATTGAGGGTCTGCTACTGATTCTTACCAAAACTCTGTGGGTTCTCTAAACGCAAAAAAGTAGGTCATTATCCAACATGCAATCCAAGATATAAATGTTGTGTCGCTCCTCCCTCAAAAATATTCGGCTGACTACGCCATTTTGCTCTCGCATTTGAAGCTGAAATTTTAAATATCATACAGATCCAAGTGCTTTTATTTACAAGCAAAAACATTGGTGCCATTTAAGTCGTTCAATTTTATAACAACTTGAGCATGATAGTAAAGAAGGCTCTATCAGATACATAAGACAACATTCAAAAAATGTAATCACATAAACCTAGGCCTACAAGATGTAGTAACTTTTAGAATAACTAGCCCAACGCCTCTGTACTATGTTGAACCATTTATTAGTAATTACTGGATCTCAAATCACTTCACAATGTCTTAAAAACATCAATTTTCACTCTTTTTTCTACCATAGTTTATAACCCTTAGGACAAATTTCTAAAGTGCCGACCAAAATAAAAAATATCTTCAAAAATTTTTTTCAACCTAAATTTACATAGTGTACTTCAAAAGAAAAAGGTCAACAACCAAAACTAAGGTTACCTTTACAAAAGTCTTCTGGAAATAGAGTCAACTTCTAACATGGTGTCTTTTGGGACGGACCCAGTTTTATAGTGAGTTAATTGCTTGCATTTGTAGATCTTAAAGAGGGGTGGGACGAAGACCTTCAAATGACTATTACCGTTGGGAATTGTTAAAACCTAAATCAGGGATCTCAAACGGATTCAATGCTGTGGGCCACGTACGGACGATGCTGTAAAAATTTAACTTGGTCAGACTGTATATTTTTTAGAGATCAATGATTTCAATGGGGATTTTCTCGCATTTTTTATTCAATAGCTTCTTGGAGAAATTTTTTTTGAAAATCAATGTTCTCATCACGACAATTGTCGCTATTTTCACTTATTTGCAAATTCAAAGATCAGGTATTCGCATTGTGCCACAAAATCCTTGCGTGGACCACAGATTATTACGTCACCTGTTTCACACCCCTGATCTAGATGTTCCTAGCCATCGACCATCCTTTTTCAGTGCTTCATTTGAAGCGTGGTTTTCAAATGATAACAGCGTAATCACCAAACTACATCAGAAATAATTTGGAAACCTTGATTGTTAAGGGTATTACATAGTTTAACAATTTGTTGCAAAAGTTTTACTTCAAAGCTTAAGCAAATGTAAAAATATTGGCAAAACTTCAAAAGTGGACACTATTGAAGATTTTCTCATACATAACAAAAAGAATAAAACCACATGGTTTTCATTTAACCCTCAAAAATTATACAATGAGGCAAAACCGGAAGAACGCACACCAAGACATCATATTTCAACCACACTTATCTATTGAAATTATTTCTTAACCAAAATCTTTCATAAATAGCTCGGTTGCACTTTACTCAATTTAATTTTTATTTTTAGCCAACTGTTTTTGCCGCATCTGATGTCAATAGTGATTAAAATTCAAAGATCTAGAGATTACTTAACAGTTGTTCACGAAATTTTTGAATGCATTTTTAACGATTTGATTTATCATATCATTGTTACTACTGTGTTTAATTAATAAGCGGAATGTAAAACTTGAAATTTTATTCTTTGAAATAACAACCAATACAAAACAGCAACCACGTATTTACATAAATTCTACCACGCAAAAAACTCTCCAATCTTCTCCTAGATCCGCGTAGAAATCGTTGCAGTTTGCACAGCAGCAATTTGCTTTAGGCACTTACTCATATTGTATGGCAATAACTTTCTCCATGCACATATACACACTTCACTCGCAGATTGAGATCACCTAGATGTTTACCATGGAACAAGTTAAGGTAATATAAGCATCAGAACCATAATTAATGGTTCTCTTTGCTCTACTTGCGACGCATCATACAACTCAACACATTAAGTTTTGCTCGTCGTTCAGAAAGGTGTTGATCTGTTTGTCCAGTTAAAGATCCTTTGATAGATTGATGGTACAATTTTGATGTTAATTACAAAATGACTGTAATCAAGTCTTGAAATCAATAATTTTGAACTTTCATAAGTCGAGCAGACCTTTTTCTCAGCGTTTGTAATCAGAGATGTAGCAAGAGGTGTGCGGTCAGCACAGCGCAGCCACTTGAAATAAAGAGGGCGGCCATTTTTGATTAAAGTGAAACCAAATTCTATCTGTGCCTGAACGTCGATATTTATGATTTGCTTGATGGGAAAGGTGGAATTTTTTGCTTCCCTACTGGACAATTGAAAACGTGTTTCTGATGATTTTTTATATGTCTACCCTTCGGCAAAAGTCAGAAAGTAAACAGGAGAAGTGGTCACCGCTTTAATAGCAAAGTGATGGCAGTGATTGAACGCGAGATAGTGCAACTCTGAATTTCCAGAAATTGACCCATTCAAGTGGACAAGTGGACAATTTTAGACTGCAAACAAATTTCTTTTGTTGGCATGAATCACTATTACAGTTTTTTGATAAAAGTCAGCAAATTAAAAGATGCGTGTCCTTTGGCCAAAACTGAAAATGCTTCATCGCTTTAGTTCTGTTAGCAGTTGGGGGTTAAACAAAATGATTGCGAATTCAGAGCTTGAAACTGAATAGAAGCAAGCCAAAGCTTAAAAGCGGCTTATATTTGCTTATAAAGCTTTTCAGGAATGGCTCCGGGCCCTGGCAGGCGCATATAAACAGGGTGGGAGATTGGAATATTGTCGAGCTATCTTTGAATTCTGCAACACCAAACAACTTTTCAAGCATTGACAGTAAAACTGTTGTTACTCTTTGACCAATGCGGTTTCAGCTTTAAGTCCAATCGGTTAAAGATAAATAAAATGCGCAAATTGGAATTGCCAATCACAAACAGATATTTATCAATACAAACGTGATAAAATTCTACCATAATGCTTCTTTTTGCATTACTTTTCAAGTTTCCTCTACGAGTTTTTGAGGTTCTCATAAAACTGGGTGAACAAAACAGAGCTATGAAAGCAATTAATAAAATAGGGCTTTGCAGAGTTTGTGGTAGTGCGAGCGGTATAACACAATAATAAAACTTCATAAAATACTGCATGAAAAACAATAAATGAAATGGAGTGGAACTTTTCATCATCTCTCGAAACACCAACCGTTGATTGGAACAGAAAAAATTCAAAACTATTTTAAACAATCACAACTTTGTTCCGATGAATGACCGCCGTCAGTCTAAAAAAATCACAATAACAAACAGTTTGTTTGACAAATTAGTTATGGTACTATGAAAGGTTTGAATACGACGGCAAGAGCATGTCTATAGAAAACTGGTAAGAGCATGTCCCGTATAGGGAAAGTGAAGCAGCGGTAGGCACAGATACCTGACAAATTTTCGACTTGTCGCAATTTTCTTGACTACTTTTGAGCTGCGATTTCGGTCCTCTATCAATGTCATGCAAAACAATCGTACTGCCACAAATTGTAAGTAGCAGTGAGTGATTTGATAACTTAACGACCAAACAACTGGCATACAAAAGTATAATGAGCGTCAAGTGGGGATAAAAGTGTCGGATACATGCGTGTTTTAATACTTTGAGAAGAGTTCTTCTAAACTGATTAGAATAACTTACTGCGATCAGAGGTTGGATGTGTAACGATGTTACCTTCTTCACTCAACCAAACTTGATTCTAAAATAACCAAGAACAAATCAATGTTATATCAGCCACATGCAATTTAAAGCATTATCTGGAAATAAGCAATGTTTGTAAAGAAAACACCCACCACTTCTTCTTGTCTACACTAAATATAAATAAATGCAATCCAACAAAAATGCTTTTGAAGATTTTAAAAACGCGCCAGTTTTAGATTAAGACAACCTGTTTCATGCATTCATTGTAAGGGTTTAGCAGTTGAACCAGAAAGATAGAGATTTTATCAAAGCATAGTTTGCCATGTAGAAGATAGATGCAGACAGTACACAATGTGTTTGATGTATCAGGTCTCATTAACTCAGCTGTTGTCCGATAAAAGATTTAAAATATGGCGTAGTCCAGAACTTTACACTCACATTAGGTCCACGGTAGTGGAAGTTATGTCAGCACTCTGTGTAGCCTAACCACTTGTGAGTGAGTGGCGGATGTCGCAAGCAGTGCGTGTTGCCAGCAGTTAATCTCTAATAAGTTAATTTGTGGTAGAGAATTTGAAAATTGCAGAAAGTAGAGTATTCATTCTCGAAGCTTTTCATCTGACACTTTTTAAGAGAATCCGTCAGAAATAGAGTGAAAAGGTGAAGTGAGTCACTTATATAGAGACACAGTTGACGAAGAAGAAAAAAAGGGAAAAAAAGGCTCTTATCATGATTGGTAAAAGAAGCAACCAATAGAAGGAGCGGAAACTAATGTGTGAATTTTAGACCAAAAACGAATTCCTTTTGTTTGCATAAATTTGGTTTGGATGTTTTAATGTACGTGGCTTCAAGGGTGGAAAGGTGAAAAGAAGTACGGCCACGGGCAAGAATAGAAAATTTGTTATCATTATATTCGTGTGCGCATGTCGGGTACTTTCTGCAGCCTCTAATAAAAACGTGATCGCTTGCCTCTTGTATCAATTCAAGAAAAATACAATTGTTTAAGAAGTAAGTTAAATAGCATATTTCATGATATTTGATTAATAAAAAACAGTTCTCAGAAAAAAACAGGTCAAGTAATTTAAAGTCCATTCCTTCTCTGTCTTTTTTATATTAGCTTCTTCCACTTTTCAGGTTTCAATATGATTATTCATTGGGAACAGAGTGGCTCGTGTTAAAAAATTGTTGTATCAGAATATTATTAATGAAACATGGCATTGGTTTCAAAGCGAAGTGGCGCGCGTTTGAGTAGTTTGGGTCGCCATTTCTTATATTTATGGAGGTCGCATTAAGGAAAAGACTTTTAGTCATTTTGCCAGAGGTTTTATTCACTTCGCATCGAAATCAGATTGCAGTTTACGCTTCAAGCACAAAAATAAAACAATCTTAATAAAACTTTACCACACCAAATTTTTAGTTTGAAATTTAATTTCTATTAGAAATAAAAGCGCGTTAAAAAGCAAAGAACCCGGTCAACAAAGGATTTGAGTTATGGTTTTGAGTTACTCTTGGTAGTAGTTCACACTTACGAGCTTTCAGTTTACGATAAAAGTTAATCCAACAAGTCGGTCTTCAGTTTGTTGGCCAAACAATCATTATTCATTTTTTAAAATTTGCCCGAATTCAAAAGATTAGGATTTGGTAATCAGCTCATTCAATAAACAAACTTACTCTGTGTTGTTCAGTTGTGCTGGATGTTTCCTCGGCAGCAATATCACTAGTTGGTGGTGCAATGCAAGTTATAACTGCCACTGCTCCTCGATTTTCTTCTCCCATGTTCTACAAACAAGATTGTTATTAATTTACCGTATTTATTCGTGTATAAGTCGGAAAATTTTGTACCAAATTATTGCCCAAAAAGTTGGGGAACGACTTATACACGAGGTTGCTTTAAAAGTTTAAAAATTTTTAAAATTGTAGTGTATGGTGGCCATGCACAACTCCTGTTGTGTGTGTCATAACGTATGTCCTTTAATCGCTGCTTCCTCATAAACTGCAAGTAAGCGTGCGCATGCACATACACATGCGAGTCAGCATAAGCGTGCGCACGCACATACACATGCGAGATAGCTTCAATATGTGCATTTTCAAATTCATTCGTGGCTTTGTAACGAAAAAGCATGTGGATATTAGATGTAGACTGAAACTTTATAGAGTAAAGTTGTGACTGGAATCAGTCAATATTAGAACTCACACTTTATTTAACAAATCGATTTCACTAAATTAGCATCATCAGTGTTCTTATTCAAAAAAATTTTCTATTTGAATAAGAACACTGATGATGCTAATTTAGTGAAATCGATTTGTTAAATAAAGTGTGAGTTCTAATATTGACTGATTCCAGTCACAACTTTACTCTATAAAGTTTCAGTCTATTGATATTCTTAATGGAATCGTCATTTATTAATTTCACTTGTGTGGAGATTCTCCTAAAATCATTATGATTTATATTCCGGATATTAGATGTGTTTGATTTTAATATAAAAATGTGGAAAATAAATTTTGTACCATTTTTTGAGGCAAAAGTAGGGGGTGCGACTTATACATGAATGCGACTTATACACGAATAAATACGGTAATAGCATGTTGGTGAAGCTCATCAATTCGGGCTACGGTCTAGTGCCATCGGAAAAGTGGGCTTAGTTGTTTAAAAGGGATAAAACCAAATAAGTTGGGAATAGACAGATCTCGAAAAACAAAATCTTTTACTCGAGAAAAACGTGCAAAATCATCGATTTCAACAAGCGAACTGTACAACTTTTAGATGAAGAAATGGCTGCGTCTTCGAAATGGGCACAAAGCAATCGCTTAAGTTAATTTTCAAAAAAAAATGATCTTTTACTCGAAATACAAGGATACCCGAAAATCCGGAAAATTTTCAATACGGCACTGTGCTAGTACATGTGAATATCAACTTACTCTATGTTGTTGGGTAGTGGCAGAATATTCATCAGCAGTCATATCTCCAGTTGGTGGAGCATTGCAAGTTACTCGTGCAACACGGCTTTGTTGATTCATGTTTTATGCAAACTACATTGGTTTCGCGACATAAGACCTGCTTCTTTCTATGAAAATAACATGAATTACATGTCGTCACCAGGCGGAATCAAAACAACTTATCATTTCGCAAAATTACGTTTCCTTTCCTTGAATAGATAGGGGGAGAAGAACGTCAAAATTGTACCCAAAACAGTGGTCGTTTTCACGATTTCAGAAAAAAAAAGTTTGATGGTAGACCTAATTCACAACTTGGTACGCCCCTCTTTTACAATTGTGGTTATGATATCAAATGTCTTGGCTCGGCCTCTTCATTCAGGCATAGCAAGAAAAAGCCTACCTCCCCCAAGTACTTGAAAAATATTCTCAGGCGATGTAGGGCAATCCAGTTTCGCTTTACTTTTTCTTAAAATTTGAAATTTCGTTTGCTGAGAGTTGCACTGTGGATCCGGATTTCTCTATTTTTGAATCACGACCGCTTTTACTCGCAACTACATCATTAATTTTAGAAGTATTCTTTCATTTTTACGGGGGGGGGGAGGGTAAAACTAATTTAAAGTTACTGCCTATTTTCTGTATTTTGCTGCTACTGCTCCCAATAGCCTATAGTTTTACTTAAGCTTTTCTCAAAATTTGAAATTTTATTTTATGCGGCAATACTGTACTAAACGCCATCACTTTTGTTTGCCCAAGAGTGCCTCGGTGACGTAATACTTACAGTGATCACTGTATGCGCTCCAAAATGTCTGTACCACTAATGTCGCAGTTACGCTTCTTAGGTTGCGATTGCGAAACATGAATCTCAATTTAAACATGAATTTTAGGTTGGTGACATTATAATTTGATAGTTTATACTTAAAAACAGTGTTATAATAGGATACAATTTTTGTTTTCTAATTGTCATATGAAAAGATAATTGTAATTTAGAAGCATGGAGAACTTTAATCGAATTTCGTAAGCTATTTGAAATATTAATTCTGCAAATTACTGCTTAAAAAATTGTGCTGCAGATAATTTGGAAGATTATTATATAATAAACTTTAAATAGAACTTATTTTCATCTTACTCTCGTTTGGACTGATAGCAAAAGGCGCGAACATGATACAAAGAAATACAGGGTTGCCATACAAGCATCACATATCACATTTTTTAATATTTTTTCAAGGTTTATTGCATGAGAAAATCACTTAACATGATAACAAAGAAATACAGGGTTGCCATACAAGCAATCATATATTATATTTTTTAATAATTAATAAAATTTTGTCAAGGTTTATTGCATGAGAAAATTACTTAAAGTTGCTTAAGTAGGCCAAAATATACTTAAATTTACTTACTTGAACCAGCATGAGAAAATTACTTAAAGTTGCTTAAGTAGGCCAAAATATACTTAAATTTACTTACTTGAACCCAGCCCTAGTTGCGGGCGACATTCTGTTTAACTTACTTCCGACAAATTTATTTTTTGAATGGGTTCAACCAGGATAGTTCTGTGCGCCATCGTAACAAGATTCTCGTTGAATAACCTTTATATAATTGCTGTTTCGTTGTTTCATTTCTATTGATAAAGAACCAACATGTAACGAGCGCTTTTTAACAGTTGTCACAAAAACGCAATATTCTTAAAAACGAAAAACGTGTAAACCTATGTTCAATGTTGTAGAACGCTGATGAATCGTTTACCTTTAACCGTACTCATTGTACTCATTCAAGATGTTGTGCACGGTGGAGATTGCCAATCGACTTGGAGTTGGAAGCAAAAACAGAGGAACAATTTTTGACGATCGAGCCGGATGTGTACCTACATCTGCAGGATTCAAAGCTTAATAAAACGCCATTGATCGGCTTCCGACAAATCAAATTTTATTGACAATCTACTTCGTACAGCAACTCTTTATGGATCAAACAGGGAACTAGGCTCGATAGCTAACCTCTGCGAGTGAATGGACCTTCCCACTCTAGCCTCAACACTCCTCTTCACACGATTGTTTTTTGTTATCTAATGATAAACAATCTTCCATATAAAAATTCTTACGAACCAACGACCTCACCTTTTCGTCAAATGTGTCTGATCTGGTTTTCGGCAGATTGCAGTAAGCTGAATTGCGCACAGATTGGCTCCAACAGATTCAGGCATACTTTATAAACCATAGAGTCCTCGGACAAATCACCCTGAGGCTACCACAAACAACGGAAGGTATTTTCTATCGTGCGGATCATATCAGGTGAAACATTTTTTTTAATAGCGACAACTGCAATCTTTTCCATACTCATAATCTGGTCAACACGCCCACCAAACTGTTCAGTAAATCCGATCCACTTTGATAGCATTTTCATTTTAAGTGGCGCAGCAGTCAAAAACCACTTGGTGGCACAGCAGTCAAAAACCACTTCGTGATCTTTTCCTGTTTGAGGATAATCACGGGATGACCGAGAAAAGTTTTTCGCCGGTAGGCGTCACTGTAGATGCAACTAAAAATTGAGATTGAAGGGGCGTTCTCTTTTGTAAAAACTTTTTGTTTACTTTGCGTCTACTCTGCTCGTGATTTATTAAGTGTGAGGTTTTGTTTACATCCCTGCACAGTACAAGCAGAATTGGAATAGCACAATTTAGAAATATGACCGCATTTACTAATAATTATTACAAAAACGCTTTGTCTTATTTAGATCAGGGCATTCCCAAATACAATGAGTTGTTGACAAACAAACGCAACACATTTTAAACTGGGCATGGAAGCAGCAGCAACTACAGTAGAATAAATGCCTACCTTTTGGGACAAAACCTGTTTTTCCTTTTTCAAATACAGCAGATGCGTACGCCGATCTTGCGACATCATCTTCGCCGACAACAAAAGCTTGTTTCGCGCAGATAATTCGATCTTAAATGTTTTCGGAACAATGAAGATCTGAAAATAATGCAGATGTTTTAAAGTAGTGTTACATTCTTCTAACTGATTACTGAATTATGGTTTTTGATGGGAGAACCCTTTAATGTAAGAACGAGCAATCACGTTTTTCTTATTATAATTCTCGTATAAAATTTTGCTTTGCTTTAGCGTACCGTACCCATGATTTAAAATCAGAGATTTTACCTTACCAGTATAATGTTGGATAAGGAAAAGCAACTTCCGTCTGTTGTCACACTCGGCAGTTTTCAGAGTAGTTTCGAACGCAGAGATAAAGCGTAGATATTTCATAGGATCTCCATTGGATTTGGAATATTGGTTTGTTTGCCTTGTCCACCAAGTCCACAGTCACGTGAAGTGCTAATGTTGCAGATGTACAATCGCACGATCGTTCTCAGCCGGGTGATCTAAAACGGATTCGTTAGATACAACAGGTGTGAGGTTTAAAACACTGTTCGGTGGCAGCTCATTTTGGGAGTGGCTCGGACAAGAAAAAATTCTTACCAACAAATTTTCGGGTCAAATATAACCACCATGATTCAGCTCTTCTTCCAACACCAGCAGCTCGACTGAAACCTGCTGTAAAACATGAGAAGCTTTTTGTAATTTCTCTCGAAATTCATTCATGCAACTGACGTAATTGCAATCGTGCTACTTCTTCCTTGGCTATGGCTTTGACCATGCTCGCTTTCTATTGCTAGAATTTGTGAAGTAATCGCGAAGTAGTTCGAGAACGACCGACTTGAGACCTTAAAACAGGAGAAGCGGTTACAGTACTTGGTGTTTGATTTTGATCACAATTGATTGCTTCATCCAACCATGCTGTAGTTTTATCAAAAATCGCTTTGGGCTTTGTAGATTTCTTCCAGTCGACTTCGAAAAGTCTTCTGATAGTTCGCTCTCCTGAAAAGGTACCTCTTCTAATTTAGAATAACGGTCATTAATTTATATCATAAATGACTTAAAACTACAGTAGATGGTTTAGCATTTTGCTGCATATAAATCTTTTTTTGTACAAAGTGTCCAAATTGTACTTAGCAAAACTGCAGACAGTGACACTGTTTCGACCTATCAGGTCTCTTCAGTGCAGTTGGTGACCGACAAGAAGCTAGAGGCTTTTAATAAAGCATAACTTAGACCGCCACACTTGCGGGATCTATACTAGATCCACTTGGTGGATGGTCTATAGGTCG
Source organism: Trididemnum clinides (assembly GCA_963675345.1). Classification (NCBI taxonomy): domain Eukaryota; kingdom Metazoa; phylum Chordata; class Ascidiacea; order Aplousobranchia; family Didemnidae; genus Trididemnum; species Trididemnum clinides. Next base: position 22,320,393 of record OY776292.1, on the reverse strand, counting down.
AAACAGTGTCACTGTCTGCAGTTTTGCTATGTGCATCGCTAGCCTCTTGCATTACTATACATGTCCAAATTATCTTTGTAAATGCAGCAAACCTCTTACCAGACCGATCCATGACGAACGTACACTTTCCAACACTTGAAGGTTGAATACAAGTAAAAAACTATTTTGTTTCTCACAATCCTGAGTTTGAACTGTGTCTTTAAAGAACACGCGTCAATATCCTCCGACAGATTGTAATGGGAATCGTTCCAACAGCAATACAAATCCACAATACTAATTCACAAAATGGAACAATGACGATTCTCTAAAAACAAACGTCCATTCAAAAACTTTTCTACCTTAAAAGATAACGCCAAAAACTTGCCTACTGGTTTTGAAGCACACAGAACTAACTTCATCCAAAGACTAATTAAAATAGAGCAAAACTGTAAAATATGTAGGGCCAAAACGGGCAATAATTGAAAACGACTCACAAAAGAAAGGAAAGAAGCTTCAGGCTTAAATAAGAAAGCGCGAGTCAAGACACACAAAACAAGCGAAACACCATAAGGAACTCAAAACTCGGGTTCGATAATATGCAAAACCAATATGAGTAAACTTGCTGTAACAATTGGTGAAGACATTATGTCTTGAAAATAAGACTTTTTGCCCATATTTGGACTTTGTAAGTAGGGGCGAGCTGAAAGAAGTGAGAAAGTTTCCAGTTTCTCTTCTTTTATGCCTGCAATCATAAGTACATGGCTACAATTATGTTCTGATGTCCTGACTTAGGTGCTCAAAGAAAGACAAAAAGGGCAATCAGCTACAGTAGTGAGGGTCCCAATCAGTAAAGTGAAAGTCCTCTAATTGATAAAGAGTGTCTAGCCCAGGATCCAGCTCCTACAATTCTGTTATTACAACAGGTCGAGACTCAGGTGGATACTCTACCCACCGACTAAGTGTTAAGGCTAAAGTGACGCAAAGTTTTTTCTGATAACTCTTTGTAGGAATTCACATCAAAACTTGACATTTTGTTATGCTTTACTGCACGTCAGTCATATGTATCACAGAATGACATTAATCAGCTGGGCGACACCACTGTACGAAAATAGCCACACCTGAACCAGCCTACACCTTAAGTTTGTTGTATCAGTAAAACAACAAAGTAATATGTTAGCAATATATCGTTTTGCCTAAAATTTAAATATAATTTTAATTAGATTTAAACTTGGATAGCGTTGTTATGTTTTGGAATTGGCCCAGTTTGCAAAATTTTCACACCTGCACAATACATTACTTATCTCAAGTTGTTTGTGTTCGAATGTCGTTCTACATTCTTGCGCAGGAGCAATTCTCTGATCATGACCGGATAGTAGAATGACGTAATTGTGTGTTTAAAACTATTTCGCCTCTGTTGCAGGTCAAGATCAATTCTTTAAAAGTCTTTTTAAAGCAGCAAATTTTCAAAGGCATATTTGCTATTCAATATCTGGCCAAATCTTTCTTTCTTCCAAAGTTAAACCAGTATACTATAGCGCTGTCCGGCAGATTTACTTTCTCATAAATTAGGAAGAGCATGATCTCAAATGGGATGCTCTCGATGCCGATGGAAACTAACTTCGTATTTTTATAAAAAATGCATTTTAAAAAGCGACTTGTTCCTTCCCTTGACAAACACGGTTGCATTTCTGTCTGTTTACGTCATTACTCGTTTTTCGAATCCTGCTGCTATCGGTGACGCGGACACCAAACACTTGAACTACAAACGTTCTTTATCGAGAAATTTCACAATCACCACTGAGTTGATCGGGAGTCTGTTGCATTTTTTATGCTGTGGTAACTGCTTCAATTCCATTTGATCGTCGGTGAAAAGCCGCACGATCCTTCATCACAAACTTATTACCTTCAGCATCAACCAGTGAAAGGTAGTGTCGCGATTATCATTTAAAACGTTTGGTTTTTATATCCAGCTAGTCACGCTTTAAACAAAAGTTTTATACAAAGTATCGAGCGCGAAAAAATGCATAAAGTCTTTGGGCATAGTTAAAAGCAAGAGTGGGCAAACCATTATCACTTAGAAGATCTACTATTTTACAAGGCAACTTGTTTTAAAGTAAAATAATTAATATTGAAAATATGGTAAATACCACAATTAAATGTGTTAATTTTGTACTGACTTTCACCTCTGCACCAAAAAGTTATAAAAGGAGATAGTTACAAACAAGCTTTTTGTTTTATTTTCTTCACCTCATACTACGGAAAATGTGCACAATGCCTTGGAGACAAATCGAAAAGAATAAATTTTGTGTATAGTTTATTGTAACAATTTTTATCAACTTAATTAACAATTGTGTAAAGAAAAACAAAACATCATATTTGTTTTGTATTTTTACCACCATCTTACATGGCAGAGCAAATATTAATATTTTTTCTTGTATTCCTACAAACGAACAATCTTTGCTTTATTACTCTTCCCTGAAATTAGTGTAGAATGTAGAACGAGAGAAAACTGAACGACGTTTGGCGGTGGTATGGCTGCTTTAGCTCTACTTTGGAACCAAGGCGCATTGGTGTAGCGTAGGAACTTGGCATCAAACATCATGTTGACAAATCCAGTCAAGTAGAAGCGGGCCTCTTCACTGAAAATGATTTGTTTCGCAAAATTGTTGTCCACTGCAAGTCTCCCGGAACCCAGTCAGCAAATCGCCTCCCATGATCAGCTTGCTTAATTCCATCTCAGTTGAATTTTGTACGCGTGCATACGGAGAACTTTGTGTAAAATTCGATACAATAAAGCGGTCGGGATATCCAACTGCTGCCAACGTCGGCGAATTGATTTTCCTGAACTCACAGTGATCACAGCGATCACAATGTTCACAGTGATCACAATGTTCCTCAGTTCGACAAGAACGTTTCCAATTAGGCGATTTCATCTTTAAAACTGAACCAGTCGTTTCAAACTTTGTCATTAGTCAGTGTACAATAGACTCGAATTGAGCTTCGTTTCTGCCAAAAATAGTTCGGAGTTTTCGGACTGTTTGCGTCGCACAATCTTCAATTTCGTAAAATGTTTTAACAAGAAGAACTCGTTGCGCAATTGAAAACCGCTGCATGACACCATATTCTAAGCAAAGATTACTAAACAAGTACCGTTATTTTGCAAATATATAATTTTACATAAAGTATTCTGCAAAATAAAACAAAACTATTAATCGGAGTGAAGACAACTTGCAAAAATGATAAAAGCAGCCCTTAAACTTGTAATACGCAAAACGTTTGCCCAATTCATATTTGCCACACTTTACGAAACACCCGTTACAAGAAAAAAAGTCCTCAAACAAAATTAAGGAACAGGAAAGCCGAAAGTAATCTATATTTAAAGTTTCTGTAAAACTTTGACCCTTCTCGGCTACACAAAATCCATTAAAAAATGTTGATTCAGTCGGCTGCTCCGGTTTAACCGCAAAATCCATACTTTGTGAGTGTAGAAATAAAAAAGTTATCATAAATAAAGGGCATAGCCCATATGTCTCCAATCTTGGTCATTCTATTCTTTAATCAAGATTGATGTAACTCACAAATAACCCATCGTTTCGCAAATTTATTCTTTCCTTTCCTTGAGTAGTTATGGAAGAAGAACGTCAAAATTGTGGATGGGCACCAAAACAGTTGTTGTTTTCATGATCACAAAAATAAAATGCTTGATGAGTCGACTAATTCACTACTTAGTGCACCACCCCACCCCTACTTTTACAACTATGGTTGTAAAATCAAACTTTTTGGCTCGGCCTATTTGCCCTCATTTGGGCATAGCAAGAAAAAGCCTACCTCTCCCAAATACTTGGCAACCGATTTATGTCGCTTCACTAAGCAAAAATACATCCAATCGCAAACGTCAGATCTTTAATCTCTTAAATTGCAAACGTCAGATCTTTTATCCCACGGGTTAGATCTTTAACCCACGTTTAAGACTAAACATATTTATGCAAAATTTCAACTATGGCATTACATCGGTCACAAAATTTCAAGAACAAGATTGCTTTATTTGCACATATTTATTGGAAATGTTACATATAGTGCATAATTAATAGAGTGTGAAGATCTCAGTACTTGGTCTGTCTTCCGCGGGCATTAATGACGGCTTGAATGCGTCGCGGTATGCTGTCCACTAATGTAGAGCAATATTCACGGGTCAGATCTTTAACCCATGACTCTCTGATAACTCGCAATAGAAGTTGAACGCTGGAGGGTTGCTTGTCTGCTACTTTATTCTTTAAAGTGTCCCACAGATTCTCGATTGGATTCAAGTCGGGGCTGTTCCCAGGTCATTCCGGCACTTGCATCTTGTGTTTCCTGAGGAACTAGCAAGCAACTTTAGATCTGTGGTACGGAGCTCCATCATACATGAATATACTGCATTTATAAATGTGTATATGCAAATCTAGTTTCTGTTCTAGCATTTCAACGTACTTGGGTCCATTCATATTGGTGTTTGGTGGCAAAAAGTGGAGTCCTGCAGTGCCATGACTCAACATTTCTCTCCAAATTATTTGGCTTGGGTGTGTTTGATCGTCTGAACAGTAAACCTTTTATCGTAACGCTTCCCCTCTCGGTCTTCTCGCATGCCTCTTTCGTACCATGAATTGTAGGATCGTCGACTCGTCGGAAAACAGTACTTTCCGCCTTTGAGAAACAGACCAGTGTTAATGACGTTTAACAAACTAAAATCTCTTCTGTCTCATGACTAGTGTCAACCGCGGGTTCTGTGCAGGTTTTTGGAATGGAAGGCCATACTCCTTGTTCAAACGCCTAGAAGCTATGCGGATGCTCATCTCAGTTCTTTAGAATGCAGAATAGCTCATACTTTCTTGCAGGAGCTTATTGGTAAACGCACAACTATACGTTGGATTTTACGGTCATCTCTGACTGAAGTTTTACGGGGTTGTCCGTTTTCGTTTTTGGTCACAAAAAATTCCAACTGTCCGGTTTTTGGCAATTGCATTATGCACAGCTGTTTTCGAGCACTCCCAAAGCGCTCCTACAAGATGAATTTCTTTGATCATTGTCTAATGGAGACGGTTCATGTTAACATGTCCATCGTTCCTTGAAGCACTCCCGCATGTCACTCTCAGGATGCGTGGGATTAAGAGCGGGATTGTGCACTGCTTCACCAGCCAACCCCGCCATAGCACCGCGTGGGGAAATCTTGCTGCTGTACGCGACTAACCAAGAGTGGCCAAAGCCCTTACGACTCCCCCTATATTGAACCCGCATAACCGGTAAAAACGGGGGATAGGGGGCAAGGCAACCGACCCTCGTTTTCGAGTAGGGGAAAGGCATTGGTTTTGACCAGCCGCCAAAATTTTAAGCACCACGCGCCCAACTCAGTAGTAAGTCTCCTTGAAATAAGCTTTTCAGTGTTTTCCTGCCTTCGAATTCTGCAAACCACTCCCATGACGTTCGGTTAAAATTAAATTACTTGGCCTAATGGCCACTTGCCACGAGGTAAAGAATCTACGAGAACAAAGAATCCCATAGCAAAGTTCGGCTTCACAAGTACGGCTAGAATTGTATAGTAAGGTATTAAACTTGCGCTATTTCTTTTGTACAAATTATCTTTTGTAATCGAACACTCCTATCCTTATTATTTGCTGATCGAAGTATCAGAAAATAATTAGGAGTGAGCGGTTCATCGCTTTCACAATCCATCGTAAGCGGAATAAGCGGACGAGAGTTTATAATCAATTCAACTTCTGTAGTAAGTGAAGTATCGTCAGTAGGTAAATGGTTGGTCAATATTGCAGCTAAAACTGATGGATCGAATCACTCTCTTCCAATCCCGCCCATGGCTTGCCGTTTCAAACGCTCCTGAATATTCTGGTTGAGGTCGCGCAGTGAGCGATGTAGTTCTTTGGAAATTGCTATCCCTATAGACCTGTTTCATTCTACGACAAGAACATAAATTACATGGCGTCACCAGGCGGAGCTAACAATCATTTAAGCGGAGTTAAAAAAATAGTGATTAAGCCGGCTGCTCCGGTTTAATCGCAAAATCAATATTTTGCGAGAGCAGAAACAAAAATTGCTGAAAATAAGGGGTATAGCTCCTGTAACTTCAAATATTGTGTCACCTTATTCTTTGGCATCAAGCTTGTTTTTCTCAAGCTTGAACTTTCATTACTTGCTTTTCTGTCATGTTGCCGAATATGTGACCTCTAAATAAAAACTGCGGGTAAATAACCAATAAGTCTTTCAAATTGGCGTAACACGTGTTTTGTCGGTTGACCGCGACATAAAAATTATAGCACGTCACCAATTTTAGTCCAAAAGTGGCAAATTATTGCTGCAAAATAATAAGAACAAATGTGTCAAACACTTAAAATTGGAATCAGGTTTTGTTACGTCTTGTGCAAGGAACATGAAAAAGCTTTCCATTTTTTTAAATGCCAAAGATGTAACTTGAAAAGTTTTCATTTTCCAAATACAAATGAGGTAACTTGAAAAAAATTTCATTTTTTTAAATACAAGTGAAGTAACCTGAAAAGTTTCAATTTTTTCATATACAAATGATGTAACTTGAAAAGTTTTCATTGCAAATGCTGTAACAAAACGGAAGCAAGCGTTTTGTTGCACTATTTGTACATTTTTGGAACAAGTTGTCATTTTAGGACCAAAAAACGAAAAAACGTGCAAAGAGTAAACCTATGTTTAGTGTCGTAGAACGCTGACGAATCTTTTACCTTTGTCGCTTCTGTTAAACATGTATGGAGCGCAGTGGAGGTTGAGGGCCACTGACTTCGGGTTCAAGCATAAACGCAAAATCAGCCCACCAGTATTTTGATGATAAAGCCGAATGTGTAGCTACATCTGCAGGATTCAAACGACTTTTATTAAAACGCCGTTGAGCGGCTTCCGACAAATCATCAATGAGACTAAATCGTTTAGCAACAAACACTGGAAACTGCTTAAACGAATTTCTGATCACGTGCAGCACGGCCAGAGAGTCAGTCCAGAAAATAGAATCAGTGACCATGTCGTTTAGCTTATATTTTAATTATTCATACGATTAGCCGCGATCGCGGCGATCAATTACAACCTTGGGATTGAAACAGCTTTTAGGGGCGCCAATCCGATCTCACCCAGTACCCATTAGGAAGCTGCACGCAACAATCGTCCCGAGCAACAAATCTCAAATACAATACGGTACTGTAAGCTTATGAAGATGCATCTAAAAAATAACAAGTATGGCAAATAAAAGCATACTTCCAAATATGTTTGTATTACTGTTTTTATGACTCTTATTACGTATATGTCTTTATTACTACCAGATCTCAGAGTTTGGCAACTGCAAGAGTTAGAGCACAAAATATCCTCTATCAGCGAGATGATACAAAGCATTTTATTAGAGCACGCGTTGATGCACCACCAGATACATTTTCGGAGTTGTTCGGACATCAGTCTTTTTCAATGATTCAAAAGCGAACACTGGATAAACCAAATTTACCAGCAAATGATGAGTTTTAACTTTCAATTGATAAGCTTTAAGCATTCATAGGTCTCTGCATTATTTGTGGTGTAATCAAAAGTAGAGATAAGCCACTTTACAGTTTCTGAAATTCTGATTACGGACGGCCGATTTTTCGAGAAACAATGGCAAGAAACAAGTTTATATGCGTTTATAGTCATAAGAGCACGAGGACAAGGAGACGAGAAAATGACAAATATGCCCCCATTGGAAGTTGTGGGAAACGGTAATGAACAACGTTGAAAAAAGTTTTTTCCCCGCACAAAAAGTCACCATAAATGAACAGTTATTTCATTGTAGAGGCAGGAGCAGTTTTATTCAATATATGCCACAGAAGCCTGCAAAATTTGGCATCAAGTATTGGATGCTGTGTGATGTAAAAAGTTCCTATGCACTGAGAGCTGTGCCATATGTAGGTGGAGAAGATTGGTCACAGGTTGGCGTTGCAAAACATGTAGTAATGAGTTTGATGGAGCCATATCATAAAACAGGGCAAAATGTTACAACTGACAAGTACTTCACCTCATTGAAGACTGCCAAGAACCTTTTGCAACACAACATTACCAAGGTGGGGACACTGCACAAGAACAAGAAGGTAATACCGGCCGAGCTACATGTTGACACACGACAGCAGCCCCTGTATACATCACGATTCTTCTTCACACAGGAGAATAGTATCGTGCTTCTTTATTGCAAGGCCAAACAGAAAAAAGATGTATTTTTGCTCTCGTCCATACACACTACTCCAGTTGTGAACGACCACGGTGTCAAAAAGAAGTCAGAGGCGATTTTGTATTATAACACCACCAAAGGTGGCGTTGATACCGCAGACGAAATGCTGCGATGTTACAGCACTAAAGCTGCATCTAGACGATGGCCTTTAACAGCGTTTTTCAATCTTTTAAATATAATTTGCTTGAACTCATTTGTGATAGCCAAAGATACAGGCATGACGCACGGCAGCAGGAGCGGCTTTCTCTTGCACCTAGGAAAATTGGTGTGTGCCGCAGAACGACAAAGTGAAGCAGCTGCACGCCAACCTATGCCATTATCACGGCAGTCTACAACTGGAAGCAAGGCTGCTGCATTGCCTGACGGCAAAAGGACCACGTGCAGACTTTGTCAGAAGAATAAAACTCGAAATCAGTGCTGCAGCTGCAGAAGATATCTGTGTGGATCGTGTGCGAAATCAGTGTGCCAATCTTGCTTGCCATCTCAACACTAAGTTACAAGTTACCTGACCGTGTGAACGTTGGGAGAAATATTTCTAGGGGAGGAGTAGAAATTTTTATTTCATGTACAAAATGGTTTGCTGTTTAAGCTTCTAGTAAATCTACAAAAAGCATTTAGCTAAACAAAAGCAACTCTTCATCGTAAAATATCGCATGCCAAATGCGTGGCAAAATTTTTTATTGGATTTAGAAAACTATCGTTTTTCCAAATTGCCAGGTGAAAAAATGCCCCCTCTCGCCCTCTCCTGCCGACACCCATGCTTGACTAACTAATTTTTCGTAGATCTGATCTTTCTTTGAACTTCGTTGGTGTTAATGGCAACAAAAGAATAAAATTCTTGCATCACTTTCTTGTTTTTAACCATTATCTTTGTTTACGGGTCAATTGATCGATACGATTCTAGGACAAATACCCCCGGACAAATACCCACCGGACAAATACCCACCGGACATATACCCACCGGACAATTACCCCCCTTGCAAAATACCCCCTGGACATATACCCACCACAAGATGAAATGTGAGGAAAAGTAAAGTGTATTTATTTAATATTTTTATTTTGTCAATAAATTACATACAGTCATATTTTATAAACATATTACATAGTAACCCTAACCCTAACCCTAACCCTAACCCTAACCCAAAACAAAAAAAACTGGTGGGTATATGTCCAGGGGGTATTTTGCAAGGGGGGTAATTGTCCGGTGGGTATTTGTCCGGGGGTATATGTCCGGTGGGTATTTGTCCGGTGGGTATTTGTCCTGATACCGATCGATACGGTTGTTCTAGGTAGATCTACCGGTATTGTTTTGACGAAAAGTTCCTGGAATGCAATTTCTTTAATAGAGCACGTAGTTCCAACCAAATTTGAGGATTGCACGGGATATCAGCCCATTATCAGTTTATTTGAAGAAAATATCGCAAAAACCAAATGCCTTACCGGTCAATTGACTGTTGTGGTTGTTTTAGGGTTAATGATGCTTTAAAACCGAAATTTTTGCTCCATTGCGTGTTGATTGGTTGATTTTAATCACTTCTTTGTTCGTGCGAGCTTTACGTTGTTTTTGGGAAATACCCGTATGGTGATTTCTCTTGCTTGACTCGCCGCATGTTTAAAAATGCATTATGTCAACAAACCGGTGACAACAGCGCCAACAATTGCGAAAAGAATAGATACAAGTTGTTTGGTGACTCAACTGCTGTACTATTTTACAGATTTAATTTGAGAAGTGATATTAAGACAAACTGAGTACATGACTCAAACATAAGCACGTTTCTTGCAAATAAGTGCAAAATGGTAACCCTGGCTACAGTTCTCGTTGTGTAGACTAATGATGCTTCTTATGGCAAAGCAAAATGTCAAACTTGTGATTTCAGTTCGCTCAGTGGACTTGTGTAGAAAACATGATACTTGTTTCTGTGCGAGTTCTCGTTTTGTGGGTTGTTTGTTGAAAAGGCTCGTTGCGGCAATTTTCAATGCTTGGTTGAAGTATTCACTGCAGCAGTGGCCTTGTTTTTCTTGACGTTACCAGTAGCTAAGTCATTGATCGTTCTAAGCTCGGTGAAATTTAACAGAATTGCTAGATTGTTAATGCTACATTTTTACTTTACTAAATATTCATAGTATTTCAAGTGTTTATTCATTGCTGTATAGACTATCACAACTTCTTATTTCTTTAAAAAAATTTATTTCACTTATTTCGTTACACACTCAACAATAAGCGGCATTGCACTAAATTAAAAAATATATTTGTACAAAACAAAATATCTTCGGCATTTCAAAAAGAAGACACTGAAGAAAAATACTGCTGGATATGTAATTACAAACAGTTAAACAAGGCATGAGGTTGCGACTATCGACTGCTTTTTACTACGGAGCAACTCCAAAAGCTAAAACGGTGCCGGTGAGAATCGAACCACAGTTCTTCTAGACTCAATTCCACTGCAATTGTTTAAATTTTTGTGCTACTCCGTGGTGAAAAATTGTAAATGATATTACGCAATAATTACCTTTTGCAAATCAATGTATGTAGGAACAAGCTTTATTACCATGTTGGGGAAAAAATGCATTGCAACATTGATGGAACTTTGCAATAACATTCAGATACAATGAGGCAACTTTTAAGAAAATTGTTTGTTCTCACCTACTTAGGCGTAAGATTAGTGCCTTATGTCAAATGATCTAGAAATCAAGAAAACCAATAGAACTAATTAGAAATCCAGCTCCGCACATTTATTGTGCTCAAAACAGTAATAAACAAATCACTTCTTCTACAGCAGTGATAGAATTAATTTGGCGAAAAGATAGCTTTGAAAATATTGATCTCGAAAAAAAGAAAAAGTCTTCAACGAAATTTTGCATCAAAACTGCTGTGTCGGCGCTCAGTGAAAACTTGCTTGAGCATGGGGATAACGGGGGCTTTGCACTTTTGCAGACCCGCAAAATTTTTGAAAAATCGTTTTTGTACCACCCCTCAAAAATTTCTGTTTACACCCCGGAATGTCATACATATCAACATTCGCCGCTTTTAACAAATAAAGTTTGTCTTTGCTAAAGCGAGTGGGAAAGAAACCTTGTTGAAAAAGCGCAAGAAAGGAATGTAGCAAAAAAAGAGTATTTAAGAAATTGCGTCAATTCAAAGATACTATAGTTGTGCAATAACTATTGCACTATCATACTTCAATATCGTTTCTTCCTGGTGCTATGTCTTCATCGTAAAATAGAATTTGAAGATAAATAAAATGTGCAAGTCGGGATTGCGAATCGCAAACAGATATTCACCAATATAAACGTGATAAAATTTTACAATATTGCATACATATTCCATTACACCAAAGTTTCTTCTCTGAGCTTCTTGAAGTTATTTATAAAACTGGGTGAACATCACTGCTATGTAGGCACTTGGTAAAACAGCGATTTACACAGTTCAAGGTACTGCAAGCGGCGTAAGAAAGTGACAAAGCTGCATAAAATACTGCATGAAAAATAAAATGGAGTGGAAGTTTGTTTGCCTCCCAAACCAGTAACACTTGCTCCGCACAGAAAAAATTCAAAAAGTTCGTATTTTTAATAATTACAACTTTGTTTATTTGAATAATCGCCGTCAGCCTAAACAAGAAAATCACGTTGGTAAACAATTTGTTTGATAAATTAGTTATGGTTCTATGAAAGCTTTGATTATGTAAGTTTTCAGAAAACTGATAACAGCTTGTCCAATGATGTAGCAGGAGTAAAGATGCGGTAGGCACAGATACCTGACAAATTTTCGACTTGTGGCAATTTTCCTGACTATTTTTGAGCTGCGATTCTAGTCCTCTATCAATGTCATGCGAAACAATCGTACTGCCACAAATTGTAAGTAGCAGTGAGTGATTTGGTAGCTTAACAATCACAAAACTGGCATACAAAGCTATTGTGAGCGTCAAGTGGCGATAAAAGTGTCAGATACATGGATGTGTCGATATAAACTTACTGCGATCAGAGGCTGGATGCGTAACGGTGTTACCTTCTTCACTCAACCAAACTGAATTCTAAAATAATAAAAAATGAATTGATATTTTTTCGGACAAATGTGATTCAAAACAATACCTTGGAAATAAAAAGTGTTAGTAAAGAAAACCTGCAATTTACATTAAATTAAAGCCAATGCAAACCAACAAAAATGGTTTTGAAAATTTCGAAAACGCACAAGTTTCAAAAAAGACAAGCTGTTTCATCCACTCAATTTAAGAATGTAGGAGTTGAGGAGTAGCAGTTAAACCAGGGTTTTGCAGTTAAAATAGAGGAAGAAAGTTCATGTCAAAACAAAGTTTATCAGAACAGAAGACAGAGTGTCACGAATAAACAAATTTGTTTCGCTGGAACAGTCAATATATGTATAGTTTTTGTAATTTGTTGCTTTTGTTTTGCTGTAATTGCAGGCCTATTGTTTTGTTTTGTTTTCCTCAAACTTGAAAGTTTATTCATTCATTTATCAAATATTAGTTTAGATGCATTCCCAGGAAAACTTATGGTGAAAGATAGGTCTGGACGTAGCTAGAAGAATTTTTGATTTGGTTTGACCTAAATGCAGTAAAAGTGTTAAATTTATTTCTTGTTTTGTAAAGTAGTGACTTGATGCTTTGCCAACTAGTTCACTTTTTCATATCATTTTTGTGTGAAATATAAGTCTCGACGTGACCACTAAAACAATACTATAGGTCTGTAACTCATATTATAAAACTTTGGACAGATCTGAACAAGTCTTGGGTTGTACAATGTGAAATGTATTTCTTTAAAAAGTCATAGCAAAATTTTATAAACTTACAATTTATTTACATCCCTTGTTTAAAAACTTTCATGTAATCATTCTCACGGTGTATTAAAATTGTATAATCTCAAATATTTTTGAAAACTTTTAGATACAAAAACATCAAATTAAACGTACTGGTCATTGTTAAACGTCTTAAACAGCGGTGCACAAAGTGCAGTCTGCCGAAACTTCACATTAATGAAATGTAGCCCGAACCATAAAAACTTTGGGCATCCCTGGTGAAACAATAACACTATATTGTGTCACAACATATCAAGAAAATCTGGAAAAGTTTATATAACCACTTATTACCCACCTCTTGTGCCACAGATAAGTCTGGGCAAGTCTTAAATAGATACTCTTAATTTAACTCTTTATTGACTTCTAGTGGCTTCCCCCTCAATTCCTCCCCACAATTGCGACCAAATATGCCATCATATACTTCACATAATACCATCACCAAGGACCTTAATAATTATCATCTCCCACTAACAACACAGCCAATACCTAACCAAAAAATCCCTACCAATTCGTGACGTCATTAATCCGCCTAAAACCGTCCCAAATAAGCCATTTTATACTACTCGATTCCAACGAGTTTACTTTAAATCAAGAAAGGTTTTACTTACACACAACCAGTCATATTACAAACATTGTTACATTCCTTTGGAAGTGCGAGAGGTGGGTAAACTAACGCAAAGCTGTGGATGGGCGTTATCGTGGCCTTAATTCCGACCTCCCTACTTTTAAATCAAAAGTGGTCTTATTCACAAAAAAGATATTGTTTTTACTCAATTTTATTTCTTAAGTGCGGGAGAAAGGTGAATTTAAAGTCGTGGAGGGCGCCAAAGTAACTAATGCATTTACAACAATAAACCATTTTCTGGTAGGTTTAATCACAATTTTTTCGTAACTGCATTTGCCCTCTCCAGCATCGGCGTAACACTTTGTTTTGTATGTGGGGAATAAAGCATTTTTGTTTGAGAGAGACAATTTTTCTATTTTTGGCCACAAACATACAGCAGATAAAGACGTTAGTATTAAAAATGATTAGTTTGCACATCTTTGAACTTTAAGAGTGAAGTGGGCTAAAAACAGTATGAATGGTTTTAGTCTCTTACCAATTTAAATCCCTGGCTACGATTGTATTTCTTGGCCCGGCATGGGGCAGACAAGGAAAGGGGAAGGAAAAAGCAGTTGACCTGAGGGTCCCAATCAGTAAGGTGAGAGCCCTTTAATTAGTAAGGTTAGATTGTCTAACAATACTTAAGAAAAAGTAACGGATAATATTTTCTGAAAGCTGTAGGTATTTACATAGAAACTCTACATCTTGTTTCACTTTACTACACGTCATCAAATGTGTGTTACAGGTGGACATTAATTAGGTGTACAATACAGCTGTACAAAGATAGTCTAATTAGCCTAATTTCAGTTATGATAGTTTTCATACTTGACATTTTATTGATATAAACCACATTTTCATGCCAGCAATATTGCAATCTGCTTGAAATTTAAAAAGAATTTGAATTAGGTTTGGGTTTGGATGGCATTGTCATCATCAAGATTGGCTCAAATTGCAAAATTTCACCCCCCCTTAACTCATCACTTATCTCATGTTTTTGTGTTCGAGTCCCATTCTACTCGCGAGGAAAGAGTAATTCTCGGATCAAGACCGATTAGTAGAATAATTCTGGCGTAGGTTTGAAACTATTTTGTCTCTGTTGCAGCTGACGATTTATTCTTAAATGTGTCAAAATGTCATTTTGTTCTTCTGTTAATGCTTGCCTTTTTAAATATTTTGTCGAATTTCTTCATCGGGTTTAATTATATTTGTGACCGTCTTTGTGCAATAGAAATGCCGCCAATTTTAATGAACCTTGTCTGGTGTTTTATATCAATAGATTAATTTCGTTGATCGTAATTTTTAAAACGACTGATTTTGCATAGTCAAAATGCCGCCGATTTCAGATTTTCGCGTCTGGGTAAAACTTATGTATCGTCAGTTGTTGCCGGCTAATACGTTTTTTATTAAGAGTATTCCATTTTTAAATATTTGCACAAGCTTGCATAGATTGCTTGGTGCACGTTCAACAGCATTGAGACAACGCTAGCTCGTCACACTTCAGCGACCTCTTCTACAACCGATGATTCTGATGACAAAGTTTTGTTTTAAGAATATAATTAAATTTGAGTTTGAATGGCTTTTTTATTCTTTAGAATTGGTCCAAATTGCAAAATTTTCACACCTGCAATAACACATCACTTAACTGAACCTTTTTGTGTTAAAGTCCAATCTACATTCTTGCGCAGGAGCAATTCTCTGATCATGACCGGATAGTAGAATAACGTAATCGTCTGAAACTACTGTATCTCTGTTACAGCTGAAATTCTACTTTTCAAAAATAACTTTTAAAAACAAAGTTTATTTATTACAAGACTCTTTTTCTTTACAGTTAGGTCAGCATCACGCACAGCTTTGTGCAAGATTTAGTTTTTTAAAAACTAGGAGTAACATAAAATGAAATGGGATTTTCACAATATCGATGCAAAACAACTTCTCAGTATCATGTTTGTCCTGGCCAAACACTTCTGAGGTAGGCGATGTAAGTTTGGCATTTAAACAGCTGGTTTGTTTATAATTAACTGATTTATTGTCGAGTGTTTGGCCTGGCCAAACACTTCCCAGGTAGGCGATGTAAGCTTAAAATGTAAATAATATGACAATATGCTAAAAGTACAGTTAATATCGTTGGAAAGCTAATAATTTCACTTCTAAATCTCATTTATTGTCGAGTTGTTTGGCCTGGCCAAACACTTCTGAGGTAGGCGATGTAAGTTTGACATGCAAATAATAATATCGTTGGAAAGTAATAAGTTATTAGGTTGTCCGGAAAGTTCTTAGCGTTTTTTTCTGATTTGCGATACAATGATAAATAATGTTTCCATTAACTCTATTCAGTAAAATAACTTCCATTATTATTGATAACCTTTGTCCATCCAGCATTCTAGCAGTAGCTCATACTGCTCAACGGAAAGCGGACCCGTTCTCGTCCTCGGATTCGTGCTAGGGGGTTTGCTGTCCCCCTCTGGAGCCACGTGGATCTGTTTCTCGTTTACTGTGGGCCCCAAGATCGGTCTATGAAGCCAGCCCTAGCATCTATTGCTCCTCGAGGGCTGGTTGAGACAAAGATGCTTTCTCAGGACGCTTCGCGTCTTACACGGCAATCAATAACACCAGTCGGTTGTCAGCAGGGTGTGGAGTGTCCCGAACTCATGCGTCCCTGATAATTTCAACGGGACCACCCCTGGCTAAGGTGGTTCATTTAAATTGGGAGGGGGTTGCATTTACGATGCCACTCTTCGAGTGGTGAGACATGGGCACGGGACCCAAATAGTAACATCGCAAAACCCGCAATATTCCCCATTTTTTAAAAATGGGTAAGGAGAAATTTTATAAGGATAAATATCATTTCATAGATAGGGAGAAATTTCATAAAAAATTCAATAAAAATGGATAGGTAGAAATTTCATATTAGCATTACAACTCTAATATGAAATTTCTTCGTATCCATTTTTATTGATATCCAGGGTATCTAAAATAAAACATTTGTTTATATTTGGCTACGAACAAAAAAGACAAATATTAAACAAATGTTAAAATTTGATCAGAGATGAAATTGGATACACTGTGGTTCTGTTAGGTGACTTTGCTATCATGTATTGCAAATCAGAAAAAAAACGCTAAGAACTTTCGGGATAACCTAAGGAGGGACAGCAAACCCCCTAGCACGAATCCGAGGACGAGAACGGGTCCACTTTCCGTTGACCAGTATGAACTACTGCTAGAATGCTGGATGGACAAAGGTTATTAATGATAATGGAAGTTATTTTACTGAATAAAGTTAATGGAAACATTATTTATCATTGTATCGCAAATCAGAAAAAAACGCTAAGAACTTTCCGGACAACCTAATAGCTTTTAAATCTCATCTATTTTCAAGTTGTTTGGCCAGGTCAAACACTTCTAAGGTAGGCTATGTAAGTTTGACATGTAAATGTTATGACCAGATGCTAGCAATTACAATGATTATCGTTGGAAAGTTATAAAATAACCTATAAATCTCATTTATTGTCGCGTGTTTGAACTGGCCAAAAACACTTCTTAGATAGATTATGAAAGCTTGACATGATGAAAGAATATGATAAAATGCTACTTTTTTTCAGCAATATAGCCTTAAATACTTATGGATTAAGATTGGTTTGTAACAACGTGTGTTCCGATCTTTAGCTGACCCGTAAAATTTTTAAAAAGTCATTTTTGTGCCACCCCTCAAAGAAATTTCAGCCTACGTCTCTTAATATCAAGTATATCAAAATACATGGCTTTTAACAAATAAACTATGAACTTACTAAAGCGAGTGGAAAAGAAACTGTGCTGAAAATGCGCAAGAAAGGAATGCAGCAGAAAAAAGTATCAGTGAAATTACATTAATTTAAGTTACTATAGTTATACAATAACTGCTGCATTTGTTACACGTTGGTTTTGAACACGGGTTGCTTTGATAGCGCGGTCCGCCTTCGGGCGGGTTCTCTGTGCTGTGTTCTAATTATGCTGATAATGCGTGCATTTGCACGCCTTTGAGAAATACGGTAGAAGACAGTTAAGTAGAGACATTGAGACGAGTAGACGCGGCGTCGTGTCACTAACTTTCAAAATAACATACGTTTTTATCTGTTCTGGTCTGTTTGAAGATTGTGCCAGGAAGAATTGAGACTATAGGAAAGAAACGTACCACATTCACTCATTTCAATATCGTTTCTTCCTGGTACTATGCAATCATCGTAAAATGGAAATGTAGTATGTATTATTGGATTTCAATCAAGATTGTCCAATTGAGGAAACGAGCAGGGAGGTGGAGGCTGTCCTTGCATTAAATTGCCAAGTTGAAGTTATCTTTGCATGGGATTGCTTAGCCGCAGTGACAGACTAGAAGGTTGAGACTGTTTTTGCATGGAAGTGTCTAGCCGGGGCAAAGAACTAGAAGTTTAAGGCTGTCCTTGGATTGCATTGCCAAATCGCGGCTGTTTTTGAGTGGTAGTTTAGCCGAAGCGAAGAACTGTGAGGTTGTGGAAGCCCTTGCATGAGATTGTTTTGATAGAAAAGAAAAGGATTTAGATTTGGTTTTTGGGAATATTTTTGGTAGCCTAAGGGTAGGCAGGTTACTGATTACAACCGGAGTAATAATACTTTGACAGCAAAGACTAGCTGTATTATTTTTTTTGCACAAGTTGAAAATAAGCGTTTGAAGTTTAATTTCTTCAAGAAATCTAGCTTTGTTATAATAAAAGCATTACCGCTTAATATTTTGTTGCACGGCAACGTTTTGAGTCTCACACAATTTCACCCACCATGCACTCACAAAACTCACACTGGTCGATTCAAGCTCACTATTTTCTACAAAAATGTTTCTCACTTGGGCAATGACTTGTTATCTCGATTCCACCAGCGCGTTGGTAGAGTGGTTGGAGCTGTATTTCTCAACCAAAGTTTTCAGAAAGCTCTGGGCGAGTTAGCGTTAATAACTTTTTGAATCTGATCGAGGAGTAAAGATAAGCCTATTTTTCAGATACATTGGTCCCAAAAGGTTGTTTTTTTAAAAAAAGATTACGCAACAAATAAGACAAAATTGAAGATCAAAAATACAGGGTGATCAAAAAGTCCCTGTGCACCTAAATTGTGAAAATAATAAATGATTCGCGAAGTTATAAATAGTCATGAATAGACATAAATGAAGTCTTATGTTGCTGTTTTTATTATTTTGCTCTTTGATCATGAATAAAATCATTATAAATATTAATGAATTTCTTTTCTTTCAGATCTCAATCAATTAATTCTGATCGCTACATTGATGGCGTTTTGAAACCATTTTTAACAAAACTTTCTGACACTGACAAAAGAATTGGTTACTTTCAGCAAGATGGGACTACTGCCCACACATCAAGTGCTTCTCTGACATTTTTACAAACAATTTTTGGTAGCCGCATTATATCCAAAAATCTCTGGCCACCAAGATCTCCTGATGTTACGCCTCCAGACTTTTACTTATGGGGCGCTATGAAAAACAAAATTTATTGCTGCAATCCCCGCACAATAAATCAATTGAAAGAAACCATCACCGATTATAACCAAAAAGTTGACGACACTGTCTTGAAAGACGTCTTCAGAAACATGATGGCACGCGCCACAAGATGCACTGAGGCGGGTGGTGGTCATTTCCAGTATCTACTGTAAAGTTCACCAAGTAACACGTATATCTGTTACAATATCAGGTGCACAGGGACTTTTTGATCACCCTGTACTGTTATTGTTGGAATTGTTCTTGTGCCTGGAAACTGCAAAGTTTTGTTTTGGTGCTAAAAAAGTCCGCGACCCAAAAAGATTTGGAAATACTGCGGTAAGGTGTGTGCTTTGCAGTCAGTAGATTTGAGGTCAATTCCCTTGTGGAATCATTGCGAAGACTAAAGAAATAGTATTAAGAGCTTTTTTCTGCTGGACAGTCAGCGCTGAATAGGTAGTGCGGAAAGATGGTGGCAAGTTTACTAGTTGTGTTCTTATGTAAGCCACATAAAGTGTTACCTCCATGTTTATGTCAAAGAAAAGTGGTGATGTTGAGTAGCCTCATCTTTGTAGTAACTCACAAAGCTCGAGCTTATACGCATCAGTAAAAAAGTAACTTATACCTTGACTTTTTTACCGGAATGTGATAGAAGGAGGAATATGATAGAAGCTCATATTCAAAGACGGTTGCTTCAACTCAACCATTCTTCAGGAGCATATTTCTCAGGACCGAAGCACATTGGCCCGCTCTTGCAAGCCAATCAGAAGCTTTAAAACTGAAGCTTCCTTCTCTTCTATAGGACAACATCTTTTACAAAACCCTACATGCGCACATGATTATAATGATAACAAATTTTCTATTCTTGCCCGTGGCCGTACTTCTTTTCATCTTTCCACCCTAGAAGCCACGTAATCAAAACATCCAAATCAAATTTATGCAAACAAAAGGAATTCGTTTATGGTCTAAAAATCACTCATTAGTTTCCACTCCTTCTATTGGTCGCTGCGTTTACCAATCATGATAGAGCTTTTCCCTTTTTTCTTCTTCGTCAACTATGTCTCTATACAAGTGACTCACTTTACCTTTTCGCTCTATTTCTGACGGATTCTCTTAAAAAGTGTCAGACGAAAAGCTTCGAAAATGAATACTCTACTTTCTGCAATTTTCAAATTCTGTACCACCAATCAACGCATGCTGACATCTACCTAAAACACTCGCGAAAAGGTGGTTACTTTGCATTTAACTATCTTTTCGCTTGGGTTTTAAATAGAACCAAATCTTCTTTCTTGGTGTTCATGCGCAGGCTTATAATTACCCTGTCTATCTACTTCTGTCAAGGCTTGCGATTGCTTTGAAAAACGCGAGAGTAAACTAAAACCGCTGAAAAGCTAGTTTTTATTTTGTTCAACCGCGTATTTTTAGTCCACGAGTTAATAATTAACTCAAATCGTCAACCGAAATCGTCAACCCAATCTTTTATTTTTTTCTGTGCGTATGAGCTCATGCTCGGTTTGCATGTCTTTCGTCAGACTGGGCCCCCACGACGAATAGACTGCTTGTTTTCACCATCTATCTGCCAAATGAAGATGAAGGCATCTCGACAAGTGCCTTGCCCAAGGACACCACAAGCAAGCTCTCCGGATTATTCTCCACGCTATCGCTACGTGCTGAGCGCCAAACAGGAAAGCTCTAAATACCATTTTTTAAAGTCTTTTGGTATGACTCAACTTGGGAAATGAATCCCAGGTCTACCGACTGCGAAGCGCACGCTCTAACCACTACGCTATTGAGCCGGTACCCAATCAGTAACTGGCAAACTAAAATCAGTACCCAATCAGCAATACCCAATTAGTAATTGCTATCACCTGCTCCAAAATCTTCCTATTCCCAGAACTTACTAATAACACATTTTCAGTTTTCGCTGAAGGAGACCCATCCTTCCACTTGTGAAATTTAGAAATTACTTTTATCAAAACTCTCGTTCTTAATTTACGTCCACAAAAGAAATTTGTTTACAAATTCATTCACTTGTGTCCATTAATTGGCCAGGTTCATAGTTGAACTCTCTGTCGTCCTATCCCTGCTTTTTGTCTGCTACAAAAGCGCTGATTGTTTCTGTTATTTGATTTCAAGAGTTCTCCGTCAAGATAATTAGACAAAAAGCAACGAAAAACGTTAGATCAAACTTTGAGTTAATGTTATCTATTACGAGAAGTAATTTTGAAAGTTTTGTTTGCTTTATGCACAACTCTACAGACCATTAGGATGTTGTATGTTCGAATTTTGCATGAATCATTGCTAACTTTTCGCACTGTTTCACGGTCAGCGTAAACGACAACAACGTGTGTAGGATGTATGCGTGAGTTCTTAGAGCAAATCCAAAATAAGTCTGCAAATGAATTTTATGCATAAGTAATTACAACGACGCTACGAAAATCGAGGCGAGGACCTTAGAATATGACTCGTGGTCGACTCCTAAAGAATGTGTCGGTAATGTTTTTGCATCGGTCGTTTTTCGGATGATAAAGTTTTGAGTTAATTTGCATGCCACTCATCACTTTAGCATATTTATAAGAATATATATTGAATAAGAAAATTATATCGTAATAACGCTATCAAAAGTTCTTTAAACGACTGTAAATTCATACAGCGAGATCTTTGAGCCGCACAAATATATTGACATTAGATGCCGCAAACAACATTTGTGATAAACAAAATTAAATTGAACGAAGCGCAGTCGAGCCATTTTTTTTAGTTTGTGGCACGGCAAAGGATTTATGCGGCTAAAATACGAGGACAAGCATGCATTCTTACGGTTTTATCCAATCGCAAGATGTGTTAACTCCTATGAAAACAAGCGGCATTTAAAAAGTCTTCTTTGGCAACCAAACAGTTTTTTTGATAACGTCGCAGGATAGACTGTCGCTTTCACTGCAAAGCAAAATAATATTGATGCTTATTTTCAAAGACGCCATCTTAGAGAATGAAAATGTTGCTATTCGCACTTTGACGAGCTGGAATAGTAAATTGGCTTAAAACAAATTTTGGATTGCCAATGCCTCGTTGGTGTAATTGTTCTAATTGTTCCAAGCTATGGAACAAAAAGCTTGGATCTTGAGACTCTCACGAATATTAGTTGAAAAAAAACATCTGATGTTTTAAGTGGCCGATTGTGATTGCCAGTAAACCGTATGGTTTGAAAGAGAGTGAGCGATGGCAGTAAGCAAACCCTTAACCTGCATGGCTACAACTTGGCAAAACAAGAAAAAAGTGATCAATATCAATCCTTTTTAAGAGCCGAAGTATGCTTTCGGTATAGATTTTTGTTGATTTGCTATAACAGATTTTTTTAATCAGCCTTCAACAATTGTTGCAACAACAATCTGAAGAAAAATTACACCAGTGAAAAATTGGGTTTATTGAAAATTAGTTCTGCACGTTTTATCAAAGTAAATTGTGTTTATTCAAATCGACCCTAAGTGATAATTTATGGAAGGATTTTTCACGTTTGAAAATATTTTTTACTAACTTTAGCTACTATCTGATGAGTCTAGTCCAGGCCAACACAACATACAGACCGCAAAAACCTTGGTTGCGGCCCACCAGATGATTTGAAAAATGTTAAAGTTAAAAAAAATCATGTTTAGATCTATTGTTACGGCTACAATTTTGGGCTTATCTCTAAGAACTGAGCTTATTTTTAATAGCACCATTGTAGAGCATAAAAATGTGTCTATTTGCAAAAAAACGTGCTTACTTTTGTGTTGAGCGCGCTAGGTTTGTGTTAGATATTGTTTTTTCCTAGATCTTTATGGTTCAGAATGTGGACATACAAAAACAAAAGTCTTGGGATTTAACTTGAAATGAAAATCTGTCGGTTTAGAATTAGATCTTCAAAACAGGTCTTGACTGAGAGATTTTGATTGCCAATTTTAACCTTTTTCATCGTCAGTTTAGTCCAAAGTGGCAGATCTTAAATTTACCCGAAAACATTGGTTTTTCACAACTTGCCTGTTTGTAATACAGGCATTATGATAATCATAAGTATGAGTAAAAATGTGTGCATGCGGCACGCGCAAAAAATACTTTGTTGCTGCGGCCCTTTTACTTTTTTAAGCTGTTCAGGCCTTTTCTTGTAAAATCATTATCATCATCCTAGTACTAAAGGAAATGGTTTAATGATATCACAAGTATGCAATATCATGTCTGCTTCTGAGAGAGCAGGCTGCTTCTTTAAAATTACTTCAAATTTGATAATCAACTTGCATGTATAGCGCGCTTAAAGACACTGTAGGGCTGGTCTCAAACATGCTTTAGGCGCTAGAGTAATTGATATGTATCTTTGGGATTAAACTATTAAATATTGGCCCACTACTTACAATTTTATCATAGCTATTTGGCTTTTTGTATGAGCTAACACCTCTGGCTGGGCGCATGTTGCGTGGTCCTGGCATAAACGCAGCTTGACAAAAAGCAAACTAACCCGAAATCAAATACTCGCGGTTAAGTTGTGAAAATAGCAGCGCCCTCATCAGTATTGCCGAGTTTAAAAATATCGGTTTCACCAAATTGATGTTTGTGAGAACAGCAATAAAAAAGTTAAAGTGCTATTGACGCAGCCAATTGTCGTTCCAAAATCAAAAGTACTGTTTTTTAAAGGAAATCCATTAAGTCTTAAAATACCATTATGGGGATTGCATATAGCCGCCATTATTTTCCAAAAGTTTCTGGAGTTCCTGGCAACATCTTACTTGGCTTGTGTTCTGCGTAAGAACTGAACTTGCTCACAATTAGAGCAGCCATCGATTCCAAAAAGATATATTTGTTCAATTCTATGAAGTTCATCGAAGCAAAATTTCAAAGTTATAGGTAGGAGAGGGGCCAAAGTAATTTACCTAAGTATTTTCAGGAATACCCTATTAAATATTAGAACCAGTCTCAACGACTTTTGTGTAGCCGAATGCCTATTTGTGCGATTTAAAGCCTCTGTTTGTGCGGATGTTGCTTGGTCTCGGCATATACGCAGCTGGAAAGAACAAGTTAACCCGAAGTGATGCACCTAGAGTTAAGTTATTACAATAGTAGCCATCAGTAATGATGAGGTTAAGAATATCGAATCAGATGGCTGCATCAGCCTCACCCAATCGCAAAGGAAATGGCTTCAACATTTAGATGATGTGTAGCTCCAAAGTGATATTTTGTTGCAAGAAATAAAACAGAACCATTTTTACTTCCATGTTTTTGTACGGGTATCACCAATTTGTTTGTTTGGAGTAGGCAGCTACATTTTAAAATGTTTAGAAACTCATTTTTAGATGCATTTTTTAGAAAATGTAGATACCTAACGCCAAAGAAGCACGCTTTTGAGAAAGAATAGTGAAAATGTACCAAACAACTAACTTTTTCTAGAAATTGCAATTTTGTGAAGTGCAGGCACCAAAATTTTGAGTGCTTTCGATCGGTAGGCTATACCAGAAAAAATCTTTGTGAACATTTGCATAGATAATGTCAAAGAACCATGCTTGCTCGGAAAAAGTAGTCAGGAGGTACCAAAGAACTAGCTTTTTCTAAAAATTGCAGGTTTCTTAAAGTCTAGTACAGGGGTGCACAACCTGCGGCCGTAAAATGATTTTTTGCGGCCGTGAGATTGTACTTCAAAATGCACGTTATGGCGACCGTGCATTGATTAAAGTGTTTTGCTACGTAACTGGTAGGAACAGTTACGATTTGCTAACTGTTACTGTTACGTGAACTGACAAATAACATAGAATGGAGAAAATCCTGAATTATGAGCAAGCGAATAAGGCCAGTTAACAATTCATTTATAATTGGCATAAATCTAAACGCCTAATTGGCATTCGTGTATGTATGTGGCCGTAATGCTATGAGTCATTTTAGTGAGTCCGCAGTTCTAATGGAAAACAACTTAACACTACGGAAGGGGGTTGATATCACTTTTAGTTTATTTATTATGACCAAGATCGAATTGTATCTGGAAAATAAGTCATGGATGCTGCTTTCTCATATGACTACTATCGGTTAGTACTCGGAAACAAAATATTCAGGCCACTTTCTCCAATTAGGAAAAATTACCCCAAAATCATTATAAATAACGGCCCCAAGTTCTACTGCGGCAGATTAAAGAAAGCATTAGTTGCAGAGCCATGCGCAGTATACCTCAGCTTTGATAAAGCAATTAAGTACGGTAGGTTTATTGAATGCTGCTCTGTACGAATGTGTAGATATAGAACTAGTAATATGATCTTTGTATTTGTAGAAGTAAGATAACTCGAATTTAACACCATAATCGCTATCTCGCGCTTTTTCTTACCCAGGATTTTTTTGGATTACTTTGGATTTTTTTGCCCAGGTTAGCTTCCTGAATCAAAGTCTGCAGGAAAAGGCAACAACAGTTTGTCTTGTGTACAAAAAAGTACAAGATTTCCGTGACGAATGTCGTCTCCTCAAAAGTCATCTGCATCAGCGTAACTTTTTCCACTTTCCGCAGATGAAGGCTCTGATTGACAGCAAAGAAATTCAAGTGAATGATATTCCCATCATACTTTTCTCAAGCGTTTTTGATGGGGTTTTGCAAGAATTTTCTAATCGTTTCCAAGACTTTGAGAGGATTTCCGATACAACAGGGCTAGCTGCTTATCCACATCTGGTCGAAACCAAAGCTGCACCATTGAATCTTCAAATGGAACTCGTCGAGTGGAAGAACGACAAACAGTTTGTCAAAAAATTTAAAGACAAAGAAGATCTGCTACATACGTGGAGAGGAGCTGTTAAATATCCGAATCTACAAGAATTGGCAGAAAAACTCTCGTTCTTTTTGGAAGCACTTACGTGTGCAAAGCAGGATTTTCAAGAATGAAATATTTGAAAAACAAGTACCGAACCCGATTGTCCGACAGCAATCTGGAATGTGGACTACGACTCATGATATCCAGCAAGCCACCTAACTTCGCAAGTTTGTCTGAGGAGGTGCAAGATCAAGGAAGTCATTAAGTTCAATTTATTTTGTGATTCATGATTGAATGAATTCTCGAAACTTGAAAATTTGACTTTTTCTAATGTTTAGTATGAGTAGTGAAGACATCATTTACGGCAGTTAAATTGTAAGGTTTAAAACGTAAATTCTTAAAAGAATGACTTTAACCATTGGCGGCCATTAGTGCATTTATAGGATGTTTTGCGGCCGGCAGTAGTGAAAAGGTTGTGCACCTCTGGTCTAGTAGGATAATTGCTCAAATAACAATGAAACATGACATATGGCAATCCATTTCAATCCTCAGCTTAACCAATTAGAATAACGTATTACTGAAAAGCAAATTTTTTCACCTTTCAAACATCATTGATTGTTAGTACTTTATCGTAACGTTTATACTTAAAAACTAACCTGTTTTTTCTCAGCGTACCATAGTTTTGAGAAAATAAAAAGTTACACCACAAGTCTTAGTTCAGCTTTTTTAGTAAAAAAACTCATAGGAAATGTACATGTCATGTGTTATTGGAATCGCCTTGAAATAGCCTTTAATTTTTTAAAAAAGTTTAAAAATCGGTCGAGAAGGGAGGTCACAAATCAGTTTTCAACTAAACTGATTTTGTAAAAGTGTTGCAATTTTTGAAACAATCATGAAATGATGATCTCCGGTAGCGCAAGACTATGTCAGTCGTGCCAGGCAGCATTATCACATTGTAGTGCGACTTGAAGCGTGCAGAACAAGCAAGAAAAGCATGCATAGAAAGCTCAAAATGTTTAAATAAAGAATCTGTTGTTGCGTTGCCAATTCATCATGATTGTTGTAGGGTTTCTTTTATCGAAACCACCTTGCTAAGATCTCCCGAAAAAGCTTTTAATCGCGTTTCTACGATCAGTATTTGATGAGTAAATTAAGGAAATAAATTTTGCAATTAATTGTTAATTTTGATGTCATGTAAAATCGTAAAGAAAAAGAATTTGTTAAAGTTGGTAAGTCTGGCACTAAAATGCGATTAAAAAATGCGATCTTTGATTATGACGTCATCGTGACGTCACGATTTTCCTTATGACACTCACCCCGAGGAGGTGGTCAAACGTGCCAAGTTTGATGTTAGTGCGACTGGCAGTTTCGGAGGTGTTGCGACAGAATTACAGACAGACAGAATTGCATTTTATATATTAGATTAAACGAAGCTGTAAAATTTTATTGAATAAACAAAACTGTGAAATATTTCATTTTATTAAATTATTGACCAAGTATACTTGAACATGCTTTCACTTTTTCTGAGTGATAAAGTGACCAAAGTGAAGTAGGTTCACTCCACATGAACTTTTTTGCAAGAATAGATCATAACAGACTGGACCAAGCTAACTTGTCTCATTATGAGTCATAATAATTTTATTATTCGTGGCTGAAATTTTATGTTTTCTGCGCCAGCATTGCGTAAGGTGGATGAATTAGTAAAGCATCATGAAGAGACTAAAGCAGTTGGCAAAACGTTGAAAAAAGGTACATCAGAGCCATTCTTTATTTTTGATTTGCAGAAAACATTGCGCTAACCTCAAATTCAATCTGGCAAAGTGGATCTTTGGCAGTTGTGGTTGTATAATTTAGTAATTCACCGCACTGTTTAAAAGCAAGGTTACATATATAACTGGAATGAAGGTATAGCCAACAGCAATGACGTAGGCTGCTACCTTAAAAAATCGGTTTTCAATGATTGTGCTTCTTGGTCTGAAATCATACTATGGCCAGAGTGTTGTGGTGAACAGAACAAAAATAGTTACGTTGTTGCTCTATCCATTGCAATGGTTAATGATCTGCTCTCAAACTCGACCAGATTACTCGCCGATTTATGTGGAGTGGCCACTCGTTCTTGCCAAACAACTCGTATTTCAGTCACAGAGAACGGAAAAGAAGAATGCAGCAGCCATTGCATATGCAAACCAGTGTGCTACACTCGTGCTGATGACAAAGAGGTAACGTCCATTTCGAGTTCATCGAATTACTGCTAAGGATTGTTTAAAAGTACCTTATTTGACATCGAGTTACCAACAGCCAAAATCAGATGATTTGAAGCAGCCAATCAAAATTAAGCTTGTACAGGAAATGACTGGTGAAAGAGAATTTCGTGGTTATCACTAGAGAAATCCGTTTCGTCATGAGTCTGTGCAAGTTGTGTCGATGATAAGAACACGAATTAAAAATGCTGATTAATGCTCTTTCTATTTTACATCCACTAAAAGTTCCGATTAGTCTAAAAAAGTTTAAAAATTTACAGGAAATTTTGAAATACATTTTACCCATTTATCACAAGTTGTATACATCTATCTGACTTGACGGAAATGGATCGGTAGAAGGCGTTTATGCAGATGGCGACAAACTGCAAACCAGCGGCATCGATTTGAAGAGGGAAAGAGATTTAGTTTTTTAAATTCGGTTTTGATTCCGTTTACGCTGGTGGTTCGATTTACCTCGTTTTTCTAGAAAGTTTATAAACTGCATTGCGCAACTTCCTTCGTCGGTGGCAAACTCTTTTTTTTCGTCAATATGTTTTTACAATTGCTTTCTCCCCTTTATTTTCAGTTGCCGACGCCCACTTATTCCAGCCACTTCAATATTTAACATTCTTCTTAACACATCATCTGCATCCCTTCTGAAAACATGTCTGTACCATCGCACTCCATTCGCTTAGGCTGATCTGCCAAAAGTTTCTTTCAAATCCAGCAAGTCCATTGGTTTTTGGCTACCCATTATCTCAATTGATGCAGCTCTACTCATTGCTCTTATTGATACTTTTTAAGCTTCCCTCATAATCACCGTCTCGTTCCACCTTAGACACCACGTCTCACTTCTGTACAACCTCGCCGATCTTTCACCAATTGGATAAATCCTTTCTTTTTCAACGATAGCTTTCTTCCATGAAGCAACACCTCACATTCTCTAAATTTTATCTATCCAACTCATGTTCTTACTGCCACCTCTGCTTCACTTACGCCACTGGCATTCAATCGGCCCCCTAAGTAACAAAACTTTTCTCAAACTCCACCTGGTCATGAAATGGTATTTCTTTGATCTGGTTTCACAAATCCTTTAATTGCTTCAACACACTCTTTACAAACAAAACTTTTGCCTGAGTTGAAGGCACTCTTCATTTTCCCGCATGTTTTGTGCACAAAATTGAGTTTGCCATTACCCTCTTACCGCAGTTGGCTCATGAATCGCCTTTGCTCACGAGCATGTCGCTTTTTGAGCCACTCACCATCACTTTGGTTTTCTTTAGGTTAACCTTTAGCCTAGGGTGGCCAAACCGGTGCTCTTTTGGTCTATTTGTGCGGCTCTTTGAACTCGTGATGGTGGTTTGGAATGCACTTAACGGTGGTGTGAAGAGAAATTCTTCAGAAAAGACCAGAAATGGCTCTCCGAAGTAGTTGATCTCCAAAAAGAAAGGTGATCACTGTGATTTCGACAGCAGTTTCCCGAAAATGACCAGAAATGGCGCTCTAAGATACTTAACTTGCAAAAAAAAATAAAGATCTACACCGTGATTCCGAGAGCAATTATGCAATAAATTTTTGCTGCCGCTCTTAAAACTTTTGATATATTGTAAATGCTGGTCTGGTGTAAGGCAAGTTTGGCCTCCCCTGCTTTAGCCCGTTGCTTTCAAACGCTTTTTTCTATTTCAAAAACCGTTTTCTCAAATTTTTCATACTTTCAGCCATGAAATTCATGTCATCTACAAACAAAATTTCATTCTTCAAGCCTTCTCTTGCATAATTCGTTTTTACATTCGCCGCAATTGTGTAAAGCTGCGGCGATAACACAGATCCTTGATGTACACCAACTTGCATCCAAAATTTTTCATATACCTTTGATCCCACTTCCGTCTCGTTTATCACCGCTTTTACAATTATTTCTGGTAAACCTTTCTTCTTCATCGCCCACTCCATCCCCTTTTTTGGAACTCTATCAAATGCTACGTAACTTCCACGAAACACTCGTATAAGTTTTTGTCCTTACCTCTATATTTCTCTTGCATACTTTTCACTTCATACGATGCGTTTGTCTTTCCTGATCTGGCATAAAGCCAAATTGCATCGCGTCAACATTCTCTTATTCTGGAATCCCTTTCCAGCACACCATCTACAATCTTCGTAGCATGCTCTAACAGCTTTCCTCCCCTGTATGAGTTAAAATTTCTTACATCTTCTTTTCTCTTGAATATTGGAACAAAAACAATTGTTTGCCATTCATCTGGCATTCCTTATCCATCCAACACTCATTCGCAAAGTACTATGATTGCACTAATCCGCACTTCTCCACTGGCAGATATCATCTCTGCACATATTTCAGAAGGAACAGCTGCCTTTTCCTGGTTTCCCGGTTTTTATTGCAATTAACATTTCTTAACCTTTTCAATGGGTCCCTTCATTATGTTACCTTCTGTAATGTAATCCCAGTGATTGATTCCCTATATTCATGATCTCCATGCGATTCTTCCATATTCTTTTCACCACTCAAACCTAATTTTCCGTCTTTTTTCTCATGCATCTTACTCTTGTAGTATCTTGTCCATGACTTTCATTAGTTTAAAAATGTTATTTGGTTCAATTTTTTAAATTTTATTTCAGCTCCTTTTTTCATAAAAATAGCAATGACTTTCTTTATTCGATTTTTCATATGCCTATAATTAGCTTTGTTTTCCTCCGATCAATTTAAACACATCTTTTTGTATGACTCTTTTGTCGTGTTGTTTCCTTCTCATTTTCCCCACGGCATATCACCATTGCTGCTTCTGCTCTTCTTCTTTTCACATACTTCCATCTTAAGTTGTTAAAATACCAATTTTAAAAGGATTGTATTGGGCGCATCAACTTTAATCAACTCCATGACACTTTCTTGAAATCTTGCTTTCATATTGTTTTCCTTCAACTTCCAAGCCCTTCTAACAGTTTGTTCATTCTGCCCTACTTTCTTCCACTTTCTGTTGTTTTTACCAAATAACACAAAATCTCAGTTTTATTTCCACCCATACAGTGTTATTTTCTTCTATACCTTCTTTTGAAGCCATGTGTTTGCCACAAACAACTCTTCATCTCAATATCAAGCAAACTTTCCTCAGCATTTCTTTCACCATTTCGATATCCACCATGCACACTTTCAAAATCATCAATCCGTCTCTCAACATGTCCATTAAGGTCTCCCATACCAAAAATCCTTTCACCAAGGTTTTGTAAATCCCACTTAAATGCCATTTTAACATACAATTGAGCTTTCTCGCAGTCAGATTTCCCACCTAGGATCCATACGCACATATGACTCGTAACTTCCTCCTCAATTACCAGCACCATTGCCATTTCTCTGCCACTTATTTATCTACTTCTACACCTTTCCCGCATAGTTCTTATTTCACTAAAATTCCAATACCTATTCCGTCATTTTCGAACTACCACAGCACCTACCTTCGACAGAAACAAATGGAGCGCCTTGTCTCCTCTACCTTACTTCTTGCGGACAGCGTGCATCCATATTTCTCTTAACTCTCACACACTTTTGTACCGCTTCCACAAAAACTTTCACCATTGCACCTTCAAATCTTATGTCAAGTTTTTGTAGACAGGAGTTTCTTTGCACACCCTGCCCATTTAAGAGGTCCCAGGAACTGGGGGCCAGTTCTTTGACACACTTTTTTTCATGAGGTAAGCTTTTTTTGTGGAAAGCATGCCCATAATCACCTTCAACTTTAGTTTTAGACATGGAATCCCCAATTTTAGTTTGAAACAGAGCCTGGTATCCAGAAGTCACCTCTTATAACGTGCTGGATAAATAGCATTGCTATTTTTCCCCGATGAGAAACGGGAAACATTTTAACACATCGAAGACGTTTTTCCTTTTTGTTTTCGTTGCCAAGTTTCAATCGTTGTTCACCCAATTTCCGTATAGAGACTTTTTAACGATTGTTTTGTTTGTACAACTTTGCCAGAGAGGTGAAGCCTCTTAAAATCCACACTGTTGTTAAAGCAAGCAACTTTAATAAATTAAATGTCATTTTAATTTGCAAAACATCTTAAATTTCAAACGTTTTCGACTTTCATAAAGTTTTACGCATTTACAGATTTAATTCTTGAAAAGGGCTTTATGAAAGTCGAAAACATTCGAAATTTCAGATGTTTTACGAATTAAAATGAATTTGACTTGTTAAAGTTGCTTGCTTTAACAACAGAGTGTCTTGTTTGTGATAAAAAAAGCTTGTTTAAGATAGAAGCTAGCAGCTTTGAAGGTTCTTATAATCAAAAGGTAAAAATAAATTCATAAAGAGAAAAAAATGACTGAGGGTACGTAAAGAACATGAAAAACAGTTTAGATTAATTCTACGTGGAAAATTTCTCAAAATTTGATGCAAAATGCCCATACTTATGTTCTGAATGGAAGAACAGTAAGCATTTGCTTCTCTAATTTATATTTTGTCACACTTGTAGTTCTAACTCTCAAATGTGAAAGACCTGCACCAAGATTTTTTTAGGTTTGTGAAATTTTGAGCCATTAATACTGAACAAAAAAACTTGAAATTTATTTACAGGTATTCTTGAGCTGGGGTCCAACGGAAATGTTAATACAACTAACACATCTATTTTTCTTTAAAAAAAGCGGTGAATTTCAACAGAAACATAGATATCTTTTTTTGAACATCAGTATCTTCTCGGTGTAGATTTTGACGTATTTTCTAACATAGGTTCCTGAAAGCACCAGGAAGACCTTTTTTTTGGAAAGGATTAATCGGTTTTCGGCAGTGATTTTGACGGATGCAACATGTGGACCTTTTTTCTTGGAAAGAAGTGGGCCAATGGTTCGCCAATCCAGGTCTAGAGCGCAAAGCCAAAAGCTTAATTTAGTGGCCCGTGTTAAAAGAAAGTTTAAGAGCTACCGGTTGTTAATGATGTTTGACTGACTAAGCCTTTGTAAAGTAATCGTGCTTTGATATTGCTTCACTAATGTCGAAAAATGATTGATTTTTTGATTTATCTGCTTCCGTACCCTACATATTTTTTGTCTTATTTTACTTTGGCCACTATGGGTAAAGGGTAGTTTTGAACCAATTGTATTTGCTCAGCACTTTTCAAGAAAAGAAATTAACTGTGTAGTGGCTCGAGTTTATAAACGGCAAATAGAAAAATATCGCGAGAACTGGAGCCCCAAAACTTTCTAAAAAAATTCTAGTACTCGCTAAAGACTAATATTGTTATGGACATGGTTTATGCTGGGTTTGACGGAACGCTAACATTCTTTTCAAACTTATACGCGTTTTTCTCCACAGGTGAAATTTTTACTCGACTAGTCTTTGTTCAGATCTTTCAATTTTCTTTGCTGGCATCAAGCGAGAGTTGTTTGTTAGGGATTTGTTACAGACAGTTACCGTTTATTTGTAACAACTGAGTTAAACCAAAGGCCTAGTTTTGCTAGGCATCATTAAACGTCGTCAGGGGCAGAAAGAAGGTGTGTCACCAAAAAAATTTTTTGAAGCTTAAGCTGTTGCTACGTAAAAAAATCAAAAATTTTTTGCCGTTTGGCAATTACACTGTGTTAATGTTTTCTCTATTTCTCTTTGAACTTTGGATAATAATAGGTTATTCGTAAGTTGATATCATCAAATTTGAGTTAATTTATTCAGACACTTGTAGTAATTCATAGTCTTTTTATGAAGTGGGTTTTTGAGATTAGCTCTTATAATTTTCATTTGTAGTTACCTTTTGTAATTGGATGTATTTCTTGTAAATAGAGGTTTTAAAATCAGCTGCAAAGCGAAAAATATAAATTAAATGCAAATTTTGGTGAAAATTTTATTTGAATTTTTCAAGACCTCGTCCTCAATGTTTTTTAACACACCTTTTTTGGTATAGGGGCGGGGGGAGCAATTTTTATAAAAAGTTATTTAACATGTCCCATCGCTCATAAAACTACCGAGTACATAACAGATGCAGCAGCGTGGTCTAACGAATTTTCCAGTTTTTCAGAAGTTTAAATATTGTTTTGTGTTTGATAATGGTAGAAACGTTCTTTTAATTTTTTAGGATGATGATGATTTTAAAAGAAAAAGAAGAAGAAAGGCTCGACCAAATTCATCAGACAGTGATTAAAATCGGTTGGAGACTTCTGCCCGTGAAAATCCTCAACTGGCGCCACTCAAGAAGGCTCACTTCACAAAATACCATAAACTTTGGAAATATGCCGCGTAAAGGACGATTTTTCTATAAATAAATGTTTCAATTTTGGTCTTTTTATTTATAGTTTGTTGATCTCAAGTTAGCTGAAGACTTAATTAAGAGAAACTGTTGTCGGATTTGCAATTTCAATTTTTAGCTATCAAAAGTACGCCCTTGGGTCATGCAATTAAAGCTGTGATAATACTGTGCCGGTACCATTGCACGTGTTAGCACCTCTAATTTTGAGCCAGTTTTGCGATAAGGTAAATTGCAATCTCGTGTTCGCTGCTAGAGAGGTTGCTGCGAGAAGACAATTTTCTGTGCATGGTTGAAGTGGTCCAAAATGTCTGAACAAAACTAATGTAGGACAATTTATTCAAATTGACGAACATAAAAGTAAGCATGAAATTGAAGAATCGCTAAAGCTCTGGAATCTCCAGCCACTTGTAGGCTGCATATTCCTGGATTTGTTTAGTATTTAGGCCTACCTTACAGCATTGCGGCAGAGACTGTTTAAAGCGGAATTCAGGGTCAAATCCGATCTGGCCGATTCGTTTAAAAACAAAAAAATTATTTTTTTGAAATTCGGTTTTTCCTCCGTTTCGGAAATGGTCAAATTCACGTTGCTCTTCTCGCAATTTCAGAAACAGCGTTGCACCACTTTTCTGCTTTGGTGGCATCTTTCTTCTCCAATCAACTCCCATGGATCATTAAGTCATCTTCAAAAATTTTTTCCATGAAGTAATGTTTCACATTTTGAAAATTTAAATCAATCTAATTTTGTTGCTGTGACCGCTATCTCTCTTTTTCTACTAGCTCTAAATTGTCCCCCCCTGGCAAAAAATACTTGACTTATGCCTGCTAACCAACAAACAAACAAGTAGTAAGGTCGACGCGTTACTCCGACTCCGGCTCCAAACGTAGGACCTAGCGAAACTGTACCTGTAAGCTGCTGACACATTGACAACCAGTCAGTAGCCTAAGTAGTCCAAAGGTAATTATTACTCAACTTTGCATCAAAGAACCTAGCAACAATCAACAAGGCAATTCAGCAAAAACAACCTGACAAGCCATACCAGTCCACAAGTCAAGTTAATTTTTTACGTTGTTACGCCCTAGCAGCTAGGTCTATCCAATTAAATTCGATTAAAACTACACAAACAACCCACAGTAAACTTCCTAGCTAACTAGTTAACTAAGTTGCAATGCATTGTTTTACATACGTAGATAGGTTATAACCTTAATACTAATCATCCCAGCTCAAAATACAATCAAGCACAGCGCACAAATTAAAAAAACTTTCAGCAAGTCTATCGCTGCTGTCATTTGCGACATCTAGCGAAATCAAAAAGTTAATTATTGTATGTAAAACAAGTTATTGACTGCTTTGCTCACTCACTGTCTACAACGCAAACTGTCAGAGGGCTATGTGAGTCAACTCTTTCCCGAAGTGCTCAGTAGTAAGATCTCTAATCTCTTTACTGTTTTAGCCCGTGAAGCATAGTTACACGTTTTTCTGGTCCATGCAAGAAATCAAGTGTGAGTAAGAGGCAGTCAGCAAAAAACGCCCAACAAAAATTAAACCTCCCACCTGAGATAACAACAGATAGGGCAGTGTTGCGTACTTTACTATAAAGCTTAAACTAACTTATAACTGCACATCTCGTTTCCAAATACACCATAAAGTTAACTTTCCATAAAATTAAAATCTGCTCAATTGTTGTTCACGACTGAAAACACAGATTTGCACTCAGTCAACCGACTACTTGAATAAGCCACGAAATAATGAGATTGCGCGTAACTCGAGCAATGAGAAACCGCAAATGCGATAGTTTTAGGTCGATCATTACCTCGACTCTACAGTAAGAAAATAGCAACTTGTGCGAAGTGAAATGCGATACAAACGATTACCTTCTTTACGCAAAATGTTCAACCCATGTTAATTTTCTCTTTCCCCCTTGTGCGTGTGAACGACATCTTCAGTATTTCCAAAGTGTAAGAGAAACGTTGTCTGGCTTCGAATAGACTCCTGAAAGTCATTAAAACATGTTTTTCATTTCTTGAATTACGAAATAGTGCTGATACCGTGTTTATCACTCATAATTTAACACTAAAGTTTGTCTAAGCTTCCGCAATCGCTTTGTTAATACATTGTTCACGAACTGTTAGCAAAATTCTATACGACTGCATCCTAATTGTATTGGCCTGTCTAGTCATCCTCGCTCCAAAGGCACAGCAAGGCATCAAAGATGTTTTCGTAGATCATCCCGAGAGCACATTCATTAATTGTCTTTAATTTAACTTTAATCTTTTTCTCGTTTGGGGAGTCATTACTTTTGTGTTTGATATCCGTTGCATTTCTGTCACGTGTGACTTCGGCAGCGGAAGGAAAATACGCGTGACAAATAGAATATAGATACGTAATATAATATATACGGCATAATATAGATATATGGCATATAGGTACGTGGGTTCATTTCTCTTCAAAAGTTACAGGTTTGAACAGATCAAATAAAATTTTTCCTTTTGCCAATTAAGTCTCCGCTGCTTTTGAATGACACTGCCCTCCTGTGGTAATTGCAATCATTTGAGATAAGGAGCAGAACTTTATGAAATCCCCATATCCAGGTATTAGATATGTTGGACTAAGAACATGAAATCGCTTGAAGTATGAACAACAGGGTAAGCCGCCGGAAGAAAACGGCCTGCTAAGGTCGACACCAAAAGCGACCATTACACCGATATTAAGATCTGAGCCACAGCGGCAAACTTAGCTGAAGAGATCCCATTGGCAACCGCTTAGTATGTGATTGCTAGATACCGAGAAACTCATTTAGGTTGTTCCTCAAACACAAATAGTTGTCAGGTGATGCAATGAGCTTAAATCCTTACCAGTAATACACTTCAGCCGGGTAAATGACTTCAAAAGAAAATTTCACGTTTTTGTGTGACATATTCTGGCTGAAATTAATGTTCATCAATGACTGGTGATTGCGTTAAGGTAGACTTAGATTTGTTATAAAACCCAACACACAAGAATCTCGGTGATTAACTCCTATATTAATTTTGCCTTTCTTTTAAGCACTAAAAGTTAAGAAATGAAAGTACAGTAACTCCAAGAATATGGATGGTTCAACCCATAAATCACTAAAAAACACTCAAAAACCAACTGTTTACTAAGCACTAAAAGATAAAGAAAGTAGGAGCACAATTTTTACATTTAGTTGGCCATAGATGGAATTGGTTTGCACTCCTGCTCCTCTGTCAATTACTTTCAGAGAATGGTCAGTAACAAAATAGTTCTACTCAACATGTTTTTATTGACCAGCTACTTACTTGAGTAGTTTCATTTTTACTTATCTGCTTCTACTTGAGTAGACTTAGTAGGAAATAACGCTACTTAAATTAAAACTTTTACTCATTCAGATGCTAAAAATTTGATATTTGTTGAGTTGGAATAAGATACGCTAGCATAAAAAACAGCATTTATTTCACATTTAAATTTTCTGCAAGCCCTCCATTGAATTGGGCCGTTATTTGAGGTTTAAAAATCAACTGGTATGCGTACTACTGTTTAATGTTGACTATGCAAGGTGCGGTGAGTTCTAGTTATCAGTAAGCCGTGTTGTCATACCATCTGATTTTGAAAAGTTTTAGGGCCAGAAGTAAATTTGAATATTTTTCAGTGTTCAATTGTTTGCAGTTCATTTTATTCTCCCAAACAAACATTAATTTGTTTGCAAACCAGCTTCTGCTCGTGTTAAGGAAGCTGCCAGGAGTGAAAAAGGGGGCAATTTCACTCTCAAAAGATTTATTACAGTTTCGTTTTTGACTGAAATCTTTAATTCCCTTTGGAAAGGGCTGTTATGCAAGCTTGACCTCAGCAAATATGTTCAAAATTTTCTTATTGAGGGTCTACTACTGATTCTTACCAAAACTCTGTGGGTTCTCTAAACGCAAAAAGGTAGGTCATTATCCAACATGCAATCCAAGATATAAATGTTGTGTCGCTCCTCCCTCAAAAATATTCGGCTGACTACGCCATTTTGCTCTCGCATTTGAAGC
This sequence comes from Trididemnum clinides, assembly GCA_963675345.1. NCBI lineage: Eukaryota > Metazoa > Chordata > Ascidiacea > Aplousobranchia > Didemnidae > Trididemnum > Trididemnum clinides. Next base: position 22,281,994 of record OY776292.1, on the reverse strand, counting down.
TGAAATTTTAAATATCATACAGATCCAAGTGCTTTTATTTACAAACAAAGACATTGGTGCCATTTAAGTTGTTCAATTTTATAACAACTTGAGCATGATAGTAAAGAAGGCTCTATCAGAAACATAAGACAACATTCAAAAAATGTAATCAAATAAACCTAGTCCTACAAGATGTAGTAACTATTAGAATAACTAGCCCAACGCCTCTGTACTATGTTGAACCATTTATTAGTAATTACTGGATCTCAAATCACTTCACAATGTCTTAATAACATCAATTTTCACTCTTTTTTCTACCATAGTTTATAACCCTTAGGACAAATTTCTAAAGTGCCGACCAAAATAAAAAATATCTTCAAAAAATTTTTTCAACCTAAATTTACATAGTGTACTTCAAAAGAAAAAGGTCAACAACCAAAACTAAGGTTACCTTTACAAAAGTCTTCTGGAAATAGAATCAACTTCTAACATGGTGTCTTTTGGGACGGACCCAGTTTTATAGTGAGTTAATTGCCTGCATTTGTAGATCTTAAAGAGGGGTGGGACAAAGATCTTCAAATGACTATTACCGTTGGGAATTGTTAAAATCTAAATAAGGGATCTCAAACGGATTCAGTGCTGTGGGCCACGTACGAACAATGCTGTAAAAAATTTAACCTGGTCAAACTGCATATTTTTTAGAGATCAATGATTTCAATGGGGATTTTCTCGCATTTTTTATTCAATAGCTTCTTGGAGAAATTTTTTTGAAAATCAATGTTCTCATCACGGCGATTGTCGCTATTTTCACTTACTTGCAAATTCAAAGATCAGGTATTCGCATTGTGCCACAAAATCCTTGCGTGGACCACAGATTATTACGTCACCTGTTTCACACCCCTGATCTAGATGGTCATAGCCATCGACCATCCTTTTTCAGTGCTTTATTTGAAGCGTGGTTTTCAAATGATTACAGCGTAATCACCAAACTACATCAGAAATAATTTGGAAACCTTGATTGTTAAGTGTATTACATAGTTTAACAATTGGTTGTAAAAGTTTTATTTCAAAGCTTAAGGAACTGTAAAAATATTGGCAAAACTTCAAAAGTGGACACTATTGAAGATTTTCTCATACATAACAAAAAGAATAAAACCACATGGTTTTCATTTAACCCTCAAAAATTATACAATGAGGCAAAACCGGAAGAACGCACACCAAGACATCATGTTTCAACCACACTAATCTATTGAAATTATTTCTTAACCAAAATCTTGCATAAATAGCTCGGTTGCACTTTACTCAATTTAATTTTTATTTTTAGCCAACTGTTTTCGCCGCATCTGATGTCAGTAAATGATTAAAATTCGAAGATCTGGAGATTATTTAACAGTTGTTCACGAAATTTTTGAATGCATTTTTAACGATTTGATTTATCGCATCATTGTTACTACTGTGTTCAATTAATAATCGGAATGTAAAACTTGAAATTTTATTCTTTGGAATAACAACCAATACAAAACCAGCAACCACGTATTTACATAAATTCTACCACGCAAAAAAACTCTCCAATCTTCTCCTAGATCCGCGTAGAAATCGTTGTAGTTTGCACAGCAGCAATTTGCTTTAGGCACTTACTCATATTGTATGGCAATAATTTGCTCCATATACACACTTCACTCGCAGATTGAGATTACCTAGATGTTTACCATGGAACAAGTTAAGGTAATATAAGCATCAGAACCATAATTAATGGTTCTCTAACTTTTTTCGATGCGACGCATTTATAAAAATTTGCTCTACTTGCGACGCATCATACAACTCAACACATTAAGGTTTTGCTCGTCATTCAGCAAGGTATTGATCTGTTTGTCCAGTTAAAGATCTTTTTTTGACAGATTGATGTTTTTTTACAATTTTGATGTTAATTTTCGCGGCGCACTTTATTCTAAACAAAATGTCTGCAATCAAGTCTTAAAATCAATAATATTAAACTTTCATAAATCGAGCAGACCTTTTTGATACGACATCCTTTTTCTCAGCGTTTGTAATCAGAGATGTAGCAAGAGGTGTGCGGTCAGCACAGGGCAGTCACTTGAAATAAAAAGGGCGACCATTTTTGATTAAAGTGAATATCTGTGCATGAACGTCGATATTTATGATTTGCTTGATGGGAAAGACGGAATTGTTTACTTCCCTACTGGACAATTGAAAACGTGTTTTTGATGATTTTTTATACGTCTACTCTTCGGCAAAAGTCAGAAAGTAAACAGAAAAAGTGGTCACCGCTTTAATAGTAAAGTGATGGCAGTGATTGAACGCGAGAGAGTGCAACTCTGAATTTACAGAAATTGGCCCATTCAAGTGGACAAGTGGACAATTTTAGACTGCAAACAAATTTCTTTTGTTGGCATGAATCACTATTACAGTTTTTTTGATAAAAGTCAGCAAATAAAAAGATGCGTGTTCTTTGGCCAAAACTGAAAATGCTTCATCGCTTTAGTTTTGTTAGCAGTTGGGGGTTTAACAAAGTGATTGCGAATTCAGAGCTTGAAACTGAATAAAAGTAAGCCAAAGCTTAAAAGCGGCTTATATTTTCTTATAAAGCTTTTCAGAAATGGCTCCGGGCCGTGGCAGGCCTATATAAACAGGGTGGGAGATTGGAATATTGTCTATCTTTGAATTCTGCAACACCAAACAACTTTTCAAGCATTGACAGTAAAACTGTTGTTACTCTTTGACCAATGCGGTTTCAGCTTTAAGTCCAATCGGTTAAAGATATGCAATCACAAACAGATATTTATCAATACAAACGTGATAAAATTCTACAACAATGCTTCTTTTTGCATTACTTTAAAGTTTCCTCTGCGAGTTCTTGAGGTTCTCATAAAACTGGGTGAACGTAACAGAGCTATGAAGGCAATCAATAAAATAGGGCTTTGCAGAGTTTGTGGTAGTGCGAGCGGTATAACACAATAATAAAACTTCATAAAATACTGTATGAAAAACAAAAAATGAAATGGAGTGGAACTTTTCATCATCTTTCGAAACACCAACCGTTGATTGGAAGAGAAATATTCAAAACTATTTTAAACAATCACAACTTTGTTCCGATGAATGACCGCCGTCAGTCTAAAAAAATAATCACAATAACAAACAGCTTGTTTGACAAATTAGTTATGGTACTATGGAAGGTTTGAATACGACGGCAAGAGCATGTCTTTAGAAAACTGGTAAGAGCATGTCCCGTATGGGCAAAGTGAAGCAGCGGTAGGCACAGATACCTGACAAATTTTCGACTTGTCGCAATTTTCTTGACTACTTTTGAGCTGCGATTTCGGTCCTCTATCAATATCATGCAAAACAATCGTACTGCGACAAATTGTAAGTAGCAGTGAGTGATTTGATAACGACCAAACAACTGGCATACAAAAGTATGATGAGAGTCAAGTGGGGATAAAAGTGTCGGATACATGGGTGTTTTAATACTTTAAGAAGAGTTATTCTAAACTGATTAGATTAACTTACTGCGATCAGAGGTTGGATGTGTAACGATGTTACCTTCTTCACTCAACCAAACTTGATTCTAAAATAACCAAGAACAAATCAATGTTATATCAGCCACATGTAATTTAAAGCATTATCTGGAAATAAGCAGTGTTTGTAAAAAAAAACACCCACCATTTCCTTCTTGTCTACACTAAATATAAATAAATGCAATCCAACAAAAATGGTTTAAGATTTTAAAAACGCGCCAGTTTTAAAATAAGACAACCTGTTTCATGCATTCATTGTAAGGGTTTAGCAGTTGAACCAGAAAGATAGAGATTTTATCAAAGCATAGTTTGCCATGTAGAAGATAGATGCAGACAGTACACAATGTTTTGATGGATCAGGTCTCATTAACTCAGCTGTTGTCCGATGAAAGATTTAAAATATGGCGTAGTAAAGAACTTTACACTCACATTAGGTCCACGGTAGTGTTATGTCAGCACTCTGTGTAGCCTAACCACTTGTGAGTGAGTGGCGGATGTCGCAAGCAGTGCGCATTGCCAGCAGTTAACCTCTAAAAACGTGATCGCTTGCCTCTTGTATCAATTCAAGAAAAATACCAATTGTTAGAAGTAAGTTAGATAGCACAGTTCTCAGAAAAAAACAGATCAAGTAATTTAAAGTCCATTCCTTCTCTGTCTTTTTTGTATTAACTTCTTCCACTTTTCAGGTTTCAATATAATTATTCATTGGGAACAAAGTGGCTCGTGTTTAAAAATTGTTGTATCAGAATATTATTAAAGAAACATGGCCTTGGTTTCAAAGCGAAGTGACGCGCGTTTGAGTAGTTTGGGTCGCCATTTCTTACATTTATGGAGGTCGCATTAATGAAGAGACTTAGTCATTTTGCCAGAGGTTTTATTCACTTTGCATCCAAATCAGATTGCAGTTTACGCATCAAGCACAAAAAATAAATATTAAGAGATATGGTAGTAAAAAAAGGAAATCAGGTCGGTTTAATTTGTCAAGCATTCTGCCACACGTTGAGTAGATTCGGGCAATAAACCAAGCATTAGAGAAAAATAAAACAATCTTAATAAAACTTTAGCTCATTAAATTTCCGGTTTGAAGTTTCATTTCTATTATAGATGAAAGCGCGTTAAAAAGCAAACAATCCGGTCAACAAAAGAATCGAAACACAAAATTATAAACCTTTAGAAACGAGAAAAGAAATTGTTCAACAACAGTAAAAAACAACAAACAAAAATAATAAAAACCGAGTTTGTCACCTAAAACTGCCACTTTACGAAGCCTCTGGTGTGGGTATAATGCAAGAATTACAAAAATATACACAGAATAGTCCAAAAATCCATGTAAATCATACAGCTGAAGTTATTTATCGCTTTATTGAACCATGAACTAATAAAAAGTAGCAAAGAAACATTTAATGAAAATTAAACTAGCTTTACCACTATATTCTTTAATGAGATTTCTTGAAACTTTTTTGCTTTACTAAGCGCTTAATATTAAATCGAACTGACGATGTGGCAACTTTCAACTGCATAGTGAGATTTTCGTTAGTCAGCCTTGGCCTGTAACGACTTTTTGTGATGTTCATTTCAGAAAAGAATTGATCGCATAGTCACGTGCTTCCGAAAACTGATGGGTACCGTAAATAAGTGCTGTACATTCTATTAGTTTATAACCCCTAACATTTTTCGGCCTATCTTTAATAAATTATAATTTTTAGAAAAACAATGCCTTTTAAGAAAATAAAATAAATTGTAAACAGTTTACCGCTAAAGTCGTTGTTTTATATAAAGTTTAAGGACATTGTACCAAAAATACACAAGTTTAAAAGCTAGCAGAAGTTTGGCCCCTCTAAATCAAAATTTGCTATATCTCCCTTGTTTCACAACAAATGAAAGCGGTTTTAAAAAGCTTCTGTTTTATTTTTAGTGACAAAACATTCTATTGAAACTTAATATCTTCTGAATCTAGAAGAAAATTCCCTTTTCAAAAATACAAATGTTACATGGTTTAGGCTAACCTCTAACAGATAACGACCGATCATAATATAGGTTTAAATCTAACTAACATAATTTAGTACCGGTCAACAAAAAGCTCATAGGCCTCAGAAAGTTGCAAATTGTAAAAAATATATAGACTTTTAGATAAGTTTTGACTGATGTACTTTAAACGAGGAATGTCCAACGTTTTAATTTAATGGGCCGCATTGCAAACTTAAATATTTAACTGGGCCGCAAAACCACCAGAATATCTTAATACAATTTAATGGAAAAATTACAATATAAAACAAAACCATGTGAATACAGTTTATTTACATTATTACAACATTGTAAATATTGTAATGTTTATATTATATGTAGCTAAAAATTCATTAATATAATTAATTAATTTAATATTTAATCCAATAATGTTAATTTAGTTTTAACAAGATGGCCTTCAGAGTGATATTTATCCATAGTGTGTATTAATTTTGGGGACCGTAATTACAGAACTAAGAAACTGACAATATTATAAACTTAGTATGCATACTCAGTCGTAAATTTCATCTTAATTATATTGTTTTTTAAATTGTTTATGTTAATTATTTTATTTATTAAATATAAAGTATTTTGATTAAATTACATGAAGACTCTTGTGCTCACTACCTGATAAATTTGCTAAAAAATGTTTTTAACGAATCGATAGTGGGCCGCAGATTGAACATCCCTGCATCAAACGCTTAGTTCCTTAGCATCATCTAGCGACCATTTCTAAAAAAATTTGATAGAAAAATAAAATCTTTTTTTTATCTTTGAGGTAAGGGTACTTCAATTTCGAAGACACCTCAACACCTATGAGGACGGATAATTAGCAAAAAATATGTACATTTAAAAAAATTCTTTTGTCATATTTGAAATCCCCAAGAAATAGAGATTTCAACAATATGTAACAATCAGTATAAAAATAAACAGGAAATATGTTTTTAAAAAATATTGTAAATTTTAAAGTGTTTATCATATGTGGCGCACGACGCGGTGTTACGTGTTATTGTTGTATTGCGATAGGTTCTAAACTCTGCAAAATTATGCTTTACCGCTTACTTCACAGTTGGCACCCCATAGTAAGATATCAAAATTCGTCACACATAAGCTCACTTTTAAAAGTGTTTCCAAGCCGCATTATGGAAGAATCGCCTACTGCTGGTTTAAAAAGCTGTTATGCTGCTCGATCAACAAACGCCAGTTTGAACATTAAAATGTTAACTACATTATAGCAGTGCTTCCCAACCAGTGGGTCGCGAAGCTTTTTGATGTGGGCCGCGAAGCATTTCTAAGGCGGGAGATTAAAAACCTAACTTGAGTGCCGAGTCGATCTCAAACTGGAGTTTGAGACTCTATTTTAGTTTCTTTATTCTCTTGGATTTTTCCAAGTTGGTACTATGACGTAACAATAACTGTTTATTTCCAGTAATTGCTAGTAATTAGGAGAACAATCCAGAATGTGGTAAAAATTTTCGTGGTATATATAACGCTCGCACGTTGTAGTTACTCATTCATTATCAGACCGATCGTTAAGTGAATCAGTGAGTAAGCATTAAGGCTGCCTATTGTTTTTGGTTGGAAAGTTAGCCGTAGTTTGCGAAGTGGTTTTGTGAGAAATTGATATTTTTTCTAGCTTCGTGACTTGTAATAGTCGGCGAAGAGTTGCGGCATTTAAAGCTTGTGTGTTTGAGCTTGGGTTTTAGAAGTAAATAAATTGTTTTGTTGGATAAGAGGCGTAGGTTTGATTTTTTTTACTTGAATCCGATACTAGACATACTGTAGTCCTTGCGTTTGCTGCAACTCTAGTAATAAGCACAAACAAATAACAAAACCTAAAAGATAGTCTTGTTACACGCTGGTTTGTGTAATTGTTAATCATATGTCCAATGAGTTGCATTTTAAATACAGAAACGACTTTGAGCCAAAAGCACAATGTGTTATGTGAGCAAAAATATTGTCGAATGCGTCATTGAAACCATCAAAGCTCAAGAGACACTTGGACACAAACCACCCAAAAAGTGCAATAAAACCCAAAGACTATTTTGAGACAAAAAAGGATGATCTGCAGGCACAGCAGCAAGTCTTGACTTCATTTACTACTCATTCACAGTCAGCATTGAAGGCTAGCTTTTTCGGTGGCTGGACGAGTTGCTCGTTGCAAGAAAGCATTCACGATCGCAGAAGAATTCATTCTACCCAGTGCGATTGATATGTGTCGTGAAGTTATTGGAGCAAAAGCTGCATCAAAACTTGAGTTAATACCATTGTCCAGAGACGTAGCAGCCGCCCCCCAAACCCCCCAATTGGGGGGGGCCCAGGCCAACTTTGGGGGCCCAAGTTAGTCTGAAATTGCTTTTTGGCTACGTGACTATTTTCAGTTCAGCAGACTTGTTTACAACCGATTTAAACTGTAGGAAGAAATTGGCTTGTGACATCATAAGTGAATGCAACGTCATTTTATCTCGCAGAATCTAGAATATTTCGATTGATTTTCTGGTAGAATCTTGAATATTCGATTGACGTAACAATGCCGTTGTTACGCAACAATCATAGAATGGTCTGGAATTCTGTTTGGCTATAAATACCGGGACAATATATATATACACTGCAGAGTGCAGATAAAGTATTTTATTGACATTGTATAGAATGAAACGTTCAAAAAGTGGTGCTCAAAAGAGAAAAGAAGCAGCCACTGCTCGAGATGCTGTAGCGAAATTGCCCAAGATGACAGATTTTTTCAAGATTACTGAGCAGAGTAGACCTGGCACTAGTACCGAGAGGGATGAAGAAAACTATAGTGTACAAGAAAAAGAAGACTATGACGATCAGCATCAAAGTGATTGTGAATTTCCAGAAAATGTAAGTTGTGATTTACCTGCCAATACGCAACCTTCAATATCAAAAATAACTGAATCTCAATTTACCCCTATCCCTGATGACCCATGTAAATGGCCTGAAAGTATTTCTGATGCTCAACGATGTGATATAGTAAAGCGTGGACGACATCAACTAATAATGAATTTTCCATATAATAACACAACTCCAAGGCGACGTTTTTCCTCCAACCATTATAAACGTGTGTTACCTAATGGTGAAAGTGTTTCACGGTCGTGGCTAGTTTATTCTGGGGAATCAGATCAAGTTTTTTGCTTTTGTTGTAAGCTATTTGGAAAAACACTAAGCCCCTTTTGTAGTGGTATAAATACATGGGAGGGTTTTTCGAAAAAACTGAAAGACCATGAAAACGGCATTTCCCACCAAGAATGCTGCAGTCAATGGATGTTGCTAGCTGAAGGGATAAGAAATTCATCCACTATCGACAAACGCGAGATGAATATTTTTTTCAATGAAAGACGTTTTTGGAGAAATGTTTTAGCGAGACCTATCGACATTGCCTTGTTTCTATCGGAAAGGAATCTTGCTTTTAGAGGATCTGAAGAAGTCTTAGGATCTCCTCACAATGGAAATTTTCTGGGTATATTTGAGCTTTTGGCAAGAAGAGATCCGATCCTAAAAGAGCTTCAAGACAGAATCAAGAATAAAAACACTAAAGATCACTATTTGAGTCCTACCATACAAAATGAACTAATTGAATTGCTAGCGACAGAAGTTGAAAAAGAAAATTTACAGCAATTGAAATTGGCAAATTTTAGAAAAAACGCTTTCTTAGAAAAAGCGACCGAACTGCAACTCGAATTGTCTGATTGTCGAGGTCAGTCATATGATAATGGTGCTAACATGAAAGGAAAACATTCTGGGGTCCAAGCAAGAATGCTAGACATCAATCCCAAAGCTGTTTACGTGCCCTGTGCAAACCATACCCTTAACTTAGTTGTTGTTGACAGTGCTAATTGATCGACGGAAGCATTGACATTTTTTGGAGTACTTACAAGGTTGTATGTGCTGTTTTCTTCCTCTGCTCAGCGTTGGGAAATTTTGAAGAAACATGTGGAGCTGTCCATAAAGTCACAATCTGATACTCGTTGGGAAAGCAGAATTAAATGCATCAAACCTCTTCGATACAATTTAAAAGAGGTGTTGCTGGCACTGAAAGACTTGGAAGCCATTTCCATAGAAAGAAAAGATGGAAGAGCAGCCTCAGAAACAAAATCGTTGATAGCTCATTTATCAAAATGGAGTTTTCTTTTGTCGGTGTTTATTTGGTATGATATCCTATTCCAAGTCAATAAAGCAAGCAAGATTCTTCAATCGTATGGAGTCTCCCTTCATACAATGGAAACGGAAATCCAGGCAACTGAAAAGTTTTTGCAAAACTATCGCACAACGGGTTATGACAGTGCCGCAACATCTGCTGTTGAAATAGCACAGGAATTGGATATTGATCCTTCTTTTCCTCCGTCAAGAAGTGGAAAGAAAAGAAGATTGTTTGATTACCAAGGTGAAGAGGAACAACGAGCTACTCCTGAACTGAAATTTAAAAGCAACTTTTTCTATCCATTAGTAGACCAGGCTATTATGACAATAAAGGAGCGCTTTAATTTGTTACGTGAGGTTTCTTCCGCCTTTTCGTTTTTGTACACACGAGACAAACTTTTGCTTGTGCAACAAGAAAATGCTCTTCTTACTTGCTGTAAAGAGTTCCAAAAAAAGTTCGGTGACATTGATTCTGATGAAATGAGCGCTGAGCTACAGCGGTTTGTTTTAATTTTACAAAAAAAACGCAATCTCAATACGGCTCAAGACTTTCTGAACTATCTTCTAAAGACTCATTTATTTGAATTGTATCCGAATGTGTACATCGCACTTCGAATCTTACTAACTTGCCCCGTGACTGTTGCCAGCGCTGAAAGAAGCTTCAGCAAATTGAAACTGATCAAAACTTTTAATAGAACGTCTATGACAGACAGTAGACTATCTTCATTAGCCATATTGTCAATCGAAAATGACTGCGCCCGATCTCTTGATTATGAATATGTCATAACAGCATTTGCGAACAAAAAGGTTCGCTCCAGACTATTTAAATGATACTGTGTTTTTATAACTTTTTCATGTTTTTCAGTGTCATTGCTTTCGTTTCGCAGTGTCTGCATAAATGTCCTACTGAACTCTGGCATCGGTGCCGAATTTATTATGACTTGCACCTTCGGTATCGGCATGCTTTATTCTGACATTAGCGTGTTTACTTATGTACAAATTGTGGTGTATTTTCTTAATGCAGCTTTTCAATTTTACACCTCTAAAGTGATATGACCAGTGCGCAGGGGCTCTTGCGCTTACATTGTGGAGGGCCCGAAGTTGGAGTGCTACGGGACTGCCATTGTCTAACAACACTATTACGAGGCGAATTGTTGAAATGAGTGATGACATTGAATGTCAACTGTTGGAAGGAATGAAATGCAGTGATTATTCTATACAGTTGGATGAATCCACTGATTTAACTAATATAGCATTACTGCTTGTATTTGTAAGGTACTGTGCTGACGGCAATGTTCACAAAGACCTACATTTATGTAAAAAACTTCCTACAAGAACAACTGCCGATGAGGTAATTCGTTGCCTTGACACCCACTTTGCTATAAAGCTATTAATTGGAAAAACTGTGTAGATGTGTGCACAGATGGTGCTGCATCAATCACTGGTATCCATCGTGGCGTCGTTAAACAAATCCAGCAGAGAGCAGGGCAAGCCAAGTGGACTCACTGTTTTTTACACAGAGAAAACCTCGCTACAAGACAGATGTCACCAGAACTGCATGATATCATGTCTGTAGCTATAAAGACTGTGAACTATATCAGGAAGAATGCACTACACTCCAGATGATTTGCTGCCTTGTGCGAAAATCTCGATTCAAATCATTTGCAGCTCTTTTACTATCAAAAGGACAAGTTCTTAATCGTCTCTTTGAATTGAGACGTCAAGTTTACATGTTTCTTCAGGATCAACGATCACCTCTTGCTGAGCATTACATTGATGACTACTTCTGTGCAAAACTAGCTTACCTTTCAGATATATTTGACCAGTTGAATCAACTCAACAAGTCAATGCAAGGTAGAAACAGTTCAGTATTTTTAGTTGCTGATAAAATTGAGGGATTTAAGAAAAAGAGAAGTCTCTGGAAAAGAAGGGTGAAAAATAAACGACTTGATATGTTCCCTCTGCTCAGCGAAAACCTCGAATCTGCCCCTCATGTAGACATCTCTAAACAAATAATTCAGCACCTGGCACAGTTGTCGCAAAAGTTTGATTACTACTTTCCAGAGGATCCACGACCTGGAAATTTATGGATTTTAAACCCATTTGCTGTTAATTCTGCAACGTAGTATGTGGCTCTGCCCGTAGAACTTGCGAATGAACTCGTAGAACTTTCTGAAGACAGCGCTCTGAAGCTTAAATATCAAGAAGTAGATCTTACTTCATTTTGGATCCATTCAAGCAAGGAATACCCTTTACTATCAGAGCGCGCCACGAAATTTCTCTTGCCATTCACCTCTACATACCTTTGTGAGTCCGGCTTCTCAACTGCAACTGTAACTAAAACGAAAACTCGGAACAGCCTGAAAATGGATACTCTTAACGCTACGTTCCGTGTGAACTTGTCTCCTATCAAGCCTCGACTTGATTTGATAATGTCCAATATGCAAGCTCAAGTTTTACATTAAAAGAAAATTGCATTTGGATACATTGTTTCTTTTCTCATTTATTAATTTGTTTTTCATTTGTTTGGCCATAATATCTCATTGTGGGTCGCACAAAAAAAAGGCAATAAAAGTGGGTCGCGAACTGAAAAAGGTTGGGAAGCACTGCATTATAGCATATGTTTTGAGATCAACTCATACTACTGTGCATATAGTAGGCCTAGCGTTGTCGCTACTGTTGTGTCATAGAAAATATTCCAGATCTACATAAGGTTTGTTATGGATTTATCATGTTTTCCAAACCACAACTTATGGTTTTGAGTTCGACTCTTGGTAGTAGTTCACACTTACGAGCTTTGAGTTTACGATAAAAGTTAGTGCAACAAGTCGGTCTTCAATTTGATGTCCAAACAATCATTATTCATGTTTCTAAATTTGCCTCAATTCAAAGGATTAGGATTTGGTAATCAGCTCATTCAATAAACATAAACTTACTCTGTGTTGTGTTGCTGAAGTTTCCTCAGCAACAACATTACCAGCTGTTGTGCTGGAAGTTTCCCCGGCAGCAACATCACTAGCTGGTGGTGCAATGCAAGTTGTAACTGATCCTCGATTTTGTTCTTCCATGTTCTACAAACAAGGTTGTTGTTAATTTAATAGCATGCTGCACGGAAGAGATGTAAAGCTCATCAATCCAGGCTACGGTCTAGTGCGGAGATTGGAAAAGTGGGTTCAGTTCTTTAAATGGGATAAAATCGAATAAGTTGGGAATAGACAGCACATGATCTCAAAATTCGATTTTATAACGTTGATCTCGAAAAACAAGATCTTTTACTTGAGAAAAACGTACAAAATCATCGATTTCAACAAGCAAACTGTACAACTTTTAGATGAAGAATTAGCTGGGTCTCCGAAATGGGCAAAGCAATCGCTTTTTAAGTTAATTTTCAAAAAAAAAAGTCTTTACTCGAAATACAAGGATACCCGAAAATCCGGAAAATTTTCAATACGGCGCTGTGCTAGTACATGTAAATATCAACTTACTCTATGTTGTTGGATAGTGGCAGAATATTCATTAGCAGTCATATCTCCAGTTGGTGGCGCATTGCAAGTTACTGGTGCAACACGGCTTTGTTGATTCATGTTTTATAAAAACTATATTGATTTCAATACTTACGACCTGCTTCTTTCTACGAAAATAACATGAATTACATGTCGTCACCAGGCGGAGTTAACAATCATTTAAGCGGAGTTGTTAGATGTCGATTGAGTCGGCTGTTCCGGTTTAACCGCAAAATTATTATTTTGTGAGAGCAGAAACAAAAAGTTGTTATAGATAAGGGGCATAGCTCCTGTATTTCCAATCTTGATCGTCTTACTCTTTAATACAGACTGGTATAACTCAAAAACAACCGATCATTTCGCAAATTTACCTTTCTTTTCCTTGAATAGATAGGGGGAGAAGAGCGTCAAATTGTGGCCAAAACAGTGGTCGTTTTCACAATTTCAGAAATAAAATGTTTGATGGTAGACCTAATTCACAACTTGGTACGCCCCCTTTTACAATTATGGTTGTGACATCAAAGTTCTTGGTTCAGCCTCCTTATTCAGGCATAGCAAGAAAAAGCCTACCTCCCCCAAGTACTTGAAAACAGGTTCAAGTTGCTTTATTGAGCAAAAATATTCCGTCCAGGCAATGTAGGGCTATATAGTTTTGCTTTACTTTTCCTCAAAATTTGAAATTTCGCTTGATGAAAGTACGCCGTGAATCCGGATTTCTTTATTTTTGAATCAAGACAGATTTTACTCATAACTATACCATCAATTTTAAAAGTATTCTTTCATTTTTACGGGAAGGGTAAACTAATTTAAGTTTAACGTTACTACCGTTTTCTGTGCTTTGCTGCGCTCAATGGCCCATGGTTTTACTTCATTTTTCTCAAAATTAGAAATTTTACTTAATGGGACCTACGTCATTTTTAAATAATGACTGCTTTTGGTCACAAGCAAGCCATTGCTGCTTTTACTAAACTATGTCATCAATTTCAGAAATATTTTTTCATTTTTACGGGAAGGGTAAACTAGTTCAAGGAAAGTTTGACGTTGCTAACAGTTTTCTGTGCTTTGCTTTGCTGCGCTTATGGCTCAAAATTTGAATAAGCCAGCCAAACACTGCCTTTTAAACCAACGAAACCAGCTGACTATTTTGCTCGTTTTGAATGCCTTGCTTTTTTGAATATGGCACTGGCTTACGCCTGTAAGCACAAACGCGATTCGATTGACAGCCACGATTTGACTAGAATCACGTGAAAATTCCCACGGGTTGACCTTAGTACGCTCTGCGTAGTAAGGTCAACCCGTGAAAGGAATTATTTTATGCTTAGCTCTATGCTTGAAAAATTATGCTTATAGCTCTATGCTTGAAAAATTATGCTTCAGATAAATATTTTGTTAAAAATGCCACGGGTTGTAATAATTCTTCTCACTCTGCGTAGTAAGGTCAAACCCGTGAGAAGAATTATTTTAATAAGTAAAAGTACTTGATCGAACTTCGTTAAGGACGAATGCTATTCTGCGCCTGCAAATTACTGCTAGCGACCTTGCTTGCCAAATTACGACCTTACTACGCTGTTAGGTCAACCCGTAAGAATTCTTTTACACTTGATCGAACTTCGTTGAGGACGAATGCTATTTGAAGAAAATATCAAATTCTGCGTCTGCAAATTACTGCTTGAAGAATTATGCTTCAGATAAATATTTTGTTAAAAATGCCACATAATATATTTATGTCGAGCGCAGATATTTATAATACAATAACTTTTAATAGAATTTATTTCATCTTTAAGATACGCGCATAAGCGTCTCTGGTGAAACACAATAAATCAATTATTTTATTACTTAAATGATGATCTTGATTTTGAAATAAACAATCCTGAAGCACTGTAACAGCTTTCTGCTTTTGTCGAAGAAAGATAGTGAAGAGTTACAGTTACTCTGTTAAGACTGATAGCAAAGGCGCAAACATGATAAGAAATACAGGGTTGCCACAAAAACAATCACATATATTACATTTTTTAATAATTAATAAAATTTTGTCAAGGTTTATTGCATAAGAAAATTACTTAAAATTGCTTAAGTACGCCAAAAGCAATTATTTACTTGAACCCAGTCCTAGTTACGGGTGATAATTAAAAACGACTAACAAAAGAAGCTCCAGGCTTTTAATAAGAAGCGCGAGTTAAAGACAATAAAAAATAAGCGAAACATAATACCAAAGTCCCGCCCTGATATAAAAGTTTTACTTACTCGGCCTAAAAGCGATTTGGTGAAGCATCGTCCGATTTTAGAACCAATAGCACAAGCTCGGCTTCAATTTGTTTAGTGTTTTGAACAGTTTGTTTCAGTAAGTTCTTGGTTAATTGACAATGCAAATAAAACGCGTTTGATTTATCGGATCACTATCTACCGAATGGCGCCAATATTACTGGCGTACAGCGGGTTGAACTTCCAACCAATTGCTTGCTGTGAGTGTAAGTTTGCTTCTCCGACAAAAAGAACGTCGAGAGCATTAATGAAGACCTCTGTATTCATATATGAATGGCTCTCCCTCAGCACGCATCGTCAAACGTATAAAGACGAACCCACACCTCTTCACATTGAGTAATCAATGCCTGCGAAATAGAAATGCAGAATTTATAAGTAACTCAGAAAGGTCTAAAGTATTTCTAGGGACACTTTCTCACGCAAAAATTACGAGGCGACCGCAAAACAGCGATTAACAGCTAAAACCCACACCTCTTCACATTGAGTAATCAATGCCTGTGAAATAGAAATGCAGAATTTATAAGTAACTCAGAAAGGTCTAAAGTATTTCTAGGGACACTTTCTCACGCAAAAATTACGAGGCGACCGCAAAACAGCGATTAACAGCTAAGCGCAAACTGTTCAGAGGCTTTTTCTTACAATGGATTCCTCGAACGGCTTCATTTACGACATCGATAGCTTACAGTTTCCTCAGACGCTGCAGAATTTCAATTTTAAATTATCTGCAACCTTGATTTGCGCATAATGGCAGTCGTTAATTGTATCTCAAAACTTGTTTTGTTGGTTTATTACGGCACTCTTTAGTCCAGTTCAGTGCTTTTCAGTCGTTTTTGCTATGTGTTCCATTTTCAAATTACACAGAAGCCTGCGTATTAAAGGAAGAATTTTACTAAAACTTAACGTACAGTACATCCTCCTTTCAGAATCCAATACCGTTGCCCGAACAGTAATCCAAGTATAAAAGGTTCCGCTATACCCAACCGTGCAATGGCATCTAAGTATGAGGGTCCGCTTCAATCAACAGACAGTGACTCACGAGTTGATAGGATGTCGGACATAAAAAGGCTGATTTTTGAAGCCTGAAACACAAAATAGGATGTAGCTTCTTTAAAACCAGGACTCCAAGTTTTTGCCTGAGTAGTTCTGTGCACCATCGTAAAAAGATTCTCGTTGGAATAGCGTTCATAATTGCTCTTTCATCTCTACCAATCAAGAACAAACATGTAACAAGCGCTTTTTTAACAGTTTGTCACGAAGACGCAATATTCTTAAGATGAAAAAACATGTTTAACTTATGTGCCATGTTGTAGAACGATAATGAATCGTTTACCTTAAACGGTACTCATCCAAAATGTTAATACTCCCAAAACAGGCAGGGTGCTCGGTGGAGCTGGCCAATTGACTTGGAGTTCAAGCAAAAACGCAGGACCAGTTTTTTAACGTCGAGCCGGATGTGTACCTACACCAGCAGGATTCAAACGAGCTTAAAAAAAATGCCCATTGATCGGCTTCCGACAAATTATTAACGAGACTTATCGATTAGCAACAAATACTGGGAAAACGTTTAGACGAGTTTCTGATCATGTGCAGTACGACCAGAGAGAGTCAGTCCAGAAAAGAGATTCAATGATCGTATCATTTAGCTCATACCTTTAAAACTTTTATAATCCATCAATTCCAACCTTGAAATGGAAACAGCTTTCAGGGGCGCCAAACGGCATTTACCAATTAGGAAGTTGCTCTCAACCGAGCCGTCCGAAGCAAACAACTCAGAAAAACGATACAGTGCTGTAAGCTTCTGACGATGCATCAGAAAAATGATGTAACAAACGTAACAAGATACCAAATATTGAGGCACGGTTAATATTTGACCGACTTCGCAAATCTTCCAACCAACTCATCCACCCATGGATACAATCTTGCGGATTAAATTTGATTAACAATCTACCTCGTAAGATCAAAAATGGTGCAGGAAATCCTTAAGGGTCAAACAGGGAACTAGGCTCGATAGCTAACCTCTGCGAGTGAATGGACCTTACCACTTTAGCCTCAACACTCCTTCACACGATTGTTTTTTGTTATCTAATGTTAATTCCAATCTTGCTAATGCATTACTTAGTATTCACTGATGGAGATGAAAATAAACAATCATCCATGTAAAAATTCTTACGAACTAACGACCTCACCTTTTTGTCAAATGTGTCTGATCTAGTTTTCGGATCTAGTTCATTGCAGTAAGCTGAATTGTGCACAGCTTGGGGAAAGACTTTTGCTTCAACAGATGCACGCTCATTTGATAAGCCATTGGATCCTCGGACAAATCTCCCCGAGACTGCCACAAGCAACGAAGGTATTTTCTATCGTGCGGATCATATCTGGTGAAACATTTGTTTAATAGCGACAACTGCAATCTTTTTCATACGGATAATCTGGTCAACACGCCCACCAAACTGTTCAGTAAATCTGATTCACTTTGATTGTTTAAGAGAGTCCAGCATTAAGTGGCACAGCAGTCAAAAACCACTTCGTGATCTTTTACGGTTTTTGATGATGAGCACGGGATGACGAGAAAAATAGCCTTAACAATGTGGTCAAGCATTTATTTGGCGGGAAGTCAACGGATAGTGTAAACACGTTGTAAGAACAACGTACCTTTTCCTTTGAGGAATCAAACAGGTAAATTCGCTTTTCTCGCCTGTAGGCGTCACTGTAGGAGATTGAAGGGATGTTCTCTTTATAAAGGCTCTGTTTACTTCGCGTCGAAGACTCTGCTCCTGGTTCATCGTAAAACTAAGTGTGATGTTTTTGTTTACATCCCTGCACAGTACAAGCAGAATTGGAATAGCACAATTTAGAAATATGACCGCATTTACTACAATTATTACAAAAACGCTTTGTCTTATTAGGATCAGGGCATTCCCACATACAATGAGTTGTTGACAAACAAAACACAACACATTTTATACTGGGCATAGAAAGAGCAGCAACTACAGTAGAATAAATGCCTACCTTTTGGGGAAAAATCTGTTTTTCCTTTTTGAAATACAGCAGATGCGTACGCCGATCTTGCGACATCATCTTCGCCGACAACAAAAGCTTGTTTCGCGCAGATAATTCAATCTTGAATGTTTTCAAATAAGTCTGAAAATAATGCAGATGTTTTAAAGTAGTATTACATTCTTCTAACTGATTACTGAATCATGCTTTTTGATAGGAGGACCCTCCAGTAGACATTTAATGCAAGAACGAGCAATCACGTTTTTTTTATTATAATTCTCGTATAAGATTTTACTTTGCTTTAGCGTACCCTACCCATGATTTAATCGGAGATTTTACCTTACCAGTATAATGTTGGATAAGGAAAAGCAACTTCCGTCTGTTGTCACGCTCGACGACAGTTTCCAGAGTAGTTTCGCACGCAGAGATAAAAGCGTAGATACCTTGTAGGATCTCCATTGAATTTGGAACAGTTCCAATGTTGGTTTGCTTGCCTTGTCCACCAGGTCCACAGTCACGTAAAGTGCTAATATTGCAGATGTAGAATCGCACGATCGTTCTCAGCCGAGTGATCTAAAATGGATTCGATACAACAGGTGTGAGGTTTAAAACACTGTTCGGTGGCAGTTTCGGACAATAGAAATTTCTTACCAACAAATTTTCGGGTCAAATATAACCACCATGACTCAGCTCTTCTTCCAACACCAGGAGCTCGACTGAAACCTGCTGTAAAACATAAGCTTTTTGTAATTTCTCTTGAAATTCAGACTTAATTAATTTCTTTGTTGCATAGCGCGCTCTCCATGCAACTGACGTAATCGCAATCGTGCTACTTTTTCTTCGGCAATGGCTTTGACCATGCTCGCTTTCTACTGCTAGAACTTGTGAAGTAGTCGTGATGTAGTTCGAGAGCAACCGACTTGAGACCTTATAACAGGAGAAACGGTTACAGTACCTGGCGCTTGATTTTAATCACGATGAATTGCTTCATCCAACCATGCGGTAGTTTTATCAAAAATCGCTTTGGGCTTTGTGGATTTCTTCCAGTCGACTTGAAAAGTCTTCTGATATTTCGCTCTCTTGAAGAGCTAGCTCCTTCTAATTTAGAATAACGGTCATTAATTTATATCATAAATGACTTAAAACTACAGTACATGGTTCAGTATTTTGCTGCATATAAATTTTTTTTTGTACAAAGTGTCCAAGTTGTCTTTGTAAATGCAGCAAACCTCTTACCAGACCGATCCATGACGAACGTACATTTTCCAACACTTGAAGGCTGAATTAAAAGTAGAAAACTATTTGGTTTCACAAAATCCTGAGTTTGAACTGTGTCTTTAAAGAACGCGTGTCAATATCCTCCGACAGATTGTAACGAGAATAGTTTGAACCGCAATACAAATCTACAATACTAATTCACTAAATGGAGCAATGACGATTCCTTAAAAACAAACATTCATTCAAAAACTTTGCCAAAAACATTCCTACTTGTTTTGAAGTAAGAAGAACAAACTTCATCCAAAGACTAATTAAAATAGAGCAAAACTGTAAAATATGTAGGGCCAAAACGGGCAATAATTGAAAACGACTAACAAAAGAAAAGAAAAAAGCTTCAGGCTTAAATAAGAAAGCGCGAGTCAAGACATACAAAATAAGCGAAACACAACAAGGAACTCAAAACTCGGGTTCGATAATATGCAAAACCAATATGAGTAAACTTGCTGTAACAATTGGTGAAGACATTATGTCTTGAAAATAGGACTTTTTGCCCATATTTGGATTTTGAAAGTGGGGGCGAGCTGAAAGAAGTGAGAAAGTTTTCAGTTTCTCTTCTTTTATGCCTGCAATCGCAAGAACATGGCTACGATTATGTTCAGATGTCCTAGCTTAGGTGCTCAAAGAAAGACAAAAAGGGCAATCAGCTACAGTAGGTGAGAGTCCCAATCAGCAAAGTGAAAGTCCTCTAATTGGTTAAGAGTATCTAGCCCAGGATCCAGCTCGTATAGTTCTGTTATTACAGCAGGTCACGACTCAGGTGGATGCTCTACCCACCGACTAAGTGTTAGGGCAAAAGTGATGCAAAGTTTTTTCTGATTACTCCTTGTAGAAATTCACATCGAAACTTCACATTTTGTTATGCTTTACTGCACGTCAGTTTTATGTGTTGCAGAATGACATTAATCTGCTGGGTGACACCACTGTACGAAGATAGTCTAACCTAAAGCAGCCTACACCTTAAGTTTGTTGTATCAGTAAAACACCAGATTAATTTGATAATAACATAAGGTTTTGCCTAAAATTTAAATATAATTTTGATTAGATTTGGACTTGGATAGCGTTTTTATATTTTGGAATTGGCTCAATTTGCAAAATTTTCACACCTGCACAATGCATTACTTATCTCAAGTTGTTTGTGTTCTAATCTCGTTCTACATTCTTGCGCAGGAGCAATTCTCTGATTATGACCGGATAGTAGAATGACGTAATCGTGTGTTTAAAACTATTTCGCCTCTGTTGGAGATCAAGATCAATTTTTTAAAAGTCCTTTGAAAGCAGCAAGTTTTCAAAGGCATGTTTGCTATTTACTATCTGGCCATGTCATTTCTTTGTTTACTAAAATACCAGTTGCTGTGGCCAAAACCATTGTATTAGAACGATCAAAAAAGGATGACACCCTTGATGATAGATCTGACCTTACCCTGACTGATATTATGACTGCATTAAATTTGTGTCTTGATAATACGTATCTTTATTTTCGTCGTAAATTTTATCGTCAAATATTTGGTGTCGCGATGGGTTTATCTGTTTCCGTCATAATCGCAAATTTAGCGATGGAAAATGTAGAGGAAAGAGCAATGTCAACCTTTTTAAACCCACCCAAAATTTGGAGGAGATATGTTGATGACACGTTTGTTATTATTAAAAAAACAGAGGTTGATGAATTTTATAATCATATCAATAACATTGAAGCCAGTATAAAATTTTTCATAGAACATGAGACCAACAATGCCATACCTTTTTTGGATGTCTGTGTTACTCGAGAAGCTAGTAGGGGGTTAATGACAAAGATTTATAAAAAGCCAACGCACACTAACAGATATCTAAATTTCAACTCAGCGCATTTCATGCGTCAAAAGCAAGGACTGGTAAAGTGTCTTTTAAAAAGAGCTCAATTACAATTAAATTCCAAGCGGGCAAATAAAACATTAGAAACTTCAAAAATTATGGAAGCTTTAAAAAAGAATGATTATCCCGAATGGTTTCTAAAACGCACAGCTAGAAGTTTGAAAACGAAAACAAATTTATCGTTAGCGGATAAAAAAAAATTAAAACACGTGTTGTGCTGCCTTATGTTCCAAGATACTTTGAGGCTTTGTCAAAAATTTTAAGAAACGTAGGAAGTTTGGTTAGTAGCAAACCGCATTTAACTTTAAAAGACATGTTACCAAAGGCAAAAGACTCGGTTGAAAGGTCGTCTAGACCTGGTGTAGTTTACCAGATTCCTTGTCGAGATTGCACTGGTATCTACACTGGGGAAACTGGACGGGCTCACAAAACAAGATTGGCTGAGCATAAAAGGGATTTAAAGCCAGCAAATCTGGCAAAGTTGATGACAACAATTTTAATAAAAAAACGGCATTGGTAAAGCATGTCATCACCAAAGATCACCGAGTTGACTGGGATCATAGCAAAATTTTAACCTTTGAAATAGATTTTACCAAACGCCGATTTCTTGGATCTTTTTTTATTCATAATTCTGAAAATTCGATCAATGATAAAGAAAATTGTTTTTAGCCTAGCAGTATCTATTTAGCCAAGCCTTAGGTGACCATTTATTTAACTGATGATGCTTTTAGTGTAAAAGCGAAACGTTTTAATAAAATATTTACCAGCATTTTGGCTTTATTCTTGTTACTAAGAATTGCGAATAAATCCCATTTTTATGCTCCCAAAATTGTTTTTATTCTGAAATTTATGATAATTTGACGTAATCTACAGTTGTTTATTATTCGCCTTTAAACTTTATGTTTTGCCTTTTTCTTTCGATTGCGTGGCACACTATTTATATCGCCTCACTCGTGCTTTCGTTTATTATTGGTCCTTATAAAAAACAGCTGTATAGCTGTTCGAAACGTTGACGGATATTGAAGTTTTTTGCATGCTCGGTGAAAACTTGTATCAACTTGAATAAACGTTATCATTACCAGAAGAGCTAAATAAAATGAATTTATCAAAAATACCTGGTAGCCAGAATAACAGTATGTTAAACCAGTATGCTATAAAGCTGTCCGCCAGATTTAGTTTCTGATAAATTAGGAGCAGCATGATTTCAAGTGGGACGCTCTCGATGTCGACGCAAACTAACTTCTTATTTTTATAAAAAATACATTTTAAAAAGTGACTTGTTCCTCTCCTTGACAAACACTGTTGCATTCCTGTCTGTTTACGTCATTACTCGTTTTTCGAATCCTGCTGCTACCGGTGACGCCGTCGCTACACACTTGAACAGTAAACGTACTTTATCGAAAAATATCGCTATCACGATCGAGTTGATCGGGATCTGTTGTATTTTTTATGCTGCGGCGACTGCTTTAATTCCATTTGATCGTCGGTGAAAAGCCGCACGATCCTTCATCACAAACTTATTAGCTCCAGCATCAACCAGTGAAAGGTAGTGTTACGATCGTCATTTAAAGCGTTTGATTTTTATATCCCCCTAGTCGCGTTTAAACAAAAGTTTTATACAAAGTATCGAGCGCGAAAAGCTGAATAAAGTGTTTTGCCGTAGTTAAAAGCAAAAATCGGCAAACCATTTATCCTTTGTTTAGAAGATCCACTATTTTACAAGGCAACTTGTTATAAAGTAAAATAATTAATATTGAAAATATGGTGAATAACAAAACTAAATGTGTTAACTTTGTGTTGATTTTCACTTTCTCACCAAATGGTATCCAAAAGCAAATAGTTAAAAATAGGTTTTTTTGTTTTATTTTCTTCACCTCATACCACGGCAAATTTACGCAATGCCTTGGAGACAAAATCAGCAACAACAAATTTTATGTATAGCTTATTGTAACAACTTTTATTAATTTAACTCACACTTGCGTAAAGAAAAATAAAACAACATATTTGTTTTGTATTTTTACCACCATCTTCCATGGCAAAAAATCTTTGCTTTATCACTCTTCCCTGAAGTGAATGTAGACATATATCTGGATTGTTTTTTTTACAAATATACGTACCAGCCTAAGTTTTTCGTCTCACTTGTAGGAGTGAAACAAGGATAAAAATTTTAAATTTAAACTGCAAATATTTTGTAAAAGCGATGTAGTGGCTTAGTTAAACGAGTGTGTAATGACAAGAGAAAAGAGCAAAACAACTGCTGTGTAATGGCACGAATACCAAATTTTAATATTTTATTAAAACTATGTTTATTCTTGCCCAGCCTCACAATTGATCTGTTTTGATTAGAAGAAACGTTTTAAGGTTTCATCGCAAAAGATAACAACACTGAAGTATAACTTAATGTTTAGAACAAATTTTTTGTTGTATTTTTTACACCAAATCTCGAAAGCAAACTAACAGGACAGCTATAATGGCAGTGAGCATAAGGCGATCGGTAGACATGTTTTAGAGTGCTGAGTTTCAATATTTTGTTGAAGTTGTTTCATTTCCTTCGCACTACTTTCAAGTTACTGCTGATTAGAATTGTGCAAGGAGGAGAAATTGTGGTAAATTGGCGTTTCCAAAGGCAGGTTTAAACGCTTGTTCTTTCAATCGCTTTTTTAAAATATAAAAATGGGTAGTGTCTGGTTTATTCATAATACGTTGTGGTAATCATCAAATGACCAATTTGTCAATCATGTTTTGTCTCGTAAAGATTACTGACCAGAAAGATTTAAACATGAAAAGAGTTGTAAGATTGAAATAATTTTTTTTTTACTTAGATTGTAATTTAAGCTACTTGTTAATCAACCCTGACTACAACAAAAATCTTATAACCGTTTGGGTCAGAAGTTTTGAAAGAATTATGCTCTTCATAAGGTTTTTACCTTGCAGGATTTTTTGGTTGATGTAACTTTGATAAGTGTGCTGAGTGTTACTCTGTTACCTATTGGTGTACATTTTCCATACCGGTTTTTGAGAGAATAACTTAGTTGAGTTTGTGCGTATTTGACGCCTTCCACTTGTATTTGCTTATACAAAAAAAAATTGAAATTACCGGTAAGCAAACATGGCTTTGTTGAATGCATGCGACCAATAGGTGTTGGTAGAAGAAATTCTTATTATACTGCGTACATAGCAAACAAAACATTAATGATTAGCTCATCTCTTGAAAAGACCTGGAAGTATTGACGATCTAGTCGAGAAGTTATCTGCTAGAGAAAACAAGAAATCATGAACGTTAGACAATTAAAAATGTAATCAAGAGAAGTAAAAGTGATCAAGCTTATCTTTATTGTATCAATGTAAAAGACTTGCGAAACAAAGCACAACGAATAGAAAATTGCTTTGTGTTGAATTTTAAATCATACGTTAGATTTAGTATTTATTAAATTAAGTGATACGATTTCCCAGTTTTTGCCTCTTCAAGCGATTGCCACTTTTTTGTGGCGGAAAAGATGGTGTTTTCCATAAACTTTGGAGCAAAATTGACAAAGTAAAGTTTACTCTCAGCAGATAATTCATGGCGGATTGGCCAAAGGGGAGAAACAGATTAAGTGCATAGTAATGCAAGAGGCTAGCGATGCACATAGCAAAACTGCAGACAGTGACACTGTTTCAACCTATCAGGTCTCTTCAGTGCAGTTGGTGACCGACAAGAAGCTAGAGGCTTTTAATAAAGCATAGCTTAGACCGCCACACTTGCGGGATCTATACTAGATCCACTTGGTGGATGGTCTGTCAGTACTCTGCGAAGCCGTATCACTCGTGAATGAGTGGCGGTGTCGCAGGTGCACTAAGTCTAGCAACTGCTAGAACAATAGTGCTGTCACAGCCTAGTGGTCACAAGGTCTTACATGTATAGTAATGCAAGAGGCTAGCGATGCACATAGCATTAGTAAGCACAGTACAGAGATTAATAGCACAGTACAGAGATTAAGTGCAATTAGTAAAACATGTAATCAATGAGTAGTCATAAAATCTTTGCTGATACTGAATAAGGCGTCGTGCAGCATAAGAAGATTCACGTTGGAATTTTAGGCATAGGGGCTCGTTTAAAAAGTAGGCTACAGAGTTCTTTACTAGCTATTCATTTTTGGAAACCCACCAATATGCTCGTACATGTTTAGGAGGAGAAAGGGACCAGCGGAAAGTCAAAAATATCTCGGAGTTTACAAATTAAAAATGTTTGAAACTACCCTTCAGGCATTTGGAAAAATTATTCTTACATAAAAGGAGAAAGACCTTGCTGGGCAAGCCTAACAGAATTAATTGAACATGGTTGCTGTCTCTTAGCAAACACCATGGTTTTACAAATGTGATTTATCTTGGAAGCTTTTTTATTCTTGCGTTTACCAACAGCATTTTATCGTGCAGGTATGAGCAAACCTGCCAGCTCTATTGGGCAGGTCGTGATCAAGGTCCCAACGGGATAGCGAGAAGGTTTGTTGAAAGTGAAGTTGGAGGGCAAGCATCTTCGTTTTACTCAGGTAAACGCACCAAATTCAATAGCACATTATGATGAGATTGTGGATGAGGTGAATGCTGCTCTGCAAAAAGTAAAGCCATATAAGTTCATTGTCATACTTTGGGGATTTCTATGCACATGACACTTCCATCAGTACTGATGACGTTACGTGGAATGGTGTGATCAGTAGACAAGGTGGTTTTGATCTTAATGCAAATTGATAGCCACCATAGATGGTCTATGAATTATGAACACTTTTTTAACATCTAGACGTGCATCAGTATGCACAGTACAGAGACTGTGCTTAGCCGTGGTTCATGATCAATTTTTGCGTTTCAGCAGATGTGTTTCCATTTGTGGCAGATGTTTGAGTTGATCGAGCAGCTGAGCTGTCGATTGATTACCATTTTTTTGTAATTGCAGTTTATGTCTCGTGCAACCTTTGATATCACTAACGATTGAGGTCATACATAGTCAAGTCCTTGGCTGACAAGAAAGTAAGGAACACCTTCGGAAAAAACGTCAAAGTTCAGAATCTTTCCAACTTGTTGATTGATGAGTGCGAGTGGATGTTGTTCAAAATAGTTCTTCCTTTTGCTACAGCCTGCGGGCAAAAACGGCTTGGCGTAGCAACAAGTGGTGCAAAGAGAACTCCTTGATGAAACTAAAACTTTTGGAAGCTATTCGAGTGCAGGAAGTTGCTCTTAAATTCTGGCCGCAGTACAAATATTCATCTTCATCGAATCGCAGCTTCCTCCTTTCGACAGATTTCAGCAGCTGCATTAGTTTGACTTTGCAAGTAGAGTGCCGCTTGAAAAACTTGCTCATCAATTTTTTTCTTCGAGAACATATGTTTAGCTGCCCAAAAACTGGGTGGATGAATCACAAAAAAGACTAGGCTTGCTCAAAGTCTGGAATTAAACCAGTTCAGTTGGCGAATATAGGTGATGATCGAGGTCCTTTTACGTATAGAAGAAACTTCTAGGGCTACTGCCTCCATGACCCTTCTGAGAGGAAAAGCAGGTTAGGAAGAAATATGTACATATTGTATAATGATAGTTTTTAAACGTATGTGTAATGGTTTTTACTATTTTCAATGTGCTATTGTGCTTTGCTCATGGGTTGGTTTTTCTGTAAAGAGATCGTGTTGTACCACAGATTTATTTCTTCCGAGAGCAGGTGCAAATCTTTACTTATTTGATCTTTCTTATATAGTAGATAGTTTATCGTATAAATCTTGAAGACTGCTGAAAATAGCTTATTCCAATGTGTCTGACACATATCGTGAAAAATTGCAACAACAAAAGCTAACAAATATCAGAGAAGATGGACTGCAGTTGGACGAAGGATCGCTTCTTCTCTCACTCTGATACGGTTTATGGTATTGTCCATATTTATTCTCCATTCACGAGAAAGCAAATTGTATCGCTATATTTTGGACGGAACGTTCGCGCTCGCTTGGAAGTTGCCATTGTCGAGATGTCTGGGCCACCTGTCTTCCACATGAAGGCGGGGCGTCACGTTAAGTGCCTTGCCAAGGACATAACAAGCGAACATCCTGGCTTATTTTCCACAACCTTTCCTAAATGCCGAGCGCCAAGCAGGAAAGCTGTGGATACCATTTTTAAAGTCTTTTGGTATGACTCGACAAGGAAAATGAACCCCAAATTTACCGACTGCGAAGCAGACGCTCTAACCGCTACGCCACTTTTAAGAGAAATGACGAAAAGCTTTGAGAGCATTCTTTTAAAAGACCGTTATCCGATTGCCTCATATAGATCCACGTTTTACGGAATGGAATATCAGTACCAGGTCGAAACTGAAAAAGAAAAGTTATCGAACAGGAGAGACTTCAAAGTGGTATTGCTTTCTTCTAGTGTTTAGTCGCACTGAAAAATCGAACTTGTGTTATTTTTGCGCAAACTTGCTTTCTTGCATGTTTGAAACTTAGTTTGTCCTTTTTTTGCAGTCGTTTCAAAATCTGATGATGGTGAACCGAGATAGTTTGAACTGTGTGATGGTTCACATAAATATGATGATAGTGGAAAAATTTCGTAAAATGGTCGACACAGCAAGAATGCAGGTAAGTCACACCGATCGTATTCTTGAGTATTCATGCGTTTAAAAACGAACACGTACCATTTACCGGTTATTTTTACTGGTAAGTTCTCGTGCAAAATGTTAAATTCGCAGTTGAATCGAATCACAATTATTAAATTATCTTGTCTGTGGCGCTATTCGTATCTTAATTAAAGCTGTTGTTTGGAAATTTTGATTTAATTCTGCGACAATACAGCCAGAAATTGATGTCCCGTTTTTTATCGTTTATTGAAGAAATTTGATGGGATCCTAAATTTGAAGTTTGATGGTAGCCTAGTAAAAAGATTTTAAAGTGGGATTATGAAGCAGTTTCAGAGAGTCTGCGAAAGAAAAGTTTTAGTATTTTCTAATCAATGGTTAATACTCTTTTAAAACTAATTATAGGAAACTTAAAATTTTTGTTGAATGGAACGGCAAATTATTAGGAAAAATGCAAGTGGCGTGTTGAGCAAAATTTTTAATAAGTATAGAAACAACTCGTCTAATGTATGAATATTTTTTGATTGGTAGCAATTATCTACTCAAAAGTTCATCCGCTTGTTAAATCCAATCTCTCTTTGTACTAAAATTGCATTTTTGTGTGTTAAGAATCACAAAACTTTACATTCTAACTAGCTTTTTTTTAGTTGTTGTGGTTGATTCATGAGCTGATCAAGACGTCCGCTAATAGTTGTGAAGGTGTTTGCATTTCGCTTATGAAGCAAATCGTAGATAAGCATTGAGTCAATCCAAGCAGCATAATTTTTGTAATTTCCAACTAGCCTAATTGTGTTATCTCGGCACTGCTAGTGAAAACACTAACTATTCCTTTCTGGAAGACCGACCGTAATGTAGAATATTCGTTAGTGGTTCGAAATTGTTATCATCTCGCGTTTGATTTTATGATTACGATTTTGTTGCATAAATGCAAGAATTGAAAGACCTGACGTAATTTAAGAGATTTTATATAAATACACTGTATAGCCTTAGAGCAGTGTATCTCAACTGGCCGGCTGCAACACATTGTCTGGTCGGTCTTGGCTTTAACTCTAACTATTCAGTGATTACTAAAGTCGGCTAAACACGAAGATATAAACTGATAAAATCTGTCTTCAAAAAATAGTCTTCGCCATCAATTTGAATTGAAAACACAAAAACAGACTCTAAAAAAGTTTATCTTGGAAAAAAAGGCCTCCACTTTTGATTTGGATCGCAGTACGCCACGACTGTAAAGTAGTTGAGTGCCTTTGTTTTAAAAAAATTTATGGCCAAGAGCTTTTCGTGATGCATTCATTAGTGGCTGTATCGTATCAAATCAAAAGAGTTAGGATACATAAGGTCTTGCATGAACTGTGTGCCAAGAATTACGTAGTTAGCGTACTGCTTTTTGAAAGGTATGTTTAAGTTCTTCACCACCGAGATACTACTTAAAATGTTATTCAAAAGTATATATTTTTAGGTGGAGATGTGTCACCTCGAAATGTGCGAGTAGTTGAAGGAATGTTTGATGTACTTGCTTTGAACCATGCATGGCTTGAAAAATCGGTGTCGCTAATGCAAATATCTATATACACTTATTTGAGGCTTCTTCAGGTACATAAATATCCGTTTTTTATTTTTGCATTACAATGAGCTATTTGCAAGCATAGGCGGTGGTTGTGATCGATGACTGCTTTCAACCGGGTTAGATTACTGATTATGCTCACCCGGCATGTCGCAAAAGGCGACTGTAATCACCCACCAACTGTTGATAGCCGATCCACCGTTTAAATGCCTAGTTTAAAGTATCTGCCGCTTTTCTTTGATCAATATTATGGTAGGGCGTCCTTTTCAATGTTTTTTCTCCTTATTGCTTCTACGGAAGCCTCTTATCTAAGTGTTGGAGGCAATTTAATGGCCGTTTGGAGATGCATTTTGACATTTACGATTCCAGCTTGGCATGGCGTTTTGTAAATGGCCGGCTTTGAACGATACTACTCGATCATTGATTGACCATTACAAGTGGTCGGTGCTGTTCATAATTTTGATAATTTATTTAATTTGGAAAAACTGTTAAAAAATTTTAAATTTTTGCTTCTGTAGGATCATTTTCATCCGAATTTTGCCGCACTAAGACAAAAGGAAGTCAATTTTGTTGTTTCACATTTGAGAGAGAAGATAAGTTGGAAATTGGTTGACAGGTTAGCAATAAAATGTGTGATACGAGTACAATCCTCAAAATTTACTGTAGCCACCAGCAGGTTTCTGTAAACATATTGTTTACAGCTTGTCACGACCCATGAAAATTGAAGAGAGTGAGCAAATTAGCAAAGACTCCGATGCGCATGTTTCAACCAGTTAAATTGGTAAAGCTGTTCAACCACCATGAGATGAATACCATATTTAGGCAGCAATCAATTGAAGTCCAATTGGTTGTAGGGGTGACCACGTTATAATTGGTTGCAAATGGGTGTCGCTTTTCCTTGACTAAATGTAGAGGAGTGAATGCTGTGGCGTTGGTCGTGATTTGATTCGGCTGCTTTCAGCTGTGGCCAGAATACCAGAAATCGAAAAACTATGGTCTGACATTATCCGCAAACCCCCGGTACATGTTTGGCATAAATGCTATGAAAATTGTTTCTATATTTTAAAATACAGCGTTTCAGTTTTATCAAGAAATTTGAGTATTTTTAGCCACGCTGTTGTTACAGTCGTAATCTCACTTCTTCAACGACTGCTTATTAATGTGCGTCCAATTTATTTCCGTATTTATGTTTGCCAGGTTCTGTTTAATAAACATAATAAAAGTAGAACTGCAATTTTAAGTTTTGCCTCAGTAACTGCAATTTTAAGAGAAACTTGACATGAAGCAAAGTAAAAGTAGAGACGTTTACATAAATTACCTTTTCGAATTAATGATATTCTTTTGTCAATGAGTATGACCTTATGCTGTTTGCTGGTTTGTTGTCGGGTGCGGCCACCTCGACAATTAGACTGCTCTGTTCTGCCTTATGGTAATAGAGGAACCCGTTCAGTGCTTTTCCCACGGACACAACAACCGAACTTGCACGCTTTTTCATATTTCTGTTTTTTATTTTGAGTCCCGAGCAGAGAAGCTGTGAATCTTGTTTTTAAGTCTTTACTATGACTTAAATACGGAATTGAACCCAGATTAATCACCGATGTAAACTGGACGCTCTAACCTCTTCATCACCACACCAGTGTTTTTTTGGTATGGCGTTTTGATTGTCGAATATTTGGATTAGTGTCCGCTTAATCAAGTCAGATAATTTTCCAGCACGCTATGGAACTATGACGAGTGTGCTACTGTGCTCTCAGCTGATTTCGCAAAAGTCAAACCAGTAAGTTGGCAATAGAAACACCGCAATAGTCGAACTTGGTTATGTTTTAGTCTCTATCTCCATCGTTCACTGGTATTCTATCTTTAATGCAAGCACAAACACCTCGAAAGTTTTTAACATCTCGCATTACACCGGACATGGAAAGTAAAATAAATTTTTTGCTTCATAAGGTTTGTCAATGATTTTGTTACCGTGTAGAGAAACGGATTTTTTGATTGATATCAAGAATTTAGTTTGGCTTATATAAACTTTGGGTTTATAACGGAGGTTAAATACTATGTTGCTATTTGTATTAAATTGGCCGAGCATATACCTGGTTTTCAACTTTGCTTTGTTGCTAAGTCTAGCTTAGCTTATCAAAACACAATCTCAAATTCCATCTAGACCTTAATTCATCAGTGTCTTACTCAAACGGGGATGCTTGCCAAAGTTTTCATGTAATGTAGTCTCGCGCTATATCATGTTCAAACAATTACTGGTATCAAAACAAACTTGTTTGTTGGACATAGTAACAGACAACAACTTACCAAACACAAAAAGACTTTGCGTGCTTTTTCCCGTTTTTTGTTGGGCACAGTCGTACTGGTTGAATCTATATGTGCAACTTTGCACCTGCTTTTGAACCAGGCTATTCACTTGAGCAACTTAGCAATTTAAATTGTATTTACTAAAACTGGACAAAAATATATAGTCTGAAAAACTAATTTATGCTGTCGCGAACTGAAATTGAAAAGTTTTTTATCAAAGGAAAAATAGTGATGCGCATCGCTGAAGTACATAACACTACTGCTTATTTATGGCTTACCTACCTTGCTCACTCATGCTTAAATTGTGGCATTGAATACAAAGTTTATTTAGGTTCGGTTCGGTAATCACAAACGTTATTAAGAATGGTTTCAACGGCAATATCTGTCGACACCGGACAGTCAGACACTTCGTAGTGATTTAATTCGTTACATTTGTGGCTGTATTCATCCATCTAATGAAATTCTTTGTTCCGATGTTATACCCAGGTATTTTTCTCTTTCGTTGCCGTAATCTGGGAAGTTTGGTTGGGAAAATTATCCTACTTATAAGGCTGTTATTGTTTTAGATCTAGAAAACTGGGTAAATTCATTTTTTTGTGAAGTGATTTTCGGTTTTAGAAACCAATTAAAATTTGCTGTTTTTTTAGGTGGGGGGTGATTGGTTGGCTTTTATCTTCTTGCACTTCACGTGTAGCTACGTCTTACAGTAACCTTGCCTTGTTTTGGGATTGGCTGTTTTACTCGCCGGAAAAGAACAGCATCATGGACATCAAACCAGGCATACTGGTCATGTACCAGAGTATGAGGAATCATCCGGCCATAACTGTAAGTCTGCTGGACTTTCTCTGCCGAACAATGGTTGAATTTTATCCGCCTCTGATTACTCAGGTTAGTATTTTTATTCTTTCCATCAAATCCCATTTAAGTATGTTTTTCCGAGAAAGTTGTAAACCGAAAAGATGAATGTTTTTTTAATAAGAGGTTAGTCAGTATAAAACCCAAGCAGATCCTATTCATATGGTTTCAAAGAATTTAGCCAAATTACCAGAAAAAATGACTTTAACTTTTCAAAATTTTAATCGAGTAGTTTCCAAAATGTCGACGGTTTGAGCACATCAAAAATTCGTTTACCAAAACCAACTCCGTCGATCCATACCAGTTACTCGGGAATGTGAAGCCAGACGTTTGGTGACGAGACGGCCCTAACGAGATTTTTATAATGGCCGCTGATGCACTTTTTATTAGCTGAGCAATACTTTGTGAATGAGCGAGGAGAGATAGGTGTAAATATTATGTAACTGGATTGATAATGTCTTGACAGGAAGCTGATATTCCTTTGCTACTGATATTCCTATCTGTTTCTGCTGTGTTTGCTATGCAGCTGTATTTGATGTGTGTCGATTGATGAATTACTTTTCCACCACTTCGTTCTCATGCCATTTTTGTGTTCTTGGGAAATACCCTATAAGGTGGTTTCCCATGGGAAAGTACAGCATGGGTTGATTTCTCTGTTCAAATTAGCGTTTTTTTAAACATGCATTATGAGAATAGTGCCAGCAATTCCGAAGAGAATAGATACAAGTTATTTTGTTTGTAACTGTAACAATTGCGGTATTGTTAACTGGATAATTTGGCAAACGCTAAACTTCGTACGGCAAAAAGTGCGAAACTACAATTCTTGTTTGTTCAATCAGCTCGAGTAGAAAATACAAATTTGTTCTAATACAAGTTTTCGTTCTGCGCGTTGTTTATAAATGAGTGAGTTTACTCTTTCTCTTTTTTACCATAGAGGTGGTACGGCAGTAATCCTGGTTTACCCCGTAAATCTAATTAAAATGAGTAAAGCGGCAATCTGTTTTGAACCAGTCAAAATACAAATTGCAGACTGGTAGCCTTACCACCAACATCGACGACTGCGATTGGTGGACGTCTAAGAGTCGCCTTTTGTGGGCGTTCTTGGTACGCGTTTTCACAATGCTAAGCTTATAAAGTAGAGATCGTGCGTTGTTCATCGGCCAAAGGTTGGGCGCAATTTTCTTGTTTGGTTGAGATATTGCAGCAGTGCGTTTGTCAGCTGTGAGCAAAAGCACCATGTTTTTTTTGTGTAGTCGTAAAAATTTTGATTAGACGCTAATGATGTACATCCAGAAGCTGTATTGTATATAGAATCAATTTGAGAGAAGTTGCTTTTTTACTCAAAACAGCAAGTTGCACGTAGCAGAGATGTTTGTTTAGCAAGCCTCCATAAAAAATGTAAAATAAATTAGGTTAATAGTAATGCAAGAGGCTAGCGATGCACTTAGCAAAACTGCAGACAGTGACACTGTTTTGATCTATCAGGTCTCTTCAGTGCAGTTGGTGACCGACAAGAAGCTAGAGGCTTTTAATAAAGCATAGCTTAGACAGCCACACTTGCGGGATCTATACTAGATCCACTTGGTAGAAAGTCTGTCAGTACTCTGCGAAGCCGTATCACTCGTGAATGAGTGGCGGTTGTCGCAGGTGCAATAAGTCTAGCAATTCTTATTTCTAGCAACTCATTCACGAGTGATACGGCTTCGCAGAGTACTGACAGACTTTCTACCAAGTGGATCTAGTATAGATCCCGCAAGTGTGGCGGTCTAAGCTATGCTTTATTAAAAGCCTCTAGCTTCTTGTCGGTCACCAACTGCACTGAAGAGACCTGATAGATCGAAGCAGTGTCACTGTCTGCAGTTTTGCTAAATTAGGTTAAGTTTTTATATTTTGCAAATGATTCTGAAAATGAAACTCATGAGAAAAAGTCGGCGCCAAATGAAACTGAATCCGAATTAGACAATACCGCAAAGTTTAGTGACGATGAAGATCAGCAAGGTACCTGTATGAGATATGTCTTCTTGGTGGATACAACGGGTCTTTGCGACAATTTCCTCTACTTGTGTACTATGATATTGTGCACTGCTGCAATACCTCAACCAAACAAGAAATACGGGCAACTACAAAACGATTCTGAGCACAAGTTTGTATTGATAGATAACGTGGTCGTAGCCGCTTTCTGTCAACAACGTGGTTGCATGATTATGCATTAACTTTGCGATAAAAGTTTTACAAATACGTTTATTGTTGCATCACGGCTATACATTGCTATAAAGAAACCTTGTTTGCTTGAGTTTTTGACAGTACACTCATCACTAAACGACGTCGCTTCAAATCAAACTAGAAAGTACATGCAAAACACCATATTTTTGGCATTCAACTATACATTGCCACGAAGAAACTTTGTTTGTTTAAAGTTTTTTGCAGTACACTCATCACTAAGTGACGTCACTTCAAATCAAACTAGAAAGTACATATAAAGCACCAAATTTTTGGCATTCAACTATACATTGCCATGAAGAAACTTTGTTTGTTTGAAGTTTTTTGCAGTACACTCATCACTAAGTGACGTCACTTCAAATCAAACTAGAAAGTGCATGCAAAACACCATATTTTTGGCATTCAACTATACATTGCCACGAAGAAACTTTGTTTGTTTAAAGTTTTTTGCAGTACACTCATCACTAAGTGACGTCACTTCAAATCAAACTAGAAAGTACATATAAAGCACCAAATTTTTGGCATTCAACTATACATTGCCATGAAGAAACTTTGTTTGCTTAAAGCTTTTTGCAGTACACTCATCACTAAGCGACGTCGCTTGAAATCAAACTAGAAAGTTCGTACACAACACCAAATTTTTGGCATTCAAAAGTGAAGAAAAAAAACACTTTTCAATAGAATTAATGATAAGTGAAGAAATATACAAGTAAATAGTAAATTATAGACAATAACACAAGGCTCTGAATTTGAATTTTATGCAACTTATTGTTTTTTTGCGATTGAGTAGTCGAAAGAGCTTAAATCGTTGTAGTCTTTTGTGCTGCTCCGTAGCAAAGGGTAGTGAAAATCGCAAGTATTACGCAGCGATCACTTTTCAGATGGAGAATTATACAGGTACTAAGTAACTAAAATAGGCTTATAGTGATGAACTTTATAACCGCCAGATACAGTGGGTAACTTTTGAGGAAAATTTTTAGTTCCTTCTTGCTTGGATGTAAAATTTTGGCCTTGGGCAAAATATTAGAAAACTATTTTTTTGAAAATCTCCGCTTACACTGCGCTTCTAGTTTAACGAAATCGCACTTGGTAAAATACTTTTCGTCGTTATGATTTTGATTTTTTGAGATTTTATCTTATGGCAAAAATCTTAACAAGCAAGCAAATACTGTCAAAAAATCACAGCCAAGCTTCGTTTCTAACGTAAAAGAAGAAAATCATATTTGTAGCAGCAATCGATAAGTGCATTAAAATGTACAAATTATGATACTTTTAATTACAAATTCGGTTGTTCATCTTGTGTTGTTGTGAGTCTAAAAAAACAAAACCAAACTAATCTGGTAAAATTCTTCACTATAAACGTCTTACTTAATTCGAATTTTTGTTTCCTGTTATGCGAAATCAGTACTGAAAAATCGCCCAGTGAGAGTCAACCGTTATGATTCGTAAATAGTGTTTACCCTATTTTAAGTAGCACTGATATTAACACCAATTCTACGAATAGCACGAGAATATTGTTGAAAATTTATGTACTTCTGGGTTAGATCAAATATATCAATGTTTCCTGAGCTGTAATTTTCAAATGTGCACAGATAAACTCACGTGATTAGACGTCAGCAGTAGGGTATGTCACCACGTTTCCGTTTTCACTCAACCAAGCTCGAATCTGCAAATAGAACTTCATTAAATGTAAAACCAAATGTCAAACATGGCTATATACGATAGCTGACAAAGATTTGCACAGTAATTATAACCAGTGAGAATTGTAGAGCTTACTTCTCATTTGCTGGCACGACAGGTAAACATTGCCGTGCAGTCATTAAATTGAGTATCTTGACTTACTTTTTAAGGTGGTTCGTTTTCCTGTGCAGGATTTTAAGTGGACTTTTACATTTCCGAAAGTTTTTGTGGCATATAACATGACTCATTTAATCTTTAGAATTGGTCTACTGCACAAATAAATTTATTGACTGTGCAGATAGATGCGTTTGGTATGGCATTGTAATGTATTGAATGAGCTTAAATTAGGAGGTGTGACAAAAAAAGAAACCGGACTGTATCTACTTTGCCTTTGGGTCAATGCCAATCCGTTAGCTTCCGGTTTCCCAGGCTACGCAACTGTTTAGCTTTACGGTGGTGCAATATTTTAAAATCAAATCATTTCGTTCTATTTGTTTCAAGTTTTTTTGTAACATTCTGTTGATGACCCTTGTCAGAATTTTGTTGCTTTTGTGCCGCGCTTGTTTGAAGTCCGTGCGGTTGGTTGTTACGGAAATATTGGTGGCACAAAAATGAAGCAACGAACCAATTTGAAGCATTTCTACCAGCATGGTGTCATTCGCTTTCATAGCAGAGTTCGACCCAGCAGGCGGGTACTGAGGAGTTGCGTGTAATTGATACTTCATGATAGTGTGCCTGCACACAAAGCGATCAGTGTGAGGCAGCTCTTGGTCAAAAAACAAATCACAGCTCTTGATTACCCTGCGTATTCCGGAAATCTAGCATCATGTGACTTTTGGCTTTTTTCCCAGGCTGAAAATGTGATAAAAGGAACTCATTTTTTTTCTTCACAAGAAATAATTCCCTTATGAATGAGGGAGCTGAAGAGCCTCAAATAGGAAGAGTTTTCCAAGGGCTTCCGTGGATGGCGTAATCGATTATCTCTTGGGGGCGAGTAAGAGGACGATTCGTAATTTAGTCTTTTGAAGATGATAATTCGTAATTTATCTTAAATGTATTAAGAGTTAAATGACAACAGTCCCATTTCTTTGTTTGTCGCACTTAGTAGTTTGAAATTTCAATATTTGATTGCCGTATTTTATTGTTCTTACATGTGACATGCTTGCATGCAAAATAAGATCGAGATTTGATTTTACGTGACTCGGATATTTACTTTGGTTTTTATTAGAAGCATTTAAAACCCAATCATTGAATAAACATCAACTCGTCTAAAACCAACAATAAATTGGGCTGTACAGCATGATACCGTGCAGTTTGGTTGTGCGAAAGCGATTATATTATTAGAAGTAAAACTGAATTCATTTAAAAGTCTGTATTCAGAAAACAACTGACGCACATTTTAAAGTTGTCATTATACTTTTAGTTACGACAAGCGTTATTCATTCATAAAATAAAAATTCATCGACATACTGTACTTGCACTTCAATGTCAATACTTAGTGAGGAGTATTTCAGTTCAAAGCAGAATATCGACTTAGCTTTTTATACAAAAACTTTGCATTTTTGGCATATTCCAGACGTAATTACTATCAAATAAGTTTTATCAAAAAAAAAAAGATTTTTAACAAATAGTGTTTGTGAAAAAGAGAGAAAGAAAAGAAATGTCACAAAAAAAGGAGCATTTGAGATATTGCGTGAGTTCAATGTTTTGTAGTTACAGTCGAATCCGGTTAATTGCGTAATCAATTTTCCAAGCCTTTTAATGCGATTAAGCGAATTATGCGTTTATGCGAAAGTGCGAAGTCAAACTGAAGCGCAACGGTCGTCAAGGATAAAAACGTCTATGCGTCTTACTTCAAAGCAAGCACAATGCGATTGTCTTATTCTTGCTCATAAAGTAAATAAAACTCGCAAATAAAGGGTTTTCTTGAATTTTATTTGTTTCAAACGAAATACTGCGCGATTGTTGTTTGTTTAATTTTAATTTGCATGCTATCTTACATTTTTCTTTCTAGTCGAAGAAATGTGTCCATATTCTTCCCTTCAAATTGCAATCGTCGTCTAATTATATCAAGTGCATGAAGCACTTTTTTATTTTTTGGTGGAATCACAGCAGTTACGTCGGCAGAGTTTTCTTTATTAATGTCGTCGTTCTCAACTTGATTGTTTTGTAAAACTTCTTCACATAAACGTGATATACAAGCCCAAAATTTGCATTACTGAACATTAGTCACATCGCACGTTGCGTTGCTTTTGATCTCTAATCGGGGGCGGCCTTTTTCATTTTGTGACGTAGGCAATCGGCGTTGTTCTGTACCTTTCAGTTTGTTTTTGTTAAGACTTTGAAACAATTGTGTTTTTGTCTCGGAAATTATGCAACTTTTTGTTTAGTATTCGAATAATGTTTGTTTTCAATTCTATTCGATTAAGCGGATTATGCTATAAACCGCTATGCGATTATCCAAAATATTTTCTTAAGAAATGATGGACTGTGGTTTGGGATTTACGATTTTAATGCGATAAAACGAATTATGCAATTATCCGATATGCAATTAACCGGATTCGACTGTATATAAAAAATTACCGTGTGCACTTACTTCAATGTCGTTTCTCCTTGGTACTATGTCATCATCGTAAAATGGAATTGTAGTGTATCGCACTGGATATAGATCAAGATTGTTCAACTGAGGCAAAGCATGGGGAAGTTGCGGTTGTCCTGGCTCGAGATTGTCCAGCTGTTGCGAAAAACTAGGAGAATGAGGCTGTTCTTCCATGGTATTGTCCAGCTGAGGCAAAGGACTAGAAGGGTGAGACTGTCCTTGCATGGGATTGTCTAGCTGAAGTGGAGGACTGGGAAATTGAGGCTGTCCTTGCATGAGATCGCCCTGCTGAGGCAAAGGACTAGAAGGTTGAGACTGTCCTGGCGTGGGATCATCCTGACTCAGTGAAGAACTGGGAGGTTGAGGCTGTCGCTGCATAGGATTGTCCAGCCGAAGCAAAGAACTCGGAGGTTGAGGCTTTCTTTTTATGGGATTATCCAGCTAAGTCAAAGCATTGGCCGGTTGAAGCAGTCGTGGCACAATATTGCCCAACTGAGGCAAGGGCGGGGAAATTGAAGCTGTTCTGACACGAGGTTGTTTAGGTAGAGAATAAGGAAATGTACGATGGTTTTTCGAAATCGTAGTTGAAGGATGGGTAGATTACAGTTGTGCATGGAATAATAATATTACAACATTAGTTTAGCAATGCTATTATTATACAAGTTGAATCTGAAAACAGAAATAAATGTTTTTTTACAAAAGTCTTTTTTGTCACTTCAAATTAACATTGATGATTGTTCAAAGAAGAAAATATAAAACAGTACAGTAGAACCTCTTAGTACGAGTGCCTTGTTGTACGAGAAATTTGCTTTGCCAGCGGCTATTCGCAAAAATTTTGTCTCCTACGACGAATAAAAATTTTTAGTACGAGCGATCGTAGGTTCTCAACGTCAAGGAGCCTCGAAATTCAATTTCGAAGTTTGTAATTCTACTAAAAACTTGACAAACTTAAAACCTACCTAAAATATATACAGTACATATCAAGCTTTTCGGACTAGAAAATTCTTCACACAACTGCTTTCAACTACGTTATAAGCAGCTATTGTAACGTCGTTTGAATCATAATAAAGGCAATTTGTATTGTGCGTATTCTGTTGGAAGCTGAAAGGTTACTAAGTATTTTTTAATTTTAAATTTAAGAACAAGGCGGATTACTCTTGATAAGTTTTTCAAGAAACGATCTGCAAGTGCTCAAAGTGACGGAAGTGGGGCCAAAAATACCAAAGTAAGCGATGATGATAGAAATATTAAAACACCAGAAATTGTTCGGCCTGACGTTTCAATGGACATAGATTCTCATGACAGACAATAACCTATTCTCAGCTTCACCATCTTCCATACGCTTAGATGGTCTCCGTTTTAAGCTTAATAGATTAACAAAACATTACTCATATTACATGTGCAGTATTGTTTATTTTTTCTGATTGCACCTTTTTTGTTTAAAAAATAAACAGAAGAACAGACATTTTGGGGATGGAACGGATTATTTATTTTCATATTAAGTTAAATGCAAAAAATTGCTTCGTTGTAGGAGTAAATTGCAATACAAGCTCAGCCTGGTCACAATTTAAACTCGTACTGCGAGGTTCTACTGTACTCTTGCTTTTTCACAAACTTTGCGTTGGAAGCTTTGCCCTTTTAAGCAGCATTTCCAAGTTTCAATGAAACTGAAATTTTTAAGTGATATGTTGAAGCACATAATCTTTTAATCTTCAAAACAACTTCACCTACCAGATTGTGGTAAAAATCACAGCTGCTTGTTGTAATTCATTTTTGCAAGATACTTTGAGCTAATATTTGCTGAAAGGCGTCAAACGATGAAATAGTAAAGAGAATTTAAAATTTCGAATATTCAGCAAATAAACCACACTGACTCGCCCACGAAGTGAGCTTAACCCTTTGAGGGATAATGCTACATGATTGTTAATTGTTAAGTCATTATGACGAAATAATCATTTTTCTGACGTTGATTGTAATTTTGTTGTTACCAAACAATTAAGGAATTGTCTCGAATTTATGAATTAGAATCTTATGATCCTTAAAGGGTTAAAAGCAGAATTAGAGCACTTATTTAAGTAATAGTCATGCCATTTTGCGAATGTGATTCGTGCAATTCCTTCATGAGTACTGGATGTAACGTTTTATGACTGGCCAATAATGCCATGTGTACATCACTTTGGCAGTTTTTAATTAAGTTATCGTGAATATTCTGTTATTAGGTCGGTTGTAACATTCTACGACAGCGTGGTCCAACTGTATTTTGTTGTAGATTATTAAAGCAGTCTATGTCATTTGACTGGAAAATATTGTGTACATGACTGGTGATAGGTAGCCGTTGTAGGGATATTCACCACACTGATTTTTTAAAGATCTATCTTTACTTCAAATCTCTGTTTTCCTATAAAACAATTTCAATACCAATCGCATGAAGGGAACAGAATTTATACCTAACTTTATCAAGACATTTAATACTTGTAAATGCGATATTTGTGGTCGAAATGTCCCATCAACAATAGCGTTTGTATCCACAGAAATTGTAGTTGAGGCTGTGCGAAGGCACGCGAGCGAATTTTCGTTTCCAAATTGGCCTCGATTTTTGATTTTGGTGTTGTTCATTGTTGCAAGCGCGTCATACCACACATACATACTTCCGAACGTCGAGTACAGCTTTGTAGCAAGTATCTTTTAAAGTTCGAAACTATTTCCTTTATATACACTACCAAATGTGTTCCAAACTTCCAAATTTTTTTGACATTAAAAGCAGACCATTCTCAACTTCACATTGCTGCAGTTGATGCTATGGCGGCCATGTAGTAACACATATACAGGTACTGATTTACTAATACCTGCGTGGGATTATGAAATAGTATGGAGGGTTTTTGAGGTTTTCAAAATCAGCACTTAAGGTTGAACTAATCAAACAGCGAATCCATAATTGAGTAAAATCAGCAATTGGATTTTTTTCCGTAATGATTGAGCATCAGGCAAATGAGTGAGCTCCTGTCTTTGCGAACAATCTATAAACTAATCTAAGTTTTTGCTTAAACCCTCCACATTTCCCACTACATGTTAAATGCTTCGTCCTCTTCCGTGCAAATTCGAGCACATTTAAGTAATTGGTTATGTCTGTTAAGTACGTTAAACAATTAAGGAATTCGATATTTCGCAGCCGGGCGTACAAAGAATTCTCGCCCTCCATTCGCTGGTCCTTCAATAACGAAAAAATTTTCTCAAGCAGTCCAAAGAAATGTTTCAGGTCAATCCTGCGTTCGACCTTTAAATAGTAGCGTTTACTAGGATCATTGAAAGTCGGTCAATATGTAGCGCTAACCATTGTCGACTTTTAGTTGTCGCGACACCGATACCCGTTATGCTTGGGCAAGCAATCTTAGTCAGCATTAACCTTCTTTAAACATGAGATGAATCTTTTGTGCCGTTTAACTTTATTGTCACCTCTTGAAAGACTAACCATTCTGATTGCACTTTGCATGAAAGTCATCATTTTCAATACTCCGCAAAACTCCTCTTTGTGAATAATGCAATGCAGCGTTATGCATTCAATTTTATGTTTCTTTCAGCCATCCGACAAAAGC
Source organism: Trididemnum clinides (assembly GCA_963675345.1). Taxonomy (NCBI): domain Eukaryota; kingdom Metazoa; phylum Chordata; class Ascidiacea; order Aplousobranchia; family Didemnidae; genus Trididemnum; species Trididemnum clinides. The sequence continues at coordinate 22,239,028 of OY776292.1, read as the reverse complement.
TATGTTGCTACCATTTATTAGTTTACGCATGAATGACAAATGACTAGATCGCTTATGGTTAACGATCTTAAATAAATTTTTATCATAAATAAGCATTGCTACGTGTGATAATGGACTTTTATAACGCTTGATGTCGACAACAAAAGCGAAGTTAAATATTTAAAGGGTGTTGTCAAATAGACAACTTCAGCTGTCTTTTAAAATTATTATTTACTGAGTGGTTGTCCTTTACCGATTTTTAATGCGAATGTAAAATCAGCGCAAATGTCTTAAACTAAATAAAAAATCTATGTTGTCATTAGAATCAAAGAAGGGGGTATCATTCCTTTAATGTCTTTCCAGCCAAAGACATGTACCGAGCAGCATCAGTCAAGAACAATGAAAAATTCTCGCGTTTTATTTCAAGTTGTCGCAATATGTCATCCACAGTGTGCAGAATAATACTGCTATTAACATTGCTACCGCTGTCAAGTGGATGGCAATCAACGAGGAATGTCTGATTTGGGGCATCTAAGCTGCCCACAAGCACACTAATATACTTTTGTTTAGCAATCTCTGCTTTATCCACAATTAAAAAAATATTTTGTCACGAGGTAATTCTTGAATTTGTTTTTCTTTTTGGGATGCTAATTTAGCAACACATGCCCGGGTTGCAGTCTCCGAAGGCAATACTTTTCCCATTGTAGCAAACAGAGACTATAAAGAGGGATGGTTCAGTTTATGAAGTGGGATATCTGCAGCTAAGAATGAAGAGACAACCTGTTCCTTGAAGTTTACTTGATCGAGTTGTAAAAGGTTTGCTTGCTTTGGAATTTGCTCTTCGTCTCCAATTTTCTTTGGTGTTGCTTAGTTTTTCGGTGGCTTTCCACAAAAAACTTTTTGTCGCATTTGACTAACGCGTCGCAAAGGTTGCATCGCAAGTCGCGGGCAGGAGTTGCCGAAAACTCATCCGGAAATTCCTGGCAAATTTGCCTAACTTTCGCTGTAGAAGATTTGGCTTGTTTATGCATTCTTTGCTTTGCAAGCTACGACTTAAAAAGACCACGTGTAAAGAGCGCAAAGGTTTTATAGGAATAGATTAATTGTCTAACAATTATGTGTTCATGCATCAACAATGACGATTTTAGGCATAATAAGTGCTATTTCCTTCTCAATTACCGCACGCATTTTTACCATTGCAACTATTTGAGAAGTTTAAAATCGAATAAAACTGCGCATAAAATTTTAATAGCAGCTTAAAAATTCAAAAATTCAAAAAAATCTAAATTTGTTCGTTTTTGTAAGGAAATTTTTGATGAAGACAATTTTGACAAGTTTTGACTTTCTGCAGAATTTTGACTTTATTTTGACTTATAAAATCTACCAAAACAGACTCCTGAAGACCTGAAAGAACGTTAGTACACGTTTGATCATAAAGGAAGGTCCTGAAAAAATTTTGACTTTATTGACTTTAGCAGGCCCTAGTTATGACTAATCTGAAGCTAAATCAAGTTGTGAGGAAAAAAAAACAAAACCAATCAGAAAAATGCGCGCATTATAAAAAATAAATTCCTTCTTTACAAACGCGCTATAAAATCTCGAAAAAATTGATTCAGTCCGTCGAGATCCTGCAAAATTTACTTTTGACCCGTTGACTTGTTTTGACCTAAAAAAATATGTACGTGACGTATTTTTTTGCAAAACAATCATAAATTTATTTATTTGACAGCAGTAGTGCCCACAATAAGCCTTGAAGTTGAGACATGGTTTGTTCAAAACTTTAAGCTTAAAACTGTACGGTGGAAATTGCCATTGAAACTAACAAAGTCTTTTAACTTTTTATACTCTTGAAGTGACGAGACAATTTTTACTTTGTTTAGTTTCTAATTTCTATATAGAAAGTCTGCGAAGACGAGATACTGAAACGGAACTTAGTTTTAATCTTGCTATTAACCCCTCCGCGTCGCTTATCATCATATGATGATGGCGAAGAGAACGCCGCTCATCCTCATATGATGATTTGCCGGCTACGGCGAAATGCGTGTATTTAAAGCTCGCTTGGGAGAGATCTTCCTTTCCTTTTTGACATCTCTCTTCAATACACGCATTTCGCCGTAGCCGGCAAATCATCATATGAGGATGAGCGGCGTTCTCTTCGCCATCATCATATGATGATAAGCGACGCGGAGGGGTTAATCTACAGCACTTCTTGAATTAATGTGCATCTAGCAACGCACTGCTTTCCGCTACATCACCGCTCACTGCAGCTGAGTACACGCGTCAGTGTTTATATAGCGCTAACGAGTCACTTTTTATCTTTTTTCTTTTCGGTCATTTAATAAAAAAATTAAATTCATAAATAATTCCCACAAATTAAAGAAAAGGAGATCTTGTTTTATATTTTTAAATATTTTGACGCTGTGATTAATTTTTCACGAATGCCGCCACTCTTATTATTTACAGTGAGTTAGTTGGTTCCAGCACTCTGCGCGCTTGCTCGACATGAAATAGGTATTACATCAGAAAATAGAAAGTTTGAATTCCGGAATTATGCCAAGGCCAGACCAATATTTGTTTTATTGATTTTTTAGCGAAGAAATCTGCTAAAGTTTCGATTTGGAACCACGTGACATTACTGCTAATCTATAACGGTAGAGCATTTTTACAGTGATTGTCTAATCATTAACCCAAGTAATCGTTACTCATTACAACAGACCTGCACAACATACGGCTCGCAAGAACAATTGAAGTGGCCCCCTCTAGGCTTTCTAAAAAAGCTAATATAAATAAAAGGTCTTGGTGTTTGTTTTGAAACCATGACAAAGTTCCCAGAACCTCAGCATGCGTCTCGCCAAAAAATATTTGCTCTATGCGGAATGGTTATTGACTTGCTCCTTTTCTTGCGCCAGACTTGGATCATAGATACCTTGCCATACGACGAAGAAGAAGGCTGATGTAAAAGACACACAACAATAAAAATTCTAAATTAACAACAGATTTGCGATTGTGTGCAAGAAGATGATGATATAACTCAAAATAATTCACTACAGTAATACCAAAATCAAGGGGTCTCATTAAAAGACACACCCAGGTATCGTATGGACAATGAGTCAAATCGGTAAGCCTTAAAAGTATGGGATTATGGCTAAGACTTTATCATCTTGCAATACTTTATCATTTCGGAAAACAAACTTTGTGACACTTTTCAATCCGTACAAAGTTGCTGATAGTAGTTACTCGCTATGCAACTTGAACTTTTTTATTACTTACTGCCGCAATTAAAGAGTTTTAATTACCTAAGGCTTTGCGTCAGGTAGAATGTGAAATATTCACCTTAATTATAGGAATGCTTTGAACTATTTTAAGCCAATTTTTTGAAACTTACCTTTGACCTCTTTTTTAGCAGAGCGTGAAGGAGGTATGCTCTACGACTATAGACAGTTGAAGGGAGATCCGTCTTGGCCGACACTGTGTTAGGAGGCGACACTTTTGTGAGCATCTTTTTTTACAAATCATGCAATTTCATGAAAGGCTAAAAGTTCTAATTTTTAAATATAGTAATGCTTCACCAGCATGCTTAACTACCTTCGATCCTCACCAGCATCTCACATGCCAGCCATACACAGGTCTCCCACACAAAATTAAATCTACACTAGCATATTGTAGTCTCAACCGCATTACGCTAGAGTCAACATGCAGGGATAGCATATGAGTATAATGTCATCCTATCACAGTCTCAACCGCATTACGCTAGAATCAACAGGCAGGGTGTTTCGTGTTGTTATTTTGCGTTGTGCTGACTGTAATAGGCCGCCATTATACTCATGTGCTATTCCTGCATGTTGATTCGAGGGTGATGCGGTTGAGACACATGAAGTGCCTATGTAATGTAGGTCAAAACCGTTGCCCTTTTATGACGTGTTGTAGTAATGCAGCAACGAATCAATGGCATGATCCAAAATTGCCCAGAAAGACATATTTGAATTTTATGCCGGTAACACTGTGAATAGACTAGCCTACAACATGCTAGTAACCGACGCGATGACGTAGTGGTTAGAGCTCAAGCGACGAAGAAGAAGAAGAATATGCTAGTGTAGATTTGATTTTGCGTGGGAGACCTGTGTATGGCTGGCATGTGAGTTGCTGGTGAGGATCGAGGGTAGTTGAGAATGCCCGTGAGGCATTACCAGATTTAGAAATCTTTATCTATGCTTTCTGAGGATACTTTCGACAAAACTGCTGTAACTTTTGATTGCAAAACTTTTTTCAGGAAGTACTCTTAAGCGTAGGAAAAATTTTTTATAAAACAAGCGTTGCCAACGATATTAAAATTCCTGTAACTCTTCGTTACAGTGACGCAATTTCAGTGAGAACAGTCTAGTCAGTGTATTAGTGAATCAGATGTAGAAGTGTGGTCAGTGAGCCAGACCTATACAAAAACTGAATTAATGCTGTTTAATGGTGTGACTGTATCGGAATCGTATTTAGAGATGCAGAAGGAGAAACAAGCAATGATCCCAGCCGAACGAATTTTCGTAGGTTATTTTGAGCAACAATGCAAAGCGAAGCAAGGATTTAGTATTTTTGAAGATTTTTAAGTAATTGCAAGCCAGGTTTACGATTGATTTCATCTTTCTGAGAGGAATTTTGTTTTGATGACGAGAAAGTAGTCATGGAAAGCTTGCGACTTTACTCCTAAAAAATATTCGTTCAAATACACGATAGACAATTTATCACAGCTTTTTGAGCTTTTCAAACAACAAGCATTATTAACAATTATATCAAAGTTATGAACACCTCTATCATCTTTGTGGACATACGATGACACAGTCGAATCATTTCCATTCATCTTTTGACTAAAATAAATGAAACAGTATCTTCAATGTAATTTCTCTCACTACGCTCTTTTCCAAGCGTAGTATATTTCTTCACACTCCGTTCTAGGTTGCTCAAAAGCAATGAAATCTAGAAGCTGTTGCATCATGTTAATTTTAGAGCATTAAAAATTAATATAATCAGACCTATCGAACCAAAAAATAAAACGGGATGCAAAAATCTAACTTCAGTAAAAAGGGAGAAAGACAATTTTATAATGAGTGTAGTTTTTAAGAAAAAAGGGACTATCCCACTCTGAGCTCTGAAAAAGGATCTAGTGACAATACTGCTTCTGCTCCAAAAGAGTGCATTTTGGAAACACTGCTCGCTGGAGCACGCTCCTGTTTATTTAAGAATCGCGCTGCACTATCCGATGTTTCTAGAACGCGCTCTCTTTTTAATTGCCACTCCTTGGCCAGTTATCACCCAGCACTTTGCGAGAAACTTTCGTAAACTTTGCAAGAAAAGAAGGGGGAAGAAAGATACAGTTGCCACAATTGTCTCATTTCTTAGATCCGATCCCTATATTATAGTCTTTTAGAATGAAATTGCAAAAATTGCAGCCTGAATATTGTTTTCTTTAAAGTTGCTCTAAAGTTTTTTATTTCATTGGCTTTACCCTATTTCATATTGTTGACATCAACTACAAGTTGAAGTCATATCTATTGCATCTAATGTAAGAAAAGGAATTTACCGAAGATACAAAAAATCGTGTATTGAAGTTTTAATGATTTTCGTTAAGTTTTTTCTCAATGCCATAATGTTTTTTCACAACAATTTTGGCGATTCTTGATGTAGGGGCTGTGGTTTCTAAAATTGTTTTATAAAAAAAGAGAGCTATCCCGTATAGTTAGTATGATCGCTCTTTGTGCTTGTTTTACACCTAAAATATCATCCAAACTTTAAAATTTTAAAGAAGCTCCCCTCACTCCGGCCCCTTGATACGTTACCAAACTAGTTCGATCAAAACATTTACTTTTTTAATGAATCATGTCACGCAGCATATACTTGACCAAAAAGTCAACCTCACGATGACGTCATAAAGCAAACACAAGAAGTCCTCAAGCCTTGAGCTGCAATTTCGAAACTACTTCTTTGTTCCACGAGTTCAAACCCGAGGAAATATTTGTAAAGCGATGACGAGTCTTGTAGATTATTGTAAACTTTAAAATTTTCCGGTAAATGGCGGAATCGCTGCTCAACGCAATGTCAGCGCTATAACAAGTTACAGGAAGCTGTAATTTTCATCGCAAAATTCATCAGGGGCAAAGGAACAAGAGACATCTCATACTGCACGTGTAAACGCTGGTTTCTCTAAGGCGTAAATTGCCGGTGTAGCTTAAAAATTCTTTACCTATTTAAAATTATTTTACGGGCAAACACGCTCCACGCATGAAGCTGAATAGATAAATAATTTTTACGCTGCCCCGGCAATTTACGCCTAATGAAAACCAACCTAAATCCTTTCCTTTTTTGGGACTCTTGCCAGATGGATAATTTTGTAAATAAAATTGATCTCGTAAATGGCCAAAAACAAGTCAAGCTTTGATGAAACTGGGTTCATGATTACTAGTTTGTGCAGGTACCTTTCAGGAAATACGTAGGTAAAAAGAGTGGTGTTATGATTGGACAAGTTTTTTGAACAAAATAAGCCTTGCAAAATTTTCGACCGTACAAAAAATTTGCATAAGCATGCGTTTGACTTTGGATATAATAATCATAACCGCAAAAATCGCACATCGTTTAGTTGAACCAAACTTATTTAAAGTTAACTTTCATAATCGAGTTTTTGTCAATTTTTTCGTGAAACACTTAGCCTCAATTAGGTTAAGCAGGGGTTCGAAAGATAGTGAAAATCTGGATTCAAGATTTTTTAAGGGATGCCCGAATATCTTGAAAATGTCGCGCAACGCCATTGATTTGAAAAAAATGTGATTTTTTCCTATTTTTCTGCAAAGCACCTATGTTTAACGAAAATCTGGGCGACTTTAGAAAAGATCATTTTTTGATCTCACCAAAATTTGGCATCGTGTCTTTCAGCAAATGCACAGATGAGTTCAAAACGATGAAAGAGGGAGGGGGAAGGGATCTTTGAGTAATCTGTAGGTGCCTCTAAATCAAAACAAAAAGGCATCTTTCATTCCATATTTGGGAGTCACTAAAAATAATTTTGTAAGGTTTTTCCAAATTGGGGGCAGTGTCCGCATTGTGTGGATCTGTCAATGGGCCTACACAATAGTGACTAACCATTGCATACACAATAGCAGGGTGTATGCAGTGGCAAGTCACCGGGGCAAAGTTTTCAAAGATTATTTTCAAAGCCTCTTACGATACTTCTTAAAGTAGCTTGAGGACCTCTTTGGAGACTGTATAGGTTAATTTGGTTGCCCTCTTTGCCCTCGTAGAAAACTTCTGATTGCACGTCTGGTACGGCATTTAAGGAAAATCTTCGAAAAACGCTTTATGGTAAAAAAATTGTTCAAAAAATTTTCCTTTATTCTATCAAAATTGTTTTTAGTTTTTAAGTGGTGGATCAGGACATGCGTTTGTCATAGGTCATTCTCCCACTTCAAACAGAATTTGCGAAAATATCACCATATACACGTGGCCTCATTTCCATTGTCGAGTCATACCAAAGACTTTAAAAATGGTATTCACATCTTCCCAACTTGGCGCTCACCACGAAAAAAATAGTGTGAGAAAAAGCCGGTAAGTCGCTTATTGTAGCCCTTGAAAAGCACTTAACGAATTTTTTTCATTTTTATATGGCAAACAGATGGTAGAGCTGAATAATAAACCCTTCGCTGTTTGCAGCATGAGCTAAAACAAAGAGCAAGAAGATTATTAGCTTTTTCATTATTGTCGCTTCCTCCAAAGTCTTATTTGATGTGCTTGTGAGATGGTGCTTCCAAACTAAAAATACTGATTGAAACTACTTACGTAAAGGGGAAGCTTTCCTCCCTGCCACTTCACCGAAACCTGAAAACACGTATTTAAAGACTGATACCGTAGACAATGACGCAGGCTGGGAAAGAGCGCACTCCCTTTCACAATTTTATACTCGCAATGTTAAGCCTACCAATATGCGATGACATCGCCATGGCAAGTTGCCAGGGAAGACCTCTTGACTCATTTTTCTCCACATTATTTTTTTCACTCATTCGATTAATAGCTCACAATGCATCTTTGCTCAATAGATCTTAGATTGTTGCGACAAGCAGCCACTGTTCTCTTAATTACAAATCAAAATGGTTGCTTCTAATAAAGGTTGCATTCAAGAAGGGCAAAGATTTATCTCCATTCTTAGCAATGTCATTTTTCCTCAAGAAAGGCAAATACTTTTTTAATGATACCTAACAACTTCGCTACGAAACAAACAAATAACCATCGCAGTATTTTATGTTTTGTTAATTGATTCTCTTGCCAAAATCCGAATGCGCGCATAGTCAGAAAACTTTAAACATACCTTCATTGTCATGTCGACCTTCTGTCATAACGTTGATCACTATGCTCTAAAAAGCTTTCAATAGAACAATATCATGGACAGTGCACTATCTCAGCACAAAAACTGATTGCTCCCAAGTATGCGGCAACTAAAAACAATTTAGGTTTTGAGACGTACTGACCAAAATCGAAAAAGTAAAAAGTATTTCTGCAACAATTAAAAAATATACAAAAATCAGCGAACCACAATTAATGACAATGACTATGAATATCTTTGCCAACACTAACACTATCCTAACAACTGTTGGTCGACTCTGCGACGTGGTTGTAGGTTGGAGGGATGCTTTCGTTTCCACATCGATCGAGGTATCACGCGCTCATGATCGAGGCATCACGCGCTCATGATGACTGTACGACTTGTGCAAAAGCATTCTATTATAGTTTTCTTTGCCTTTTAAATTCTAAGGAGCAGCAAGTTTATTGAAAGTAATACTAAGCACTTCAAGAGGAATGTGAAACTTTAAAATTCTGAACCAAATGCTTACTTCTTTTAGTGGCAATATCAGTGTCATGCAAGCGAAGAAACAAAATAAGCATAAAGTAATTAATCTTCCTTTTCTGCAATATTGCAAAATTATTGCATGTTACAACAACAACAACAACAACAATAACAACTTAAAAGATGATAAAAGAGAACAAAAATACCATGCTACAGCACCAACAAAAGTTGAAAATCATTGTTTAAGGCTTCTCCATTTCATCAACAAAAAGCTAAAGACATAAGCCTTTTTAAACCTTTAAGACATCTTCTTAAACCTAAATAAGTCACAACTGCAAATGTGTTATATTTTTTCGCTTTTGAATTGACTGGATTACATTTCATCGTTTCTGACATTAGTGCAGAGCTGTTCAACAGTGATTCCGCGTAATAGTTACAAGGCATTCCGTGAGTTTTAGAGGTTCCTTGAATTTTGATTTAAACATTGACACAGAAATGAGTGAAATAAACCGACAAGTAAAGCATATACAATAGCGAGTTTATGTGATAGCGAAAGACACGTTTTTTCTTCTAGTATGACTGGTCTTTTTTATTGTTGTTAAATGGGGTTTTGATGCATTTACAAAACTGAGTGTAGGGCTCTAAACACCAAAACACTTGAAAAGCACTGTATTGATGTGAAATTTTTTCACCTGCCCAAATCTCTAAATTGCCTTCACTTAGTCGTTTATTTTCCAAATGCCCTTTTTCACAGAGCTTAGAAAAAAATTATAGTTGATTATGTGACCTACGGACAATAAATATATTTTTATTGTGGATCAACGCCTATTGTGTTTTTATATCATTTATCAGCAAGTAATGGGTTCAAAACTTGTGTTGCTGGGCAATTTGTAATGCTGTAGAACTTTACCGCGACTGTTTGGTTGATTGTAGTGTTTTTGATATTAACCAATTGTACTTATATTAGACCGAAAAACAGAGTGGGTTTTGGGAAAGAGGGGGTAATGAGGCATTAATTAAAACGCACGTGACCTGTTTAGGGCAAATTTGATGAGCGTTTTTGAAAAAGGTTTGCGTTGTATTTTGCGGAAAAATGCAAGGGATAACGAAGGATGGGTTTTCTCCCTCATACTTCTTGTTTTACTTACCCTTGGGTCAACAGTACTAGAGAATGGTGTGGATATAAGTTGCCGCATGAATAACTGTAACAGTTTTCCGTAGCAAAAGAGTGAAATGTACATCTCATGACTCCAGCTATTTGCCTTCATTTTAATCAAATTTGCGTTGCAGAACTTGCTGTAAATAGATTTGGTTACTTTTGATTTGAAATGGTGTGGCATATTGTTGAGAAACTTCTGGAACAAACAGCCGAGCATTCAACGCTCGTTGGAAAATTTTGGGTCACATTTTTCTTCGTTTTGAGATTTTTGATGGTGGTGTCAATTGCCGATACTGTGTTTGATGATGAACGAGGAAAGTTTGTTTGCAACACCCTCACTCCGGGTTGTGAAAATATATGCTTCAACGACTTTAGTCCCATATCCTTAATCCGATTGTGGGCTTTGCAAGTAAGTTAAAAACTTTCTGATGCTAGCAAAGCGAGAAACAGTTATGTGGAGCAATTAAGGTCTCTCTCTAAGGTTAAATTTAACTGGTTTACAAGTTTAAAATTTGATATATTTACATAGATGAGCCGTCATTCCTATGATGTCTTTGCCAATATGAAAAGTGGCGTTCTTGCTGTGTTTCTCGTTCTAAACCAATGTTTTTTTAAAGTATTTTAGCTACAGAGCCCTTAAAGTCATACCAAAATCAAGATCGGAGTTGCCCTCTGGCTTTATTCCCATCTAGTGGAGTCATCAATACGGATGGTGTCGCTGGTGGAGTCACCGGTGCGGATCGTGTCGCTTCACTTCACGCTCCATAATACTTAGGGTCTTAGGCCTACCCTTACGCTATCTATTTATTTTTTCTAAACCTTTTTTCCTGCTACATTCTTCTTCAGATATCATTCTTTAACGTCGTTTTCCATTTATCTCAACGGCGTCTCTCTCTCTTTCTCTCTCTCTCTCACTTAGACCCGTTTGGTGGATACCCCCGTTTTTAATTCTTTCCATTTCTCTCAACTTCAATTACAGGGGTCCTCGACTTACGACGTTGATCCGTTCTTCAGGCGCGGTGTAACCCGAATTTCAGTGTAAGCCGGAACATCATAAATAAATTACTCTATACGTACCGTATTGTAAAGTATTGTACTATAATAAAATGTAACAATTAATGTAAAAAACCTATTTTATTTGAAAAAGAGTAAACAATTCCATACCACATGAATTAAATGAAATATTAGTAAGATGGTGAAGAAGTTGGAGTAGTAGAGGCAGCTGAGGTAGACGGTTGAGGCTCTGTAGCAGTAGCGGCAGCTGATGTAAAGGGTGCAGGTCGCTCTACTTTCTTAAAATACTGCTCCAGCTTAGACTGGACAGACAGGATCCTCTTCCCATCCAAGATCTCTTTTTAACACTGCAGTAAATCTGTGATGCCTCTGGAAATCTTACTGAACCTTTCCATGTTAAGATCCTGAGCCTCAAAAGTTTCCAACGCTTGCTGCATTTCAGCAAAACCTTTTGTCAAGCCCTGCCTTGTGAAAGCCTTAGGCTCTGGGGTAGGGGGTTTCTTCTTCCTCCTCTATAATCTGCTTCTCCAGTTGTATTAAGTCCCCAGCAGAAAACTCCTCTCCATGAGATTCCAACAGCTCTATTCCATATTATTTTTTATATTTTTATGGGGCGCGTTCGTAACCTCGAAACAGCGTAAGTCGAGACCGTCGTAACCCGAGGACTCCCTGTACTCTAGGCGTAAAAGTATGGTGGCCGGGATTTGGGGTCTGCAGTTCCCTCACAGAATATTGTCAGCAACACAGCCCTCATAAATAGCGAAAAATGGCCAAAAAGTTGTTCTGTAAAAAGACCTTTCCTTTGAGATCTCCCTTGCTTTGAGATCACTTGTAAAAAGTCTATCTTCAAAAAGAAAGATCTTCACCCAATCCGAGACGAAGATACCGGCAGTCCCCTCCCCTTCAAAAACAAAGTGTTACTCCCAAGCCAATGACCGACTCAATATTTTCTTCACTACCATCTGCAGCTTTCTCTCTTGAACCTTCAAGAGAATAAGTAAAGTAATGGTAATGTTACTATTACTCTCAATCAGTACGAGGTCCCGAGTCATATTCCAAGGATGTTTCTTTAGGCACTTGAACCAGAATCAACTTTTTCATCTTTTCACCCGATCTTTCTTACACTTGCACTGTAGACCTAGCGTAGGCTAACGGTGGACCAATGAAATGTTTACAAAAATGTACTATGACAATCAAATCGCTTCCAAACTCGTTTGCAATGAAAGTAAAATCGTAGCAAATAGCAAACGGAATACATTCGTTGATGTATTTCCTTCTTTTCGGCATTATCTCACTACCGTGTTTCCCCGATAATAAGACCTACCCGCAAAATAAGAGCTAGCGTGATTTTTGAGGATGATTTTAATGTAAGCCCTACCCTTAAAATAAGCCCTAGTTGAGAGCGGCAGAAAGACGAAAGAGTCAAACATTCTTTTTTTATATTTATTCAAACTGCTTTAATGCGGTGTATGCCATCCTTTTCAAAAAATCTTTTTTTGGCAAGCAAAAATAATGATTGTTCTTGAATAAATTGTTGTTAATGAGTTTCTGAATAAAAAACATGTTAATGGCAAGTAAATGTAGATCTTTTTTCGTAATTTCTGTTTATTTAAAATCTCGTAATTTTTACTTTGTAACTTCATTTTTTGATATATCAAAATAATACATCCCCCGAAAATAAGCCCTAGTGCCATATTTTGGAGTAAAAATTAATATAAGCCCTGTCTTATTATCGGGGAAACACGGTATTAGATGACTTTAATTAACCTTTCTCCATAAAATGTAGAATACAGCGTGTACTTAAATTTTACAAAGCTTTCTGGGAACCGTGCTCTAAATGCACACATTTCTTTTAGCACAAACATCAATGCTGTCGATTGTTTGACAGTTTTAGGTTGGTAGTGCCTCTTTCAATCTGTCTTGATTAGATCGCCTCTACAATTTCAGCAAATCGTTCTTTTTCAAATTCTTTCTGTTTCTTGAACCACTTGAAGCGCTTGCTGTCCTTACTAACGTTTTGTTTATAACTAAAACTCATTCATTGGTTTGTTTTTGCATCTGCCTTCCTTTGCAATTATTCGCGTGATTTTTCTGAAAAGGAGATAGCTTGGTCAGGGCTTTCAAAGAAATCTTTCGATGACGTGTAACATTATTTTGAAATCGAAAAAAATGAGGTTGATTAATTTCTTTTAAATGACCCTTTAGTCATAGACCCCTTTGAAGTTGTAGGCCTTAGACCAATGTACCTGCTGGAGCCCCAATCATAGGCCCTGAGCCGACTCCTAATGATTGTTTTGACTTTTGCTGCTTTCTTGTCAAGTGACTGAATCAAAAAAGAATTTTCATGTAGTGATATGCAGCGCATGGTAAATATAGCTAGCTGAGGTAAGATGCTGTGATCAAACAGATATATTTGTTACAGATCTTATGTGTTGCCCTCCCTACTGTTATTTTTATTGTCTACACTGCACACAAAATGACCAAAATCGCGGAGGCCAAAAAACTCCGTAAAGAAGAGCAGGATGACAGGAAAAAACGAAAGGAACAAGCAAAGAAGTTGAGAGAAGAAGCAAGGAAAAAAGCTATGGCTGAACGGGACAGTGTTCCTCCAGGTACGTGCATCCAGAATGAGCCTTTGCTGATGGAAGGGTTAACTAGGAAAACTTAAGTTGGACTGGGACATTCCCCATAAGGACAATAGAATTTTGCTCTTTCGATGCATGTTTTTCAAGGGAAAAATTTTGCATTACTGAGGGAAGTTTAAAAGAAAATGTGGCTTTGCAACTCTTACTAAGCCATCATTAAAATGACGACGCGATCAATCAAGTTTGACTAACTTGTCATAGCAACAAACTTGTTTCACATTCTCTCTGCTAACGATCTCTGGATCGTATCTTCGACCGACGCAATTGCTTAATCTTTATGTAATAAGCTGATCAGTCTATTATCATCAAAAGGCGTACGCAGATAAAATGTAACTGATTACAATAAAGAGAATGAAGACAAAACGCCAAGAAATGTTTTTCAAAAATTATAAAACCATATTTAAATGCGATGTACTATCAGGGGTATACAATAGATAAATATTTACCAGAAGGTTGAAGCTAAGCTTTAAATTGCAAGAACAATGGCTTTACTCTCACTCAAATCTCATAACAGATAAACACACAAACAGGTTGGTTGTTACACATAATACTGCAGTGAGTATGCTTTATTCACTAAACATTCTTCCCTTGATAGAGTAGCCCATTGCTTTCGTTGATGATAACCACTCTGTTGGCAAATTATAAAGTATTAATAACAAGCGACACATATTAATAACAATAATCGTAAGCCGTACTAATAATAATTAGCGAAGGATGCGTACATTATGTATTGTAAGCATAAATCACGTGACACAGGTGCGGTCACACAAATTAAGGTCATAAATTAGGGTGACCATATTTTCATTACCAAAAAAAAGGAAAACAGTTTTTGATAATAACTATTATCAGACCTACAAGTTGTTCTGCAAGGCCAGGAAAATTTTTCTGGACATTTGTTGGACACTGACCGCTTTTGATAATTATATTTTGATAATTAGTACGTATGCAGCAGTTTATTTTTTAAATTTTTTAAGCCAATGAACAAAAAAATGTAAATCTTTTTTATGCTTTTTTATGCTTTGAACTGTCTACATGCATATTTAGGCTAAGTTTACCTTTATTTGCTACAGAAACAAAAGTTCCGTAGTCACAAATAATGCATTCTGCTTCGAACTCATCTCGTCCTTTTCTAAAAAATGGATATTTCTGTTGAAGTTCTTCAGTAAACCTTGATTTTCTTTTTGGCATACTGCATTGATTTTTTAGCTTTTTGTTTTATTTTTCAAAAATCACAGCAATGATAATTATAAACAGTTCAATTGAAAATATTGCTTGATTTTTTAAACTAAAATAAATATGTAGCGAAATGGTTTCTTTGGAATTAGGTCAATCGACCAGAACAACAAAGCAAAATTTATCTCCGTATCTGCGCTACGTAAAATACAAGAAATGCAGTTTGAAAACTTATCGGTATTTGTACCGTTTTCCATGTAATCTTACTCTTTCAAACCTAAAGCAACAGTCAGTCTGAGGTAGACCGTTAGGAAACTCCCTTTTATCATTTCTTACCAGTTAAACTTATTATCACGTGAACTAATATGCAGTGACATAATTTTTTAATCACGGGGTAAACGTAAAAAGGAAATTTTTGAACGACTTTGGATGATCAAATTAGTTTTTATTGAAAAGGAGAACAAAAAAGGCATTTTTAAACATCCTCAGAGGACCAATTACTTTTTACCAAAAACAAGGACATGCCCTCCAAAAAGAGGACGTATGGTCACCCTATCACAGTGGTTCTTAACCTTTTGTTAGTCACGGACCCCTAAAACATTCTAATGAAAGCTTTGGACCCCTTTAGAAGAAACACATCGCAATTGTCAAAATTAGCTTTTAATCAACTAGGTAGTATAGTCCAGAAATTTGCAGACCAAACAGAAGCAAATTAATAATTCAACGAATAATAATGAATAATAAATCAATTACCATGTCAATTAAGTTATACAACAATTACAAACCATAAAGAATCAACAAATGCAGTGCAGTAACCAATAAGTAGAACGCACTCAGGCGGTTTGCTTTGAGATGAACCATAAAGAAAAGCACTAGTAAACTAAGTTTATGCAAATAACTTTTTATATCAATGCGAAGGTTGCTCCTGCTTATCTTCAACAAGAACACGAAATTGTGGGACGGTTTTTGCCAGAGCCACACGCATGTTATCCTTAGCATCCAACCGATTTCGCTGTTTCGTTTTGATAGCAAGAAGAGCAGAAAACCCTGCCTCACAGAGGTAGGTAGTAGCAAAAGGAATAAGAGCAACCATGGCTCTCTTCACCAGGCGAGGATACGCTTGTGCCAAGGAACACCAGAACTCTGCAAGGTTCTTTGAATTGAATTCGCTCCTTAGCATTTGCATTGTCCTCAACTCAATGAGGTCATCTTTGGCAAGATCGTCATCACCAATAGAATTTAGATCTGCAAGAAATGGGTTGCGAATCCACAATTCAAAATTCGGATCATGTGAGCAATAACTTTCAAAAGATTGCTGCAATCTGTCTAAATTTTCGCACATATTTCCACGTAGAGAGGAAAGCAGGCCTTCAGTATTATCGATTCGGCTTTGAGAGATCACTTCCTCCAGCATTGGGAAGTTGGCAAAGTTGTCTGTCTCAAGTCTTCTTTTCCACAAAGGAAGCTTTGCTTGAAAAGCCTGCAGTCTTTCTGTAACGTCCATAATCGTTACATCTGGTCCTTGAAATGACAGATTTACTTCATTCAAGTGATCGAAAATATCTGCCAAGTAAGCTAAGCCATAAATAAACTCCTTTCTGTCAAATTGCACTGATAGAGGATTTTGTTTTTCTCGTAAGAAGAATGAAACTTCCTTTCTCAGTTCCATCAAACGCTTCAAAACTTGACCTCTCGAAAGCCAGCGAACTTCAGTGTGGTACAAAAGTACTTCATGTTGTGCACCCATTTCTTGGCAAAGTCTTTTGAATATACGATTGTTTAAAGCTCGAGCTCTGACAAAGTTGACGATCTTTACAGAAACAGACAAAATTTCTTTTAAAGCTGGTGATAGAGTTTTTGATGCCAATGCATGTCGATGTAGAAAGCAATGAGTCACAATGATGTGAGGAGCTTCTTTCTTTACCAACGAAGCAAATCCTGAGGTTTTCCCAAGCATTGCGGGCGCTCCGTCGGTACACAAACTACCAATATTTCTCTTCCAATTGAAATCTTGTTTGGCAAAGAAATTGTTCACCATCTCTAATACGTCTGCAGCCTTTGTAGTTTCTGTGAGAGGCTCGCAAAATAGGAATTCTTCTTTAATTGTATCAGCGTGCATATAACGAACATATACAAGAAGCTGGGCACACTGAGAGACATCTGTGCTTTCATCCAGTTGCATGCTAAATGGAAATGGTGATGCTTTAAGTTCCTCCATTACTTGTTTCAGAATATTATTAGAAATGTCAATAATTCTGGAGCTGATGGTATCGTTTGACAAGGAAACGGCTTCAAGTTTCTTTCTTTGTTCTGTGCCACATACCAGCTCAGTCATTTCCAGAGCACACGGTTTTATCAATGTCTCTCCGATAGTGTGAGCTTTCTTTTCCTTGGCAATGCGGTAAGCGACCTTATAAGATGCTTCAAGGCAAGGTTTCTGCGTCTTGATGAATCCGAACTTCGGCAAAGTCCCCGATTTCTCAAATCGAGCCTTCTTAGAACGAAAAGAATCAACAATATCCAGTGCGTTTTTAGGATGAATAGATTTGAGGTGCTCTTTCAGTTTCGCTGGCTTCAAACTTGCATTGGCAAGGACTTTACCACATAGAAAACATTGCGGCCTTTGGCTGCCATCACTATCAGTAACAAAGGTAAAACCAAAAGCTACATAATTTTCACTGTACTTTCTCTTCTTCGACATTTTTTTAAATTGGTAAAATTTTTAATTTATTTATCCTTCCAGGTTATAAACCTTTGTAGTAGAAAACACATAAGCAAATTGACAGCTTTCTATAATACTCAATGCAGCATACACGTGCACGGTTTGTTGTTCAATCTATTTATTCTATTACGACATAGACGTTGTATATGATTACATAGGCCTATTTATCACAAATGCGATGTTGCTTTTTTAGGTTCTGATCGGTCAATAGAAATACGTAGCCTACTGTAGATATTCTTATTTGGATTTGCGGACCCCTTAAAGCACCATCATGGACCCCTTAGGGGTTCATGGACCCCAGGTTAAGAACCCCTGCGGCCTATCATAAATATAACTAAGAGATACAGCAAGCCAACGGCGATGCAATAACAGAAGAAAATCATGCCTGGCAGAATCCTAAATCAACCCATTATGGTTGTTTTAGTCATCCGGTCCAATCATTTTGGTTTTCCGCAAGATATTCGTAATCATCCCATTAAATAGATTTTAATTCTTAATTGAATATTCCAGCCATCCCAATAATTGATTCTTGCAAGATTCATATGCTGTCACTGCAGATCTCCATCCCAGATTTTTGAAAATGCTGATAGACGCAACATTTTTAGAAATCGGCCACACTAGAAAGACACGTCAAACATCCGTATAGGAGTGAAGTTTTTTCCGATGGGCGGAACAGACATAAGGCAACAAAATACGAAAAGTCCATAGTATTAGGACAAAAGACCAGATGAGATTGAGAATGAAAAGTATGGAGCGAAACCCGCTTGAGAAAGGATTGCTCAAGCTGGAAATCACTTAAAGGAAAGCGTTTTTTTAAATTAGCTGCAAAGCGAAAAACACAAATTAAATGCCAATTTTGGTGAAAATTTTATTTACAATATTAAAAATCTCAACCTTTAAATTTCTTGTGGTCACGTCTTTGTTTGGTAAAGGGGGAGGGGGCAATTTTTCTAAAAACGTTGTTTGACATGTCTTGTCGCTCATAAAACTACCGAGTACGTAACAGATGCAGTAGTGTAGTTTAACGAATTTGCTGGTTTTATAGAAGTTTAAATATTGTTTTGTCTTTTTTTTATAATGGTAGAAACTTTCTTTTACTTAATTTTTAAGGATGAAGATGATTTTAAAAGAAAAAGATGAAGAAAAGCTCGACCAAATTTATCAGACAATGATTGAAATTGGTCAAAGAGATTCTGACGATGAAAAATCTTCATTTTGGCTCTTAACGCTCACTTCACAAAAAGACCATAAACTTTGAAAATATGCCACACAAAGGACGATGTTTCTATAAATAAATGCTTCAATTTTGGTCTCTCTATTTGTAGTTTGTTGATCTCAATTTAGCTGAAGGTTTAATCAAGAGAGATTGTCGGCTTAGCAATTTCAACCCTTAGCCTTCAAAAGTAGGCCTTACTTATTTGAAGCTGTAATATAGCTCTACTGGTACTATAGCACGTGTTGGCATTCCTGTTTTTGAGCCAGTTTTTCGATGAAGTAAATCGCAATCTCGTGTTCGCTGCTGTAAAGGTTGCTGCGATAAGACAATTTTCTATGCGTCGTTAAAATCGAGTCTGAACAAAACCAATGCAGGACAATTCAAACTAACAAATACAAAAGTAAACATGAAATTGAAGAATTGCAAAAGCTTTTGAAGCTGCAACCACTTGTAGGCCACATATTCATGGGTTTGTTTAGTATTTATGCTACTTCACTACCTTGCGGTAGAGACTGCTTAAAGCGAAGTTCAGGGTCAAATCCGATCTGGTTGAGGAGGCGTCGATTCATTCGAAAACAAAAAATTATTTTTTAAAATTCGGTTTTTCCTCCGTTTCGGAAATGGTCAAATTTACGTTGTGAGAGATCCAGTTTTTTAAATTCGGTTTTGCCTGCGTTAACGCAGGTGGCTGGATTCACCTCGTGCTTCTCGACAGTTCGTAAACAGCATTACGCCACTTCACTCTGTCAATGGCATCCTCCCTTTTCAGTCCAATCTGATTGGTATGTTCCTCCACTTGCGTCTTACACGTCATATTCAGTCGTCCACGCCCTTTTCTTCCAGCCGCTTCAAAATCCAAAGCTCTTTTCAAAACATCAACACTATCCCTTATCAAAACATGCCCATACCATCGCACTCCACTCGCTCTGGCTAGTGCATCCAAAGCATCCTTTAAATCTAGCAAACTCATAATTTCTTTCAATTTCAGAATATGTACTAATATGTATATGTACTAATTTCAGAAAATGTAGATAATACTAGATATGTCAAAATATATATAATATAAATATAAAATATCAGAATATACACTAATCAGAATATGTAATAATGTATTTCTCGCAATTTCAGAAACAGCGTTGCACCACTTCTACGCTGGTGGCATCTTCCTTCTCTAATTCACTCCAATGAATCACTGAGTTTGTCTTCAAAAATTTTTTTCCATAAAGTAATGCCACATTTTTAAAATTTTAATCAATCAACGCCTCTAGCTGTATTGAGGCAAGTGAGACAAGGCAAGGTGTGAACCTTCCAATCATCACTAACCTTGCATAACGTTATCTAATTAATCATTCCACCTGCGTGGGGTCGTTGGAGTGGATTCTCCCGTCACAAAAGGTGAGGGCGCTCTTGGCAGCAAGGTGTTCCCTTGAGGTGACTTAGTCTGTGGATCGCAGTGGATTCTGCGAGCCTCATTTTGCAGCAAAAGCCCGAGTGTCTCCATTAGGTTCACCATCTGTCATGAACATGCTTGCGCCGCTTGTCCGACGCATGTTGCTTTTGCATATGGAGAAAACGAGTTTATGTGATTGCAAATAAAGGGTTTGGTTTGGGGGACGGGACAGGCCTTGCTGAAGAGTCCAAGAGGACGAAACGCGTCCAGGGATGGTCTCGCCAAATTGGGTTGGGTTCATTGTTTGCAATACCCACTAAATTGTTTTCAAGATAATGTATGTGGTTTAATTTAATTTTTAGCCAACTGTTTTTGCCGCATTTGATGTCAGTAAATGATTAAAATTCAAAGATCTCGAGATTATTTAACAGTTGTTCACGAAATTTTTGAATGCATTTTTAACGATTTGATTTATCATATCATTGTTACTACTGTGTTCAATTAATAAGCGGAATGTAAAACTTGAAATTTTATTCTTTGGAATAACAACCAATATAAAACCAGCAACCACGTATTTACATGAATTCTACCACGCAAAAACTCTCCAATCTTCTCCTAGATCCGCGTAGAAATCGTTGCAGTTTGCACAGCAGCAATTTGCTTTAGGCACTTACTCATATTGTATGGCAATAATTTGCTCCATGCACATATACACACTTCACTCGCAGATTGAGATTACCTATATGTTTACCATGGAACAAGTTAAGGTAATATAAGCATCAGAACCATAATTAATGGTTCTCAAACTTTTTTCGATGCGACGCATTTATAAAAATTTGCTCTACTTGCGACGCATCATACAACACAACACATTAAGTTTTGCTCGTCGTTCAGCAAGGTGTTGATCTGTTTGTCCAGTTAAAGATCCTTCTTGGACAGATTGATGTTTTTTGTACAATTTTGATGTTAATTTTCGCAACGCACTTTATTCTAAACAAAATGTCTGCAATAAAGTCTTGAAATCAATAATTTTGAACTTTCATAAATCGAGCAAACCTTTTCGACGCGGCATCCTTTTTCTCTGCGTTTGTAATCAGAGGTGTAGCAAGAGGTGTGCGGTCAGCACAGGGCAGCCACTTGAAATAAAGAGGGCGACCATTTTGGATTAAAGTGAATATCTGTGCCTGAACGTCGATATTTATGATTTGCTTGATGGGAAAGGTGGAATTTTTGCTTCCCTACTGGACAATTGAAAACGTGTTTTTGATGATTTTTTATATGTCTACTCTTCGGGCAAAAGTCAGTAAGTAAACAGAAAAAGTGGTTACCGCTTTAATAGCAAAGTGATGGCAGTGATTGAACGCGAGATAGTCCCATTCAAGTGGACAAGTGAGTAAATTTTAGACTGCAAACAAATTTCTTTTGTTGGCATGAATCACTATTACAGTTTTTTGACAAAAGAAGTCAGCAAATAAAAAGATGAGTGTTCTTTGGCCAAAACTGAAAATGCTTCATCGCTTTAGTTCTGTTAGCAGTTAGGGGTTAAACAAAGTGATTGCCAATTCAGAGCTTGAAACTGAATAAAAGTAAGCCAAAGCTTAAAAGCGGCTTATATTTGCTTATTAAGCTTTTCAAAAATGGCTCTGGGCCCTGGCAGGCGCATATAAACAGGGTGGGAGATTGGAATACTCCCAAACAACTTTTCAAGCATTGACAGTAAAACTGTTGTTACTCTTTGACCAATGCGGTTTCAGCTTTAAGTCCAATCGGTTCAAGATAAATAAAATGCGCAAATTGGAATTGCCAATCAAAAACAGATATTTATTAATACAAACGTGATAAAATTCTACAACAATGCTTTTTTTGTATTACACTTTAAGTTTCCTCTACGAGTTCTTGAGGTTCTCATAAAACTGGGAAAACAAAACAGAGCTATGAAGGCAATCAATAAAATAGCGCTTTGCAGCGTTTGTGGTAGTGCGAGCGTTAGAACACAACAATAAACTTCATAAAATACTGCATGAAAAACAATAAATGAAATGGAGTGGAACTTTTCATCATCGCTCGAAACACCAACCGTTGATTGGAACAGAAAAAATTCAAAACTATTTTAAACAATCACAACTTTGTTCCCATGAATGACCGCCGTCAGCCTAAAAAAAATCACAATAACAAACAGCTTGTTTGACAAATTAGTTATGGTACTATGAAAGGTTTGAATACGACGGCAAGAGCATGTCTTTAGAAAACTGGTAAGAGCATGTCCCGTATAGGCAAAGTGAAGCAGCGGTAGGCACAGATACCTGACAAATTTTCGACTTGTCACAATTTTCTTGACTACTTTTGAGCTGCGATTTCGGTCATCTACAATATCATGCAAAACAATCGTACTGGCACAAACTGTAAGTAGCAGTGAGTGATTTGATAACTTACGACCAAACAACTGGCATACAAAAGTATAATGAGAGTCAAGTGGGGATAAAAGTGTCGGATACATGGGTGTTTTAATACTTTAAAAAGAGTTCTTCTAAACTAATTAGATTAACTTACTGCGATCAGAGGTTGGATGTGTAACGATGTTACCTTCTTCACTCAACCAAACTTGATTCTAAAATAACCAAGAACAAATCAATGTTATATCAGCCACATGCAATTTAAAGCATTATCTAAATATAAATAAATGCAATCCAACAAAAATGGTTTTGAAGATTTTAAAAACGCGCCGGTTTTAAAATAGATAACCTGTTTCATGCATTTATTGTAAGGGTTTAGCAGTTGAACCAGAAAGATAGAGAATTTATCAAAGCATAGTTTGCCATGTAGAAGATAGATGCAGACAGTACACAATGTTTTGATGTATCAGGTCTCATTAACTCAGCTGTTGTCCGATAAAAGATTTAAGCCTTTGTAAAGTAATCGTGCTTTGATATTGCTTCACTAATGTCGAAAAATGATTGATTTTTTGATTTATCTGCTTCCGTAGCCTACATATTTTTTGTCTTATTTTACTTTGGCCAATATGGGTAAAGGGTAGTTTTGAACCAATTGTACTTGCTCAGCACTTTTCAAGAAAAGAAATTAACTGTGTATAGCTCAAGTTTATAAACGGCGAATAAAAAAATATCGCGAGGACTGAAGTCCCAAAACTTTCTAAAAAATTCTAGTGCTTGCTAGAGACTGATATTGCTTTGGACATGGTTTATGCTGGGTTTGTGTGAACGCTAACATCCTTTTTAAATTTTAAACGCGTTTTTCTCCAAAGGTAAAATTTTTACTCGACTAGTCTTTGTTCAGGTCTTTCAATTATTCTTTGCTGGCATCAAGCGAGAGTTGTTTGTTAGGGATTTGTTCAGACAGTTACCGTTTACTTGTAACAACTGAGTTAAACCAAAGGCCTAGTTTTGCTAGGTATCATCAAACGTCGTCAGGGGCCGAAAGAAGGTGTGTCACCAAAAAAATTTTTGGGAGCTAAGTTGCTGCTACGTAGAAAACGCAAATACTTTTTGCCGGTTGGCGATTACACTGTGTTAATGTTTTCCCTTTTTCTCTTTGAACTTTGGATATTAATAGGTTATTCGTAAGTTGATATCATCAAATTTGAGTTAATATATTCAGACACTTGTAGTAATTCATAGTCTTTTTATGAATTGGGTTTTTGAGATTAGCTCTTGTAATTTTCATTTGTAATTACCTTTTGTAATTGAATGTATTTCTTGTAAATAGGGGTTTTGAAATCAGCTGCAAAGCGAAAAATATAAATTAAATGCAAATTTTGGTGAAAATTTTATTTGAATTTTTCAAGACCTCGTCCTGCAATTTTTTTAACACGCCTTTGTTTGGTATAGGGACGGGAGTGGGGGCAATTTTTATAAAAAGTTGTTTAACATGTCGCATCGCTCATAAAGATATCGAGTACATAACGAATGCAGTAGCGTGGTCTAACGAATTTTCCGGTTTTTCAGAAGTTTAAAAACTGTTTTATGTTTTATAGTGGTTGAAACGTTCTTTTAATTTTTTAGGATGATGATGATTTTAAAAGAAAAAGAAGAAGAAAAGCTCGACCAGATTCATCAGACAGTGATTGAAATCGGTTGGACACTTCTGACCGTGAAAATCCTCAACTTGAGCCACTCAAGAAGGCTCACTTCACAAAAATACCATAAACTTTGGAAATATGCCGCGTAAAGGACGATTTTTCTTTAAATAAATGTTTCAATTTTGGTCTTTTTATTTATAGTTTGTTGATCTCAAGTTAGCTGGAGACTTAATGAAGAGAAATTGTTGTCGAATTCGCAATTTCAATTCTTAGCTATCAAAAGTACGCCCTTTACTTGGGTCATGCAATTAAAGCTGTGATAATACTGTGCCGGTACAATTGCACGTGTTAGCATCCCTAATTTTGAGCCAGTTTTTTGGATAAAGTAAATTGCAATCTCGAGTTCGATGCTAGAAAGGTTGCTGCGATAAGACAATTTTCTGTGCATGGTTGAAGTGGTTATGGTAATTCCAAAACGTCTGAACAAAGCTAATGTAGGACAATTTATTCAAATCGACGAATATAAAAGTAAGCATGAAATTGAAGAATCGCAAAAGCTCTGGAATCTGCAACCACTTGTAGGCTGCATATACCTGGATTTGTTTAGTATTTAGGCCTACCTTACTGCATAGCGGCAGAGACTGCTTAAAACGGAATTCAGGGTCAATTCCGATCTGGTCGATTCGTTTAAAAGCAAAAAAATTATTTTTTTGAAATTCGGTTTTTCTTCCGTCTCTGAAATTGTCAAATTCACGTTGCACTTCTCGCAATTTTAGAAACAGCGCTGCACCACTTTTCTGCTTTGGTGGCATCTTTCTTCTCTAATCAACTCCCATGGATCATTAAGTCATCTTCAAAAAATTTTTCCATGAAGTAATGTTTCACATTTTGAAAATTTAAATCAATCTAATTTTGTTGCTGTGACCGCTATCTCACTTTTTCCACTAGCTCTAAATTGTCCCCCCTGGCAAAAAAATACTTCACTTATACCTGCTAACCAACAAACCTCTATTTAAACAAACAAGTAGTAAGGTAGATGCGTTATTCCGACTCAGGTTCCAAACGTTGGACCTAGCGAAACTGTACCTGTAAGCTGCTGACACATTGACAAGTAGTCCGAAAGTAATTATTACTCAACTTTGCATCAAAGAACCTAGCAGCAAGCACCAAGGAATCAACAAGGCAATTCAGCAAAAACAACCTGACTGGTCAAGTTCATTTTTTTACGTTGTTACGCCCTAGCAGCTAGGTCTATCCAATTAAATCCGATTAAAACTACACAAATAATCCACAGTAAGCTTCCTAGCTAATTAGACGACTAAGTTCCAATACATTGTTTTCCATATTAATAAACAATAAAGTGCACAAATTAATAAAGCTTTTAGCAAGGTTATCGCGGCTCAGTCATTTGCGACATCTAGCGAATACAAAAAATTAATTATTGTATGTAACACAAGTTATTGACTGCTTTGCTCACTCACTGCCTAAAACGCAAACTGTCAGGGGGCTATGTGAGTCGACTCTTTCTCGAAGTGCTCAGTAGTAAGATCTCTAATCTCTTTACTGTTTTAGCCCGTGAAGCATAGTTACACGTTTTTCTGGTCCATGCAAGAAATCAAGTGTGAGTAAGGGGCAGTCAACAAAAAACATCCGACAAAAATTAAACCTCCCTCCTGAGATAACAACAGATAGGGCAGTGTTGCGTACTTTACTATAAAGTTTAAACTAACTTATAACTGCTCATTTCGTTTCCAAATAAACCGTAAAGTTAACTTTCCATAAAATTAAAATCTGCTCAATTGTTGTTCACAACTGAAAACACAGATTTGCACTCAGTCAACCGACTACTTGAATAGGCCACGAAGTAATGAGATTGCACGTAACTCGAGCAATGAGAAACCGCAAATGCGATAGTTTTAGGTCGATCATTGCCTCGACACTGCAGTAAGAAAATAGCAACTTGTACGAAGTGAAATGCGATACAAACAATTACCTTCTTTCCGCAAAATGTTCAACCCATGTTAATTTTCTTTTTCCCCCTTGTGCGTGTGAACGACATCTTCAGCATTTCCAAAATGTAAGGGAAACGTTGCCTGGCTTTGAATAGACTCCTGAAAGTCATTAAAACATGTTTTTCATTTCTTGAATTACGTAATAGTGCAGATACCGTGTTTATCACTCATAATATAACACTAAAGTTTGTCTAAGCTTCCGTAATCGCGTTGTTAATACATTGTTCACGAACTGTACGCAAAATTCTATACGACTGCATCCAAATTGTATTGGCCTGTCTAGTCATCCTCGCTCC
Source organism: Trididemnum clinides (assembly GCA_963675345.1). NCBI lineage: Eukaryota > Metazoa > Chordata > Ascidiacea > Aplousobranchia > Didemnidae > Trididemnum > Trididemnum clinides. The sequence continues at coordinate 22,212,568 of OY776292.1, read as the reverse complement.
AAAGGCACAACAAGGCATCAAAGATGTTTTCGTAGGTCATCCCGAGAGCACATTCGTCAATTGCCTTTAATTTAACTTTAATCTTTTTCTCGTTTGGGGAGTCATTACTTTTATGTTTGATATCCGTTGCATTTCTGTCACTTATGACTTCAGCAGCGGAAGGAAAATACGCGTGACAAATAGAATATAGATACGTAATATAATATATACGGCATAATATAGATATATGGCATATAGGTACGTGGGTTCATTTCTCTTCAAAAGTTACAGGTTTGAACAGATCAAATAAAATTTCTCCTTTTGCCAATTAAGTCTCCGCTGCTTTTGAATGACACTGCCCTCCTGTGGTAATTGCAATCATTTGAGATAAGGAGCAGAACTTTATGAAATCCCCATATCCAGGTATTAGATATGTTGGACTAAGAACATGAGATCGCTTGAAGTATGAACAACAGGGTAAGCCGCCGGAAGAAAACGGCCTGTTAAGGTCGACACCAAAAGCGACCATTACACCGATATTAAGATCTGAGCCACAGCGGCAAACTTAGCTGAAGAGATCCCATTGGCAACCGCTTAGTATGTAATTGCTAGGTACCGAGAAACTCATTCAGGTTGTTCCACAAACACAAATAGTTGTCAGGTGATGCAATGAGCTTAAATCCTTACCAGTAATACACTTCAGCCGGGTAAATGCCTTCAAAAGAAAATTTCACGTTTTTGTGTGACATATTCTGGCTGAAATTAATGCTCATCAATGACTGGTGATTGGGTTAGGGTAGACTTAGATTTGTTATAAAACCCAACGCACAAGAATCTCGGTGATTAACTCCTATATTAATTTTGCCTTTCTTTTAAGCACTAAAAGTTAAGAAATGAAAGTACAGTAACTCCAAGAATATGGATGGTTCAACCCATAAATCACTAAAAAACACTCAAAAACCAACTGTTTACTAAGCACTAAAAGATAAAGAAAGTAGGAGCCCAATTTTTACATTTAGTTGGCCAAGGATGGAATTGGTTTGCACTCCTGCTCCTCTGTCAATTACTTTCAGAGAATGGTCAGTAACAAAATGGTTCTACTCAACATGTTTTTATTGACCAGCTACTTACTTGAGTAGTTTCATTTTTACTTATCTGCTTCTACTTGAGTAGACTTAGTAGGAAATAACGCTACTTAAATTAAAACTTTTACTCATTCAGATGCTAAAAATTTGATATTTATTGAGTTGGAATAAGATACGCTAGCATAAAAAACAGCATTTATTTCACATTTAAATTTTCTGCAAGCCCTCCATTGAATTGGGCCGTTATTTGAGGTTTAAAAATCAACTAGTATGCGAACTACTGTTTAAGGTTGACTATGCAAGGTGCGGTGAGTTCTAGTTATCAGTAAGCCGTGTTGTCATACCATCTAATTTTGAAAAGCTTTAGGGCCAGAAGTAAATTTGAATATTCTTCAGTGTTCAATTGTTTGCAGTTCATTTTATCCTCCCAAACAAACATTAGTTTGTTTGCAAACCAGCTTCTGCTCGTGTTAAGGAAGCTATTAGGAGTGAAAAAAGGGCAATTGCCCTCTCAAAAGATTTATTACAGTTTTGTTTTTGACTGAAATCTTTAGTTCCCTTTGGAAAGGACTGTTATGCAAGCTTGACCTCAGCAAATATGTTCAAAATTTTCCTATTGAGGGTCTACTACTGATTCTTATCAAAACTCTGTGGGTTCTCTAAACGCAAAAAGGTAGGTCATTATCCAACATGCAATCCAAGATATAAATGTTGTGTCGCTCCTCCCTCAAAAATATTTGGCTGACTACGCCATTTTGCTCTCGCTTTTGAAGCTGAAATTTTAAATATCATACAGATCCAAGTGCTTTTATTTACAAGCAAAGACATTGGTGCCATTTAAGTCGTTCAATTTTATAACAACTTGAGCATGATAGTAAAGAAGGCTCTATCAGAAACATAAGACAACACATTCAAAAAATGTAATCACATAAACCTAGGCCTACAAGATGTAGTAACTATTAGAATAACTAGCCCAACGTCTCTGTACTATGTTGAACCATTTATTAGTAATTACTGGATCTCAAATCACTTCACAATGTCTTAAAAACATCAATTTTCACTCTTTTTTCTACCATAGTTTATAACCCTTAGGACAAATTTCTAAAGTGCCGACCAAAATAAAAAATATCTTCAAAAAATTTTTTCAACCTAAATTTACATAGTGTACTTCAAAAGAAAAAGGTCAACAACCAAAACTAAGGTTACCTTTACAAAAGTCTTCTGGAAATAGAGTCAACTTCTAACATGGTGTCTTTTGGGACGGACCCAGTTTTATAGTGAGTTAATTGCTTGCATTTGTAGATCTTAAAGAGGGGTGGGACGAAGACCTTCAAATGACTATCACCGTTGGGAATTGTTAAGACCTAAATAAGGGATCTCAAACGGATTCAATGCTGTGGGCCACGTACGGACAATGCTGTAAAAAATTTAACCAGGTCAGACTGTATATTTTTTAGAGATCAATGATTTCAATGGGGATTTTCTCGCATTTTTTATTCAATAGCTTCTTGCAGAAATTTTTTTTGAAAATCAATGTTCTCATCACGGCGATTGTCGCTATTTTCACTTACTTGCAAATTCAAAGATCAGGTATTCGCATTGTGCCACAAAATCCTTGGGTGGACCACAGATTATTACGTCACCTGTTTCACACCCCTGATCTAGATGGTCCTAGCTATCGACCATCCTTTTTCAGTGCTTCATTTGAAGCGTGGTTTTCAAATGATAACAGCGTAATCACCAAACTACATCAGAAATAATTTGGAAACCTTGATTGTTAAGGGTATTACATAGTTTAACAATTGGTTGCAAAAGTTTTACTTCAAAGCTTAAGCAACTGTAAAAATATTGGCAAAACTTCAAAAGTGGACACTATTGAAGATTTTCTCATACATAACAAAAAGAATAAAACCACATGGTTTTCATTTAACCCTCAAAAATTATACAATGAGGCAAAACCGGAAGAACGCACACCAAGACATCATGTTTCAACCACACTTATCTATTGAAATTATTTCTTAACCAAAATCTTGCATAAATAGCTTGGTTGCACTTTACTCAATTTAATTTTTATTTTTAGCCAACTGTTTTCGCCGCATTTGATGTCCATAATGATTAAAATTCAAAGATCTCGAGATTATTTAACAGTTGTTCACGAAATTTTTGAATGCATTTTTAACGATTTGATTTATCATATCATTGTTACTACTGTGTTCAATTAATAAGCGGAATGTAAAACTTGAAATTTTATTCTTTGGAATAACAACCAATACAAAACAGCAACCACGTATTTACATGAATTCTACCACGCAAAAAACTCTCCAATCTTCCCCAAGATCCGCGTAGAAATCGTTGCAGTTTGCACAGCAGCAATTTGCTTTAGGCACTTACTCATATTGTATGGCAATAACTTTCTCCATGCACATATACACACTTCACTCGCAGATTGAGATCACCTAGATGTTTACCATGGAACAAGTTAAGGTAATATAAGCATCAGAACCATAATTAATGGTTCTCTTTGCTCTACTTGCGACGCATCATACAACTCAACACATTAAGTTTTGCTCGTCGTTCAGCAAGGTGTTGATCTGTTTGTCCAGTTAAAGTCAAAGATCCTTTTTTGATAGATTGATGTTTTTTGTACAATTTTGATGTTAATACAGTAACAAAATGTCTGCAATAAAGTCTTGAAATCAATAATATTAAACTTTCATAAATCGAGCAAACCTTTTCGACGCGGCATCCTTTTTTCTCAGCGTTTGTAATCAGAGATGTAGCAAGAGGTGTGCGGTCAGCACAGGGCAGCCACTTGAAATAAAAAGGGCGGCCATTTTTGATTAAAGTGAGTATCTGTGCCTGAACGTCGATATTTATGATTTGCTTGATGGGAAAGGTGGAATTTTTTGCTTCCCTACTGGACAATTGAAAACGTGTTTTTGATGATTTTTTATATGTCTACTCTTCGGCAAAAGTAAGAAAGTAAACAGGAGAAGTGGTCACCGCTTTAATAGCAAAGTGCAGAGACGTAGCAGCCGCCCCCCAAACCCCCCAATTGGGGGGGCCCAGGCGAACTTTGGGGGCCCAAGTTACTCTGAAATTGCTTTTTGCCTACGTGACTATTTTCAGTTCAGCAGACTTGTTTACAACCGATTTAAACTGTAGGAAGAAATTGGCTTGTGACATCATAAGTGAATGCAACGTCATTTTATCTCGCAGAATCTAGAATATTTCGATTGATTTTCTGGTAGAATCTTGAATATTCGATTGACGTAACAATGCCGTTGTTACGCAACAATCATAAAATGGTCTGGAATTCTGTTTGGCTATAAATACCGGGACAATATATATATATACACTGCAGAGTGCAGATAAAGTATTTTATTGACATTGTATAGAATGAAACGTTCAAAAAGTGGTGCTCAAAAGAGAAAAGAAGCAGCCACTGCTCGAGATGCTGTAGCGAAATTGCCCAAGATGACAGATTTTTTCAAGATTACTGAGCAGAGTAGACCTGGCACTAGTACCGAGAGGGATGAAGAAAACTATAGTGTACAAGAAAAAGAAGACTATGACGATCAGCATCAAAGTGATTGTGAATTTCCAGAAAATGTAAGTTGTGATTTACCTGCCAATACGCAACCTTCAATATCAAAAATAACTAAATCTCAATTTACCCCTATCCCTGATGACCCATGTAAATGGCCTGAAAGTATTTCTGATGCTCAACAATGTGATATAGTAAAGCGTGGACCACATCAACTAATAATGAATTTTCCATATAATAACACAACTCCAAGGCGACGTTTTTCCTCCAACCATTATAAACGTGTGTTACCTAATGGTGAAAGTGTTTCACGGTCGTGGCTAGTTTATTCTGGGGAATCAGATCAAGTTTTTTACTTTTGTTGTAAGCTATTTGGAAAAACACTAAGCCCCTTTTATAGTGGTATAAATACATGGGAGGGTTTTTCGAAAAAACTGAAAGACCATGAAAACGGCATTTCCCACCAAGAATGCTGCAGTCAATGGATGTTGCTAGCTGAAGGGATAAGAAATTCATCCACTATCGACAAACGCGAGATGAATATTTTTTTCAATGAAAGACATTTTTGGAGAAATGTTTTAGAGAGACTTATCGACATTGCCTTGTTTCTATCGGAAAGGAATCTTGCTTTTAGAGGATCTGAAGAAGTCTTAGGATCTCCTCACAATGGAAATTTTCTGGGTATATTTGAGCTTTTGGCAAGAAGAGATCCGATCCTAAAAGAGCTTCAAGACAGAATCAAGAATAAAAACACTAAAGATCACTATTTGAGTCCTACCATACAAAATGAACTAATTGAATTGCTAGCGACAGAAGTTGAAAAAGAAAATTTACAGCAATTGAAATTGGCAAAATATTTTTCTATAATTTTGGACTGCACTCCAGATATGTCACATCATGAACAAATGTCTGTCATTCTCCGTTATGTACTATGTAATGAAGAAGCTGCTGTTGTTAAAGAAACATTTTTTGGCTACTTGACAATAAGTGACAGTACTGGGAAAGGCTTGTTGGACGCTTTCTTATAAAAAGCGACCGAACTGCAACTCGAATTGTCTGATTGGCGAGGTCAGTCATATGATAATGGTGCTAACATGAAAGGAAAACATTTTGGGGTCCAAGCAAGAATGCTAGACATCAATCCCAAAGCTGTTTACGTGCCCTGTGCAAACCATACTCTTAACTTAGTTGTTGTTGACAGTGCTAATTGATCGACGGAAGCATTGACATTTTTTGGAGTACTTACAAGGTTGTATGTGCTGTTTTCTTCCTCTGCTCAGCGTTGGGAAATTTTGAAGAAACATGTGGAGCTGTTCATAAAGTCACAATCTGATACACGTTGGAAAAGCAGAATTAAATGCATCGAACCTCTTCGATACAATTTAAAAGAGGTGTTGCTGGCACTGAAAGACTTGGAAGCCATTTCCATAGAAAGAAAAGATGGAAGAGCTGCCTCAGAAACAAAATCGTTGATAGCTCATTTATCAAAATGGAGTTTTCTTTTGTCGGTGTTTATTTGGTATGATATCCTATTCCAAGTCAATAAAGCAAGCAAGATTCTTCAATCGTATGGAGTCTCCCTTCATACAATGGAAACGGAAATCCAGGCAACTGAAAAGTTTTTGCAAAACTATCGCACAACGGGTTATGACAGTGCCGCAACATCTGCTGTTAAAATAGCACAGGAATTGGATATTGATCCTTCTTTTCCTCCGTCAAGAAGTGGAAAGAAAAGAAGATTGTTTGATTACCAAGGTGAAGAGGAACAACGAGCTACTCCTGAACTGAAATTTAAAAGCAACTTTTTCTATCCATTAGTAGACCAGGCTATTATGTCAACAAAGGAGCGCTTTAATTTGTTACGTGAGGTTTCTTCCGCCTTTTCGTTTTTGTACACACGAGACAAACTTTTGCTTGTGCAACAAGAAAATGCTCTTCTTACTTGCTGTAAAGAGTTCCAAAAAAAGTTCGGTGACATTGATTCTGATGAAATGAGCGCTGAGCTACAGCGGTTTGTTTTAATTTTACAAAAAAAAACGCAATCTCAATACGGCTCAAGACTTTCTGAACTATCTTCTAAAGACTCATTTATTTGAATTGTATCCGAATGTGTACATCGCACTTCGAATCTTACTAACTTGCCCCGTGACTGTTGCCAGCGTTGAAAGAAGCTTCAGCAAATTGAAACTGATCAAAACTTTTAATAGAACGTCTATGACAGACAGTAGACTATCTTCATTAGCCATGTTGTCAATCGAAAATGACTGCGCCCGATCTCTTGATTATGACAATGTCATAACAGCATTTGCGAACAAAAAGGTTCGCTCCAGACTATTTAAATGATACTGTGTTTTTATAACTTTTTCATGTTTTTCAGTGTCATTGCTTTCGTTTCGCAGTGTCTGCATAAATGTCCTACTGAACTCTGGCATCGGTGCCGAATTTTTTATGACTTGCACCTTCGGTATCGGCATGCTTTATTCTGACATTAGCCTGTTTACTTATGTACAAATTGTGGTGTATTTTCTTAATGCAGCTTTTCAATTTTACACCTCTAAAGTGATATGACCTGTGCGCAGGGGCTCTTGCTCTTACTTTGGGGGGGGCCCGAAGTTGGAGTGCTACGGGACTGGCAAAGTGATGGCTGTGATTGAACGCGAGATAGTGCAACTCTGAATTTCCAGAAATTGACCCATTCAAGTGGACAAGTGGACAATTTTAGACTGCAAACAAATTTCTTTTGTTGGCATGAATCACTATTACAGTTTTTTGACAAAAGAAGTCAGCAAATAAAAAGATGAGTGTTCTTTGGCCAAAACTGAAAATGCTTCATCGCTTTGGTTCTGTTAGCAGTTGGGGGTTAAACAAAGTGATTGCAAATTCAGAGCTTGAAACTGAATAGAAGCAAGCCAAAGCTTAAAAGCGGCTTATATTTGCTTATATAGCTTTTCAGGAATGGCTCTGGGCCCTGGCAGGCGCATATAAACAGGGTGGGAGATTGGAATATTGTCGAGCTATCTTTGAATTCTGCAACACCAAACAACTTTTCAAGCATTGACAGTAAAACTGTTGTTACTCTTTGACCAATGCGGTTTCAGCTTTAAGTCCAATCGGTTAAAGATATGCAATCACAAACAGATATTTATTAATACAAACGTGATAAAATTCTACAACAATGCTTCTTTTTGCATTACTTTAAGTTTCCTCTACGAGTTCTTGAGGTTCTCATAAAACTGGGTGAACGCAACAGAGCTATGAAAGCAATCAATAAAATAGGGCTTTGCAGAGTTTGTGGTAGTGCGAGCGGTATAACACAATAATAGAACTTCATAAAATACTGCATGAAAAACAATAAATGAAATGGAGTGGAACTTTTCATCATCGCTCGAAACACCAACCGTTGATTGGAACACAAAAAATTCAAAACTATTTTAAACAATCACAACTTTGTTCCGATGAATGACCGCCGTCAGTCTAAAAAAAATCACAATAACAAACAGTTTGTTTGACAAATTAGTTATGGTACTATGAAAGGTTTGAATACGACGGCAAGAGCACTTCTTTTAAAAAACTGGTTAAGAGCATGTCCCGTATGGGCAAAGTGAAGCAGCGGTAGGCACAGATACCTGACAAATTTTCGACTTGTCGCAATTTTCTTGACTACTTTTTGAGCTGCGATTTCGGTCCTCTACCAATATCATGCAAAACAATCGTACTGCCACAAATTGTAAGTAGCAGTGAGTGATTTGATAACGACCAAACAACTGGCATACAAAAGTATAATGAGAGTCAAGTGGGAAAAAAAGTGTCGGATACATGGGTGTTTTAATACATTGAGAAGAGTTCTTCTAAACTGATTAGATTAACTTACTGCGATCAGAGGTTGGATGTGTAACGATGTTACCTTCTTCACTCAACCATACTTGATTCTAAAATAACCAAGAACAAATCAATGTTATATCAGCCACATGCAATTTAAAGCATTATCTGGAAATAAGCAATGTTTGTAAAGAAAACACCCACCACTTCTTCTTGTCTACACTAAATATAAATAAATGCAATCCAACAAAAATGGTTTTGAAGATTTTTGAAACGCGCCAGTTTTAGAATAAGACAACCTGTTTCATGCATTCATTGTAAGGGTTTAGCAGTTGAACCAGAAAGATAGAGATTTTATCAAAGCATAGTTTGCCATGTAGAAGATAGACACAATGTTTTGATGTATCAGGTCTCATTAACTCAGCTGTTGTCCGATGAAAGATTTAAAATATGGCGTAGTCCAGAACTTTACACTCACATTAGGTCCACGGTAGTGGAAGTTATGTCAGCACTCTGTGCAGCCTAACCACTTGTGAGTGAGTGGCGGATGTCGCAAGCAGTGCGCGTTGCCAGCAGTTAACCTCTATAAACGTGATCGCTTGCCTCTTGTATCAATTCAAGAAAAATACAATTGTTAGAAGTAAGTTAAATAGCATATTTCATATTTGATAAATAAAAAACAGTTCTCAGAAAAAAACAGGTCAAGTAATTTAAAGTTCATTCCTTTTCTGTCTCATTTGTATTAACTTCTTCCATTCTCAGGTTTCAATATAATTATTGATTGGGAACAAAGTGGCTCGTGTTTAAAAATTGTTGTATCAGAATATTATTGATGAAACATGGTCTTGGTTTCAAAGCGAAGTGGCGCGCGTTTGAGTAGTTTGGATCGCCATTTCTTATATTTATGGAGGTCGCATTAATGAAGAGACTTGTCATTTTGCCAGAAGTTTTATTCACTTCGCATCGAAATCAGATTACAGTTTACGCTTCAAGCACAAAAAATTATTTTAAAAGATATGGTAGTAAAAAAAGGAAATCAGGTCGGTTTGATTTGTCGAACATTCTACCAGACATTGAGTAAATTTGGGAAATAAACCAAGCATGAGATGAAATAAAACAATCTTATTAAAACTTTACCACACCAAATTTCCGGTTTGTGAAGTTTAATTTCTATTAGAAATAAAAGCGCGTTAAAAAGCAAAGAACCTGGTCAACAAAGGATTTGAAACACAAAATTATAAATAAACCTTTAGAAACGAGAAAAGAAATTGTTCAACAACAGTAAAGAACAACAAACTAAAACAATAAAAACCCAGTTTATCACCTAAAACCGCGGCACAAACATATACAGAGAATAGTCTAAAAATCCATGCAAACCATACAGCTGAAGTTTTTTATCGCGGTATTGAACCATGAAATTACAAAAAGTAACAAAGAAGCATTAAATGAAAAATTAAACTAGCGTTACCACTATATCCTTTAGTGACATTTTTTTGAAACTTTTTGCTTTACTAAGCGCTTAAATATTAGTTCGAAGTGACGATGTGGCAACTTTCAACTGCATAATGACTTTTTCGTTAGTCAGCCTTGACCTGTAACGACTTTTTGTGATGTTCATTGCAGAAAAGAATTGCTCGCATAGCCACGTGCTTCCAAAAACTGTTGAGTAACGTAAATGAGTACTGTACATTGTATTAGTTTATAACCCCCAAAATTTTTCGATGCTTCCAAAAACTGTTGAGTAACGTAAATGAGTACTGTACATTGTATTAGTTTATAACCCCCAAAATTTTTCGACCTACCTTTATTAAATTATAATTTTTTAGAAAAACTATACCCTTTAAAAAATAAAATAAATTGCAAACAGTTTACCACTAAAGTCGTTGTTTTGTACCAAGTTTTCAAGGCATAGTACCAAAAATAAAAGTTTAAAAGCTAGCAGAAGTTTTGCTTCTCTAAATCAAAATTTGCTGTATCCCCCTTGTTTCACAACAAATGAGAGGGGTTTTAAAAAGCTTCTGTTTCATTTTTAGTGACAAAATATTCTATTGAAACTTGACATCTTCTGATTCTCGAAGAAATTTCCTTTTCAAAAATGCATAATGTTACATGGTTCAGGCCAACCTCCAACAGAAAATGACTGATTATATCATAGGTCTAAATCTAACTAACAAAATTTAGTACCGGTCAACAAAAAGCTCATAGACTTCAGAAAGTTGCTTTTTGGTAAGTTGACTGATATACCTTAAAACGCTCAGTTCCTTAGCGTCATCTAGCGTCATCTAGCGTCATCTAGCGACCATTTCTAAAAAGATTTGATAGAAAAATAATATCTTTGAGGTAAGGGTACTTTAATTTCAAAGATACCTTAACACCTATGAGGACGGGTAATTACCAAAAAATATGCATCTTCAAAAAATATTTTTATTATATTTGAAATCCCCAAGAAATAGAGATTTCATCAATATATAACAATCAGTATAGAAATAAACAGGAATTATGTTTTTAAAAAATTTTGTAAATTTTTAAGTGTTTATCATATGTGGCGCACGATGATGCTTTACCGCGTACTTTTACAGTTGGCACCCCAAAGTAAATTATCAAAATTCGTCACACATAAGCTCACTTTTAAAGGTGTTTCCAAGATGGAAGAATCGCCTACTGCTGGTTTAAAGAGCGATTGTGCTGCTCGATCAACAAACGCCAGATTGAACATTAAAATTGTTAACTGCATTATAGCATATGTTTTGAGATCACTTCTTACTACTGTGCATATAGTAGGTCCAAGCGTTGTCGCTACTGTTGTGTCATGAGGTTTATTATAGATTCATTATGTTTTCCAAAGTTATGGTTTTGAGTTCGACTCTTGGTAGTAGTTCACATTTACGAGCTTTAAGTTTACGATAAAAGTTAATCCAACAAGTCGGTCTTCAGTTTGCTGGCCGAACAATCATTATTCATATTTCTAAATTTGCCCGAATTCAAAAGATTAGGATTTGATAATCAGCTCATTCAATAAACAAACTTACTCTGTGTTGTTCAGTTGTGCTGGATGTTTCCTCGGCAGCAATATCACTAGCTGGTGGTGCAATGCAAGTTATAACTGCCACTGATCTTCGATTTTGTTCTTCCATGTTCTACAAATAAGATTGTTACTAATTTAATAGCATGTTGGTGAAGCTCATCAATTCGGGCTACGGTCTAGTGCGGAGATCGAGAAAGTGGGCTCAGTTGTTTTGAATGGGATAAAACCGAATAAGTTGGGAATAGACAGCATATGGTCACAAAATTCAATTTTATAACGTTGATCTCGAAAAACAAAATCTTTTACTTGAGAAAAACGTACAAAATCATCGATTTCAACAAGCGAACTGTACAACTTTAAATGAAGAAATGGCTGCGTCTTCGAAATGGGCAAAGCAATCGCTAAAAGTTAATTTTCAAAAAAAAATGGTCTTTACTCGAAATACAAGGATACCCGAAAATCCGGAAAATTTTCAATACGACACTGTGCTAGTACATGTAAAATCAACTTACTCTATGTTGTTGGATAGTGGCAGAATATTCATCAGCAGTCATATCTCCAGTTGGTGGAGCATTGCAAGTTACTCGTGCAACACTGCTTTGTCGATTCATTTTTTATGCAAAATATATTGGTTTCGCGACATAAGACCTGCTTCTTTTTGTGAAAATAACATCAATTACATGTCGTCACCAGGCGGAATCAAAAACAACTTATCATTTAGATAACGTTATGCAAGGTTAGTGAATGGTAGGAAAGTTCACACCGACATAAACCACAAACATTATCTTGTAATTTAGTGTGTATTGCAAACAATGTACCCAACCCAATTTGACAAGACCATCCCTGGACGCGTTTCGTTCTCCTGGACTCTTCAGCAGGGCCTGTCCCATCCCCCAAATCAAACGCTTTATTTTCATAATCACATAAACTCGTTATCTCCATATGCAGAAGCAAACATGCGTCAAACAAACATATTTACGTCACAATTAAAATTGGAACTGTTCAATCCATTCTTTATTTGTCTGACGCATGTTCGCTTCTGCATATGGAGATAAACGAGTTTATGTGATTATGAAAATAAAGGATTTGATTTGGGGGACGGGACAGGCCCTGTTGAAGAGTCCAAGAGGACGAAACGCGTCCAGGGATGGTCTCGTCAAATTGGTTTGGGTACATTGTTTGCAATACACACTAAATTGTTTTCAAGATAATGTTTGTGGTTTATGTCGGTGTGAACCTTCCAACCAAACAACTTATCATTTCGCAAATTTACCTTTCCTTGGATAGATAGGGGGAGAAGAACGTCAAAATTGTGGCCAAGACAGTGGTCGTTTTCACGATCTCAGAAAAAAAATGTTTGATGGTAGACCTAATTCACAACTTGGTACGCCCCCCTTTTACAATTGTGGTTATGATATCAAATTTCTTGGCTCGGCCTCCTCATTCCGGCATAGCAAGAAAAAGCCTACCTCCCCCAAGCACTTGAAAAATATTCTCAGGCAATGTAGGGCAACATAGTTTCGCTTTACTTTTTCTTAAAATTTGAAATTTCGTTTGCTGAGAGTTGCACTGTAAATCCGAATTTCTTTATTATTGAATCACGGCCGCTTTTACTCGCAACTACACCATTAATTTTAGAAGTATTCTTTCATTTTTACGGGGGGGGGGGGAGGGTTAATTTAAAGTTACTGCTTATTTTCTGTTATTTTGCTGCTACTGCTCTTAATAGCCTATCGTTTTACTTAAGCTTTTCTCAAAATTTGAAATTTTTGGACTATACTGCTTACAAAGCTATTACTTTTGTTTGCCAGATTGCCTTTACCAACTATGTACACATCTTGCGCATTGCTTTAAACGTCAACATTGCTCGTGTAATTTGTCGTGCGATTTCTCGTGCACATGTCGTGCACGTTATGCTGCAGATAATTTTGGAAGATTTTTATATAATAACTTTAAATAGAACTTATTTTCATCTTACTCTCGTTTGGACTGACAGCAAAAGGCGCGAACATGATACAAAGAAATACAGGGTTGCCATACAAGCAATCACATATCACATTTTTTAATATTTTTTCAAAGTTTATAGCATTAGAAAATCACTTAACATGATAACAAAGAAATACAGGGTTGCCATACAAGCAATCATATATTACATTTTTTAATAATTAATAAAATTTTGTCAAGGTTTATTGCATGAGAAAATTACTTAAAGTTGCTTAAGTAGGCCAAAATATACTTAAATTTACTTACTTGAACCCAGCCCTAGTTGCGGGCGACATTCTGTTTAACTTACTTCCGACAAATTTATTTTTTGAAAGGGTTCAACTTCTTTAAAACCAGGATAGTTCTGTGCGCCATCGTAACAAGATTCTCGTTGAATAACCTTTATATAATTGCTGTTTCGCTGTTTCATTTCTACCGATAAAGAACCAACATGTAACGAGCGCTGCTTTTTAACAGTTGTTGCAAAGGCGCAATATTCTTAAAAACGAAAAACGTGTAAACCTATGTTCAATGTTGTAGAACGCTGATGAATCGTTTACCTTTAACCGTACTCATTGTACTCATTCAAGATGTTGTGCACGGTGAGAGATTGCCAATCGACTTGGGAGTTGAAGCAAAAACGCAGGAACAATTTTTGACGATCGAGCCGGATGTGTACATACATCTGCAGGAGTCAAAGCTTAATAAAACGCCATTGATCGGCTTCCGACAAATCATCAACGAAACTTATCGATTAGCAACAAACACTGGGAAAACGTTTAGACGAGTTTCTGGTCATGTTCAGTACGACCAGAGAGTTACCCAGAAAATAGAATTAATGATCGTGTCACTCAGCTCATACGTTTAAGCCGAGCCAGCCGTCCGAAACCAACAACTCAGAAAAACGATGTTTCTGAAGGTGCGTTTGAAAAACAATGTAATAAACGTTTAACAAGTGTAGCAAATGATATAAAACATCGAGGCACTGTAATACTTCATCAACTTCGTAAATCTTCCAACCAACTTATCCACCCGTGGACACAATCTTGCGAAATAATTGTTTTGTCTAGCATTAAATTTTATTGACAATCTACCTCGTACAGCAACTCTTTATGGATCAAACAGGGAACTAGGCTCGATAGCTAACCTCTGCGAGTGAATAGACCTTCCCACTCTAGCCTCAACACTCCTCTTCACACGATTGTTTTTTGTTATCTAATGATAAACAATCTTCCATATAAAAATTCTTACGAACCAACGACCTCACCTTTTCGTCAAATGTGTCTGATCTGGTTTTCGGCAGTCCGATCTGGTTTTCGGCAGATTGCAGTAAGCTGAATTGCGCACAGATTGGCTCCAACAGATTCAGGCATACTTTATAAATTTAAGAGTCCTCGGACAAATCACCCTGAGGCTACCACAAACAACGGAAGGTATTTTCTATCGTGCGGATCATATCTGGTGAAACAGTTTTTTTAATAGCGACAACTGCAATCTTTTCCATACTCATAATCTGGTTAACACGCCCACCAAACTGTTCAGTAAATATGATCCACTTTGATAGTTTAAAAAAGAGAGTCCCAGCATTTTCATTTTAAGTGGCACAGCAGTCAAAAACCACTTCGTGATCTTTTCCTGTTTGAGGATGAGCACGGGATGACAGAGAAAAATTTTTTGTTGGTAGGCGTCACTGTAGATGCAACTAAAAATTGAGATTGAAGGGGTGTTCTCTTTTGTAAAGACTTTTGTTTACTTTGCGTCCGACTCTGCTCGTGGTTTATTAAGTGTGATGTTTCGTTTACATCCCTTCACAGTACAAGCAGAATTGGAATAGCACAATTTAGAAATATGACCGCATTTACTAATAGTTATTACAAAAACGCTTTGTCTTATTTAGATCAGGGCATTCCCAAATACAATGAGTTGTTGACAAACAAACGCAACACATTTCAAACTGGACATGGAAGCAGCAGCAACTACAGTAGAATAAATGCCTACCTGTTGGGGCAAAACCTGTTTTTCCTTTTTCAAATACAGCAGATGCGTACGCCGATCTTGCGACATCATCTTCGCCGACAACAAAAGCTTGTTTCGCGCAGATAATTCAATCTTGAATGTTTTCGGAACAATGAAGATCTGAAAATAATGCAGATGTTTTAAAGTAGTATTACATTCTTCTAACTGATTACTGCATTATGCTTTTTGATGGGAGAACCCTTTAATGTAAGAACGAGCAATCACGTTTTTCTTATTATAATTCTCGTATAAGATTTTGCTTTGCTTTAGCGTACCGTACCCATGATTAAAAATCAGAGATTTTACCTTACCAGTATAATGTTGGATAAGGAAAAGCAACTTCCGTCTGTTGTCACACTCGGCAGTTTCCAGAGTAGTTTCGAACGCAGAGATAAAGCGTAGATATTTCATAGGATCTCCATTGGATTTGGAATATTGGGTTGCTTGCCTTGTCCACCAAGTCCACCAAGTCCACAGTCACGTGAAGTGCTATGTTACAGATGTACAATCGCACGATCGTTCTCAGCCGGGTGATCTAAAACGGATTCATTAGATACAACAGGTGTGAGGTTTAAAACACTGTTCGGTGGCAACTCATTTTGGGAGTGGCTCGGACAAGAAAAAATTGTTACCAACAAATTTTCGGGTCAAGTATAACCACCATGATTCAGCTCTTCTTCCAACACCAGGAGCTCGACTGAAACCTGCTGTAAAACATGAGAAGCTTTTTGTAATTTCTCTCGAAATTCATTCATGCAACTGACGTAACTGCATTCGTGCTACTTCTTCCTTGGCTATGGCTTTGACCATGCTCGCTTTCTATTGCTAGAACTTGTGAAGTAATCGCGAAGTAGTTCGAGAACGACCGACTTGAGACCTTAAAACAGGAGAAGCGGTTACAGTACTTGGTGTTTGATTTTGATCACGATTGATTGCTTCATCCAACCATGCTGTAGTTTTATCAAAAATCGCTTTGGGCTTTGTAGATTTCTTCCAGTCGACTCCGAAAAGTCTTCTTATAGTTCGCTCTCCTGAAAAGGTACCTCTTCTAATTTAGAATAACGGTCATTAATTTATATCATAAATGACTTAAAAACTACAGTAGATGGTTTAGCATTTTGCTGCATATAAATCTTTTTTTGTACAAAGTGTCCAAATTATCTTTGTAAATGCAGCAAACCTCTTACCAGACCGATCCATGACGAACGTACACTTTCCAACACTTGAAGATTGAATACAAGTAAAAAACTATTTTGTTTCTCACAATCCTGAGTTTGAACTGTGTCTTTAAAGAACACGCGTCAATATCCTCCGACAGATTGTAATGGGAATCGTTCCAACAGCAATACAAATCCACAGTACTAATTCACAAAATGGAACAATGACGATTCTCTAAAAACAAACGTTCATTCAAAAACTTTTCTACCTTAAATGATAACGCCAAAAACTTGCCTACTGGTTTTGAAGCACGCAGAACTAACTCCATCCAAAAACTAATTAAAATAGAGCAAAACTGTAAAATATGTAGGGCCAAAACGGGCAATAATTGAAAACGACTAACAAAAGAAAAGAAAGAAGCTTCAGGCTTAAATAAGAAAGCGCGAGTCAAGTCACACAAAATAAGCGAAACACCATAAGGAACTCAAAGGTCGGGTTCGATAATATGCAAAACCAATACGAGTAAACTTGCTGTAACAATTAGTGAAGACATTATGTCTTGAAAATAAGACTTTTTGCCCATATTTGGATTTTGTAAGTAGGGGCAAGCTGAAAGAAGTGAGAAAGTTTTCAGTTTCTCTTCTTTTATGCCTGCAATCACAAGTACATGGCTACAATTATGTTCTGATGTCCTGGCTTAGGTGCTCAAAGAAAGACAAAAAGGGCAATCAGCTACAGTAGTGAGGTCCCAATCAGTAAAGTGAAAGTCCTCTAATTGATAAAGAGTGTCTAGCCCAGGATCCAGCTCCTACAATTCTGTTATTACAACAGGTCGCGACTCAGGTGGATACTCTAAAAGTGTTAAGGCTAAAGTGGCACAAAGTTTTTTCTGATAACTCCTTGTAGGAATTCACATCAAAACTTGACATTTTGTTATGCTTTACTGCACGTCAGTCTTATGTGTTACAGAATGACATTAATCAGCTGGGCGACACCACTGCACGAAAATAGCCTAACCTGAAGCAGCCTACACCTTAAGTTTGTTGTATCAGTAAAACAACAAAGTAATATGTTAGCAATATATCGTTTTGCCTAAAATTTAAATATAATTTTAATTAGATTTAAACTTGGATAGCGTTGTTATGTTTTGGAATTGGCCCAGTTTGCAAAATTTTCACACCTGCACAATACATTACTTATCTCAAGTTGTTTGTGTTCGAGTCTCGTTCTACATTCTTGCGCAGAAGTAATTTACTCATCATGACCGGATAGTAGAATGACGTTATCATGTGTTGGCAACCGATTCGTGTCGCTTCATTAAGCAAAAATACATCCGATTGCAAACGTTTAAAACTAAACATATTTATGCAAAATTTCAACTATTGCATTACATCGGTCACAAAATTTGAAGAACAAGATTGCTTTATTTGCACATATTTTTTGGAAATGTTACATATAGTGCATAATTAAAATAGAGTGTGAAGATCTCAGTTCTTGGTCTGTCCTCCGCGGGCATCAATGACGGCTTGGATGCGTCGCGGTATACTGTCCACTAATGTAGAGCAATATTCACGGGTCAGATCTTTAACCCATGACTCTCTGATAACTCGCAATAGATGTTTAACGCTGGAGGGTTGCTTGTCTGCTACTTTAATATTTAAAGTGTCCCACAGATTCTCGATCGGATTCAAGTCGGGGCTGTTCCCAGGTCATTCCAGTACTTGCATCTTGTGTTTCCTGAGGAACTAGCAAGCAACTTTAGATCTGTGGTACGGAGCTCCATCATACATAAATGCACTGCATTTATGAATGGGCATATGCAAATCTAGTTTCTGTTCAAGCATTTCAACGTACTTGGGTCCATTCATATTAGTGTTTGGTGGCAAAAAGTGGAGTCCTGCAGCACCATGACTCAATATTGCTCCCCAAATTATTTGGCTTGGGTGTGTTTGATCGTCTGAACAGTAAACCTTTTATCGTAACGCTTCCCCTCTCGGTCTTCTCGCATGCCTCTTTCGTACCATGAATTGTAGGATCGTCGACTCGTCGGAAAACAGTACTTTCCGCCTTTGAGAAACAGACCAACGTCAATGGCGTTTAGCAAACTATAATCTTTTCTGTCTCATGAACAGTGTCAACCGCGGGTTCTGTGCAGGTTTTTGGAACGGAAGGCCATACTCCTTGTTCAAGCGCCTAGAAGCTATGCGGATGCTCATCTCAGTTTCTTTAGAATGCAGAATAGCTCATACTTTCTTGCAGTGGCTCATTGGTAAACGCACAACTATACGTTGCATTTTACGGTCATCTCTGACTGAAGTTTTACGGGGTCGTCCGTTTTCGTTTTTGGTCACAAAAAAGTCCAACTGTCCGGTTTTTGGCAATTGCATTATGCACAGCTGTTTTCGAGCACTCCCAAAGCGCTCCTACAAGATGAGTTTTACTGATCATTGTGTAATGGAGACAGTTTATGTTAACAAGTCCATCGTTCCTTGAAGCACTCCGGCATGTCGCTCTCAGGATGCGTGGGATTAAGAGCGGGATTGTGCACTGTTTCCCCAGCCAACCCCGCCATAGCACCATGTTGGGAAATCTTGCTGCTGTACGCGACTAACCAAGAGCGGCCGAAGCCCTTACGACTCCCCTAAATTGAACCCGCATAACCGGTAAAAACGGGGGATAGGGGGCAAGGCAACCGACCCTCGTTTTTGAGTGGGGGAAAGGCATTGGTTTTGCCCACCCGCCAAAATTTCAAGCACCACGCGCCCAACTCAGTAGTAAGTCTCCTTAAAATAAGCTTTTCAGTGTTTTCCTGCCTTTGAATTCTGCAAACCACTCCCATGACGTTCGGTTAAAGTTAGATTACTCCGTCTAATGGCCACTTGCCACGAGGTAAAGAATCTACGAGAACAAAGAATCCCATAGCAAAGTTCGGCTTCACAAGTACGGCCAGGATTGAACAGTAAGGTATTAAACTTGCGCTGTTTCTTTTGTACAAATTGCCTTTTGTAATCGAACACTCCTATCCTTATTATCTGCTGATCGAAGTATCAACAAATGATTAGGAGCGAGCGCTTTCACGATCCATCGTAAGTGGAATAAGCGGACGAGAGTTTATAATTAATTCAACTTCTGTAGTAAGTGAAGTATCGTCAGTAGGTAATTGGTTGGTCAATATTGCAGCTAAAACTGATGGATTGAATCACTCTCTTCCAATCCCGCCCATAGCTTGCCTTTTCAAACGCTCCTCAATGATTTGGTTGAGGTCGCTCAGTGAGCGACGTTGTTCTTTGTATATTGCTATCCCTGTAGACCTGTTTCATTCTACGAAAACAAAATAAATACATGGCGTCACCAGGCGGAGCAAACAATCGTCAAAGCAGAGTTTAAAAATGTTATTCCTCCGGCTGCTCTGGTTAATCGCAAAATCAAAATTTTGCCAGAGCAGAAACAACAGTTGCTATAAATAAGGGGCATATCTGTTGTACCTCCAAATCTTGTATCATCTTACTCTTTGGCCTCAAGCTTGTTTTACTCAAGCTTCTTTTTCTCAAGCTTGAATTTTCATTTCTTGCTTTTCTCTCATGTTGCCTAATATGTGACTTCTAAATAAAAACTGCGGGTAAATAACCAATAAGTCTTTTAAATTGGCGTAACACGTGTTTTGTCGGTTGGCCATGATACAAAAATTCTGGCACGTCACCAATTCCAGTCCAACAGCGGCAAATTATTTCTCCAAAATAATAAGACCAAACTTGTCAAATACTTAAAACTGTAACCGGGTTTTGTTACGTAATGTGCAAGGAACTTGAAAAAGCTTTCGATTTTTTCAAATACAAATGATGTAACCTGAAAAGTTTTGATTTTTTAAATACAAATGATGTAACTTGAAAAAATTTTCATTTTTTCAAATACAAGTGAAGTAACCCGAAAAGTTTCAATTTTTTCATATACAAATGATGTAGCTTGAAAAGTTTTCATTGCAAATGATGTATCAAAACGGAAACAGGCATTTTGTTGCACTATTTGAACATTTTTGAAACGAGTTGTCATTATAGGATCAAAAAGACGAAAAAAGGCCTAAACCTATGTTTAGGGTCGTAGAACGCAGATGAATCGTTTACCTTTGTCGCCTCTGTTAATACATGTAAGGAGCGCAGTTGACATCGGGTTCAAGCAAAAACGCAGGACCAGCCAACAGTATTTTGACAATAGAGCCGAATGTGTAGCTACATCTGCAGGATTGAAACAACTTTTATTAAAACGCCATTGAGCGGCTTCCGACAAATCATCGATGAGACTGAATCGTTTAGCAACAAACATTGGAAAATGTTTAGACGAATTTCTGATCACGTGCAGCACGGCCAGAGAGTCGGTCAAGAAAATAGAATCAGTGATCATGTCATTCAGCTTATATTTTAATTATCCATGCAATTAGCCGCGGTCGTGGCCATCAATTACAACTTTGGGATAGAAACAGCTTTTAGGGGCGCCAATCCACACTTACCCATTATCCATCAGGAAGTTGCACGCAACTGAATCGTCCAGAGCAACAAATCTCAAATACAATGCGGTACTGTAAGCTTCTGAAGATGCATCTGAAAAATAACAAGTATGGCAAATAAAAACATACTTCCAGATATGTTTTTATTTGTTTTAATTACTGTTTTTATTACTTTTATTACTTATAGGTTTTTATTACTTCCTGATACTTCCAGATCTCAGAGTTTGGCAACTGCAAGAATTAGAGCACGAAATATCCTTTATCAGCGAGGTGATACAAAGCATTTTATTAGAGCACGCGTTGATGCACCACCAGATATATTTTTCGAGTTGTTCGGCCATCAGTCTTTTTCAATAATGCAAAAGCGAACACTGGATAAAGCAAAACTACAAGGAAATGATGAGTTTTAACTTTCAGTTGATAAGCTTTATGCATTCATAGGTCTCTGCATTATTCGTGGTGCAATCAAAAGTAGAGATAAGCCACTTTATAGTTTCTGGAATTCTGATTACGGACGGCCGATTTTTCGAGAAACAATGGCAAGTTTATAGACAAAATGCGGTATATTTATAATGCGTTTATAATCATAAGAGCACGAGGACAAGGAGACGAGAAAATGACAAATATGCCCCCATTGGAAGTTGAGTGAAACGGTAATGAACAACGTTGAAAAAAAATTTTTCCCCGAACAAAAAGTTACCATAGATGAACAGTTATTTCATTGTAGAGCCAGGTGCAGTTTTATTCAATATATGCCACCGAAGCCTGCAAAATTTGGCATCAAGTATTGGATATTGTGTGATGTAAAAAGTTCCTATGCACTGCGAGCTATGCCAAATATAGGTAGAGAAGATTGGCCACAGGTTGGCGTTGCAAAACATGTAGTAATGAGTTTGATGGAGCCATATCATAAAACAGAGCAAAATGTTACAACTGACAATTACTTCACCTCATTGAAGACTGTCAAGAACCTTTTGCAACACAACATTACCAAGGTGGGGACACTGCGCAAGAACAAGAAAGCAATACCGGCCGAGCTACATGTTGACACACGACAGCAGCCCCTGTATACATCAGGATTCTTCTTCACACAGGAGAATAGTATCGTGCTTCTTTATTACAAGGCCAAACAGAAAAAATATGTGTTTTTGCTCTCGTCCATGCACACAACTCCAGTTGTGAACGACCACGGTGTCAAAAAGAAGCCAGAGGCGATTTTGTACTAAAACACCACCAAAGGTGGCGTTGATACCGCTGACGAAATGCTGCGATGTTACGGCACTAAAGCTGCATCTAGACGATGGCTTTTAACAGCGTTTTTCAATCTTTTAGATATAATTTGCTTGAACTCATTTGTGATAGCCAAAGATATAGGCATGACGCACGGCAGCAGGAGCGGCTTTCTCTTGCACCTAGGAAAATTGGTGTGTGCCGCAGAACGACAAAGTGAAGCAGCTGCACGCCAACCTATGCCATTATCACGGCAGTCTACAACTGGAAGCAAGGCTGCTGCATTGCCTGACGGCAAAAGGACCACGTGCAGACTTTGTCAGAAGAATAAAACTCGAAATCAGTGCTGCAACTGCAGAACATATCTGTGTGGATCGTGTGCGAAATCAGTGTGCCAATCTTGCTTGCCATCGCAAGACTAAGTTACAAGTTACCTGACCGTGTGAACGTTGGGAGAAATATTTCTAGGGGAGGAGTAGAAATTTTTATTTCATGTACAAAATGGTTTGCTGTTTAAGCTTCTAGTAAATCTACAAAAAGCATTTAGCTAAACAAAAGCAACTCTTCATCGTAAAATATTGCATGCCAAATGCGTGGCAAAATTTTTTATTGGATTTACAAAACTATCGTTTTTCCAAATTGCCAGGTGAGAAAATGCCCCCTCTCGCCCTCTCCTGCCGACACCCATGCTTGACTAACTAATTTTTTATAGATCTGATCTTTCTTTGAACTTCGTTGGTGTTAATGGTGACAAAAGAATAAAATTCTTGCATCACTTTCTTGTTTTAACCATTATCTCTGTTTACCGGTCAATTGATCGATACGGTTGTTCTAGGTATATCTATTGTTTTGACGAAAGTTCCTGGAATGCAATTTCTTTAATAGAGCACGTAGTTCCAACCAAATTTGAGGATTGCACGGGATATCAGCCCATTATCAGTTTATTTGAAGAAAATATGGCAAAAACCAAATGCCTTACCGGTCAATTGACCGTTGTGGTTGTTTTAGGGTTAATGATGCTTTAAAACCGAAATTTTTGCTCCATTGCGTGTTGATTGGTTGATTTTAATCGCTTTTTGTTCGTGCGAGCTTTACGTTGTTTTTTGGGAAATACCCGTATGGTGATTTCCCTTGCTTGACTCGCCGCATGTTTAAAAATGCATTATGTCAACAAACCGGTGACAACAGCGCTAACAATTGCGAAAAGAATAGATACAAGTTGTTTGGTGACTCAACTGCTGTACTATTTTACAGATTTAATTTGAGAAGTGATATTAAGACAAACTGAGTACATGACTCAAACATAAGCACGTTTCTTGCAAATAAGTGCAAAATGGTAACCCTGGCTACAGTTCTCGTTGTGTAGACTAATGATGCTTCTTATGGCAAAGCAAAATGTCAAACTTGTGATTTCAGTTCGCTCAGTGGACTTGTGTAGAAAACATGATACTTGTTTCTGTGCGAGTTCTCGTTTTGTGGGTTGTTTGTTGAAAAGGCTCGTTGCGGCAATTTTCAATGCTTGGTTGAAGTATTCACTGCAGCAGTGGCCTTGTTTTTCTTGACGTTACCAGTAGCTAAGTCATTGATCGTTCTAAGCTCGGTGAAATTTAACAGAATTGCTAGATTGTTAATGCTACATTTTTACTTTACTAAATATTCATAGTATTTCAAGTGTTTATTCATTGCTGTATAGACTATCACAACTTCTTATTTCTTTAAAAAAATTTATTTCACTTATTTCGTTACACACTCAACAATAAGCGGCATTGCACTAAATTAAAAAATATATTTGTACAAAACAAAATATCTTCGGCATTTCAAAAAGAAGACACTGAAGAAAAATACTGCTGGATATGTAATTACAAACAGTTAAACAAGGCATGAGGTTGCGACTATCGACTGCTTTTTACTACGGAGCAACTCCAAAAGCTAAAACGGTGCCGGTGAGAATCGAACCACAGTTCTTCTAGACTCAATTCCACTGCAATTGTTTAAATTTTTGTGCTACTCCGTGGTGAAAAATTGTAAATGATATTACGCAATAATTACCTTTTGCAAATCAATGTATGTAGGAACAAGCTTTATTACCATGTTGGGGAAAAAATGCATTGCAACATTGATGGAACTTTGCAATAACATTCAGATACAATGAGGCAACTTTTAAGAAAATTGTTTGTTCTCACCTACTTAGGCGTAAGATTAGTGCCTTATGTCAAATGATCTAGAAATCAAGAAAACCAATAGAACTAATTAGAAATCCAGCTCCGCACATTTATTGTGCTCAAAACAGTAATAAACAAATCACTTCTTCTACAGCAGTGATAGAATTAATTTGGCGAAAAGATAGCTTTGAAAATATTGATCTCGAAAAAAAGAAAAAGTCTTCAACGAAATTTTGCATCAAAACTGCTGTGTCGGCGCTCAGTGAAAACTTGCTTGAGCATGGGGATAACGGGGGCTTTGCACTTTTGCAGACCCGCAAAATTTTTGAAAAATCGTTTTTGTACCACCCCTCAAAAATTTCTGTTTACACCCCGGAATGTCATACATATCAACATTCGCCGCTTTTAACAAATAAAGTTTGTCTTTGCTAAAGCGAGTGGGAAAGAAACCTTGTTGAAAAAGCGCAAGAAAGGAATGTAGCAAAAAAAGAGTATTTAAGAAATTGCGTCAATTCAAAGATACTATAGTTGTGCAATAACTATTGCACTATCATACTTCAATATCGTTTCTTCCTGGTGCTATGTCTTCATCGTAAAATAGAATTTGAAGATAAATAAAATGTGCAAGTCGGGATTGCGAATCGCAAACAGATATTCACCAATATAAACGTGATAAAATTTTACAATATTGCATACATATTCCATTACACCAAAGTTTCTTCTCTGAGCTTCTTGAAGTTATTTATAAAACTGGGTGAACATCACTGCTATGTAGGCACTTGGTAAAACAGCGATTTACACAGTTCAAGGTACTGCAAGCGGCGTAAGAAAGTGACAAAGCTGCATAAAATACTGCATGAAAAATAAAATGGAGTGGAAGTTTGTTTGCCTCCCAAACCAGTAACACTTGCTCCGCACAGAAAAAATTCAAAAAGTTCGTATTTTTAATAATTACAACTTTGTTTATTTGAATAATCGCCGTCAGCCTAAACAAGAAAATCACGTTGGTAAACAATTTGTTTGATAAATTAGTTATGGTTCTATGAAAGCTTTGATTATGTAAGTTTTCAGAAAACTGATAACAGCTTGTCCAATGATGTAGCAGGAGTAAAGATGCGGTAGGCACAGATACCTGACAAATTTTCGACTTGTGGCAATTTTCCTGACTATTTTTGAGCTGCGATTCTAGTCCTCTATCAATGTCATGCGAAACAATCGTACTGCCACAAATTGTAAGTAGCAGTGAGTGATTTGGTAGCTTAACAATCACAAAACTGGCATACAAAGCTATTGTGAGCGTCAAGTGGCGATAAAAGTGTCAGATACATGGATGTGTCGATATAAACTTACTGCGATCAGAGGCTGGATGCGTAACGGTGTTACCTTCTTCACTCAACCAAACTGAATTCTAAAATAATAAAAAATGAATTGATATTTTTTCGGACAAATGTGATTCAAAACAATACCTTGGAAATAAAAAGTGTTAGTAAAGAAAACCTGCAATTTACATTAAATTAAAGCCAATGCAAACCAACAAAAATGGTTTTGAAAATTTCGAAAACGCACAAGTTTCAAAAAAGACAAGCTGTTTCATCCACTCAATTTAAGAATGTAGGAGTTGAGGAGTAGCAGTTAAACCAGGGTTTTGCAGTTAAAATAGAGGAAGAAAGTTCATGTCAAAACAAAGTTTATCAGAACAGAAGACAGAGTGTCACGAATAAACAAATTTGTTTCGCTGGAACAGTCAATATATGTATAGTTTTTGTAATTTGTTGCTTTTGTTTTGCTGTAATTGCAGGCCTATTGTTTTGTTTTGTTTTCCTCAAACTTGAAAGTTTATTCATTCATTTATCAAATATTAGTTTAGATGCATTCCCAGGAAAACTTATGGTGAAAGATAGGTCTGGACGTAGCTAGAAGAATTTTTGATTTGGTTTGACCTAAATGCAGTAAAAGTGTTAAATTTATTTCTTGTTTTGTAAAGTAGTGACTTGATGCTTTGCCAACTAGTTCACTTTTTCATATCATTTTTGTGTGAAATATAAGTCTCGACGTGACCACTAAAACAATACTATAGGTCTGTAACTCATATTATAAAACTTTGGACAGATCTGAACAAGTCTTGGGTTGTACAATGTGAAATGTATTTCTTTAAAAAGTCATAGCAAAATTTTATAAACTTACAATTTATTTACATCCCTTGTTTAAAAACTTTCATGTAATCATTCTCACGGTGTATTAAAATTGTATAATCTCAAATATTTTTGAAAACTTTTAGATACAAAAACATCAAATTAAACGTACTGGTCATTGTTAAACGTCTTAAACAGCGGTGCACAAAGTGCAGTCTGCCGAAACTTCACATTAATGAAATGTAGCCCGAACCATAAAAACTTTGGGCATCCCTGGTGAAACAATAACACTATATTGTGTCACAACATATCAAGAAAATCTGGAAAAGTTTATATAACCACTTATTACCCACCTCTTGTGCCACAGATAAGTCTGGGCAAGTCTTAAATAGATACTCTTAATTTAACTCTTTATTGACTTCTAGTGGCTTCCCCCTCAATTCCTCCCCACAATTGCGACCAAATATGCCATCATATACTTCACATAATACCATCACCAAGGACCTTAATAATTATCATCTCCCACTAACAACACAGCCAATACCTAACCAAAAAATCCCTACCAATTCGTGACGTCATTAATCCGCCTAAAACCGTCCCAAATAAGCCATTTTATACTACTCGATTCCAACGAGTTTACTTTAAATCAAGAAAGGTTTTACTTACACACAACCAGTCATATTACAAACATTGTTACATTCCTTTGGAAGTGCGAGAGGTGGGTAAACTAACGCAAAGCTGTGGATGGGCGTTATCGTGGCCTTAATTCCGACCTCCCTACTTTTAAATCAAAAGTGGTCTTATTCACAAAAAAGATATTGTTTTTACTCAATTTTATTTCTTAAGTGCGGGAGAAAGGTGAATTTAAAGTCGTGGAGGGCGCCAAAGTAACTAATGCATTTACAACAATAAACCATTTTCTGGTAGGTTTAATCACAATTTTTTCGTAACTGCATTTGCCCTCTCCAGCATCGGCGTAACACTTTGTTTTGTATGTGGGGAATAAAGCATTTTTGTTTGAGAGAGACAATTTTTCTATTTTTGGCCACAAACATACAGCAGATAAAGACGTTAGTATTAAAAATGATTAGTTTGCACATCTTTGAACTTTAAGAGTGAAGTGGGCTAAAAACAGTATGAATGGTTTTAGTCTCTTACCAATTTAAATCCCTGGCTACGATTGTATTTCTTGGCCCGGCATGGGGCAGACAAGGAAAGGGGAAGGAAAAAGCAGTTGACCTGAGGGTCCCAATCAGTAAGGTGAGAGCCCTTTAATTAGTAAGGTTAGATTGTCTAACAATACTTAAGAAAAAGTAACGGATAATATTTTCTGAAAGCTGTAGGTATTTACATAGAAACTCTACATCTTGTTTCACTTTACTACACGTCATCAAATGTGTGTTACAGGTGGACATTAATTAGGTGTACAATACAGCTGTACAAAGATAGTCTAATTAGCCTAATTTCAGTTATGATAGTTTTCATACTTGACATTTTATTGATATAAACCACATTTTCATGCCAGCAATATTGCAATCTGCTTGAAATTTAAAAAGAATTTGAATTAGGTTTGGGTTTGGATGGCATTGTCATCATCAAGATTGGCTCAAATTGCAAAATTTCACCCCCCCTTAACTCATCACTTATCTCATGTTTTTGTGTTCGAGTCCCATTCTACTCGCGAGGAAAGAGTAATTCTCGGATCAAGACCGATTAGTAGAATAATTCTGGCGTAGGTTTGAAACTATTTTGTCTCTGTTGCAGCTGACGATTTATTCTTAAATGTGTCAAAATGTCATTTTGTTCTTCTGTTAATGCTTGCCTTTTTAAATATTTTGTCGAATTTCTTCATCGGGTTTAATTATATTTGTGACCGTCTTTGTGCAATAGAAATGCCGCCAATTTTAATGAACCTTGTCTGGTGTTTTATATCAATAGATTAATTTCGTTGATCGTAATTTTTAAAACGACTGATTTTGCATAGTCAAAATGCCGCCGATTTCAGATTTTCGCGTCTGGGTAAAACTTATGTATCGTCAGTTGTTGCCGGCTAATACGTTTTTTATTAAGAGTATTCCATTTTTAAATATTTGCACAAGCTTGCATAGATTGCTTGGTGCACGTTCAACAGCATTGAGACAACGCTAGCTCGTCACACTTCAGCGACCTCTTCTACAACCGATGATTCTGATGACAAAGTTTTGTTTTAAGAATATAATTAAATTTGAGTTTGAATGGCTTTTTTATTCTTTAGAATTGGTCCAAATTGCAAAATTTTCACACCTGCAATAACACATCACTTAACTGAACCTTTTTGTGTTAAAGTCCAATCTACATTCTTGCGCAGGAGCAATTCTCTGATCATGACCGGATAGTAGAATAACGTAATCGTCTGAAACTACTGTATCTCTGTTACAGCTGAAATTCTACTTTTCAAAAATAACTTTTAAAAACAAAGTTTATTTATTACAAGACTCTTTTTCTTTACAGTTAGGTCAGCATCACGCACAGCTTTGTGCAAGATTTAGTTTTTTAAAAACTAGGAGTAACATAAAATGAAATGGGATTTTCACAATATCGATGCAAAACAACTTCTCAGTATCATGTTTGTCCTGGCCAAACACTTCTGAGGTAGGCGATGTAAGTTTGGCATTTAAACAGCTGGTTTGTTTATAATTAACTGATTTATTGTCGAGTGTTTGGCCTGGCCAAACACTTCCCAGGTAGGCGATGTAAGCTTAAAATGTAAATAATATGACAATATGCTAAAAGTACAGTTAATATCGTTGGAAAGCTAATAATTTCACTTCTAAATCTCATTTATTGTCGAGTTGTTTGGCCTGGCCAAACACTTCTGAGGTAGGCGATGTAAGTTTGACATGCAAATAATAATATCGTTGGAAAGTAATAAGTTATTAGGTTGTCCGGAAAGTTCTTAGCGTTTTTTTCTGATTTGCGATACAATGATAAATAATGTTTCCATTAACTCTATTCAGTAAAATAACTTCCATTATTATTGATAACCTTTGTCCATCCAGCATTCTAGCAGTAGCTCATACTGCTCAACGGAAAGCGGACCCGTTCTCGTCCTCGGATTCGTGCTAGGGGGTTTGCTGTCCCCCTCTGGAGCCACGTGGATCTGTTTCTCGTTTACTGTGGGCCCCAAGATCGGTCTATGAAGCCAGCCCTAGCATCTATTGCTCCTCGAGGGCTGGTTGAGACAAAGATGCTTTCTCAGGACGCTTCGCGTCTTACACGGCAATCAATAACACCAGTCGGTTGTCAGCAGGGTGTGGAGTGTCCCGAACTCATGCGTCCCTGATAATTTCAACGGGACCACCCCTGGCTAAGGTGGTTCATTTAAATTGGGAGGGGGTTGCATTTACGATGCCACTCTTCGAGTGGTGAGACATGGGCACGGGACCCAAATAGTAACATCGCAAAACCCGCAATATTCCCCATTTTTTAAAAATGGGTAAGGAGAAATTTTATAAGGATAAATATCATTTCATAGATAGGGAGAAATTTCATAAAAAATTCAATAAAAATGGATAGGTAGAAATTTCATATTAGCATTACAACTCTAATATGAAATTTCTTCGTATCCATTTTTATTGATATCCAGGGTATCTAAAATAAAACATTTGTTTATATTTGGCTACGAACAAAAAAGACAAATATTAAACAAATGTTAAAATTTGATCAGAGATGAAATTGGATACACTGTGGTTCTGTTAGGTGACTTTGCTATCATGTATTGCAAATCAGAAAAAAAACGCTAAGAACTTTCGGGATAACCTAAGGAGGGACAGCAAACCCCCTAGCACGAATCCGAGGACGAGAACGGGTCCACTTTCCGTTGACCAGTATGAACTACTGCTAGAATGCTGGATGGACAAAGGTTATTAATGATAATGGAAGTTATTTTACTGAATAAAGTTAATGGAAACATTATTTATCATTGTATCGCAAATCAGAAAAAAACGCTAAGAACTTTCCGGACAACCTAATAGCTTTTAAATCTCATCTATTTTCAAGTTGTTTGGCCAGGTCAAACACTTCTAAGGTAGGCTATGTAAGTTTGACATGTAAATGTTATGACCAGATGCTAGCAATTACAATGATTATCGTTGGAAAGTTATAAAATAACCTATAAATCTCATTTATTGTCGCGTGTTTGAACTGGCCAAAAACACTTCTTAGATAGATTATGAAAGCTTGACATGATGAAAGAATATGATAAAATGCTACTTTTTTTCAGCAATATAGCCTTAAATACTTATGGATTAAGATTGGTTTGTAACAACGTGTGTTCCGATCTTTAGCTGACCCGTAAAATTTTTAAAAAGTCATTTTTGTGCCACCCCTCAAAGAAATTTCAGCCTACGTCTCTTAATATCAAGTATATCAAAATACATGGCTTTTAACAAATAAACTATGAACTTACTAAAGCGAGTGGAAAAGAAACTGTGCTGAAAATGCGCAAGAAAGGAATGCAGCAGAAAAAAGTATCAGTGAAATTACATTAATTTAAGTTACTATAGTTATACAATAACTGCTGCATTTGTTACACGTTGGTTTTGAACACGGGTTGCTTTGATAGCGCGGTCCGCCTTCGGGCGGGTTCTCTGTGCTGTGTTCTAATTATGCTGATAATGCGTGCATTTGCACGCCTTTGAGAAATACGGTAGAAGACAGTTAAGTAGAGACATTGAGACGAGTAGACGCGGCGTCGTGTCACTAACTTTCAAAATAACATACGTTTTTATCTGTTCTGGTCTGTTTGAAGATTGTGCCAGGAAGAATTGAGACTATAGGAAAGAAACGTACCACATTCACTCATTTCAATATCGTTTCTTCCTGGTACTATGCAATCATCGTAAAATGGAAATGTAGTATGTATTATTGGATTTCAATCAAGATTGTCCAATTGAGGAAACGAGCAGGGAGGTGGAGGCTGTCCTTGCATTGAATTGTCAAGTTGAAGTTATCTTTGCATGGGATTGCTTAGCCGCAGTGACAGACTAGAAGATTGAGACTGTTTTTGCATGGAAGTGTCTAGCCGGGGCAAAGAACTAGAAGTTTAAGGCTGTCCTTGGATTGCATTGCCAAATCGCGGCTGTTTTTGAGTGGTAGTTTAGCCGAAGCGAAGAACTGTGAGGTTGTGGAAGCCCTTGCATGAGATTGTTTTGATAGAAAAGAAAAGGATTTAGATTTGGTTTTCGGGAATATTTTTGGTAGCCTAAGGGTAGGCAGGTTACTGATCGTTCGTTCGTATGACAATCTCATCAGAAGTTGCAGTTCATCAGATATCGTTTGATACTGATTATAACCGGAGTAATAATACTTTGACAGCAAAGACTAGCTATATTATTTTTTTTGCACAAGTTGAAAGTAAGCGTTTGAAGTTTAATTTCTTCAAGAAATCTAGCTTTGTTATAATAAAAGCATTACCGCTTAATATTTTGTTGCACGGCAACGTTTTGAGTCTCATACAATTTCACCCACCATGCACTCACAAAACTCACACTGGTCGATTCAAGCTCACTATTTTCTAGAAAAATGTTTCTCACTTGGGCAATGACTTGTTATCTCGATTCCACCAGCGCGTTGGTATAGTGGTTAGAGCTGTATTTCTCAACCAAGGTTTTCAGAAAGCTCTGGGCGAGTTAGCGTTGATAACTTTTTGAATCTGATCGAGGAGTAAAGATAAGCCTATTTTTCAGATACATTGGTCCCAAAAGGTTGTTTTTTAAAAAAAGATTACGCAACAAATAAGACAAAATTGAAGATCAAAAATACAGGGTGATCAAAAAGTCCCTGTGCACCTAAATTGTGAAAATAATAAATGATTCGCGAAGTTATAAATAGTCATGAATAGACATAAATGAAGTCCTATGTTGCTGTTTTTATTATTTTGATCTTTGATCATGAATAAAATCATTATAAATATTAATGAATTTCTTTTCTTTCAGATCTCAATCGATTAATTCTGATCGCTACAATAATAGCGTTTTGAAACCATTTTTAACAAAACTTTCTGACACTGACAAAAGAATTGGTTACTTTCAGCAAGATGGGGCTACTGCCCACACATCAAGTGCTTCTCTGACATTTTTACAAACAATTTTTGGTAGCCGCATTATCTCCAAAAATCTCTGGCCACCAAGATCTCCTGATCTTACGCCTCCAGACTTTTACTTATGGGGCGCTATGAAAAACAAAATTTATTGCAGCAATCCCCGCACAATAAATCAATTGAAAGAAACCATCACCGATTATGACCAAAAAGTTGACGACACTGTCTTGAAAGACGTCTTCAGAAACATGATGACACGCGCCACAAGATGCACTGAGGCGGGTGGTGGTCATTTCCAGTATCTACTGTAAAGTTCACCAAGTAACACGTATATCTGTTACAATATCAGGTGCATAGGGACTTTTTGATCACCCTGTACTGTTATTGTTGGAATTGCTCTTGTGCCTGGAAACTGCAAAGTTTTGTTTTGGTGCTAAAAAAGTCCGCGACCCAAAAAGATTTGGAAATACTGCGGTAGGGTGTGTGCTTTGCAGTCAGTAGATTTGAGGTCAATTCCCTTGTCGAATCATTGCGAAGACTAAAGAAATAGTATTAAGAGCTTTTCTGCTGGACAGTCAGCGCTGAATAGGTAGTGTGGAAAGATGGTGGCAAGTTTACTAGTTGTGTTCTTATGTAAGCCACATAAAGTGTTACCTCCATGTTTATGTCAAAGAAAAGTGGTGGTGTTGAGTAGCCTCATCTTTGTAGTAATTTACAAAGCCCGAGCTTATACGCATCAGTAAAAAAGTAACTTATACCTTGACTTTTTTTACCGGAATGTGATAGAAGGAGGAATATGATAGAAGCTCATATTCAAAGACAGTTGCTTCAACTCAACCATTCTTCAGGAGCGTATTTCTCAGGACCGAAGCACATTGGCCCGCTCTTGCAAGCCAATCAGAAGCTTTAAAACTGAAGCTTCCTTCTCTTCTATAGGACAACATCTTTTACAAAACCCTACATGCGCACATGATTATAATGATAACAAATTTTCTATTCTTGCCCGTGGCCATACTTCTTTTCATCTTTCCACCCTAGAAGCCACGTACATCAAAACATCCAAACCAAATTTATGCAAACAAAAGGAATTCGTTTATGGTCTAAAAATCACCCATTAGTTTCCACTCCTTCTATTGGTCGCTGCGTTTACCAATCATGATAGAGCTTTTTCCTTTTTTCTTCTTCGTCAACTATGTCTCTATACAAGTGACTCACTTTACTTTTTCGCTCTATTTCTGACGGATTCTCTTAAAAAGTGTCAGACGAAAAGCTTCGAAAATGAATACTCTACTTTCTGCAATTTTCAAATTCTGTACCACCAATCAACGCATGCTGACATCTACCTAAAACACTCGCGAAAAGGTGGTTACTTTGCATTTACGGTAACCATCTTTTCGCTTGGGTTTTAAATAGAACCAAATCTTCTTTCTTGGTGTTCATGCGCAGGCTTATAATTACCCCGCCTATCTACTTCTGTCAGGGCTTGCGATTGCTTTGAAAAACGCGAGAGTAAACTAAAACCGCTGAAAAGCTAGTTTTTATTTTGTTCAACCGCGTATTTTTGGTCCACGAGTTAACTATTTACCTGCAATAAAAAATACACCCCACCTTACACCCAAATCGTCAACCCAATCAGTTTTATTTTTATCTGTGCGTATGAGCTCATGCTCGGTTTGCATGTCTTTCGTCAGACTGGGCCCCCACGACGAATAGACTGCTTGTTTTCACCATCTATCTGCCAAATGAAGATGAAGGCATCTCGACAAGTGCCTTGCCCAAGGACACCACAAGCAAGCTCTCCGGATTATTCTCCACGCTATCGCTACGTGCTCAGCGCCAAACAGGAAAGCTCTAAATACCATTTTTTAAAGTCTTTTGGAATGACTCAACTTGGGAAATGAATCCCAGGTCTACCGACTGCGAAGCGCACGCTCTAACCACTACGCTATTGAGCCGGTACCCAATCAGTAGCTGGCAAACTAAAATCAGTACCCAATCAGTAACTGGCAAACTAAAATCAGTACCCAATCAGCAATACCCAATTAGTAATTGCTATCACCTGCTCCAAAATCTTCCTATTCCCAGAACTTACTAATAACACATTTTCAGTTTTCGCCGAAGGAGACCCATCCTTCCACTTGTGAAATTTAGAAATTACTTTTATCAAAACTCTCGTTCTTAATTTACGTCCACAAAAGAAATTTGTTTACAAATTCATTCACTTGTGTCCATTAATTGGCCAGGTTCAGAGTTGAACTCTCTGTCGTCCTATCCCTGCTTTTTGTCCGCTACAAAAGCGCTGATTGTTTCTGTTATTTGATTTCAAGAGTTCTCCGTCAAGATAATTAGACAAAAAGCAACGAAAAACGTTAGATCAAACTTTGAGTTAATGTTATCTATTACGAGAAGTAATTTTGAAAGTTTTGTTTGCTTTATGCACAACTCTAAAGACAATTAGGATGTTGTATGCTCGAATTTCGCATGAATCATTGCTAACTTTTCGCACTGTTTCACGGTCAGCGTAAACGACAACAACGTGTGTAGGATGTATGCGTGAGTTCTTAGAGCGAATCCAAAATACGTCTGCAAATAAATTTTATGCATAAGCAATTACAACGACGCTACGAAAATCGAGGCGAGGACCTTAGAATATGACTCGTGGTCGACTCCTAAAGAATGTGTGGGTAATGTTTTTGCATCGGTCGTTTTTCAGATGATAAAGTTTTGAGTTAATTTGCATGCCACTCATCACTTAAGCATATTTATAAGAGAATATATTGAATAAGAAAATTATATCGTAATAACGCTATCAAGAGTTCTTTGAACGACTGCAAATTCATACAGCGAGATCTTTGAGTCGCACAAATATATTGACATTAGATGCCGCAAACAACATTTGTGATAAACAAAATTAAATTGAACAAAGCGCAGTCGAGCCATTTTTTTTAGTTTGTGGCGCGGCAAAGGATTTATGCTGCTAAAATACGAGAACAAGCATGTGTTTTTATCCAATCGCAAGATTTTATCCAAACGGTTTTATCCAATCGCAAGATGTGTTAACTCCTATAATAACAAGCGGCATTTAAAAGTCTTCTTTGGCAACCAAACAGTTAAAACAGTTTTTTTGATAACGTCGCAGGATAGACTGTCGCTTTCACTGAAAAGCAAAATAATATTGATGCTTATTTTCAAAGACGCCATCTTAGAGAATGAAAATGTTGCTATTCGCACTTTGACGAGCTGGAATAGTAAATTGGCTTAAAACAAATTTTGGATTGCCAATGCCTCGTTGGTGTAATTGTTCTAATTGTTCCAAGCTATGGAACAAAAAGCTTGGATCTTGAGACCCTCACGAATATTAGTTGAAAAAAAACATCTGATGTTTTAAGTGGCCGATTGTGATTGCCAATAAACCGCATGGTTTGAAAGAGAGTGAGCGATGGCAGTAAGCAAACCCTTAACCTGCATGGCTACAACTTGGCAAAACAAGAAAAAAGTGATCAATATCAATCCTTTTTAAGAGCCGAAGTATGCTTTCGGTATAGATTTTTGTTGATTTGCTATTACAGATTTTTTTAATCAGCCTTCAACAGTTGTTGCAACAACGATCTGAAGAAAAATTACACCAATGAAAAATTCGGTTTATTGAAAATTAGTTCTGCACGTTTTATCAAAGTAAATTGTGTTTATTCAAATCGACCCTAAGTGATAATTTATGGAAGGATTTTTCACGTTTGAAAATATTTTTTACTAACTTTAGCTACTATCTGATGAGTCTAGTCCAGGCCTACACAACTTACAGCCCGCAAAAACCTTGGTTGCGGCCCACCAGATGATTTGAAAAATGTTAAAGTTAAAAAAAATCATATTTAGGTCTATTGTTACGGCTACAATTTTGGGCTTATCTCAAAGAACTGAGCTTATTTTTAATAGCACCATTGTAGAGCATAAAAATGTGTCTATTTGCAAAAAAAACGTGCTTACTTTTGTGTTGAGCGCGCTAGGTTTGTGTTCGATATTGTTTTTTTCCTAGATCTTTATGGTTCAGAATGTGGACATACAAAAACAAAAGTCTTGGGATTTAACTTGAAATGAAAATCTGTCGGTTTAGAATTAGATCTTCAAAACAGGTCTTGACTGAGAGATTTTGATTGCCAATTTTAACCTTTTTCATTGTCAGTTTAGTCCAAAGTGGCAGATCTTAAATTTACCCGAAAACATTGTTTTTTCACAACTTGCCTGTTTGTAATACAGGCATTATGATAATCATAAGTATGAGTAAAAATGTGTGCATGCGGCACGCGCAAAAAATACTTTGTTGCTGCCGCCCTTTTACTTTTTTAAGCTGTTCAGGCCTTTTCTTGTAAAATCATTATCATCATCCTAGTACTTAAGGAAATAGTTTAATGATATCACAAGTATGCAATATCATGTCTGCTTCTGAGAGAGCAGGCAGCTTCTTTAAAATTACTTCAAATTTGATAATCAACTTGCATGTATAGCGCGCTTAAAGACACTGTAGGGCTGGTCTCAAACATGCTTTAGGCGCTAGAGTAATTGATATGTATCTTTGGGATTAAACTATTAAATATTGGCCCACTACTTACAATTTTATCATAGCTATTTGGCTTTTTGTATGAGCTAACACCTCTGGCTGGGCGCATGTTGCGTGGTCCTGGCATAAACGCAGCTTGACAAAAAGCAAACTAACCCGAAATCAAATACTCGCGGTTAAGTTGTGAAAATAGCAGCGCCCTCATCAGTATTGCCGAGTTTAAAAATATCGGTTTCACCAAATTGATATTTGTAAGAACAGCAATAAAAAAGTTAATGTGCTATTGACGCAGCCAATTGTCGTTCCAAAATCAATAGTACCGTTTTTTTAAAGGAAATCGATTAAGTCTTAAAATACCATTATGGGGATTGCATATAGCCGCCATTATTTTCCAAAAGTTTCTGGAGTTCCTGGCAACATCTTACTTGGCTTGTGTTCTGCGTAAGAACTGAACTTGCTCACAATTAGAGCAGCCATCGATTCCAAAAAGTTATATTTGTTCAATTCTATGAAGTTCATCGAAGCAAAATTTCAAAGTTATGGGTAGGAGAGGCGCCAAATAATTTATCTAAGTATTTTCAGGATTACCCTATTAAATATTAGAACCAGTCTCAACGACTATTTTGTAGCCGAATGCCTATTTGTGCGATTTAAAGCCTCTGTGCGGATGTTGCTTGGTCTCGGCATATACGCAGCTGGAAAGAACAAGTTAACCCGAAGTGATGCACCTAGAGTTAAGTTATTACAATAGTAGCCATCAGTAATGATGAGGTTAAGAATATCGAATCAGATGGTTGCATTAGCCTCACCCAATCGCAAAGGAAATGGCTTCAACATTTAGATGATGTGTAGCTCCAAAGTGATATTTTGTTGCAAGAAATAAAACAGGACCATTTTTACTTCCATGTTTTTGTACGGGTATCACCAATTTGTTTGTTTGGAGTAGGCAGCAACATTTTAAAATGTTTAGAAACTCATTTTTAGATGCATCTTTTAGAAAATGTAGATACCTAACGCCAAAGAAGCACGCTTTTGAGAAAGAATAGCGAAAATGTACCAAACAACTAACTTTTTCTAGAAATTGAAATTTTGTGAAGTGCAGGCACCAAAATTTTCAGTGCTTTCGATCGGTAGGCTATACCAGAAAAAATCTTTGTGAACATTTGCATAGATAATGTCAAAGAACCATGCTTGCTCGGAAAAAGTAGTCAAGAAGTACCAAAGAACTAGCTTTTTCTAAAAATTGCAGGTTTCTTAAAGTCTAGTATAGGGGTGCACAACCTGCGGCCGTAAAATGATTTTTTGCGGCCGTGAGATTGTACTTCAAAATGCACGTTATGGCGACCGTGCATTGCTTGAAGTGTTTTGCCACGTAACTGGTAGGAACAGTTACGATTTGCTAACTGTTACTGTTATGTGAACTGACAAATAACATAGAATGGAGAAAATCCTGAATTATGAGCAAGCGAATAAGGCCAGTTAACAATTCATTTATAATTGGCATAAATCTAAACGCCTAATTGGCATTCGTGTATGTATGTGGCCGTAATGCTATGAGTCATTTTAGTGAGTCCGCAGTTCTAATGGAAAACAACTTAACACTACGGAAAGGGGTTGATATCACTTTTAGTTTATTTATTATGACCAAGATCGAATTGTATCTGGAAAATAAGTCATGGATGCTGCTTTCTCCTATGACTGCTATCGGTTAGTACTCGGAAACAAATTATTCATCCCACTTTCTCCAATTAGGAAAGATTATCCCAAAATCATTATAAATAACGGCCCCAAGTTTTACTGCGGCAGATTAAAGAAAGCACTAGTCACAGAGCCATGCTGCAGGATACCTCAGCTTTGATAAAGCAATTAAGTACGGTACGTTTATTGAATGCTGCTCTGCACGAATGTGTAGATATAGAACTAGTAATATGATCTTTGTATTTGTAGAAGTAAGATAACTCGAATTTAACACCATAATCGCTATCTCGCGCTTTTACTTACCCAGGATTTTTTTGGATTACTTTGGATTTTCTTGCCCAAGTTAACTTCCTGAATCAAAGTCTGCAGGAAAAGGCAACAACAGTTTGTCTTGTGTACAAAAAAGTACAAGATTTCCGTGACAAATGTCGTCTCCTCAGAAGTCATCTGCATCAGCGTAACTTTTTCCACTTTCCGCAGATGAAGGCTCTGATTGACAGCAAAGAAATTCAAGTGGATGATATTCCCATCATTCTTTTCTCAAGCGTTTTTGATGGAGTTTTGCAGGAATTTTCTAATCGTTTCCAAAACTTTGAGAGGATTTCCGATACAACAGGGCTAGCTGCTTATCCACATCTGGTCAAAACCAAAACTGCATCATTGAATCTTCAAATGGAGCTCGTCGAGTGGAAGAACGACAAACAGTTCGTCAAAAAATTTAAAGATGAAGAAGATCTGCTACATACGTGGAGAGGAGCTGCTAAATATCCGAATCTACAATAATTGGCCAGAAAAACTCTCGTTCTTTTTGGAAGTACTGCGTGTGCGAAGCAGGATTTTCAAGAATGAAATATTTGAAGAACAAATACCGAACCCGATTGTCCGACAGCAATCTGGAATGTGGACTACGACTCATGATATCCAGCGAGCCACCTAACTTTGCAAGTTTATCTGAGGAGCTGCAAGATCAAGGAAGTCATTAAGTACAATTTATTTTGTGATTTATGATTGAATAAATTCTCGAAACTTAAAAATTTGACTTTGAAACTTGAAAAAGCATGAGTAGTGAAGACAGCATTTACGGCAGTTAAATTGTAAGGCTTAAAACGTAAATTCTTAACAAAATGACTTTAACTAGTGGCGGCCATTAGTGCATTTATAGGATGTTTTGCGGCCGGCAGTAGTGAAAAGGTTGTGCACCTCTGGTCTAGTAGGATAATTGCTCAAATAACAATGAAACATGACATATGGCAATCCATTTCAATCCTCAGCCTAACCAATTAGAATAACGTATTACTGAAATGCAAATTTTTTCACCTTTCAAACATCATTGATTGTTAGTACTTTATCGTAACGTTTATACTTAAAAACCTGTTTTTTCTCTGCGTACCATATTTTTGAGAAAATAAAAAGTTACACCACAAGTCTTAGTTCAGCTTTTTTAGTAAAAAAACTCATAGGAAATGTACATGTCATGTGTTATTGGAATCGCCTTGAAATAGCCTTTAATTTTTTAAAAAAGTTTAAAAATCGGTCGAGAAGGGAGGTCACAAATCAGTTTTCAACTAAACTGATTTTGTAAAAGTGTTGCAATTTTTGAAACAATCATGAAATGATGATCTCCGGTAGCGCAAGACTATGTCAATCGTGCCAGGCAGCATTATCACATTGTAGTGCAACTTGAAGCGTGCAGAACAAGCAAGAAAAGCATGCATAGAAAGCTCAAAATGTTTAAATAAAGAATCTGTTGTTGCATTGCCAATTCATCAGGATTGTTGTAGGGTTTCTTTTATCGAAACCACCTTGCTAAGATCTCCCGAAAAAGCTTTTAATCGCGTTTCTACGATCGGTATTTGATGAGTAAATTAAGGAAATAAATTTTACAATTAATTGTTAATTTTGACGTCATGTATAATCGTAAAGAAAAAGAATTTGTTAAAGTTGGTAAGTCTGGCACTGGCTTTTGTTTAAGCCAAAAACGGCGTTCCTCGGTCCAAAAATGCGATTAAAAAATGCGATCTTTGATTTTGACGTCATCGTGACTTCACGATTTTCCTTATGACACTCATCCCGAGGAGGTGGTCAAACGTGCCAAGTTCGATGTTAGTACGACTGGCAGTTTTGGAGGTGTTGCGACAGAGTTACAGACAGACAGAATTGCATTTTATACAGGGTGGCCACAAAGTCACGCACCAATGTTAATTAAAAAAGTTATAGTAGTAACATTTATTCAAATTCAAAGTTCTTTACAAGGATTACAAATGCTCGATATGTTCGCCGTTTGCAGCTATGCACGAGCCAATACGAAATTCAAAGTTCCTGTAGACACGATTCAGTAAAAAATAAATTTAACATTGGTGCGTGACTTTGTGGCCACCCTGTATATTAGATTAAACGAAGCTGTAAAATTTTATTAAATAAACAAAACTGTCAAACATTTCATTTTATTAAATTATTGACCAAGTATACTTGAACATGCTTTCACTTTTTCTGAGTGATAGAGTGACCAACGTGAAGTAGGTTCACTCCTCATGAACTTTTTTGCAAGAATAGATCATAACAGACTGGACCAAGCTAACTTGTGTCATTATGAGTCATAATAATTTTATTATTCGTGGCTGAAATTTTATGTTTTCTGGGCCAGCATTGCGTAAGATGGATAAATTAGTAAAGCATCATGAAGAGACTAAAGCAGTTGGCAAAACGTTGAAAGAAGGTACATCAGAGCCATTCTTATTTTTGATTTGCAGAAAACATTGCGCTAATCTCAAATTCAAGCTGGCAAAGTGGATCTTCGGCAGTTGTGGTTGTATAATTTAGTAATTCACCGCACTGTTTAAAAGCAAGGTTACATATATAACTGGAATGAAGGTATAGCCAACAGCAATGACGTAGGCTGCTACCTTAAAAAATTGGTTTTCAATGATTGTGCTTCTTGGTCTGAAGTCATACTCTGGCCAGATTGTTGTGGTGAACAGAACAAAAATAGTTTCGTTGTTGCTCTATCCATTGCAATAGTTAATGATCTGCTCTCAAACTCGACCAGATTACTCGCCGATTTATGTGGAGTGGCCACTCGTTCTTGCCAAACGACTCGTATTTCAGTCACAGAGAACGGAAAAGAAGAATGCAGCAGCCATTGCATATGCAAACCAGTGTGCTGCACTCATGCTGATGACAAAGAGGTAACGTCCATTTCGAGTTCATCGAATTGTTGCTAAGGATCCTTTAAAAGTACCTTATTTGACATCGAGTTACCAACAGCCAAAATCAGATGATTTGAAACAGCCAATCAAAATGAAGCTTATACAGGAAATGACTGGTGAAAGAGAATTTCGTGGTTATCACTAGAGAAATCCGTTTCGTCATGAGTCTGTGCAAGTTGTGTCGATGATAAGAACACGAATTAAAAATGCTGATTAATGCTCTTTCTATTTTACATCCACTAAAAGTTCCGATTAGTCTAAAAAAGTTTAAAAATTTACAGGAACTTTTGAAATACATTTTACCCATTTATCACTAGTTGTATACATCTATCTGACTTGACGGAAATGAATCGGTAGAAGGCGTTTATGCAGATGGCGACAAATTGCAAACCAGCGGCATCGATTTGAAGAGGGAAAGAGATTTAGTTTTTCAAATTCGGTTTTGATTCCGTTTACGCAGGTGGTTCGATTTACCTCGTGTTTCTAGAAAGTTTATAAACTGCATTGCGCAACTTCCTTCGTCGGTGGCAAACTCTTTTTTTTCGTCAATATGTTTTCACACTTGCTTTCTCCCCTTTATTTTCAGTTGTCGACGCCCACTTATTCCAGCCAATTCAATATTTAACATTCTTCTTAACACATCATCTGCATCACTTCTGAAAACATGTCTGTACCATCGCACTCCATTCGCTTAGGCTGATCTGCCAAAAGTTTCTTTCAAATCCAGCAAGTCCATTGGTTTTTGGCTACCCATTATCTCAATTGATGCAGCTCTACTCATTGCTCTTATTGATACTTTTTAAGCTTCCCTTAAAATCACCGTCTCGTTCCACCTCAGACACCACGTCTCACTTCTGTACAACCTCGCCGATCTTTCACCAATTGGATAAATCCTTTCTTTTTCAACGATAGCTTTCTTCCATGAAGCAACACCTCACATTCTCTAAGTTTTATCTATCCAACTCATGTTCTTACTGTCACCTCTGCTTCACTTACGCCACTGGCATTCAATCGGCCCCCTAAGTAACAAAACTTTTCTCAAACTCCACCTGGTCATGAAATGGTATTTCTTTGATCTGGTTTCACAAATTCTTTAATTGCTTCAACACGCTCTTTACAAACAAAACTTTTGCCTGAGTTGAAGGCACTCTCTTCATTTTCCCGCATGTTTTATTCACAAAATTAAGTTTGCCATTACCCTCTTACCGCAGTTGGCTCATGAATCGCCTTTGCTCTCGAGCATGTCGCTTTTTGAGCCACTCACCATCACTTTGGTTTTCTTTAG
This sequence comes from Trididemnum clinides, assembly GCA_963675345.1. Lineage (NCBI taxonomy): Eukaryota > Metazoa > Chordata > Ascidiacea > Aplousobranchia > Didemnidae > Trididemnum > Trididemnum clinides. The sequence continues at coordinate 22,169,108 of OY776292.1, read as the reverse complement.
GTTAACCTTTAGCCTAGGGTGGCCAAACCGGTGCTCTTTTGGTCTATTTGTGGGGCTCTTTGAACTCGTGATGGTGGTTTGGAATGCACTTAACGGTGGTGTGAAGAGGAATTTCCCAGAAAAGACCAGAAATGGCTCTCTGAAGTAGTTGATCTCCAAAAAGAAAGGTGATCACTGTGATTTCGACAGTAGTTCCCCGAAAATGACCAGAAACGGCGCTCTGAGATACTTAACTTCCAAAAAAAAATAAAGATCTACACCGTGATTCCGAGAGCAATTATGCAATAAATTTTTGCTGCCGCTCTCAAAACTTTTGATATATTGTAAATGCGGGTCTGGTGTAAGGCAAGTTTGGCCTCCTCTGCTTTAGCCCGTTGTTTTCAAACGCTTTTTTCTATTTCAAAAACCGTTTCCTCAAATTTTTCTTACTTTCAGCCATGAAATTCATGTCATCTACAAACAAAATTTCATTGTTCAAGCCTTCTCTTGCTTAATTCGTTTTTACATTCGCCGCAATTGTGTAAAGCTGCGGCGATAACACAGATCCTTGATGTACACCAATTTGCATCCAACATTTTTCATATACCTTTGATCCCACTTCCGTCTCGTTTATCGCCGCTTTTACAATTACTTCTGGTAAACCTTTCTTCTTCATCGCTCACTCCATCCCTTTTTTTTGGAACTCTATCAAATGCTTACGTAACTTCCACGAAACACTCGTATAAGTTTTTGTCCTTACCTCTATATTTCTCTTGCATACTTCTCACTTCATACAATGCGTTTGTCTTTCCTGATCTGGCATAAAGCCAAATTGCATCGCGTCAACATTCTCTTATTCTGGAATCCCTTTCCAGCACACCATCCACAATCTTCGTAGCATGCTCTAACAGCTTTCCTCCCCTGTATGAGTTAAAATTTCTTACATCTTCTTTTCTCTTGAATATTGGAACAAAAACAATTGTTTGCCATTCATATGGCATTCCTTATCCATCCAACACTCATTCGCAAAGTACTATGATTGCACTAATCCGCACTTCTCCACTGGCAGATATCATCTCTGCACATATTTCAGAAGGAACAGCTGCCTTTTCCTGGTTTCCCGGTTTTTATTGCAATTAACATTTCTTAGCCTTTTCAATGGGTCCCTTCATTATGTTACCTTCTGTAATGTAATCCCAGTGATTGATTCCCTATATTCATGATCTCCATGCGATTCTTCCATATTCTTTTCACCACTCAAACCTAATTTTCCGTCTTTTTTCTCATGCATCTTACTCTTGTAGTATCTTGTCCATGACTTTCATTAGTTTAAAAATGTTATTTGGTTCAATTTTTTTAATTTTATTTCAGCTCCTTTTCTCATAAAAATAGCAATGACTTTCTTTATTCGATTTTTCATATGCCTATAATTAGCTTTGTTTTCCTACGATCAATTTAAACACATCTTTTTGTATGACTCTTTTGTCGTGTTGTTTCCTTCACCTTCTCATTTTCCCCACGGCATATCACCATTGCTGCTTCTGCTCTTCTTCTTTTCACATGCTTCCATCTTAAGTTGTTAAAAATACCAATTTTAAAAGGATTGTATTGGGCGCATCAACTTTAATCAACTCCATGACACCTTCTTGAAATCTTGCTTTCATATTGTTTTCCTTCAACTTCCAAGCCCTTCTAACAGTTTGTTCATTCTGCCCTACTTTCTTCCACTTTCTGTTGTTTTTACCAAATAACACAAAATCTCAGTTTTATTTCCACCCATACAGTGTTATTTTCCTCTATACCTTCTTTTGAAGCCATGTGTTTGCCACAAACAACTCTTCATCTCAATATCAAGCAAACTTTCCTCAGTATTTCTTTCACCATTTCAATATCCACCATGCACACTTTCAAAATCATCAATCCGTCTCTCAACATGTCCATTAAGGTCTCCCATACCAAAAATCCTTTCACCAAGGTTTTGTAAATCCCACTTAAATGCCATTTTAACATACAATTGAGCTTTCTCGCAGTCAGATTTCCCACCTAGGATCCATACGCACATATGACTCGTAACTTTCTCCTCAATTACCAGCACCATTGCCATTTCTCTGCCACTTATTTATCTACTTCTACACCTTTCCCGCATAGTTCTTATTTCACTAAAATTCCAATACCTATTCCGTCATTTTCGAACCACCACAGCTCCTACCTTCGACACAAACAAATGGAGCACCTTGTCTCCTCTACCTTACTTCTTGCGGACAGCGTGCATCCATATTTCTCTTTCTTAACTCTCACACACTTTTGTACCGCTTCCACGAAAACTTTCACCATTGCACCTTCTATTCTTATGTCAAGTTTTTGTAGACAGGAGGTTCTTTGCACACCCTGCCCATTTAAGAGGTCCCAGAAACTGGGGGCCAGTTCTTTGACACTTTTTTTCACGAGGTAAGCTTTTTTTGTGGGGAGCATGCCCATAATCACCTTCAACTTTAGTTTTAGACATGGAATCCCCAATTTTAGTTTGAAACAGAGGCTGGTATCCAGAAGTCACCTCTTATAACGTGCTGGATAAACAGCATTGCTATTTTTCCCCGATGAGGAACGGGAAACATTTTAACACATCGAAGACGTTTTTCCTTTTTGTTTTCGTTGCCAAGTTTCAATCGTTGTTCACCCAATTTCCGTATAGAGACTTTTTAACAATTGTTTTGTTTGTACAACTTTGCCAGAGAGGTGAAGCCTCTTAAAATCCACACTGTTGTTAAAGCAAGCAACTTTAATAAATTAAATGTCATTTTTAGTAATGCAAGAGGCCAGGGATGCACTTAGCAAACTGCAGACAGTGACACTGTTTCGACCTATCAGGTCTCTTCAGTGCAGTTGGTGACCAATAAGAAGCTAGAGGCTTTTAATAAAGCATAGCTTAGACCGTCACACTTGTGGGACCAAATACTAGGTCCACTGTAGTGGATGGTCTGTCAACCTCTGCGAAGCCGTATCACTCGTGAATGAGTGGCGGTTGTCGCAGGTGCACTACGTCTAACAACTGCTAGAACATTAGTGCTGTCACAGCCGAGTGGTCACAAGGTCTTACATGTATAGTAATGCAAGAGGCCAGGGATGCACTTAGCAAACTGCAGACAGTGACACTGTTTCGACCTATCAGGTCTCTTCAGTGCAGTTGGTGACCAATAAGAAGCTAGAGGCTTTTAATAAAGCATAGCTTAGACCGTCACACTTGTGGGACCAAATACTAGGTCCACTGTAGTGGATGGTCTGTCAACCTCTGCGAAGCCGTATCACTCGTGAATGAGTGGCGGTTGTCGCAGGTGCAGGTGCGGTTGTCGCAGGTGCAGGTGCACCTGCGACAACCGCCACTCATTCACGAGTGATACGGCTTCGCAGAGGTTGACAGACCATCCACTACAGTGGACCTAGTATTTGGTCCCACAAGTGTGACGGTCTAAGCTATGCTTTATTAAAAGCCTCTAGCTTCTTATTGGTCACCAACTGCACTGAAGAGACCTGATAGGTCGAAACAGTGTCACTGTCTGCAGTTTGCTAAGTGCATCCCTGGCCTCTTGCATTACTATACATGTAAGACCTTGTGACCACTCGGCTGTGACAGCACTAATGTTCTAGCAGTTGTTAGACGTAGTGCACCTGCGACAACCGCCACTCATTCACGAGTGATACGGCTTCGCAGAGGTTGACAGACCATCCACTACAGTGGACCTAGTATTTGGTCCCACAAGTGTGACGGTCTAAGCTATGCTTTATTAAAAGCCTCTAGCTTCTTATTGGTCACCAACTGCACTGAAGAGACCTGATAGGTCGAAACAGTGTCACTGTCTGCAGTTTGCTAAGTGCATCCCTGGCCTCTTGCATTACTATACATGTAAGACCTTGTGACCACTCGGCTGTGACAGCACTAATGTTCTAGCAGTTGTTAGACGTAGTGCACCTGCGACAACCGCCACTCATTCACGAGTGATACGGCTTCGCAGAGGTTGACAGACCATCCACTACAGTGGACCTAGTATTTGGTCCCACAAGTGTGACGGTCTAAGCTATGCTTTATTAAAAGCCTCTAGCTTCTTATTGGTCACCAACTGCACTGAAGAGACCTGATAGGTCGAAACAGTGTCACTGTCTGCAGTTTGCTAAATGTCATTTTAATTTGCAAAACATCTTAAATTTCAAACGTTTTCGACTTTCATAAAGATTTATGGATTTACAGATTTATTTCTTGAAAAGGGCTTTATGAAAGTCGAAAACATTCGAAATTTAAGATGTTTTACGAATTAAAATGAATTTGACTTGTTAAAGTTGCTTGCTTTAACAACAGAGTGTCTTGTTTGTGATAAAAAAAAGCTTGTTTAAGATAGAAGCTAGCAGCTTTGAAGGTTCTTATAATCAAAAGGTAAAAATAAATTTATAAAGAGAAAAAAATGACTGAGGGTACGTAAAGAACATGAAAAACAGTTTAGATTAATTCTACGTGGAAAATTTCTCAAAATTTGATGCAAAATGCCCATACTTAAGTTCTGAATGGAAGAACAGTAAGCATTTGCTTCTCTAATTTATATTTTGCCCCACTTGTAGTTCTAACTCTCAAATGTGAAAGACCTGCACCAAGATTTTTTTAGGTTTGTGAAATTTTGAGCCATTAATACCGAACAAAAAAACTTGAAATTTATTTACAGGTATTCTTGAGCTGGGGTCCAACGGAAATGTTAATACAACTAACACATCTATTTTTCTTTGAAAAAATCGGTGAATTTCAACAGAAACATAGATATCTTTTTTTTGAACATCAGTATCTTCTCGGTGTAGATTTTGACGTATTTTCTAACATAGGTTCCTGAAAGCACCAGGAAGACCTTTTTTTGGAAAGGATTAATCGGTTTTCGGCAGTGATTTTGACGGATGCAACATGTGGACCTTTTTTCTCGGAAAGAAGTGGGCCAATGGTTCGCCAATCCAGGTCTAGAGCGCAAATGCGCTCGCACAAGCCAAAAGCTTAATTTAGTGGCCCGTGTTGAAAGAAAGTTTAAGAGCTACCGGTTGTAAATGTTTGACTGACTAAGCTTTTGTAAAGTAATCGTGCTTTGATATTACTTCACTAATGTCGAAAAATGATTGATTTTTGATTTATCTGTTTCCGTAGCCTACATATTTTTTTTTTACTTTGGCCAATATGGGTAAAGGGTAGTTTTGAACCAATTGTATTTGCTCAGCACTTTTCAAGAAAAGAAATTAACTGTGTATAGCTCAAGTTTATAAACGGCGAATAAAAAAATATCGCGAGGACTGGAGTCCCAAAACTTTCTAAAAAATTCTAGTGCTCGCTAGAGACTGATATTGCTTTGGACATGGTTTATGCTGGGTTTGTGTGAACGCTAACATCCTTTTTAAATTTTAAACGTATTTTTCTCCAAAGGTGAAATTTTTACTCGACTAGTCTTTGTTCAGGTCCTTCAATTTTCTTTGCTGGCAACAAGCGAGAGTTGTTTGTTAGGGATTTGTTACAGACAGTTACCGTTTACTTGTAACAACTGAGTTAAACCAAAGGTCTAGTTTTGCTAGGTATCATCAAACGTCGTCAGGAGCCTAAAGAAGGTGTGTCACCAAAAAAATTTCTTGAAGCTTAAGCTGTTGCTACCTAGAAAAATCAAAAATTTTTTGCCGGTTGGCGATTACACTGTGTTAATGTTTTCCCTATTTCTCTTCGAACCTTGGGTAATAATAGGTTATTCGTAAGTTGATATCATCAAATTTGAGTTGTAGTAATTCATAGTCTTTTTATGAAGTGGGTTTTTGAGATTAGCTCTTACAATTTTCATTTGTAATTACCTTTTGTAATTGGATGTATTTCTTGTAAATAGGGGTTTTGAAATCAGGTGCAAAGCGAAAAATATGAATTAAATGCAAATTTTGGTGAAAATTTCATTTGAATTTTTCAAGACCTCGTCCTCCAATTTTTTTAGCACATCTTTTTTTGGTATAGGGGTGGGGGGAGGGAATTTTTATAAAAAGTTGTTTAACATGTCGCATCGCTCATAAAGCTACCGAGTACATAACAAATGCAGTAGCGTGGTTTAACGAATTTGCCGGTTTTTCAGAAGTTTAAATATTGTTTTATAATGTTTGAAACGTTCTTTCAATTTTTTAGGATGATGATGATTTTAAAAGAAAAAGAAGAAGAAAGGCTCGACCAGATTCATCAGACAGTGATTGAAATCGGTTGGAGACTTCTGACCGTGAAAATCCTCAACTTGTCACTCAAGAAGGCTCACTTTACAAAATACCTTAAACTTTGAAAATAAGCCGCGTAAAGGACGATTTTTCTATAAAGAAATGTTTCAATTTTGGTCTTTTTATTTATAGTTTGTTGATCTTAAATTAGCTGAAGACTTAATTAAGAGAAATTGTTGTCGGATTTGCAATTTCAATTCTTAGATATCAAAAGTACGCCCTTTACTTGGGTCATGCAATTAAAGCTGTGGTAATACTGTGCTGGTACAGTTGCACATGTTAGCACCCCTAATTTTGATCCAGTTTTTCGATAAAAGTAAATTGCAATCTCGAGTGCGCTGCTAGAAAGGTTGCTGCAATAAGACAATTTTCTATACATGGTTGAAGTGGTTATGGTAATTCCAAAACGTCTGAACAAAACTAATGTAGGACAATTTATTCAAATCGACGAATATAGGAGTAAGCATGAAATTGAAGAATCGCAAAAGCTCTGAAATCTGCAACCACTTGTAGGCTACATATTCCTGGATTTGTTTAGTTTTTAGGCCTACCTTGCTGCATTGTGGCAGAGACTGCTTAAAACGGAATTCAGGGTCAAGTCCGATTTGGTCGATTCGTTTAAAAGCAAAAAAATTATTTTTTTGAAATTCGCTTTTTCCTCCGTCTCGGAAATTGTCAAATTCACGTTGCATTTTTGGCAATTTCAGAAACAGCGTTGCACCACTTTTCTGCTTTGGTGGCATCTTTCTTCTCTAATCCGCTCCCATGGATCATGAAGTCATCTTCAAAAATTTTTTCCTTGAAGTAATGTTTCACATTTTGAAAATTTAAATCAATCTAATTTTGTTGCTGTAACCGCTATCTCACTTTTTCCACTAGCTCTAAATTGTCCCCCTGACAAAAAAATACTTCACTTATGCCTGCTAACCAACAAACCTCTATTCAAACAAACAAGTAGTAAGGTAGATGCGTTACTCCGACTCCGGTTCCAAACGTTGGACCTAGCGAAACTGTACCTGTAAGCTGCTGACACATTGACAAGTAGTCCGAAAGTAATTATTACTCAACTTTGCATCAAAGAACCTAGCAGCAAGCACCAAGGAATCAACAAGGCAATTCAGCAAAAACAACCTGACTGGTCAAGTTAATTTTTTACGTTGTTACGCTCTAGCAGCTAGGTCTATCCAATTAAATCCGATTAAAACTACACAAACAATCCACAGTAAATTTCCTTGCTAATTAGACGACTAAGTTCCAATACATTGTTTTACATACGTAGATAGGCTATAACCTTAATACTAATCATCCAAGCTCAATATACAATCAAGCACAGCGCACAAATTAAAAAAGCTTTTAGCAAGTTTATCGCGGCTCAGTCATTTGCGACATCTAGCGAATACAAAAAATTAATTATTGTTGTATGTAACACAAGTTATTGAGTACTTTGCTCACTCACTGCCTAAAACGCAAACTGTCAGGGGGCTATGTAAGTCAACTCTTTCTCAAAGTGCTCAGTAGTAAGATCTCTAATCTCTTTACTGTTTTAGTCCGTGAAGCATAGTTACACGTTTTTCTGGTCCATGCAAGAAATCAAGTGTGAATAAGGGGCAGTCAACTAAAAACGTCTGACAAAAATTAAACCTCCCCCCTGAGATAACAACAGGTAGGGCAGTGTTGCGTACTTTACTATAAAGTTTAAACTAACTTGTAACTGCACATCTCGTTTCCAAATAAACCGTAAAGTTAACTTTCCATAAATTTTAAAATCTGCTCAATTGTTGTTCACGACTGAAAACACAGATTTGCACTCAGTCAACCGACTACTTGAATGAGCCACGAAGAAATGAGATTGCGCGTAACTCGAGCAATGAGAAACCGCAAATGCAATAGTTTTAGGCCGATCATTGCCTCGACACTACAGTAAGAAAATAGCAACTTGTACGAAGTGAAATGCGATACAAACAATTACGACCTTCTTTTCGAAAGATGTTCAACCCATGTCAATTTTCTTTTTCCCCCTTGTGCGTGTGAACGACATCTTCAGTATTTCCAAAAAGTAAGAGAAGCGTTGCTTGGCTTCGAATAGACTCCTGAAAGTCATTAAAACATGTTTTTCATTTCTTGAATTACGTACTAGTGCTGATATCATACTTATCACTCATAATATAACACTAAAGTTTGTCTAAGCTTCCGTAACCGCTTTGTTAATGCATTGTTCACGAACTGTTGGCAAAATTCTACACGATGCATCCAAATTGTATTGGTCTGTCTAGTCATCCTCGCTCCAAAGGCACAGCAAGGCATCAAAGATGTTTTCGTAGATCATCCCGAGAGCACATTTATCAATTGCCTTTAATTTAACTTTAATCTCTTTCTTGTTTGGGGAGTCATTACTTTTGTGTTTGCTATCTGTTGCATTTCTGTCACGTATGACTTCGGCAGCAGAAGGAAAATACGCGTGGCATATAGAATATAGAAACGGAATATAATATATATGGCATAATATAGATATATGGCATATAGGTACGTGGGTTTATTTCTCTTCAAAAGTTACAGGTTCAAACAGATCTAATAAAATTCTCCTTTTGTCAATTACGCCTCCGCTGCTTTTGAATGACACTGCCCTCCTGTGGTAATTGCAATCATTTGAGATAAGGAACAGAACTTTATGGAATCGCCATATCCAGGTATAAGATATGTTCAACTAAGAACATGAAATCCACTTGAAGTATGAACAACAGGGTACGCCGCCAGAAGAATATGGCCTGTTAGATCGTGTTAGATCTCCAAAGTCGACACTAAAAGCTATCATTACACCGAAATTAAAGTCTGAGCCACAGCGGCAAGCTTAGCTGAAGAGACCCCCGTCAGCCACTGCTTAGTATGTGATTGCTAGGTCCCAAAAAACTCATTTAGGTTGTTCCACAAACACAAATAGTTGTCAGGTGATGCAATGAGCTTAAATCCTTACCAGTAATACACTTCAGCCGGGTAAATGACTTTAAAAGAAAATTTCACGTTTTTGTGTGACATATTCTGGCTGAAATTAATGCTTAATAATGACTGGTGATTGCGTTAAGGTAGACTTAGATTTGTTATAAAACCCAACACACAAGAATCTCGGTGATTAATTCCTATATTAATTTCTTTTTAAGCACTAAAAGTTAAGAAATGAAAGTGCAGTAAATCCGAGTATATGGGATAATTGAACCCATAAATCACTAAAAAACACTCAAAAAACGAATGTTCACTAAAAACTGAAATATAAAGAAAGTAGGAGCACAATTTTTACATTTAGTTGGCCAGGGACGGGATTAATTTGTACCCCTGCTCCTCTGTCAATTACTCCGTAGGAATGGTCAGTAACAAAATGGATCTACTTCAACAGATTTTTATTGACGAGCTACTTACTTGAGTAGTTTCAGTTTTACTTATCTACTTCTACTTGAGTAGACTTAGTAGGAAATAACGCTACTTAAATTAAAACTTTTACTTAATCAGATGCTAAAAATTTGATATTTGTTGAGTTGGAATGAGATATGCTAGCATAAAAAACAGCATTTATTTCGCATTTAAATTTTCTGTAAACCCTCCATTAAATTGGGCCATTTTTTGACGTTTATAAATCAACTAGTATGCGTACTACTATTTAATGTTTAATTAGGCAAGGTGCGGTGAGTTTTAATTATCAGTGAGCCGTGTTGTCATACCATCTGATTTTGAAAAGTTTTAGGGCCAGAAATAAATTTGAATATTCTTCAGTGTTCAATTGTTTGCAGTTCATTTCATCCTCCCAAACAAACATTAATTTGTTTGCAAACCAGCTTCTGCTCGTGTTAAGGAAGCTGCCAGGAGTGGAAAAAGGGGGCAATTGCCCTCTCAAAAGATTTATTACAGTTTCGTTTTTGACTGAAATCTTTAGTTCCCTTTGGAAAGGGCTGTTATGCAAGCTGACCTCAGCAAATATGTTCAAAATTTTCTTATTGAGGGTCTACTACTGATTCTTACCAAAACTCTGTGGGTTCTTTAAACGCAAAAAGGTAGGTCATTATCCAACATGCAATCCAAGATATAAATGTTGTGTCGCTCCTCCCTCAAAAATATTTGGCTGACTACGCCATTTTGCTCTCGCATTTGAAGCTGAAATTTTAAATATCATACAGATCCAAGTGCTTTTGTTTACAAGCAAAGACATTAGTGCCATTTAAGTCGTTCAATTTTATAACAACTTGAGCATGATAGTAAAGAAGGCTCTATCAGATACATAAGACAACATTCAAAAAATGTAATCAAATAGACCTAGGCCTACAAGATGTAGTAATTATTAGAATAACTAGCCCAACGCCTCTGTACTATGTTGAACCATTTATTAGTAATTACTGGATCTCAAATCACTTCACAATGTCTTAATAACATCAATTTTCACTCTTTTTTCTACCATAGTTTATAACCCTTAGGACGAATTTCTAAAGTGCCGACCAAAATAAAAAATATCTTCAAAAAATTTTTTCAACCAAAATTTACATAGTGTACTTCAAAAGAAAAAGGTCAACAACCAAAACTAAGGTTACCTTTACAAAAGTCTTCTGGAAATAGAGTCAGCTTCTAACATGGTGTCTTTTGGGACGGACCCAGTTTTATAGTGAGTTAATTGCCTGCATTTGTGAATATTAAAGAGGGGTGGGACGAAAATCTTCAAATGACAATCACCGTTGGGAATTGTTAAAATCTAAATAAGGGATCTCAAACGGATTCAGTGCTGTGGGCCACGTACGAACAATGCTGTAAAAATTTAACCTGGTCAAACTGTATATTTTTTAGAGATCAATGATTTCAATGGGAATTTTCTCGCATTTTTTATTCAATAGCTTATTGGAGAAATTTTTTTTGAAAATCAATGTTCTCATCGAGGCGATTGTCGCTATTTTCACTTACTTGCAAATTCAAAGATCAGGTATTCGCATTGTGCCACAAAATCCTTGCGTGGACCACAGATTATTACGTCACCTGTTTCACACCCCTGATCTAGATGGTCCTAGCTATCGACCATCCTTTTTCAGTGCTTCATTTGAAGTGTGGTTTTCAAATGATAACAGCGTAATCACCAAACTACATCAGAAATAATTTGGAAACCTTGATTGTTAAGTGTATTACATAGTTTAACAATTGGTTGCAAAAGTTTTACTTCAAAGCTTAAGCAAATGTAAAAATATTGGCAAAACTTCAAAAGTGGACACTATTGAAGATTTTCTCATACATAACAAAAAGAATAAAACCACATGGTTTTCATTTAACCCTCAAAAATTATACAATGAGGCAAAACCGGAAGAACGCACACCAAGACATCATGTTTCAACCACACTTATCTATTGAAATTATTTCTTAACCAAAATCTTGCATAAATAGCTCGGTTGCACTTTACTCAATTTAATTTTTATTTTTAGCCAACTGTTTTCGCCGCATTTGATGTCAATAATGATTAAAATTCAAAGATCTCGAGATTACTTAACAGTTGTTCACGAAATTTTTGAATGCATTTTTAACGATTTGATTTATCATATCATTGTTACTACTGTGTTCAATTAATAAGCGGAATGTAAAACTTGAAATTTTATTCTTTGGAATAACAACCAATACAAAACAGCAACCACGTATTTACATAAATTCTACCACGCAAAAAAACTCTCCAATCTTCTCCTCGATCCGCGTAGAAATCGTTGCAGTTTGCACAGCATGAATTTGCTTTAGGCACTTACTCATATTGTATGGCAATAACTTTCTCCATGCACATATACACACTTCACTCGCAGATTGAGATCACCTATATGTTTACCATGGAACAAGTTAAGGTAATATAAGCATCAGAACCCTAATTAATGGTTCTCTTTGCTCTACTTGCGACGCATCATACAACTCAACACATTAAGTTTTGCTCGTCGTTCAGCAAGGTGTTGATCTGTTTGTCCAGTTAAAGATCCTTTGATAGATTGATGGTACAATTTTGATGTTAATTACAAAATGTCTGCAATCAAGTCTTGAAATCAATAATTTTGAACTTTCATAAGTCGAGCAGACCTTTTTCTCAGCGTTTGTATCAGAGGTGTAGCAAGAGGTGTGCGGTCAGCACAGCGCAGCCACTTGAAATAAAAAGGGCGACCATTTTTGATTAAGTGAGACCAAATTCTATCTGTGCCTGAACGTCGATATTTATGATTTGCTTGATGGAAAAGGTGGAATTTTTTGCTTCCCTACTGGACAATTGAAAACGTGTTTTTGATGATTTTTTATATGTCTACTCTTCGGCAAAAGTCAGTAAGTAAACAGAAAAAGTGGTCACCGCTTTAATAGCAAAGTGATGGCAGTGATTAAACGCGAGATAGTACAACTCTGAATTTCCAGAAATTGACCCATTCAAGTGGACAAGTGGACAATTTTAGACTGCAAACAAATTTCTTTTGTTGGCATGAATCACTATTAGAGTTTTTTGATAAAAGTCAGCAAATAAAAAGATAAGTGTTCTTTTGCCAAAACTGAAAATGCTTCGTCGCTTTAGTTCTGTTAGCAGTTGGGGGTTAAACAAAGTGATTGCCAATTCAGAGCTTGAAACTGAATAGAAACAAGCCAAAGCTTAAAAGCGGCTTATATTTTCTTATAAAGTTTTTCAGAAATGGCTCCTGGCCCTGGCAGGCGTATATAAACAGGGTGGGAGATTGGAATATTCTCGAGCTATCTTTTGAATTCTGCAACACCAAACAACTTTTCAAGCATTGACAGTAAAACTGTTGTTACTCTTTGACCAATGTGGTTTCAGCTTTAGGTCCAATCGGTTAAAGATAAATAAAATGCGCAAATTGGAATTGCCAATCACAAACAGATATTTATCAATACAAACGTGATACAATTCTACAACAATGCTTCTTTTTGCATTACTTTTTAAGTTTCCTCTACGAGTTTTTGAGGTTCTCAAAAAACTGGGTGAACAAAACAGAGCTATGAAAGCAATTAATAAAATAGGGCTTTGCAGAGTTTGTGGAAGTGCGAGCGGTATAACACAATAATAAAACTTCATAAAATACTGCATGAAAACAATAAATCAAATGGAGTGGAACTTTTCATCATCGCTCGAAACACCAACCGTTGATTGGAACACAAAAAATTCAAAACTATTTTAAACAATCACAACTTTGTTCCGATGAATGACTGCCGTCAGTCTAAAAAAAATCACAATAACAAACAGTTTGTTTGACAAATTAGTTATGATATTATGAAAGGTTTCAATACGACGGCAAGAGCAGGTCTTTAGAAAACTGGTAAGAGCATGTCCCGTATAGGCAAAGTGAAGCAGCGGCATGTCCCGTATTGGCAAAGTGAAGCAGCGGTAGGCACAGATACCTGACAAATTTTCGACTTGTCGCAATTTTCTTGACTACTTTTGAGCTGCGATTTCGGTCCTCTATCAATGTCATGCAAAACAATCGAAAGTCGCAGTGAGTGATTTGATAACTTAACGACCAAACAACTGGCATACAAAAGTAAAATGAGCGTCAAGTGGGGATAAAAGTGTCGGATACATGCGTGTTTTAATACTTTGAGAAGAGTTCTTCTAAACTGATTAGATTAACTTACTGCGATCAGAGGTTGGATGTGTAACGATGTTACCTTCTTCACTCAACCAAACTTGATTCTAAAATAACCAAGAACAAATCAATGTTATATCAGCCACATGCAATTTAAAGCATTATCTGGAAATAAGCAATGTTTGTAAAGAAAACACCCACCACTTCTTCTTGTCTACACTAAATATAAATAAATGCAATCCAACAAAAATGGTTTTGAAGATTTTAAAAACGCGCCAGTTTTAGAATAAGACAACCTGTTTCATGCATTCATTGTAAGGGTTTAGCAGTTGAACCAGAAAGATAGAGATTTTATCAAAGCATAGTTTGCCATGTAGAAGATAGATGCAGACAGTACACAATGTTTTGATGTATCAGGTCTCATTAACTCAGCTGTTGTCCGTTGAAAGATTTAAAATATGGCGTAGTCCAGAACTTTACACTCACATTAGGTCCACGGTAGTGGAAGTTATGTCAGCACTCTGTGTAGCCTAACCACTTGTGAGTGAGTGGCGGATGTCGCAAGCAGTGCGCGTTGCCAGCAGTTAACCTCTAATAAGTTAATTTGTGGTATTGAAAATTGCAGAAAGTAGAGTATTCATTCTCGAAGCTTTTCATCTGACACTTTAAGAGAATCCGTCAGAAATAGAGTGAAAAGGTGAAGTGAGTCACTTATATAGAGACACAGTTGACGAAGAAAAAAAGGGAAAAAAGGCTCTTATCATGATTGGTAAAAGCAACCAATAGAAGGAGCGTAAACTAATGTGTGATTTTTAGACCAAAAACGAATTCCTTTTGTTTGCATAAATTTGGTTTGGATGTTTTAATGTACGTGGCTTCAAGGGTGGAAAGGTGAAAAGAAGTACGGCCACGGGCAAGAATAGAAAATTTGTTATCATTATATTCGTGTGCGCATGTCGGGTACTTTCTGCAGCCTCTAATAAAAACGTGATCGCTTGCCTCTTGTACCAGTTCAAGAAAAATACAATTGTTAGAAGTAAGTTAAATAGCAATAGTTCTCCGAAAAAAACAAGGTCAAGTAATTTAAAGTCCATTCCTTCTGTCTTTTTTGTATTAACTTCTTCCACTTTTCAGGTTTCAATGTGATTATTCATTGGGAAACAAAGTGGCTCGTGTTTAAAAATTGTTGTATCAGAATATTATTAATGAAACATGGCATTGGTTTCAAAGCCACGTGACGCGCGTATGAGTAGTTTGGGTCGCCATTTCTTATATTTATGGAGGTCGCATTAATGAAAAGACTTGTCATTTTGCCAGAGGTGTTATTCACTTCTCATCTAAATCAGGTTGCAGTTTACGCTTCAAGCACAAAAAAATACAACCATCTTAATAAAACTTTACCACACCAAATTTTCGGTTTGAAATTTAATTTCTATTAGAAATAAAATCGCGTTAAAAAGCAAAGAACCCGGTCAACAAAGGATTTGAAACACAAAATTATAAACCTTTAGAAACGAGAAAAGAAATTGTTCAACAACAGTATAGAACAACAAACGAAAATAATAAAAACCCAGTTTATCACCTAAAACTGCGGCACAAGCATATACAGAGAATAGTCCAAAAATCCATGCAAACCATACAGCTTAAGTTTTTTATCGCGGTATTGAACCATGAAATTATAAAAAGTAACAAAGAAACATTTAATGAAAAATTAAACTAGCGTTACCACTATATCCTTTAGTGACATTTTTGAAACTTTTTGCTGTTATGCTGCTCGATCAACAAACGCCAGATTGAACATTAAAATTGTTAACTGCATTATAGCATATGTTTTGAGATCACTTCTTACTACTGTGCATATAGTAGGTCTAGCGTTGTCGCTACTGTTGTGTCATGAGGTTTATTATAGATTCATTATGTTTTCCAAACCACAAGTTATGGTTTTGAGTTCGACTCTTGGTAGTAGTTCACACTTACGAGCTTTTTAAGTTTACGATAAAAGTTAATCCAACAAGTCGGTCTTCAGTTTGCTGGCCAAACAATCATTATTCATTTTTTAAAATTTGCCCGAATTCAAAAGATTAGGATTTGGTAATCAGCACATTCAAAAGATTAGGATTTGGTAATCAGCTCATTCAATAAACAAACTTACTCTGTGTTGTTCAGTTGTGCTGGATGTTTCCTCGGCAGCAATATCACTAGCTGGTGGTGCAATACAAGTTATAACTGCCACTGCTCCTCGATTTTCTTCTCCCATGTTCTACAAACAATATTTATTCGTGTATAAGTCGGAAAATTTTGTACCAAATTATTGCCCAAAAAGTTGGGGAACGACTTATACACGAGGTTGCTTTAAAAGTTTAAAAATTTTCAAAATTGTAGTGTATGGTGGCCATGCACAACTCCTGTTGTGTGTGTCATAACGTATGTCCTTTAATCGCTGCTTCCTTATTCACAACCTTTAATCTAAAGTGCTCTCGCGTTTACTGTACTAATTGTAACAACTTTTAGATGGTAACAATGCCACCATAGACTACAAGTAAGCGTGCGCATGCACATACACATGCGAGTCAGCATAAGCGTGCGCACGCACATACACATGCAGGCTGTGGCACTTACAGCATGTGTGGCTTTGTAATGAAAAAGCATGTGGATATTAGATGTGTTTGATTTTAATATAAAAATGTGGAAAATAAATTTTGTACCATTTTTTGAGGCAAAAGTAGGGGGTGCGACTTATACACGAATGCGACTTATACACGAATAAATACGGTAATAGCATGTTGGTGAAGCTCATCAATTCGGGCTACGGTCTAGTGCGATCGGAAAAGTGGGCTTAGTTGTTTAAAAGGGATAAAACCGAATAAGTTGGGAATAGACAGATCTCGAAAAACAAAATCTTTTACTCGAGAAAAACGTGCAAAATCATCGATTTCAACAAGCGAACTGTACAACTTTTAGATGAAGAAATGGCTGCGTCTTCAAAATGGGCAAAGCAATCGCTTAAGTTAATTTTCAAAAAAAAAATGGTCTTTTACTCGAAATACAAGGATACCCGAAAATCTGGAAAATTTTCAATACGGCACTGTACTAGTACATGTGAATATCAACTTACTCTATGTTGTTGGGTAGTGGCAGAATATTCATCAGCAGTCATATCTCCAGTTGGTGGAGCATTGCAAGTTACTCGTGCAACACGGCTTTGTTGATTCATTTTTTATGCAAACTACATTGGTTTCGCGACATAAGACCTGCTTCTTTCTATGAAAATAACATGAATTACATGTCGTCACCAGGCGGAATCAAAAACAACTTATCATTTTGCAAAATTACGTTTCCTTTCCTTGAATAGATAGGGGGAGAAGAACGTCAAAATTGTACCCAAAACAGTGGTCGTTTTCACGATTTCAGAAAAAAAAAGTTTGATGGTAGACCTAATTCACAACTTGGTACGCCCCTCTTTTACAATTGTGGTTATGATATCAAATGTCTTGGCTCGGCCTCTTCATTCAGGCATAGCAAGAAAAAGCCTACCTCCCCCAAGTACTTGAAAAATATTCTCAGGCGATGTAGGGCAATCCAGTTTCGCTTTACTTTTTCTTAAAATTTGAAATTTCGTTTGCTGAGAGTTGCACTGTGGATCCGGATTTCTCTATTTTTGAATCACGACCGCTTTTACTCGCAACTACATCATTAATTTTAGAAGTATTCTTTCATTTTTACGGGGGGGGGGAGGGTAAAACTAATTTAAAGTTACTGCCTATTTTCTGTATTTTGCTGCTACTGCTCCCAATAGCCTATAGTTTTACTTAAGCTTTTCTCAAAATTTGAAATTTTATTTTATGCGGCAATACTGTACTAAACGCCATCACTTTTGTTTGCCCAAGAGTGCCTCGGTGACGTAATACTTACAGTGATCACTGAATGCGCTCCAAAATGTCTGTACCACTAATGTCGCAGTTACGCTTCTTAGGTTGCGATTGCGAAACATGAATCTCAATTTAAACATGAATTTTAGGTTGGTGACTTTATAATTTGATAGTTTATACTTAAAAACAGTGTTATAATAGGATACAATTTTTGTTTTCTAATTGTCATATGAAAAGATATTGTAATTTAGAAGCATGGAGAACTTTAATCGAATTTCGTAAGCTATTTGAAATATTAATTCTGCAAATTACTGCTTAAAAAATTGTGCTGCAGATAATTTGGAAGATTATTATATAATAAACTTTAAATAGAACTTATTTTCATCTTACTCTCGTTTGGACTGATAGCAAAAGGCGCGAACATGCTACAAAGAAATACAGGGTTGCCATACAAGCATCACATATCACATTTTTTAATATTTTTTCAAGGTTTATTGCATGAGAAAATCACTTAACATGATAACAAAGAAATACAGGGTTGCCATACAAGCAATCATATATTACATTTTTTAATAATTAATAAAATTTTGTCAAGGTTTATTGCATGAGAAAATTACTTAAAGTTGCTTAAGTAGGCCAAAATATACTTAAATATACTTACTTGAACCAGCATGAGAAAATTACTTAAAGTTGCTTAAGTAGGCTAAAATATACTTAAATTTACTTACTTGAACCCAGCCCTAGTTGCGGGCGACATTCTGTTTAACTTACTTCCGACAAATTTATTTTTTGAATGGGTTCAACCAGGATAGTTCTGTGCGCCATCGTAACAAGATTCTCGTTGAATAACCTTTATATAATTGCTGTTTCGCTGTTTCATTTCTACCGATAAAGAACCAACATGTAACGAGCGCTTTTTAACAGTTGTCACAAAAACGCAATATTCTTAAAAACGAAAAACGTGTAAACCTATGTTCAATGTTGTAGAACGCTGATGAATCGTTTACCTTTAACCGTACTCATTGTACTCATTCAAGATGTTGTGCACGGTGGGAGATTGCCAATCGACTTGGAGTTGGAAGCAAAAACGCAGGAACAATTTTTGACGATCGAGCCGGATGTGTACCTACATCTGCAGGATTCAAAGCTTAATAAAACGCCATTGATCGGCTTCCGACAAATCAAATTTTATTGACAATCTACTTCGTACAGCAACTCTTTATGGATCAAACAGGGAACTAGGCTCGATAGCTAACCTCTGCGAGTGAATGGACCTTCCCACTCTAGCCTCAACACTCCTCTTCACACGATTGTCCGCGGGTTCTGTGCAGGTTTTTGGAACGGAAGGCCATACTCCTTGTTCAAACGCCTAGAAGCTATGCGGATGCTCATCTCAGTTCTTTAGAATGCAGAATAGCTCATACTTTCTTGCAGGAGCTCATTGGTAAACGCACAACTATACGTTGGATTTTACGGTCATCTCTGACTGAAGTTTTACGGGGTTGTCCGTTTTCGTTTTTGGTCACAAAAAATTCCAACTGTCCGGTTTTTGGCAATTGCATTATGCACAGCTGTTTTCGAGCACTCCCAAAGCGCTCCTACAAGATGAATTTCTTTGATCATTGTCTAATGGAGACGGTTCATGTTAACATGTCCATCGTTCCTTGAAGCACTCCCGCATGTCACTCTCAGGATGCGTGGGATTAAGAGCGGGATTGTGCACTGCTTCACCAGCCAACCCCGCCATAGCACCGCGTGGGGAAATCTTGCTGCTGTACGCGACTAACCAAGAGTGGCCGAAGCCCTTACGACTCCCCCTATATTGAACCCGCATAACCGGTAAAAACGGGGGATAGGGGGCAAGGCAACCGACCCTCGTTTTCGAGTAGGGGAAAGGCATTGGTTTTGACCAGCCGCCAAAATTTTAAGCACCACGCGCCCAACTCAGTAGTAAGTCTCCTTGAAATAAGCTTTTCAGTGTTTTCCTGCCTTCGAATTCTGCAAACCACTCCCATGACGTTCGGTTAAAATTAAATTACTTGGCCTAATGGCCACTTGCCACGAGGTAAAGAATCTACGAGAACAAAGAATCCCATAGCAAAGTTCGGCTTCACAAGTACGGCTAGAATTGTATAGTAAGGTATTAAACTTGCGCTATTTCTTTTGTACAAATTATCTTTTGTAATCGAACACTCCTATCCTTATTATTTGCTGATCGAAGTATCAGTAAATAATTAGGAGTGAGCGGTTCATCGCTTTCACGATCCATCGTAAGCGGAGTAAGCGGACGAGAGTTTATAATCAATTCAACTTCTGTAGTAAGTGAAGTATCGTCAGTAGGTAATTGGTTGGTCAATATTGCAGCTAAAACTGATGGATCGAATCACTCTCTTCCAATCCCGCCCATGGCTTGCCGTTTCAAACGCTCCTGAATATTCTGGTTGAGGTCGCTCAGTGAGCGATGTAGTTCTTTGGAAATTGCTATCCCTATAGACCTGTTTCATTCTACGACAAGAACATAAATTACATGGCGTCACCAGGCGGAGCTAACAATCATTTAAGCGGAGTTAAAAAATAGTGATTAAGCCGGCTGCTCCGGTTTAATCGCAAAATCAATATTTTGCGAGAGCAGAAACAAAAATTGCTGAAAATAAGGGGTATAGCTCCTGTAACTTCAAATATTGTGTCACCTTATTCTTTGGCATCAAGCTTGTTTTTCTCAAGCTTGAACTTTCATTACTTGCTTTTCTGTCATGTTGCCGAATATGTGACCTCTAAATAAAAACTGCGGGTAAATAACCAATAAGTCTTTCAAATTGGCGTAACACGTGTTTTGTCGGTTGACCGCGACATAAAAATTATAGCACGTCACCAATTTTAGTCCAAAAGTGGCAAATTATTGCTCCAAAGGAATAAGAACAAACGTGTCAAACACTTAAAATTGGAATCAGGTTTTGTTACGTCTTGTGCAAGGAACTTGAAAAAGCTTTCCATTTTTTTAAATGCCAAAGATGTAACTTGAAAAGTTTTCATTTTCCAAATACAAATGAGGTAACTTGAAAAAAATTTCATTTTTTTAAATACAAGTGAAGTAACCTGAAAAGTTTCAATTTTTTCATATACAAATGATGTAACTTGAAAAGTTTTCATTGCAAATGCTGTAACAAAACGGAAGCAAGCGTTTTGTTGCACTATTTGTACATTTTTGGAACAAGTTGTCATTTTAGGACCAAAAAACGAAAAAACCTGTAAAGAGTAAACCTATGTTTAGTGTCGTAGAACGCTGACGAATCTTTTACCTTTGTCGCTTCTGTTAAACATGTATGGAGCGCAGTGGAGGTTGAGGGCCACTGACTTCGGGTTCAAGCATAAACGCAAAATCAGCCACCAGTATTTTGATGATAAAGCCGAATGTGTAGCTACATCTGCAGGATTCAAACGACTTTTATTAAAACGCCGTTGAGCGGCTTCCGACAAATCATCAATGAGACTAAATCGTTTAGCAACAAACACTGGAAACTGCTTAAACGAATTTCTGATCACGTGCAGCACGGCCAGAGAGTCAGTCCAGAAAATAGAATCAGTGACCATGTCGTTTAGCTTATATTTTAATTATTCATACGATTAGCCGCGATCGCGGCGATCAATTACAACCTTGGGATTGAAACAGCTTTTAGGGGCGCCAATCCGATCTCACCCAGTACCCATTAGGAAGCTGCACGCAACAATCGTCCCGAGCAACAAATCTCAAATACAATACGGTACTGTAAGCTTATGAAGATGCATCTAAAAAATAACAAGTATGGCAAATAAAAGCATACTTCCAAATATGTTTGTATTACTGTTTTTATGACTCTTATTACGTATATGTCTTTATTACTACCAGATCTCAGAGTTTGGCAACTGCAAGAGTTAGAGCACAAAATATCCTCTATCAGCGAGATGATACAAAGCATTTTATTAGAGCACGCGTTGATGCACCACCAGATACATTTTCGGAGTTGTTCGGACATCAGTCTTTTTCAATGATTCAAAAGCGAACACTGGATAAACCAAATTTACCAGCAAATGATGAGTTTTAACTTTCAATTGATAAGCTTTAAGCATTCATAGGTCTCTGCATTATTTGTGGTGTAATCAAAAGTAGAGATAAGCCACTTTACAGTTTCTGAAATTCTGATTACGGACGGCCGATTTTTCGAGAAACAATGGCAAGAAACAAGTTTATATGCGTTTATAGTCATAAGAGCACGAGGACAAGGAGACGAGAAAATGACAAATATGCCCCCATTGGAAGTTGTGGGAAACGGTAATGAACAACGTTGAAAAAAGTTTTTTCCCCGCACAAAAAGTCACCATAAATGAACAGTTATTTCATTGTAGAGGCAGGAGCAGTTTTATTCAATATATGCCACAGAAGCCTGCAAAATTTGGCATCAAGTATTGGATGCTGTGTGATGTAAAAAGTTCCTATGCACTGAGAGCTGTGCCATATGTAGGTGGAGAAGATTGGTCACAGGTTGGCGTTGCAAAACATGTAGTAATGAGTTTGATGGAGCCATATCATAAAACAGGGCAAAATGTTACAACTGACAAGTACTTCACCTCATTGAAGACTGCCAAGAACCTTTTGCAACACAACATTACCAAGATGGGGACACTGCGCAAGAACAAGAAGGTAATACCGGCCGAGCTACATGTTGACACACGACAGCAGCCTCTGTATACATCACGATTCTTCTTCACACAGGAGAATAGTATCGTGCTTCTTTATTGCAAGGCCAAGCAGAAAAAAGATGTATTTTTGCTCTCGTCCATGCACACTACTCCAGTTGTGAACGACCACGGTGTCAAAAAGAAGTCAGAGACAATTTTGTACTAAAACACCACCAAAGGTGGCGTTGATACCGCAGACGAAATGCTGCGATGTTACAGCACTAAAGCTGCATCTAGACGATGGCCTTTAACAGCGTTTTTCAATCTTTTCGATATAATTTGCTTGAACTCATTTGTGATAGCCAAAGATACAGGCATGACATGACGCACGGCAGCAGGAGTGGCTTTCTCTTGCACCTAGGAAAATTGGTGTGTGCCGCAGAACGACAAAGTGAAGCAGCTGCACGCCAACCTATGCCAACCTATATTATCACGGCAGTCTACAACTGGAAGCAAGGCTGCTGCATTGCCTGACGGCAAAAGGACCACGTGCAGACTTTGTCAGAAGAATAAAACTCGAAATCAGTGCTGCAACTGCAGAACATATCTGTGTGGATCGTGTGCGAAATCAGTGTGCCAATCTTGCTTGGCATCGCAAGACTAAGTTACAAGTTACCTGACCGTGTGAACGTTGGGAGAAATATTTCTAGGGGAGGAGTAGAAATTTTTATTTCATGTACAAAATGGTTTGTACAAATAGAAATTTTTATTTCATGTACAAAATGTACAAACAGAAATTTTTATTTCATGTACTCGATCATCGATTGATGATCTCGTGTTTTCAGTGTTTCCCTCAAATTTTTTTAAATTGAGTTACAAAATTAGTTTACTCAAAAATCGATCTGTGACTTTATTTTTTATCCGATTTTCATAAAATTTTCAAAAGATCACGCTTATTTCCTCACGCATCGGAACATGTACAATTTGTGCCCTAACTCTTGGATTTTTATACCCAAAAACGGTTAAAATGACCAACAACCCAGTTGCAGACGACAAAATCGGCCAAATTCTAAGCACGTGCCAACTACGCTAAAATCAAATTGACATTACATCTTTACCACAACACCAAACCCTTTATCATTAACACAGTCTGAAAACTACTTTTTTGGGGCATTATTTGACAAAATTTCAAGCGATAATAATAAATTTTACTATTTTGAATTTCCAAATTTTTTAGGGGTCTCAAAACCCCCCAAACAAATTTGAGCGCTAAGTAGATAAAAGTAAATTTAGTGCATAAAAAATATAATATGTTGCTAAGTACAGGTCTCATTTGAAAGCTTAGGAAATTTGCTTTCCAGCAATATATAACTTTAAATAGTTTAGACTAAGTGGTATATGATATTTACTGATCAAAAACGAGTACTGTACATCATGTCAGTTTAAAACCCCCAAAACATTTTTGACTTGCCTTCACTAAATTATAACTTTTAGCAAAACTACACCCTATAAAAAGATAAAATAAATTGCAAATGTTTCACCAATAAAGTCGTCATTTTGTATCAAATTTCCAAGGAGACAAGAAGCGAAATACAAGTTTGAAAGCTAGCAGAAGTTTGGCTTTCGTAAATCAAAGTTTGCTGTATCCCCCTTGTTTCTCAAGAAATGGAAAGGGTGTAAACAAGCGGCTGTTTCATTGTCAGTGACAGCATATTCTATTTAAACTTGATATTTTCTGAATCTTGGAAGAAATTTCCTGTTCAAAATACCTAATGTTACATGGTTTAGGCTAACCTCTAGCAGATAATAACTGATCATTATTTAAGTACTAAATTTAACTACCAAAATTTGGTACCGGTCGGTACCGGTCAAACAAAAGGTCATTTGCCTCAGAAAATTGCAAATTGCAGAAAACCTAGGCATTTAGGTAAGTTTTGATTGATGTACCTTGAAAGCTTATTTCCTTAGCATCATTTTGCGACCACTTCTAAAAAAATTGGTAGAAAATTAAATCTGTAGTGATCTTTGAGGTGAGAGTACCTCATTAATTTTGAAGACAAGTACCCCCCAGTTGGGGAGGTTCATTTGCATAAAATTTGCATATTCAAAAAAAATGTTTTTTTTTGTATTTGAAATCCACAAGAAATGTAGATTTCAACGATATATCACACTTAATGTAGAAGTAGACAGCTGAGTAATGATTTACAAACAAACTTGAGGTACATAATTATGATTAATTATGATTGATTATGACAGTTTTTCGCGCTGCCACCTTGGACATTTTTTTTTGCTTTTCACGCCGGAGCAAAAGAGTTAATGATTGTATTAAACTACTTCTATATTATAGTTCAACGTTTCTAAATTGACCATGATTGGTGTAACTCGAGCCAGAATACTATGGTAGGCAGCACCATCAAGCGGTTTGAACGCAGTGTTTGGCAGCAATAGTTATGATTTCAAACGTCATGACTACGTCATCGATATTGTTTCATTAAGAAAAGTACTTTCCCCTGTTTGATTGCACTGCTTCTGATGGTACTGCGCTGTGCCAGTAGTACTGGTAACTCGGAAGTTGCGACTAAATAATAGGTTTGAACAAAAATGGTACCCCTGAAAAAACAGGTTTTTTGGTAACCGCAGGATAAAAATGATATACGGTAGTTGGACATAAATTTAGGCTTAAAGTTAGAGTTTTCTTAAAATCACGATGTTCATTGTTTTCCGTGACAAGTTCGAAAACAAAATGTCATAGCCATAGCTTTCCTGTCACACCAATTTCAATCAACTTACAACCTACTTTATAGATACTTTCAACCAACTTACGCTAGGGTTGTTTAGATATAAATAATGCGTAAGAATCTAGTTTTGTCCAAAATTTTTTACCATAACGTCTTGATTGTATTTCTAAAGGCATTTACTTAGAAGCAGTCCAGGCCAGATCACCACCATGTATGGTAAAGGCGTGCATCACTCTTTTGTTGTCGGCTTATTTCCTTGTTTTCATTTTTTCACATTCTACAGTATATCTGCTATACTTTAGCTTTGTTTTTTGCTGTATCGGACTTTATACTGCAGGTCATGCCTGCAATTGCAACATTAGTAGCAATATCGTCTCGTTTTTCTATTGGATAAATTTTTGATGTTTTTGTCTTACCCTCCTCGAGTATAGTTAAGAAGTTGCTGACTTCCTTGATACAGTTTCTCCAAATATGCATTAAAAAGTTTTTGCATCTGATATTCTGAAATTTTGTTAGCAAAATGTACAGTAGCATGATAACATCGGTGATTTTATAGGGTTTTCGCCATGGTAGTTCAAAAAGTACGGCTTTTGACACCACAATCCTTTTATTTCGTTTTCTTCCTAATCGTAAAGTCTGATTAGAAAGCTTGTTTTAACTGATAGTATGTACTGTGACCCCAACTGCCTGTGATGCGTGTAGGACCTCTCCCTTTCCTTGGATGGATATGAAGCACGAAATGGTTTTTCAGGTTCACACTGCAAACTTATCAAAATTAAATCGATGGAAAGTAGAAGTTCGTTTCGAACCAGTCTTGAATGTAACTGTGAACTGGTTGTCGCACAATTAGCAAAGTGACCGTCTTCAATAGGC